>CM038227.1:65804329-67004329 GCA_021442155.1 Cymbidium sinense | reverse complement strand
CAAATAGAGCCCATTAATTGGAAGCATCGGGTGTTCCCCTTTACAATCAATGAGCTGATAAGATCTTCCTTAGTATGCCTTTTCTATAACATAGGGGCCTTCCCAAGTGGGTTCAAACTTGGCTCCCATCTTTCGACCAATAACAATTGGTCTCTTTAGGACTAACACAAGTTCTCTTACTTGGAAAGACCTAGGGCGGACTAGCTTGTTGTGAGCTTGAATCATTTAGGTCTTGTACAACTCGAGGTTCTGGCATACCTACAGGCGACTCTCCTCCAAACCTTCAAGCTCTTCTAACCGCAACTTTGCATTCTGGTCTATAGTGATCTTGCTACCCAATGCTATCCTTAGTGAAGGGAGTTGAACTTCTAAAGGTAAAATGGCTTCAGACCCATACACTAAGGAAAATAAGGTAGATTGAGTTGGAGTTCGGTATGTGGTGTGGTAGGCCCACAACGCTTCAACCAACTGCTCATTCCACCATCGCTTGTTATCATCAAGAGTCTTCTTTAGTATTTGGATGAGAGTTTTGTTGAATGTTTCTACTAAGTCATTTTCTCTAGGGTAGTAGATGGTGGAGTATCTACAATCTATATTATGTTTTCTGGCTAAGTTATTGATCTTGGTGCTTTTGAATGCAATATAAGGCAAACCTAATGATATGGTTCTTACAAAATGAAGCACATGCTAAGTTGTGACCTCTCTGAGTGGGATTAACTCTGCCCACTTGGAAAGTAGTCGGTGGTAGCTAAGATGAACCGATGACTCTTGGATGAAGGAGGATCGATAGGACCCACAATGTGGTACACTCAAATTACCATGTAGTGTAGAATGTTGGGTGGTTGATGTAGGACCACACCACACTGCGATGGCATCTCCTACATCCATGCGGTCATCATCGAAGGCTAGTATCTTAGTCTCTTGATCTTCATCTTCATCTTGATTGATTGGCCATAGACACAATGTACCTGGTTACAATTCCACGAGCTTCATGTTTATCTCAACATAACCACATTTGATCAAAGGACCATCGATGCAGTGCCATCGAGAGCATAGAGAGAGCTCTGTTTCACATGGGCTTGTGACTTTTTTGAGGCAATTTGTGGTGTTCAAATAATGAGCGTTGCCTCCAATCCTTATCTATTTTGGCAATGACAACCTCCCCATCAAGAGAAAGTCTCTCGATGAGTTCAGCATCAATAAGGGATAGGTCTTGTCTATTTTGGACCCATATTGGAATGGACTCATCTTCCAGATATGCCAATTCTTTGGCATGTTTGGCCAAAGCATCTGCTACTGTGTTCTCTGCTCGGGGAACCTTTTAGATGGTGAATTTAGGGATTTGGGCCAACAGCTTCATGGTAAACTCATGGTAATGATGTAGCTTGGGTTTGAGAACCTTGTAGGATACGACAATCTGATTTATGGCTAACTAAGAATCCCCAAAGATGTTGATGCTCTTGACACATAATATGATAGCTAACTCCATATCGACAATCAAAGCCTCATACTTGACTTCGTTGTTGGTGCAGGGATTGGAAAGATAGTATGAAAATCTTATCACATCGGAGTTAAGAGAAATTATTCTACCCTCTAAAGAGTAGATCATGGTGCTTCCCCTTTATGAAAAGAAGCTACACCATCAAAATACATCTCCCATTGGCGGTTATCAACCTCCCCTAAGTTCATGATTTATTCATCAGGGAGATCATAACTAAGCAAAGAATCAACAGGAAGTGGGTGTGCCGCTAAGAAATCTACTAATGCTTGTCCTTTTACTGCACGGATGGGGTACAATGTGGTATCAAACCGTGAGAGGATCATGGACCATTGTACCAAACATCCGGATAGCGTTGGCTGTGTCATGAGAAATTATAGTGGATTGGCTATGGAAATTAAGTTCACCTTATGAGAAAGCATATAGTGTCGTAGCTTTTGGGAGGCGAAGATCACAGTTAGATAATATTTTTCAATGGGTGGATAGTTCACTTCAGTAGAAATCAAATGATGATAGAGGTAGTATGAGCACTCTCCTTCCCATCATCATTGGCTTGGGCCAACAAAACACCGAGAGAGTCATCCAATGCAGCAGTGTAGAGGATGAGTGGCACACGATAGGGTTGCTAGGCTGGCGGCTTCACCAAATCTTGTATATCTTCTTCAAAGCATCGGCACTTATCATCCCACTTGAACTTGGCATCCTTTTTTACAAGTACTGAGAATGGCTTGTGTTTCCTCGATAAGTTGGAAATAAAGCATCTTAGATACGCCAACCGTCCTTGGAAAGATCTGAGTTGAGTTAAACTCTTAGGAGGTGGCATTTCTAAGATAGCTTTGATCTTTTCTGGATCTATTTCTATTCCCCAATGTCGGACAACGAACCCAAGGAATTTTCCTGAAGCTACTCCGAATGCACACTTCAGGAGATTCATTTTGAGGTTATATATCTTAATTCAAAAGTACTCTCAAGTCAAAGAGATTATCTTCTTTTCTCACTTTTTACTAGATCATTAATGTAACACTCAACTTGATGGATGAGTTCATTGAAGATCCGAGTCATGGCCCATTGGTATGTAGCAGTATTTTTAAAGGCGAAGCATGACCTTATAATAGATTCGATCGGGTTTGGTGTTTCTTTCATCCTCGAGGCCATCTTGATTTGGTTGTAGCAGATGACCCATCCATGAAGGAGAAAATTGCATGAGATGAGCGATGTCCCATTAAGAAGAAAAACTCATCCTTAGGACATATTTAAGTCCAATCAATACATATATGAATTTGGCCATTCTTCTTCTTAATTAGGATGACCGCTAACGGGTAGGAATATTTCTTCGATGAAACCATTTATTTCTTGACTTGAAATGACATTGTTGATTTCTAATCTAATGTCGTAGGAGCTTGCTTGATTGGGTTAGCTAGGATCTTTTAGTTTGTGGACTACATCGAGATAATCTGGGCATCTCTTCATAACTCCATGCAAAGTAGTCCTTAAACTCAGTTAATAGCCTAACTAAGTCATTGGTTTCTTCTTCATTCAGCAACGAACTGATGTATATCGGGTGTGGATTTTCTTCTGTCCCGAGGTTGATTTCTTTAAGCTTGTCAATTATTGAATGGATCTCCTCTTCAAATTCTGGCGGTGCTTCTTTAATTTGTAGATCATGGATCATCGGCGTTTCTAAACACATCCTCGAGTTGGTTTGGTGTGAAAAGAACCTCGACTCTGATGGTTGGTGACAACTAGCATTAATCATCATCATCATTTGGACCTATGTATCAAATCCTAGTCATCTTGATTGTGCATCCACATATGTTGCATAGCTTTTTTGAAACTCGACTGTGTTTAGACCATGAATAAGAATCAAACCCTTCTTTGCAAGATTACACAAGGTGACCAATCAAAAGGTAATTCCATTAATTCTTTTAGATGAATCATCCTCAGTTTACATCAACTTGACTTGAGGATGATGATCCCAAAAGAATCTCTTTTGACATCCGGAAGGAGGGCTTCCTTAACTACTAAATTTTCAACTTTTGAGATGAAAGTGGTTAGAGTTAAGGTTCCTAACTTCTTGATAGTTTTACATTTGATTGAATACTTTGCTTTGTTTGGAGGCCGTCTTCATGTGTCGGCAGTGTCACCTCTAATGAAACCTGTTGAGAGGGGTTAGCTAGTATGCTAATCACATTAGACTCATCCTCCTAGCTGGATTCAAAGTCTATATGAATAGTAGGGGTACTCTTATGAACCAGAACCTAACCCTTATTGGCTGATGGCCAACCAGGGGTTCTTCCACCTCCTATTTCTACCTCTCTCTGCACTCGAGTCATCCTACCCACATGTCCATATGATGGAATAAACTGTGGGTGGAATGTGATATACAGTTCTATTGGATTTTTATTTTTCTTCTCACTTTCTTTTTCTTTATTTTCTTTTTCTTTTGAATTTAAATTCTATCCAAGTTCACGAGAAAGGGTATTTTGAAGAAGATAGTAGGTTACATCCTCATATATCTCAACCTCTCTAACTGAAAATAGCTTTTCATATCCTTTGACACATCTCATCCTTCCGAATGATGCATTGATGGAGGATGGAATCATCTTTATTCGATGTATCCAAGGCCTCGAGCAAAGCAGTGAATGAAGTACTCAAATCAATGATATAAAACTTGGCTTTAGTCTTCCAGTCACCTATCTCCGAAGGTAGCACTATAGAACCTAAACTCTGCTCACCTTGTTCATTGAATCTTCTCAACATCATCCGATCTCCTCAGAGTGTGGAGATGTCAATCCTCAAATAGGCAAGGGTCTTTAGACTCATAATGTTCATCGATGCACCTGGATCGATGAGAACTCTGGAAAGTCTAAATCTGTCCATGTCCAATATAATGTAAAGGGGACGATTGTGCTCCATGTCTCCCAGAAGAAGGTCTTCATCTGTGAAAGTGATACCCTGGGCTTCTCTGGAATAATGTACCTCCTCTCCAATAATGGTCAGCTGAGCTAAGCATATCTCAGGATCAAGGAAAGCCTTTATTAATGATTCTCTCATCTCTCTGGATAAGATAAGGGCATCGTATATGCTTAGCTTAGATGGTAACTTTCTTAGGTGAGAGAGGACATTGTAGTCCACCTTGGGCTGATCCTCCATAAGCATATCCAAGGGTGGAGCATCACTGGAATGACTTCTCATCCTCAATGACTTATTTCCCTCTATCTTGAGGTGCTACCTAGGAGGTAGAACCTTGCCACTATGGAGGTTGACTTCGGTGATCTCTTGTGGCAGGGTAATGGAAGATTCTACTTGCATGTCAGGCTCACCTATAGCTTCTCCTATGGGACCCTCAAAATCAAATGATTCCAAGTCTATCTCAAGAAGTAAACCCATAGTATTCAGAGAAGGAAAGTCCAACTCAATCGAAGAGGAATATTAATATATTGTTTAGACTTGAAGAGTTATCATTAGGAATAGATTTAGACAACCCATCGAAGTAACATAGATATAATTCAAGCTAGCTTTATTTTCAATTTCTTGGATTGATAGGAGGTACATAGTAGAAATCAAGTAAAGTAAGAGGGTGAGGATGCCCTCATCCACCGATACAAGATGTCAACTAGAAGAAGAGCTAGGGAAGTAGAGAGGTCAGCGATGTAGTAGCGCAATGGTGGGTGGAGGCTGGTCGGTTGGTGGTTGGACTATTGGCTATCCAGGTGCACACATCTGTTGCGAGCTCCCCTTTCCCTGAGTTGGCTCTGGCAACTTGCAAACCTTCTTTGATGTTGGAGGCTTGAGCTAGCTCAGGCACCTGCAAGGAAAGTTTCTTCATTTTTGAGACAATTTTCTTAGAGATTTGGGATAAGGAGATATCCAAACCTTCTTTGGTTTTGGAAAGATCGCAAGTATCCCTAAGGATTACCCTAATGGAACTGGATGATTGTTTCACAAGATATTCTTTCTGGATGACTATAGCACCGGTCTTGAAGCTATGTTCAAGCTAGTCCTTAAATGTGAAGTAATCTTCCAAAATGTGACCTAACATATGGTGGTAGGGGAAAAAGTTAAGATCATTGCTTTTTCCCACTTCCTCCAGTCTACTAGGTTCGGGTAGCTGAAAATCAGGCTTCTTAAAAAGATTCTTAAAGATCTTCCTAATTACCTCCCTCTTAAATTAATAATGCTTGTTAAGTTTATCTGAAAGAATAGATGGACAATAACTACATGGCGGTAGGTATGTGTGTTCTTCATGATGTGGTAGGAGGAGGTGAGCCATGGAGGGTTGTGGCGGCGGTAGCTACTCGATGGTGGTAGGAGGTGGAAGTGATGGAGCAGGTCTCTCAAATTGCTCTCTAGTCGGCTGTTTCCCCTTGTCTATTGCTATCACTGCCCTAGGCTTCTTCTCAAAAGCTTTCTGTGGCTTATGCTTTGTTGGTTAGTCTGAAAAAGGTGACTGTTTGGCTTATCCTTGTAAGCTAACCGCCTTGTTGATTAATTTCTCAAAAGTTTTGATGGTGAAACCTTTGAGCATGGTGAGCCTTGAATTTTAAGCAAAATCTCAATGGCATGCTATTGTTAGATGCTTTGGTTCACATTTCATACTCAAATTATGCCATCTAAGAATGTAATCAAAGAGGGACTCACCGGGGTTTTGTTGAGCCACAATGAGATCACCTACAATCACCCTTTGCTGAGCTCCAGCAAACCTCTTGATGAAGAGTTACTCCAACTCAGCAAAAGTCTTTACTAAACTATTAGGAGTTCAGCATTCTAATTAAAGGCTATGCCTGCTAAGCTATAGATTAAGAGATAGAAGAGTAAAGCATCCCTGCCACCAGCATTATAATAACTGGCCCTGAAATGTGCAATGTGCTGCCTCAGGTTCCCACTACCATTGAAGCTCTTGAAAGAAGGAGGCACGAAACCCTTAGGATATTGGATGACATCAAATTCCTTCAAGTAGGGTCTACCCTTTAGAACTAATGATCCTCCTCGGGCTTGAGCCAATGCTTCTCTCACCTGTTGCTCAACCATGCTCTTGATATCCTTTTCTTGTATGGAGGTACTATCCACTACCTTCTTATACATGCTGGTGCTACCTTGCTCTACTGGAGGTAAAGTCTTGGTTGGATCCAAGACATGCACCAACTCTGGCTAACTAGTCTCAGCTATAGTAGGATAGACTACCGGAGCTTATTTCTAAAGTGTTAAGACTACTGCTAACAAGTCCTCGAGTTGCTTCCCCATCTTATTTATCTTATCATCTTTCTGCTTTATTTGTTGAAGGAGGTGTTGGGTCGAGTAGGCTGTGTCTTCCTGCTCGGCCTCAGCACCTTTCATAGTCTACTACTCACAGAGGAGAGAATCCCGGGTATCTACCATGTACACCCCCGTTGAATCTTTCAATAGATCATCCTCATTGGGATCAAAGGTGACTTTCTCCTCATCGGACCAGTCATATCCTAAGATCTCATTCTTCTCCATGAGATAATTGGCTATCATCTAGAGAATGGTATCTAGCAACAAAGGATCTCGTCGATGGTGGGATTACTATCATGTATTGTGGCCATAATATACTCTGGAAGAAATATACTATATCTTGAATCTACATGAGTGGAACTCTAGAGGATCTATCATCATGTGGTTAATCACCTCTCCTTTGACAACTACTGCAACCATCTTTATATCCTGCTGTAGTGGTGGTGGTGATGCGATGACCACGATACTTTGAGGTTGCCATTCCTTCTTCACTACTACTATGGTGGAAGGTTAAGGAGGAGAGGTCAACATCGCCACAGTAAGCGGTGTAGATGGGACAAGATCTCTTTCATGGCCTTGAGATCACAGTGAGATGGATGGGAGGAAAGAAGCGGTGTGGTAGAGGCACCGACTCTCTTGGGATAGGAGCTCTCTATGATGTGTAGTCCCAAAGTAAGATCTATCGTATGTGGTGGTGCACGTAGCGGTCAAAATCACAAGTCAGAGGCCGTTGGTTATACCTCCTGTTCCCATGAGAGCTGTGTGGGCTTCTCTAGCCCTCTCCTAAAAGCCTACCCACCGGGGAATGACTGATCTCAAATCAAATTGAGCCCCAGACTTAGATCGTCCATAGGCTCTACCTACTTGGTGTAAAATGAGCAAGGCTGCGTGCGACCTCCTCCTCACCTTAGTGGTGCTTGGGCTGACGTGGTGGAGGTGAAGCGAAATCCTAGCATCCTCTCTACTAGAGAGGGTGAAACTAGTTTGCTATGGCGGGAAACCATCATGGGCAACTCCTCTAATGGTAGGTATGCCTCCATCTCCCTAATGCAGTGTGTAGCTTTATCATGTTCTTATTTCTTCTTTAGTTCTTGGTAGGGCGAGCAGTGTAAGAGCTAGACCCAACCTCAAAAGCAGAGAAGACAATCCCTGGGATCAGGGGAGCCTTCCCCTTAGAGGGTGCTAGTGAGTGGGTGTTAGCCCTGGCGGGGAACATGGGGAACAACGGGTACTGTCACACGACACTGATACTATTGATGACGCCACGCCTTCCTCTTCAATGAGAATATCGAATCGGATGGCATGTCGTCTGGATGATCGACTACCGTCTGATCCACGCTAATAGTCATGAGGGGTCCCTCGCATGAGCCCCTCAAGCCTTGACCAAAGTGGATGAGGTGGGCATAGTCAGTCAGGAAGGCGGCGTCCCATCCCATGAGGAAACGAGAACACATACTTTTGTGTTGCCATTGCAATCAACTGATATTGAAGCTGAGATTGAAACTGATGCTGACTGAAGGTCTATAATGTTGAAAATAACCTTGAATCAAATTCCTATTTTGTTGATTTTGAATTTGAATTTAGAATTTGAACCCATACTCAACATCTTGAAAGTGTTAAGTCGAGCTCAAATGGATTTAGAAGATATTTCAAGATTTGATTGGAAAGAGGAATTTTTGAATGTAGAATCCACTTTCAACAAATTTGGGTATGTTGAAAAATGGGTTCAAATATTATTGGAGAGATGCTTCCATAGGTTCATATTTGAATTTTGATTTTTTTTATTCCAAGGACCCTTTATTTAACAAATTTAGGTATATTAAAGTAAAGGGTCAATTGATTTTATTTTTGATTTGTTATTTTTAGATTTACTTAGCAAATTTGGGTATGCTAAGTGGGGTGTTTGAAAATAATTTCTTCTTTTTCTTTGTTTGCTTTGTTTTGTGAATCATTTGTGATTTTGAAAAATGAAATCCTCATTTAGCAAATTTGGGTATGCTAAATGAAGAATCCAAGTGTGTTTTATTTTTGAAATTTTTTGAAAATAGGACTCTTAGCAAATTTGAGTATGCTAAGAAAATCCTAATGCGTTTCTTTTATTCTTAGAGATTTTGATTTTGAAAAATAGGATCATTAGCAAATTTGGGTATGCTAAGAAAATCCTAATTTGTTTCTTTTTAGTTTTTTTTATTTAATTTTGAAAATAAGATTCTTAGTAGATTTGGGTATGCTAAAGAAATCCTAATGTGTTTCTTTTATTTTAGATTTTATTATGAAAATGGAGACTTTCTTTAGAAAATGGTATGCTAATAAATGTGTTTCTTTTGTTTTGATTTTATTTTGAAAATGGAGACTTCACTTTAGCAAATGATATGCTAAAATGAAGTTCTAATGTTTCTTTATTTTGGATTTTGTTTTGAAAATGGAGACTTCACTTTAGCAAATGTGGTATGGTGGAATGAAGTTCCAATGTGTTTCTTTTATTTTGGATTTTGTTTTGAAAATAGAGACTTCACTTTAGCAAATGTGGTATACTAAACTGAAGTTAAAAAAGTGTTTCTTTTATTTTGGATTTTATTTTAAAAAAATGTAGACTTTACTTTATCAAATATGGTATGCTAAAGAATGAAGTTCTAATATGTTCCTTTTGTTTTGGATTTTGTTTTGAAAATGGAGACTTCACTTTAGCAAATGTGGTATGCTAAAATTAAGTTCCAAAAGTGTTTTAAATTTTGTGAAATGAACACTTCACTTAGCAAATTTGAGTATGCTAAATGAAATTATAAAAATGTGTTTCAAATTTTTATGTTTTGAAAAGGGAGACTTCACATTAGCAAATGGGGTATGCTAGAATGAAGTTCCAAATGTATTTTGAAAATTTTTGTTGTGTTTTGTTGATTTTGAAAAGAGAGATTTCCATTTAACAAATTTCAGTATGTAAGATAAAAGTCAATTATGTTTCATTTTTCAAAGATGTATGATTATTTTTTTTGAAAGAGGAAATTCCAATAATCATATATGGAATATGTTAAGTGGCATTTCAAAATAATGTTATTTTATTTGGAAATGAAATCTTCATTCAATAAATTTGGGTATATTGAATGGAGATGTTCATATGTGATTTTGAAATGTTTATTTTGATTTTGAAAACTCCATTCAATAGATGTGGGTATATTGAATGGAGAGGTTTCATATGCTTTTGAGAATTTATTTTAATTTTGATTGGAAATGAAACCTCCATTCAATAAATATGGGTATATTGAATGGAGAGGTTTCATGTGCTTTGAAAAGGTGAAAAAAAGATGTTGAGTGGAATTTCAAAGTTGTGATTTTGCTTGAAGATGTAACATTCATCCAGCACATTTGGATGTATTGAATGGAAAGGCCCATCTTCAAATTTTGTGCTTTTTGAAAGTTTAGGATTGTTGAAATTTTATATTATTTTATTTTTTTAAAAATGAAGTCTTCTTCAAAATGAATTGAGTGAAGAAGTTCATTTGTGCTTTTGGAAGTTATGATTGTTGGTTTTATTTTTGAAATATTTCTACATATAATAATATAAAAAATAGTTATTATTAAGTGTATTTTGAAAAAGTGCTTTTGAAAGAGACTTTTCATAAAGGATTTATTTTTCTTTATTTTAGAATGAACCTTTCCTTACCATAAAATGGTAAGGAGGAAGTCTTTAATTATTCTTTTTTATTAATTTTTATTTTTTACCCATTGGAGAACCAGGGGTTTTAAGACCAACACGGGGTGAGGTCCTAAAACCTAAAGATGTTGGCTTGCTTAACTTAAGGATGAAATAAGCTAAGTGCGAACAGAAAGAAAGATAGACTTGGATTCATACAAAAGTACAAACCCACTATCGATACCTGGAGACAACAATCATTTATCAAAGATGGAGAGAGTAACCTTCCCCAGTGGAGTGCTAGAAAAATATGTGGTGAAATATTTTATATATATCTCTGCCTTCATCTATACCCCTTTTCTTTTTAGAGAAAAGAAGGATAAATAAAAAGTAGAAATATATATAAAATACTCCTTGTTGGGACGCCACACAGATCCGTAGAAGTTCATATTAGAGTGATCGAGTATGGCATTGAGAAAATGTGTACTACCTTGAGAGATAGAAGTCACTACCCTACAATGGACCTAATCACCTCAAAAAGGACTCCTAAAGACTATGGGTCTTTGGAATGTTCCAGAGGTTCTTCCCATACTTTACATGAAAAAGTAAAGCAGGGTTTATTTTAAATCGGGTTCATTCAATTTCCTACAGGGGCAAGCTCCCATAGTTAATTACATCCTAAGGAATCATTCTTAGGAATACTCGATTAAGTAAATGATCATTTCAAAGATTTTGAAAAGGTAGGACTATCAATTGATTGGTTTATTTTTTTTGAAAGTCAAGTGGGATCGATCAAGAGGAGGGAGTTCTTATCGAAGCCAAATGAAAATAAGTAGGGGGTGTTTAAGATACTAGGAAGCCTAGTAAGCACCCCAAACTATCCTATGGTGGGGTTTTACATTTTTGAAATTGAATTGATTTATTTGAGTTGAATTTTTATTAGAATGCTAGGGCTTATAATTCCATGATACAAGGTCACGGAAATGCTTAAGAGGTGAGGATTTATGCTCGTAGCCTACAAAGAAAAGTAACAACCCCTGAACCTAAATCTAGGGAGCTTCTGCGAGGGCCAAAAGCAAGACCTAAATCTAAGGTGAATATGAGCATTTGGTTTTCCTCCACAAGAGAGGATAAAACCCATTGTTGGACTTACCTTTGGGGGGTGCCAACTAACTCCTCCTACATTTTAAAATATGTAGGCCAAATGCTACTTTGCAAGATAGCTGTTTATTTAGAAAGAGAGAAATCTCCTAAGAGACTAGATCATAATGACTTCTAATGCAAATTTTACATTTTGACAATCAATTTGACACCTTTAGGATTTATATTCTGCATGAGAAATTAGGGCCAAAATCGACAAGATAAGGAGGTGTGTTTCCACCATGGTTCTCAAGGTCAAGTCAAGTTCTCGGCAAAGGTGCAAGCCCTCCAATAAAGAGTGAAACAATATGCTTTTTATGCATGATGTGAGAAAAGTAATACAACATCCAACTAAGGGGTTATTAATTCTTTTACCTTGATTTATAGCCTAAGCTTTAGGTGAAGTTATAGTTGTTTATTTTGAGTTTTGAGTTGTTTAATTTGGTAGAAAATTTATCTTTTTCCTAAGAGCTTAATCATCATCCATGCCATACATCAAAGCAATAAAGAAACTAGAAAAATATGACATCTTAATGTACAAGCTAAATAAACATCAATCAATTTATAAAGCTAGCGCAAAAGAATAAAAAGTCATTTATGATCGGGCTCCACTTTACAACCAAAAAAAATAGATTGGGTAACCAAGATCTACCTTTATATAACCCGAATTACAAATGAATTAATTATAATTAAGCAAGGAATTCATGTTATGGGGGCATTCATTCTTCATTTCTTCTTTCTTCTTTCTTCTTTTGCTTGGTTGGAATGTGGTTGCTCCAAAGGCTTCACATGGTACATAAGACATGATCTTACGACCAATGCTCATCATAATCCCCAATAATAATCATTCCAAAATCTAATTGTAAAATTACATGAAAATGGAAAAAGAAATCTAACTGCAAAATAAGATTAGCCAAACAAACCATACAATCCCAAGCATGTATATATATAAATTGGACTTAGCACCCACATATGGGTAACCAAGTCCACCCCCTATTTTGGATTATGCTTAGGGGTATAAGCACACACAAAAAGTTATATTTTTATTATGCTCCCCAATCCCTGTGATAATGGTTAGACTAAGATCGCCCTACCATTCAGTCTACACATATGCATCCTAACATCCAGACTAAAATAATAATCACAAAATAAAAGTATACATCAAACCATGCACCGCCTTAACCTAATGCTAGAAATGGTGACTTAGCCTAATATGTGTGTTATTTAAGGTTTGTGTGGTATGCTTGGCTAGGCGTTAAGGTTGAAGTTTTCTAAGTATGAAAATGTTCAACTTAGAGGGTTTGTTTCATGTAAGTAATTTAGTTGCTTTAGTTGATTTGATTTTGTTTTTTTTGATTTGTTTGAATTGAATTATAATTAACTAGTTGTAAGAGAGGAAAGAGAGAGAACTTCTCTTCCTACCTTAAGTAATTTCTAAGGTAGATTCATATTTGATTTTTGTTTAGTGAATATTTTATTATGTGTTTTAATTAATCCTAAGTTTAGATTTTCCTAAACAAACCTATTCAAAAGAAAGGCATTTTAAGATTAAGTAAGTGAAATACTATCATAAACACACATCACTTCATTTCTTTCCCAACATGTAACATGCATATGGATGAATAAGCATATCTATACATGCAAATGGAAATGTTTAGCACACTTTAATGATGAATGCTAAGAGATTTGTTTGAGAAATTTGAATGTTTTTTGCATGATTTTGTTAAGTAGAAAGAGGATTCTTTTATCCATTTTCATATGCACACATATATGTATGAAAGGCATAAGTGAGTATGACATTGTTAGCAGTAGGGGTAAAGGTTAGGGCTTTAAACCTAGGTTGTCAGACTAATATACCACTTTCTTAAATACATATACGTACAAAAAGAAATGAATGGAAAAAAAAAGATGCAAAAGTTTGTGTTTGTTTGTTTGGTTTTATGAATTTATATGTATATAAGTGTGGATTCTTCTTAAGTAATATATAGGAATGAATAGAATGGATTTAAGCAAGTGTTGTGTTCTTTTCAAATGAACTATACACTTTGCAAATCTATTCAAAACTATGCTAAAAGAAAGAGAGAAGGAAAGCCACACTATGCATCTTTATATTTTTACTCACATGCAAGCTCATAAATAATTATAAGTAGCATACCTTTCAGTTTTGATATTTGATTCATAAGATTTGAAAGTAATTTTGGATTTAATAGTGATAATAGCCATTCATATTCTTACTTTTACATGCAATTTGACATAAAGAAATATTTCATTTTAATTTGATTTTTTAAAAGCATGAATGCATGATTTTCATATGGCATACACATTTAGCATGCTAGGAAAGAAATAAAGTGATGAAAGCATATAAATTCATTCATCTTATTTAATTTCTAAAGATAATCCTATGAAATAAAATTATTTAAAGCAAATCAAATTTATTTTAAATTGATTTTTAGTTTTGTTTGAGTTTAATTTGAATTTAAGAAATGTGAAGAGGTTTGCTGGTCCTAAGCCATTTCTCACATGTGTATGTTGTTTTGGTTTAATTTTAGAGCCATTAGATGTTTTTTTTGTATTTTGTTTAGGTTAAGGTGTGAATTAAGTGCATTAATTACCTTCTTACCTACACCACTTTAACATATTTAATCAAATACTTATGAGCCAATGTATGACATAAAACCACAAGGAATTTAAATCAAATGCACCTAATAAAGAAAGGGTACCTAATGCAATTGGCTCACAATTAATTAATTAAGTTAAAAGGGTTTAATTTAAGTACTTTCATAACCCTTCCCACATGTGGGTTGGATTTTGATTTCCTTAAGCTACTTAGGTTATTGAACACCTAAGCACCTACCCAAGATGTATTGTTAAGTTGAATGTTTTGATTTTGAAAAGTTTGATTAATTAAGCCATTTAATTAAGTGATTAAACTTATTTAATTAATTTGCACCTTAATTAGATTTTATCCAAATGAAATGAACTTAGGGAAAAGATATGGGAAAGAACCCTAATCTCATTCCCATTCCACTCTTTCTAAGTGATTAGCAACTTTAATTAATGGATTTATCTATTTAAAGGTTAATTAATCATTTAATTGATTAAGAGGATAATTAGGAACAAACCAAGAAATTACCTAATTAAACATTAATAAATCTCCAAGAAAATTAGGGGAAGTCATCCCATCTAAATGCACATGAAGTTTGGAATTAATCAGTGAGATAGTGAGAGAGTAATTAACATAATTAAATTCCCAATAAAACCCAAATTCAAAAAATATCACTATTGAAAATCAATTCAAATTAATTTTTAGATTATTCATCTTTAAATTATCTTTCCAATGTTTTTTATTTTATATTTTTCTGACTTTTCTACATTTAGTTATGATATTTTGAAGTTTCAAAGATTATCAATTAATTAAACCCTTAGTTATATGACTAATCCCGTCGGCGCCACGTGGAGGCTGACGCAGCGCATGCATTCCACGTGGCGTGATGGGAGAGGTCACTTAAGTTATCACATCGTAGCACCATGTAAACGGTGATGCTACGCACTTTCTTCTCATCCATTCGATCAGAGATCGGGCGACTGTGATCAAGCCCGCGATATTAATAGAATAAGTTAGAGGATGCTATACGTCTTGACCATGGCTATCCATCCAAAACATGCGGATGGATGGCCCATGATTCGTCCTTGAGCTCGCCTATGGGTGATGGCCATCATCCATCTTTTAGGGCAAGATCTGTACTTGATTAAGCTCAGATTGAGCTAAAACTCAACCTACACCATTATCATGCAAGGGAGAAGACATCCAACAACTAGTTTTACTTGAGATGAATATTTCTTTCACAAAAGACCACACACTCTCAAGTTTAAGCTTGGGTTGAAGGCATACCTTGTCGGAGCCTATCACCGGTGCTTGAATCCATTGAGGTAGCTTCGTCTAGTGGAGACGAACCCCTATTCAAGATTTGAGGTGTTGAGGTTGAGTAGATCTCTATATGGACCAAGGTGCCCTTTAAGTGCTTGCAGTTTTGGTCTAGAGCACTCTTCCCATGGTTTGAGACTTGGATGAAAGCTTGGGTGAGCTCTATTGGGTTCCCTCAAGGTGCTTGCAAAGTAAATTGGACTAAATTTGAGTATTGGATCAATTGGAAAATCTTGCTACCTCCCCTGTTTTTGATTTTGAAGAAACTGAGAAAGGGGAAATCAAATTGGCTTGGGGGAGCTTAGGGAGACTTGCAATTACTTCATCTAGCTTCCTCTTACTCAATCGAATATAAGAGAATGCAATTCACATGAAATTAGGAGAAGTATATCTCCCGCTAGGTGAATCGGATGCCCACAAGCTTCCTTTCCATTATGATCCAATTCACCTTATTCAATGGGTTTGTTAGGCCATTTAGAGTGTGTTGACCTCATTTTTGGAATGAGCTCTCAACCCCTCCATCTTAGACATAGGACTTCTCTTAAACTTTAAGAGTTTCTTAGTCTTAAGACACATCTAGTGATTACGTGGACAATCAAATTTTAGCCTTAGAGTTAGCCATAGGAATAGGTCATGCCTTAGGGGTGTTAAGAAAATTTGTCTACCCTATAGCTTGAACCAACTCCTCACTTCCTCCCTTCAAGTCAAATTCAAATCAATTCCAAACTCATATCAACTTCAACTCCAAATCAAACCTTGAATCAATTTCAATGGATTTTCTTAAATCATGAATCAATTCCAAATAATCGAAACTCATGATTGAAATTCAAATTCAAATTCCAAAAATCTTTCCTAAGCCCTTTTATTATATCTTATGGACTTAGCTCAAATCAAATCCAAATCAATTCAAACTCAAGAAATTTTTTCACAACTCATTTATATTCTCATTTATATTCACATATATAAATGAAATATAAATTCAAATCAATCAAGATGAATCCAAAACCCAAATTCAAATTCCAAAAAAATCTTTCCTAAGTCTTTTTTATTCCCTCTTAAGGACTTAGCTCAAATCAAATCCAAATCAATTGGAATACTTGAAATTTTCTCATAATCCATTTATATTCACATATATAAATGAAATATAAATTCAAACAACCAAAACCAACTCCAAAAATCAAACTCAAATTCAATCAAAATCCAACATTAGTCTTTCAAGTCAAAATCTTGTACTTAGCCAAATCAAACTCAAATCAAGCCAAACCCTTGATTTTTCTTCATGATTCAATCAATTCTACAATCATGAATCCAAATATAAACACAAACTTCAATCCTCAAACCAAAACAAAATTCAAAAATTAAACCCAAGTCAAACTGGTGTTCACCCCTTTGAACTTGAAATTGTCAAATGAATCAAAATCAATTTGACTTCAAATCTCTTGCAAATGGATTTATATTTCAATCATAAATCCATATGTGAGTTCAACCAAACTTGAATCAAGCCTTGATCAAGCCAACTAAGCCCAATTGGCTCACTTGACCTAAAGTGGCCAATTTGACCTACATGAACTAAAATTCAATTCAATCCAAATCAAAGTGAATTAAGCCAAGCCAAACTTCATGTCAAGTTTGTTGATCATCATAGGTTAATTAATTGTCATGAATTGGGTCAAACCAAGTCAACATAGCCCGTTCACCAAGTCAACCCTTTAACCCATATGAACCCAAACTAGCCAAATTGCAACCAATGGCTCAAGTTCACTTCAAATTGATTATTGAACTTGATCAAAGCCTCAATTAAACCCAATTTGACCAATTGGCCAACTAGACCCAACCTTGCCCAATTGACCATAAACCCAACTTGACCTAAAAGGTCAAATTAAGCCAAAATCAAATATAAACTAAATTGATTGGAAATAAAGATACTAATCTATTTCAAACAATCAACCAAACCCAAACCAAGCAATAATTCAAGCCAATTTGGTTAATTGGGTCACATTGGTCAACTTAGCCCAAATTGACCTAAAAGATCAAATTGGCCAAAATCTAAATTAATTGAAACCAATTGAACCAATATACTCCAAATAGTCATTTGAACTTGACCCAACTCTTGGTTTGACCCAATTTGACCAATTGGTCAACCTATTACATTTTGACCTAATTTGACCTAATTTGACCAAAATGGGTCAAATTAAACCAAATTAAACCAAATGATCTTCAAATGATATGAAATTTGGTCCAACTTACTTTTAACTCATTTCAAATCTACCCAAATCAAATTGAATGTCAAATTACCACTTTGCCCTTAGGTCAAGGGCATTCCATGAGAAAAGACACTTTTCTAAGTGGTCATTTCTCTTCCTTGGCTACTTGACACTCATCCATTGGTCCACATAGGTACCAAGGACACTAATTTTCTGACCCAAGGAGTGGTTGGGGTATGACTCATGGGAGGTAAAATCACCTCACCTCTCCCATTGGAACACTTGGTATGAAGGACACTCACCTCCCCTTGGCTAGACACCCACTTGTCCTTCATGGCAGCCACTTTCCATACCTTAGCCAACCATAGGGAGCCACCTAGGTTGTTTCTCTTCCATTCCCAACCACCCCAAGCCAAGTAACATGAGTTTGGAGCCAAAATTTTAAACAAAAAGTGAAAAAAGGTTCATTTTTGGTTCACTTTTGATTCTAATGCTTTAGTGGCTGAAGGAACCCCACATTCCTCTCATTCTCCTACTCCTAGAGCCCCCAAAAGCCATTAGCAATCATCCACTTCATTTTGGAGAGAAATACTCCAAAACTATGGGGAATTCGGCAAGGAAACGACAATCGGCGGAGGAAACTTCATTTCAACGTGAAGATGGGCATCTAAGCTCAATCCAAGGCTTCTTCCCTCACTCAACAATGCGCTCAAGTCACCACCACTATCAAAAATTATCCCCGGTGAGGTACCCTTCAAAAATCACAGCCGGCCTTATGATCCTTCATTTTATGACTACTTTTGCGTGATTTTTAAGAATCTACCCTAGATAATTCAACATTTTTATTTTAAATCATCCTGATTAGAAAATATAATTTTTTTTTAGTGTGAATTGACACAAAAATGAGTCCAGTTGAATAAGTTTTTCACCTAAAAATCTCATTTCTTTCTTTTAAAAAATAGATTTTACGTTCATGGCTTATGAAGGGCATCTCGATCCCTATGTTTCATGGGATCGGATGACTGATTTTGGACCGGCCTTGATCTCCATGATTCGCCAATGATCGTTCATGTGACCATCAAAATTGTGCATCATGACCGATCTGGACCGTGATCGATCTTGACGAGTCGGTGTCATGAATCCGCTCATTGACCCGACCTTCCTAATCATCACCACACGGCACAATGTGGCGTGTAGACCGCTGGCCAAATCACGTACCAATGGCACGGATTTTCTAATTTAAAAAATTAATTAAAATTACTTGAAAATTCAAAAATTTATAGAAAATAAAATACTTAACAAAAAATTACAAATAATGGCTTGTTTGATTCATCTTTTTTAGAGGAATCTAATAAACCTAACAGCCCCAAATGTTACTAAGTAGTTTGAGCGTAATGTGAGTTTTAGTAAAAATAAAATTTCTTTAATTAAACTAAAAATACATGTCAGATTAAGTTAAAAATTTTAGAGATTAAATTTGATGTTAAAATACACTTACCATAAAAATTTCAAGTCAAAATAATTTTTGGATAAAAAGATATTGAATTTTTAGTGTCAAATAATTTATTTTAATAAAATAAGTTAGCAGAATTCTTAAAAATCACTTAAATCAATTGAAACTTCCTAAATTCCTAACTAATTGTAAAAACATCAAAAAATATGAATAAGAGCTCATTTTAAAGATAATTTATAGGCGAAGCCAATAAAATTATTTCTAATTAAGTTTGAATAGTAGATTGTTCTTAATTAAGGTTTATTTAAAAACTTAATAACCCTAATTACTCCCTAATGACTTCATTAATTAATTCCAAAATTCTCAGGCATATTTAGTGGGATGACTTCTACCTCCCCTAATTTTTTCAAAATTTATTAATGAGTTAGTGAGGGAAATTAATTCATTAACCCCTAATCACTCTCTTAATATAATTAAGCAATTAAGCATGTGAACAGTAGTTTAATTCCTTGATTAAATCAATTAAACTTTGTTTAAGTGATTAAGAGGTTTATGGAATGATTTTGGGATATTTTTTCTTAAGCTATTCCAAAACCCCCTTTATTCTTTAATCCAAATCTAATTAAAGGTTAATCCACTGTTGATCTACTTAATTAATCAAATCAAATTCTCAAAACTAAAATTGAACCAGAAACTTAATCAGTCCTTCTTGGGTAGATACTTAGGTTTTCAATAACCTAACTAAACTTAAGGAAATGATACATATCCCATATATGTGGGAAAGGTTATGAAAGTACTTAAATCAAACCCTTTAGCTTAATTAATCATTAATTGTGAGCCAATTGCATTAGGTACCTTTCTTTCCTAGGATGCATTGCTGATTTAAATTTCTTGTGGTTTTATGTCATACGCTGGCTTATAATTATTTGATTAAATATGTTAAAGTGGCATAGGTAAGGGGTAATTAATGAACTTAATCTATACATTAACCTAATCAAAGCATAAAATTAATCTAATCACCTAACAATTAAACTAAAATAATACACACATGTGAGAATGGGTAAGGACCAGCAAACCTTCTCACACTTTCCTAATTCAAATCAAACTCGAAGCAAAATGAAAGTCTCTTTAAACAACTTTTGATTCTCTTTAAATGATCTTTACTTCATAAGATTGTCTTTAAGAATTAATTAGAGTGAATGAAATTACATGCTTACATCACTTTATTTCTTTCCTAGCATGCTAAATGTATATGTCATCTGAAAATCATGCATTCATGCTTTTCCAAAATCAAATTCAAAATGAAATGTTTTCTTCATGCCAAATTATATGTTTTGGCTAAAGTAAAAATATGAGTGGCTATTATCACTATTAAATTCAAAACTATTTTCAAAATATATAAATCAAATAACTAAAATTGAAAGTGTGCTACTTATAGTTTATTTATAAGCTTGCATGTGAATATAAAAATGTGACTTATGTTTTCTTCCTTTCTTTCCTCTTAATATGGATTTGAATAAGATTTGCAAAGTGTATAGATCTTGTAAAAGAATGTAACACTTGCTTAAATCTATTCTTATCCTCTTCCATGTTATGACTTAAGAAAGATCCTTTCACTTACACACATAAATTACATAACCAAGCCCAAACATAAGTACAAATTTCTTTGCATTTTTCTTTTCCATTCATTTCTTTTGTACATATGCTTGTAGTTAAGGAAAGTGCTATATTAGTCTGGATAACCCCAAGATTGTGGGGCTTTAAGTAGCCCTATGTAGGTCTTGTACCTTACACCCCTAGTTAACAATGATGTCGTACTCACTTATGCCTTTCAAACATACATGTGTGCATTTGAAAAGTGGATGAGAAAACCTTTTTTCTACTTAATGAAAACCATGCATCATAAAACATTCAAATTTTCTTAAGTAACTCACTTAACATTCTCTTTCCATGCATTTCTTTTTGTACATGCACATGTATTTAAGAAAAGTGGTATATTAGTTTGGACAATCCAAGGGTTGCGAGGCTTTAAGTAGCCCTAAGTAGGTCTTGTACCTCACACCCCTGGTTAACAATGATGTCGTACTCACTTATATCTTTTATACTTATAAATGTGCATATGAAAAATGGATAAAAGGATCACTCTCTTCTACTTAACAAAATCATGCATACATGAAACATTCTAAGTTTCCTTAAGCAACCTCTCTTAGCTTTCATTATTAAGGTATGCTAAATACCTTCATTGCATGTATATGTATGTTTATGACTCATTCATGTGCATGATACACATGTGGGAAAGAGATAAAATATTGTGTGTTTTGTGATCGTAATTCACTTTACTTAATCTTAAAATGCCTTTCTTTTTGAATAGGTTAGTTTAGAGAAAATCTAAACTTAGGATTAATTAAAATACATAATAAAACATTCACTAAATAAAAATCTTTAATGAATCTACCTTAGAAATTGCTTAAGGTAGGGAGGAAAGAGAAGTTCTCTTCTCTTTTCCTCTCTTTACAACTTTTAGTAATTAAGTAGGTTCATTCAAACTAAATCAAATCATCAAATAAATCTAACCCATATGAACTAAACAACTTAAATGAGACCACCCTTCTAAGTTGAATCTTTTTGAACTAAAAAAAATCCTAACCTTAAAGCCTAGCCAGCATACCACACAAACCTTACATGGCACACACATTAGGCTAAGTCACCACATCTAGTCCTATGTTAGGACGATGTGTGGTTTAATGTTTGCTTTTATTTTATGATGTGATATTTTAGTCTGGATGTTAGGGTATATGTGTGTAGAATGAATGGTAGGATGATTTAGTCTAATCATTGTCTTCTATAGAGGATTGTGCTTAAGGGGTGCTATAATAAAAATATAAATGATTTTGTTGTGCAGGGTGTTTATACCCTTAAGCATAATCCAAAATAGGCCAGGTGGACTTGGTTACCTGTGTGTGGGGTGCTACGTCTAATTTATTAATATACATGCTTGGGATTCATATGGTTTGTTTAGCTAATCTCTATTCAGTAAGTGTTAGTTAGATTCACTTTTTCTTTTCATGTATTTTTACAATTAGGATTTTGGAATGATTGTTATGGGGATTAGGATGAGCATTGGTTATAAGGTCATGCCTTATGTACCATGTGAAGCCTTTGGAGCATCCACCTTCCAACCATCCAAAAGAAGGAACCAAAGAAGAAAGAAGAAAAGAAGAAGAAGAAGAAAGAAGAATGAAGAAATGAAGCTTGAAGACCCCCATAACAATGAATTCCTTGCTTAATTGTACTTAATTCATTTGTAATCCAGGTTGTATAAGGGTAGAGCTCAGCTACCCAATTTATTTTCGGGTTTGTACGGTAGTGCCCGACCACACTTGGTCTTTTATTCTTTTGCGTTAGCTTTATAAAATGTTTGGTGTTTTATTTAGCTTATGCTTTAGAAATGGCATACTTTTTATAGTTTCTTCCTTGCTTTGATATATGGCCTGGATGATGATTAGGCTCTTAGGAAAAAATAAATCTTCTACCAAATTAATCAATTCAAAAAATAAATAACTCATAACCTCACTTAAAGCCTAAGCTAAAAATCAAGATAAAAGAATTAACATCTTGTTTTACTCTTGATTGGAGGGCTTCTATCTTTGCTAGAGAAACTTGGCTTGACCTTTGAGATCGATGGTGGAAACACACCTCATCCTTCTCGCTGATTTTGGCCAATAATTTTACTTCTCATGCATTAAGCATATGAATCCTATAAGCCTCACTCAAATAATTATCCAAAAAAAATTAAAATAACATGTAAGATGATTTGCATTAGATTTTGGTCATTTGAAGCATGCCCTTACATGATCTAGTCTCTTTAGGGAGTGAGTTTAAGGACTTAGTTTCTTTCTAAATAAATAACAGCCCAGCTATCTTGCATAAAGAATATGACTTGCCCACATGAATTTAAAATAATAGGAGTTAGTTGGTGGCCACCCCCAGGTGGTTGTAAGTCCAACAGTCGGGTGATTTATCCTCTCTTATGGAGGTAAATAATATGCCCATTTTTCACTTTAAATTTAGGTCGTGCTTTTGACCCTTTCCAAAGCTCCCTAGATTTAGGTTCTGAGGTTGCTTCTCCCTTCTATGGGTCATAAGCATAAATCATCACCTCTTATGTATTTCCATGACCTTGTATCATGGACTTATAAGCTCTAAACTTCTAATAAAAATTCAACTCAAACAAATAATTTCCCTCAATTTCAAAAATATAAAGCCCAACCATAGGATAACCATAGGATAGTTTGAGATGCTCACTAGGTTTCCTAGCGTCGTGAGCATCTCCTACTTATCTTGCATTGGCTTTGATAACAACTCTTTCCCTTTGATCGATCCCACTTGATTTGCCAAAAATAAACTGATTCATTGGTAGTCCTACCTATTGAAATCTTTGGAGACAACGATCATTTACCTTAATTGAGAGTATTCTTAAGGAATCTCATTCCTTAAGATGTAATTAACTATGGGGGCTTACCTCCATATGGAACTTAACAAACCCAGTTTAAAATAAACCCTACTTTACTTTTCCATGTAAAATAGTGGAAGAATCTCTAGTACATATGCAGACCCATTATCCTCATGAGTCCTTATTGAGGTGATTAGGTCCATTGTAGAGTGGTGACTTCTATCTTTCCAGATAGTACACCTCTCCTCAATGTCATATCCGATCACCCTAATAAGAACATTCACGGATCTATGTGGTGTCCTGACCAAAAGCCGTATATTTCTATTTTCATTTATTCTCTTCAAGAGGATAGATGAAGGCCAAAATATTTTCACCACAGAGTGTCATGGCATTCAGTTTTGGGTGTGTAGTGGAGTAGTGAAGCTCCCATGTGCTTGAAATGAGTGAAGGAAGGATTCCCATGTGCCCATTTCAAGTGAGGTAGTCGATTTTGACCTTGGGTTGGGTTTGGCTGACCCAAACCCAATGGGTCATGTGCACCATCCTCATTAGTGACCATTTGGTCCACTAAGAGGATGCCAAGTGTCCATGAAAAGGAATTGACCAAATTCCAAGTGGTTTTGATTTTAGGTTACCCTATGGCCTATGGGTAAAATGGTCATTTGGCTTGGAATTTAATTTGAATATATTTGGTATGATTGAAAAATGGGTTGGGCCAAGTTTCAATGAATTTGGAGTTCGCTTGATATGATTTGGCTCATGTTGACCCATTTAGGTCAAAATGGGTCAACTTGGGTCAAGTTGACCAATTGGTCAAATTAGGTCAAACCAACGGTTGGGTCAAGTTCATATGACCATTTGAAATGTGTTAGCATCATTAGTTTGGTTCAATTTGATTTATATTTGAATTTGGTTCATTTGATTTCATTTAGGTCAAATGGGTCAAGTTGACCAATTTGACTCATTTGACCTATTTGGGTTAGATCATGGGTTGGTTTAAGCTTCATTGGTCATATGAAATGACTTGGTATCTTCGTTTCTAGTCAATTTGTCTTAGATGAAGTTTTGACATATTTTGGTTTTTTAGGTCAAGTTGGGTAGGTCAAATGGCCAATTGGGCTAGGTTAGGCTCAAATGATGACTTGGTCAAGTTCAAACATTGATTATAAATGAATTTTGATCAATGGTTTCAATCAATTTGGCCTATGGTGAATTTTGGCTAGTTTAGGTTTCATTTAGGCTAAGTGTTGACTTGGTCAACCCTTAGGTTTGACTTAGTTTGACCCAATTTGAGTGATTGATCATCCCATGATGATTGTTGCTCACAATGTGAGGTTTAGGTGGGCTTAGTTCAATCCAATTTGGGTAGGATTAGAATTTGGCTCATAAGCGGTCCTTTAGCTCACTTTGGGTTAAGTGAGCCTAAGTGGATCAATTAACTTGATCAAGGCTTGAATCAAGTTTGATTGAACTCACATATAGACTTATGATTGAAATATAAATCCATTTGCAAGTGATTTGAAGTCAAATAGGTTTTGATTCATTTGACAATTTCAAGTTCAAAGGGTGAACATGAGTTTGACTTGGGTTTGATTTTTAAATTTATTTTTGGTTGGGTAATTAACGTTTATGTTTATATTTAGATTTGTGATTGAAGGATTGGTTGAATCATGAAGAAAAATCAAGAGTTTGGCTTGATTTTAGTTTGATTTGGCTAAGTTCAAGAATTTGACTTGAAAGGCTTAGGTTGAATTTTGATTGATTTTGAGTTTGAGTTTTGAATTAAATTTTGGATTGATGATTTAAGTTTGTATTTATATTTGGATTCATGATTGAAGGATTGATTGAATCATGAAAAAAAATCAAAGGTTTGGCTTGATTTGAGTTTGATTTGGCTAAGTTCAAGAACTTGACTTGAAAAGCTTAGGTTGAATTTGGATTGAATTTGGATTTGAATTTTGAATTTAGTTTTGGATATTTGAATTTATACTTCATTTATATTTGTGAATATATATGAGAAAATTCCATGAATTTGAGTTGATTTTGATTTGATTTAGGCTAAGTCCATAAGATAGAATCAAAGTGACTTAGGAAAGATTTTTGATTTGGATTTGAATTTTGAATTTGGTTTGATTGATTTGAATTTATATTTCATTTATATGTGTGAATATAAATGAGAATATAAATAGGTTGTGAGAAAGTTTCTTGAATTTGAATTGATTTGGATTTGATCTGAGCTAAGTCCATAAGAGGGAATCAAAGGACTTAGGAAATATTTTGGAGTTTGGAATCCAATCATAGGCTTCAATCATAAGTTTCAATTATTTGGAATTGATTCATGATTTGAGAAAATCTATTGAATTGGTTCAAGGTTTGAGTTAGAGTTGGAGTTGATATGAGTTTGGCTTGAAGGGAGGAAGTGAGGAATTTGATTCAACTTATAGGGTAAGCAAAATTTTCTAACACCCCTAAGGCATGACCTATTCCTATGGCTAACTCTTCTAAATTTCTAGGATTAGGTTAAGTGTCCACCTAATCACTAGAAGTTTCTTATGACTAAGGGGACTCTTAGTATCTAAGAGAAGTTCTATGTCTAAGATGGAGGGGTTGAGAGCTCATCCTAAAAATGAGGTCAACACAAGGATGACAATGTTCAGGGTGTAAAGAGAAAAATGAATGAGGCTTATCTATTCAAAGGAAAGGAATAAGACTAAGCACAACTGTACACTTTCTTAGCGATCGATTAAACTAAGAAAAAACTTGGGCATATATGCATGCCCCAATCAGGTAAAGGCTGACCATTAGTAGTTGGTCAACCATACTTAAGCCTAATCCAAAGGGATGATTGAGTTTAATAAGTAAATCTAGCAGGGTTGGAAGAAGGTAATTATATTAGAAATGAGTTAGGTTATAGTGTGCATGATTGTTGACCTCATTGTTAATGAGGTTACCTTCCCTCCTCTTCTTAGTACTTAGGATTTTTAATCCTATCCTAAGGACCCTTTACGTAGACACTTAAGACACTTCCCTAATGACTAAGTGAAACGCCAAATTAAAATTTGAGACAAAAATAACACCAAAACAAATCAAGTGGGGGTTTAACATTAAATTTAAACCAATTGAAAACCTCTCCTAAGATTGGTCTAAGTTAGGATAGTGGACCCCACAAGAGTTAAACTAATTCAACTAGACTTAATGGATTCAATCATTTCAAAACTCAATGTAATTGAACCAAACTAAAGAAAAGGTGTGTTTGGACCAAAATCTAAATTCAATTGTGTTCCTTAGCCCAAATTAGCCCACTCAGAATCCTAATTGAACTAAAATCAAGTTGAATCAAGTTGAATCAAATTAAGTCAAATTAGGTCAATCTTAAGGCTTGGAATTATTATCCAAACATAATTAAGCCCGCAGTTGAATTCAATTGAGGATTGACTTGACTAATCAAGCCAATTAACCTTAAGTGATTCATGTGAGCCTCACCAACTCCGAACCAAACCAAATTAAAGCCAAGCCAAATTGAACTTCGCCAAGAGTTCAAAACCAATATGTCAACTCAACCAAATATAAATCTAAGTCTAATTGCCATTTGAGTTGGCTAATTGGTCAAATTAACCCAAATGAAATCAAGTTAATTAGATCACGTTGGGAAAAACCCAAAATTAATCCAAGTTGATTGCAATCAAATAACCCAAACATCTCCAAAACATCAACCACACTTAATTGATGCCCAATTGAAGCCTAATTTGCTAATTTGGCCCATTTGAGCCTTAATGAGCTAAACCCAAATTAATTAAAAAAAACTTCAAATTGAATCAATCTAAAGTCTTACAATTATTCTAGACACATGATTAACATATCACATGATCAATGGTAACCCAATTTGGTCAATTGGTTCACTTTGCCCAAATGGGCCTAAGTGAACCATATTGAGCCAAACATCAAACCAAGCCATATTTAACCAAATCAATGTCCTTAAATGATCTCAAATTAATTATTAAGCATGAATCAATGGTCAACTACACACAATTAGGCCAATTTAACTTATATAGATCAAATTGAACTAAAACACAACTCAATCCAAATTGGACTAAATCAACACTCATAATCAATCTCAAATTGATTGTTGATGACAACCCAACAATTAAGTGCACCCAATTTGGCCCAATTTGGTCAATTAACCCAACATAACCCAAATTTCCTAAATAAATCCAAATGAACGAAATTAGATTAAATAAATTACTCCAGCATATTTCAAACCAACATTTTAACATAACCCAACACCCATTTGGGCCCAATTTGACCAATTAGTCAACTTAACCTAAGTTAATCCAAATTAATCCAAATTAACCCAAATGAG
Source organism: Cymbidium sinense (assembly GCA_021442155.1). Lineage (NCBI taxonomy): Eukaryota > Viridiplantae > Streptophyta > Magnoliopsida > Asparagales > Orchidaceae > Cymbidium > Cymbidium sinense. The sequence continues at coordinate 66,976,409 of CM038227.1, read as the reverse complement.
TTATTTTGGGGTAAAATTAAAATTAACTCAAATCAATTATAGTCAATCACTCATAATCACTTTAATTAACTCATTGGACACGGTTAAAGCCAAATCTAAATTCAAATTGGCCAAACCAGTCCATTAAACCTAATTCAACCCATTTGATCTAAATGGGCCAAGTTAGACTCAAACCAACTCAACCCAACCTAAGGCCTCTCAAACCCCACCCAATCCCTATCACATGAAGGATAACATCTCAGCCCACTCAAGGTGGAACTTGATAGTCAACAATGATGACAATGGGGGAAGGAAACTAAAGTCCAAGATCCCACTTGCAGTCAACCCATCTCTCCATGTGGCCACACTTAGCATGCTCTATAGTGGCCAAACCATTGTTCATTGACCTTTTCTAGGCTCCCCTCACCTTTGACTAGTGACCCATGCCTCCATTAATGGAGGTAGGGTCAGCCAAGTCCAAAGAAAAAATTTGCCCCTCTCTCCCTCAATTAACACTTCACACACCTTCATTTGATCTCAAGCATTTGAGCCAAGCCTTTCCCCAACTCTTCTGACCACACTAGCCCCAAATTCGAATGAGCTTTGGTGAAGGACAATGGGCGTTGGTCTTTAGAGCAATTCATGAGTAAGTAAAAGGGCAAACTTCATATAAAGCCTCATTTCAACTCTAGGAAACTTAAAATGAGAAAATCACTCAACATCGACTTAAGTGAGGCATTGAATCTCAATCATAGCTAGCCATAGGGCTTTGGTGTTTTGTGAAATGAATTTGTTCGATTATAGAAAAGATCCATGTCGATTCATCGGTCTTTTCATTTTAAAGCTTCCTTAATCATTTAATTACAAAATTTTAGTGAGGATCACTAGAATTTCACACTAGTTTGAACTCAAGAAGACAATCCCATAGTCATTAATTTTATTTGATTAAAATCAACACTAAGATTAAACCACATTAGATTAATCACTTAATCAGATGGTTGAGATCAATTATGTGTTCCTACTATCATCTTTGCTGGTGATGACATGGACGAATTGCACATCGAAATGTGTAAACCATGTGTCGCGCTAGTGCCAACATGGTTTAGTAGTTAAAACAAATTTTTTTAATTAAAAAAAAACTAGAACTTCAAAACTTCATAGAAATTAAAACATTTAACTAAAAAATAAAAATAAATTATTTATAGATTCATCTTTTCAAGAGGAATCTAATAAACCCAAGAGCCTCAATTTTTATTAGGTATTTTAAAAATAATTAGGGTTTACTTGGAAACTTTTTTCTCTATTTTTTTCTAAAATACTAATCCAATTAAGATGAGCCTTTAAGGGATTGAAATTGATGGTGTTCTTTGTTTACCATAAAAATTTAAAGCCTAAATGACTCATGGATTGTAAGATATGGAATTTTAAAGTTTACATGCCTAATTTAATAGAAATAATTAAATAAAACTATTAAAATTAGGAAAATGATTTAAAACATCTGAATTAACCTCAAGAAGCACTAAGAAAATATTAAAACTCTCTAAAGTTAATTAAACCCCAAAATCATCAAATTAGGGCTTAATTAAGTATTACCTAATTATCTCAATTAGTTAGAAATTCTAAAAGTCATAACTAAATATGAAAAAAAATTAAAAAATATATAAATAAACACTCTCTTAAAGTAAATAGGGGAGAACTCAAATAATAATAATAATAATAAAAGCCCCAATTTTTACTAAAATGTTAAAGACTAATGAGGGTTTGATTGTAAATGGTATTTTTGAAATTAAACCTTAACTATCCACCTAATTGACTTGAAACTTTTATGGAATGCTTCTTAGGGTATTACCCACCTCTAATAATTATTTTAGATCAATCATATGGTTAGAGTTAAAGTTATAATTTTTAAAGTCCTAATCTATTAATTAACCTAATTATTTAAACTTAAAATTATAAAAAATGGGATAATGAGTGTTTAATTATTAAGTGTTCTTATTACAAATCAGAACACTCTTAGATAATTATTAGGACCTCTAGTCGCAATGATTTTGAAAAACCACATCTTAGGTTCATTGATTAATTAATTGATTTAATTGACAAAGAATTTAAAAAAGTCATAATAAATGGCACATGATTCTAAAAAATGAAAATGTACTTTTTATGGGTTTTCTCAATAGATAACAAATGAATGAAATCAAAACCCCCAATTATTTTAAGGTATTTCTAGAGTAATTACTTAATTATCAAAATTATAATTAGTGTAATTAATCATTATTTATAAGTTGAAATGCCTTAGGATTTTTGTAGTTTATCATTACTATTGTTATGCATGTTTAAAATTTTTTTCATAATTTTTGGGTTTATAATTAATGTTTATTTATATTTTAGGGGTTAATCGATCTGATTTTGAAATTTCATAAATAATAAATCATAGAAAATTATAAAAATTAAAATTTTAAATTAAGACCCTTTAGCCAATAGGGAGCAACATCAAAGAAATAATAATCAAACCCAAATCTGAATAACTTCATCAGTTTACTTTAATGAACTTTAATTAAGCCTTTACATAAAACATACCTTAAGCCTAAATTAAGTTTTGGCTTCTTCTTTTTTTCTTTTGAGCGTGATGAATATGTAAGTGAGCCTTATGTGCATGAATTTCCTTTGTTACAATTAAGTAAAACTTGTCGTATATGATTTCATGGCTATAGACTTAGCTGCCAAATATTTCAAAGTTTGCTCTTTAATGTCATAATGTATACACATATGCATAGCATGTAATTTTTTTTTTAAAAAAAGTGCTTAATTTTCTTTTCATGTCATAAATTCAGTTAAATGCATCACACTCTAAGGTAGAATTATATGCCTTATACGATCATAAGATACATAAGCTGGATACTCGAGGGCGCAGTGCTATTGCTATGAAGGAGGTCCTAGTACCTCAACCCACTAGTTTAGTAATGCCACATACTTAATTCGTATACAATTCATTTGAAGTATGTGTGCATATCATTTAAGAACATCATTCATAGCATATGCATATTTATGACTATAAAGTATAAATGCTAGACACCCAAGGGCGCAGGCTATTAATCTAAATGAGGTCTTATTATCCCAACCAAATAGTTTAACAATGCCACATATTTATCTACATAAGCATGCATGCAATCAATATGCATTAAATAGATTAAATTAAACAATATAAAGTTGATCCATATATCATGAAACTACCATATCATGTTCCATTAACCCCCAATAGGCTCATACATAATCAAGGAAAAATTTGAGCTTAAGCCCTTAGCCTTTTTAAAGATTAGGGTGTAAAGTAAGATGACTCTTATCCTAAGTAAGGTTCATCAATCTTCATATTTTTTTAAAATATTAAATTTGAGATAAACATGAATCAGATCACAAATTAAAATTCAATATTCAATTTATTAATCATTTAAATTGAAACTACTTATTAGCAATAAAATAAATTTTGCCTTCAATCCATAACTTAAATCTTAAAGTCTAACTTTATCTTCCGCATTAGCCTTTGCACAGACATTAGATTTATAGGTCACCGATCCTAGACATATGTTAGGTTGATGCTTGATTTTGATGTATAACTTTTCTTATTTTGTCATGCATTATTTCAGCCTAAAAGATTGCTTGTATGCAATCTGAATGGTATTTTCTACAATGGGTATGTTTAATAAATGGGTTCACTATATAAAAAAAATAAACTTAATGATTTTGCTTGTAGATGCTACTCATGCCCTTTAAACTAGTTCATAAAGATAGGTGGGCTTCACATCTGAAGTCTAAGTCTATATGCAAATCATAACTACTTGGTATGTATGTGTTTATTTAAAACAGGTTTAGGGTTTATCTTTAAGAATTTTTATAAAACCATAAAGCATTTACATTTATTACTTAACATTTATTCGAAACTAGGTTGTATATGGGAAAAGCTCGACTACTCTCTTTTAGGGTGTAAAGTAGAACCCGATTGCATCGATCTTTTTATTTATTTAAATTGATTTGATTATTTTGGTGTATTTACTTTGATTGTGTAATACAAATGACATTTTTTATATATTTCTTAAAGTGTGATGTTTGGTGTATGTGACTTAGATTTTATTAGGCTCTTTAGGATTTAAACTTTTCACACCAATTAAATTAATTTACTCAAAATTAGAGTTAACATAACTCCCAACATAACTTTAAAGTCTTAGGATTAATCAGCTAAATGATTTATAATGAATGTATAACCATATTATATGCATCTTATTTTTTCTTTCTTGAATATGAGGGATCTCCACTCATTGCATGATAAGAGGGAGTGCATGACCCTTGATAATAACCTTCTTAAGTGGAGAACACTCCTCTTATGGATTGGCCTAAAAAATAATTTCATCATGCATATAGGCATACATATCTACCCAAGCTTGAGTCAAATTTGAGAGTATACATTTATATAAAAAGAAATTTTTTTTACAATAGCCTAGGACATTATTCATACCAATCATAATCTTATTATCTTAAGAAGTGAGTTTAGGCTCTTAGGTTTTCATTCCCAAAAGAAAATAGCCTAGCTATTTTTCATTTTACATGAGACTTAGACACATGACTTTAACTCATATGAGGTGTTAGCTAGTAGCCCTTTTAAGCAATTATAAGTTCAAAAGAGTTGGGATGGGTTTATTCTCTTTAGTGGAAGTGAACCAACATACCCTAATTTTTCTCTCATTAGATTAGGATGAGCTCTCAGCTTATGCTATAACAATTTAACTTTAGAATATGAGGTTGTATATTTCTCTTTTGCTATGAGCGTAAATCCTCACCTCTTAAGCATTCCCACAACATTGAGGGTGCAGTGCTATTGGTACGAAAGAGGTCTTAGTATCTCAACCCACTAGTTTAGTAATGCCACTTACTTAGTGTGTATACAATTCATTTGAAGTATGTGTGAATATCATTTAGGAACATCATTCATAACATATGGATACTTATGACTATAAAGTATAAATGCTAGACACCCAAGGGTTCATGGTTATTTGTCTAAATGAGGTCTTATTATCTCAACCAAATAATTTAACAACACCACATATTTATCTACATAAGCATGCATGCCATCAAAATGCATTAAATATATTAAATTAAACAATATAAAGTTGATCCATATATCATGAAACTACCCTATCATGTTCCATTAACCCCAAAGAGGTTCATACATAATCAAGGAAAAATTTGTGCTTAAGCCCTTAGCCTTCTTTAAGATTAGGGTGTGAAGTAAGATGACTCTTATCTTAAGTATGGTTCATCAATCTTCATATTTTTTGAAATATTAAATTTGAGCTAAACATGAATCATATCACAAATTAAAATTCACTATTCAATTTATTAACCATTTAAATTGAAACTACTTATTAATAATAAAATAAATTCTACTTTCAATCCATAACTTAAATATTAAAGCCTAACTTTATCTTACCACATTAGCCTTTACACACACCTTAGATTGATAGGTCACCGATCTTGGACATATGTTAGGTTGGTGCTTGATTTTGATGTATAACTTTTCTTATTTTGTGGCATATTATTTTAGCCTAAATGTTAAGATTGCTTGTATGCAATTGGATGGTAGGATGATATTTATTAGACTAATGATATTTTCTATAGTGGATGTGTTTAATAAATGTACCCGCTACATTATAAATAAATAAACTTAATGATTTTGCTTGTAGATGCAACTCACGCCCTTTTAAACTAGCCCATTAAGATAGGTGGGCTTGGCATCCGTTGATGTTAAGTTTAATTATGTAAATAATAACTACTTAGTGTGTATGTGTGTTATGACCAACCTTTATTTTGCACGCTTAGTTAGGATTTTATTTTGTAATTTTAAATATATTTTTTATTAAATCTAAGTTAAAGTCATGGGGTTTAGGATAAGCGGAGCCTAGAAGGGTTAGACTTCAGAGGCCTGGTGAAGCATAAAGCATCTACATTGCGAAAACTTAAAGACCCACATTGACTTTCTTTATTATAACATTTATTATAGACTAGGTTATATAAGGGTAGAGCTTGACTACTCTTTTTTTTAGGGTGTAAAGTAGAACCCAATCACATCAATTTGTTTATTATTTTTAATTGATTTGATTATTTTGGTGTATTTACTTTGATTGTGTAATAAAAATAACATATTTTTTTATAGATTTCTTAAAGTGTGATGTTTGTTATATGTGGCCAAGATTTTATTAGGCTCTTTAGGATTTAAACTTTTCACACTAATTAACTTAATTAGCTCAAAATTAGAGTTAACATAACTTGCAACATAACTTTGAATTCTTAGGATTAATCAGCTAAATAATTTAGGAATAACTAAGTTTATAATGAATGTATAACCATATCATATGCATCTTATTTTTCCTTTCTTGAATATGAGAGATCTCCACTCATTGCATGATAAGAGGGAGTGCAGGACCCTTGATAATAACCCTCTTAAGTGGAGAGCAATCCTCTTATGATTGGCCTAAAAATTAATTTCATCATGCATATAGGCATATATATCTACCCAAACTTGAGTCCAATTTGAGAGTATATCATTTATATAAGAAGAAATTTGTATTATAATAGCCTAGGACATTATTCATACTAATCATAATCTTATTATCTTAAGAAGTGAGTTTAGGCTTTTAGGTTTCCATTCATAAAAAGAAATAGCCTAGCCATCTTGCATTTTACATGAGACTTGGACACATGGCTTTAACTCGTTGGAGGTGTTAGTTGATAGCCCTTTTAGGCAGTTATAACAGGAGAGTTGGGATAGGTTCATTCTCTTCAGTGGAAGTGAACCAACATACACTAATTTTTCTCTTGTTAGATTAGGATGAGCTCTCAGCTTATGCTATAACACTTTAAATTTAGAATCCGAGGTTGCATATTTCTCTTTTACTATGAGTGTAAATCCTCACCTCTTAAGCATTTCCACAACCTTGAGTTGTTGGGATATAAGACCTAGCATTATAATAAAAAAATTTTATCTCCAAACTTAATATAAATCAATTTCAAAAATATAAAGTCAAACTATAGGGCAGACTAGGATACTCATTAAGCTTCCTAGTATTATGAGTGTCTCCTAGTTATCTTCCTTTGAGATCCACTAAAAGACTCTTTCTTATTTTTGCTTTCCCACATGATTTTCATAACTACTAGTCATTTTATCTATAGCTTTGAAATTCATAGAGATACTAGCTGACTAATTTAATCGAGAGTTTTCTTAGGAGAATCATATCTTCTAGGATGTAATTAACAATAGGGCTTGACCATATAAGGATTTTATAACCTAACTTAAATAAAAATGGCTTACTTCTTCCAAATAAGACAGGAAAAAAAATTCTCTAATACACATAGACCTAACAACCTTAGGAGTCTTATTGAATGATTAAAATCATCGTAAGGTGATATCTCTATTTTTTGAGATAATATATTATTCCTTGATATTATATTAATATTTAAAATTATTTTTAAAATTTTTTGAAACTCTTTCAATCATTTTATAATATTTAATGATTTTCAATAATTATTAGATCTTTATTAAATTAATTTTAATATGTTAAGTTAATGATTTATTATGTACAATTGACTTTTAATTAATATATTGGTTTCAAAAGATTTTTTATAATTGAGATAAATTTTTTTAATTATTTAGGATTTATCCTTAACTTTTAGTAATTATTAATTATTTATTGAATTTATTAAATTACAAAACCTAACATATAAATGAGGTTCACTTCTTCAAGTCATCATAGAAAATTATGAAATTCTTGTAGAATGTCTAGATTATCACTGTAAATAATCATTAATTTATCTATAATTTTTTAATTCAATTTTTAATTTTTAACATTACTTAAATAAATATTTAAATTCATCGAAATTTCATTTTAATTTATAAAAATATTAAATTCTTACAAGGTCGTAGATTGATATCTTAAGCATTTAGTTGCTTTTAAATAATTTTTTAATATATTTTTTATCTTTCTATTTTTTTTATCATTCAAAAATAGTTAATTTACTTTAGATATTTATAATTAATTTATTTAAGTACAAATATTATAAAAAAATTTCAATGAGTTTAAACAATCATATTAAATGTTCCCTAAAGTTTGAATACTTTTTTTATTTTATTTTATTTTATTATTTTTGTAGTTTGAACAATATTTTCACACAATAAAAATTATTTAACTTACTAATTTTTATTTATAAAATTATAATTTTTTTAATCAGCATGCATTAATGTTTTAACCATTTCAATAAATTTTGATAATTATTTATTAAAAATTTTAATTTTTATAATTTTTAAATAATAACATAGTAGATTCAAAAGGTATGCCTTTTTTATTTTAATTAAAATTAAAGTAAAATTGTTATAAAATGTCAAAGTTATTATTCTATACATTATGTATAAGTTTCACAATTTTTGGGGATGTCTAGGTGTTTCAATCATTAAAAAATATAATTTATTTTTAAAAATTATAATTACGTTGATTATTAGGCATTTGATTTTTTTTTTCTAACGACTATGCTTAATAAGGAACCTCTCTAAAAATTTCAAGTTATGATGCATTGTGAATAATTTAGAGCAAAAATCTAAAGTTAAAAAAAAAATTAAAAAGTTAACCTTGGAGAAATAAAAACCATTGAATTTAAATAGATCAAATCCAATGGCATGTGGGTCATCTTCTTCATTAGAAAAAGCCACGAACCAAGGGTCATGGGTTGGGTTCGAGTTAGCATGACCCGAGCCTTCCTTGTTTAAAATTCTCTCTGTTTAGAGCATCTTGTGCTCATGCACTCACTGGGAAGCAAGAGGGGGAGGAGAGCAAGTGAGTCCATGGCTCACTAAGCCATCACATTTTCTATGAAGCTCGAGTGACCACACTTGAGAATAGGACAAGGAGGAGAGATTGAATTCTCACCTTGGGGAAGCTTGGCTTGATTTAAAATTGATTGAGGAAGCATCAATGAGTTGCCACGAATGGGTGAACCAAATTTTAGTGATGCGCGAGCATGAGCTTGGTTGCAATTAAGTAGTCAAAAAGGTGTGATGAGGGTTCAATTTTACGTAAGGAGTTCAGAGGAGTGTTTTCTAACCCCTTAATTGACTGAATTGGGGGACAACTTATAGGCTTCAATAAACTTGACCTCAAACCATGATTGAGCTCAATTTATAATAGAACGTTGGCAAATTCTGGTTGGATAAGACTAAAGGAGGTGGGGAAAGTTTTAAGTAGTGGAAAAAGATGAGTATTGTTAAGAGGCTATGGCACTTAAGAGGGGAGGTGAATCGGGTATTTTTTAAAAAAAATTTGAATTAAAGCATAACTTTAAAGTTTTGTAGAAAAGTTAAATAAAAATTCATTTTAAATATTAATTGAGTCACAATAGAAAATAAAATAAAGTACAGAATAGTAGATACAACAAAAGTATAAAAAAAAAAGACAAGAGGCACAGAGATTTTCACATGGTTCGGCCAAATCTAAAAACTGGATTATGTTCATGTTTAGTCACCGTGACTAGGAATTCACTAATCAAAATAAGATTATAAAGACTTTCTCATACTCTCCTACACCATATGAGTATAATCACAACAAAGTACTTTCTTACACAAGTAAATATAACCCCAAAAACATACTTTTCTACATGAGCATGTACAACCCCAACAACATATTTTACTACACCGGGCAAGTATAACTCCAACAATGTACTTTCCTACACTAGACAAGAACCATAATAACATACTTTTTTATATGGGCAAGGACAACCCTAATAAATTTAAGAAACATGAAAAAATATAAGAGAATATCTCTCTCAATTTTAAATTAAATTTTGTACTCAAGCCCACTAAATAATAATAAGAAAAATAAGAAAAATCTCAAAATTTATTTTCTTTTCTTTTTATGATAAAGTATACAATGCTACGAACTTAATGTAAAATGCATGAAATAATCTATATTTGAAAAATAACTGCACAAAGTGAAATGATAATTTAAAAATATGAACTTGAAAATAATTAACTATAAATTGCTTAAAATAATTTGACTTTTAAGATAATTTGCATAAAGGAGAAAATCAAATATCTATAAAGTAAACACTTTGAATTAACAAATAATTATGAAAGTCTTATGAAGATGATTTTAACTTAAATCAAATTTGAAACAAAATGCAAGAATAAAATCAATCTTTAAAACACTTGCTTAAAGTGAAATAAAAAGACCTTGAAATGAATACTTATGAAAAACAATAGTTCCAAAAATCTTAAGAGAATAATTTCACAAACAAACTACAAATCAATGATAAGATGAATTATTCAAATCACTTGAAATATAAAAGAAAATAACTTTTGAAAATCTTCAACATTATTAATAGCATTTTTTTAATCAAAATCAAGAACATAATTATTTAAAACAACTTGAAAGATGAATGCTTTGAAAAGCAAACCAAATAAAATTCATCATAAAGCCATGACAAGTTGTAGTTATTTAAACACTTAAAAGAAGAATAAGAAGAGAGTATAATAACTTTGAAAACTCAATTCAAATCTTTCTTATTCAACTTAAAAAGAGAAATTAAGCACACTAAGTTGTAAAAATCACAAAGATCTTAAGAATTAAAACACAAGTATATACAATATGTAATATTCAAATCTCTTGAAAAATAAATTAAAATGAACTTTAGCAAATCTTTTCAATTGTTAAAACAAATCCTTTTCAATCAACATAATATATCAAAATTATGAGCATAAGCACTTCCTGAAGGTGCATTATTTAAAGGACAGTCTACACATAGATCACCTTTGCTTAATAAGGTTTCATTTGATTATTGCAAAAATTATATTAGCACATTTCTTTGTGGACAAGATGCTCATATGTGGCACATGTTAACACATCAATTTCACACACAGACAGTAGAGAAAATGGTAAAATTGTTAAAAAGGTTTTTTTAATGATTTGACATTATATGAAAAATAGTTGGATGAATTAAATGCAAAAGCATATAACACTTTTTATTGTGCTTTATTTTCTAATGATTACATGAACATTTCCATGATTAGTGCTGGTAAAGATATTTAGGATAAATTAATTAGTACATATGAAGGCATTAATGAAGTTAAGGATGACTACATAAATAGACTTGTGCATGAGTATGAGTTACTTTGTATGTTACCTGATGAACTCATTTCTGATATGTATACCCACTTTATGAAAATAATCAAAATATTACATTTCGTAGAATAAAATATAAAAATCAAGATTATTTGCAAAATCTTGAGATGTGTTACAAAAGAATAGGATGTTAAGGTAACTGCCATAAGTGAAGCAAAAGACTTAACTTTATATCCACTTGATCAACTTATTGTCTTTTTGATAGCACATGAATAGGTTTTAGCACACAGAGTTTAAATGATGCTTCCCAAAAAAGGCAGATGGTCAACTTTTAAGACCCAAATATATTTGAGTCCACATCTGATAGAAAAATGATGCATTATATGATGTGTAATGTGTGTTGTTTCATTTCTAAATTTGGGTATTCAAATGAAATTAGATCTTAGAAATGCTTGTGATCTATGTCCATGACAATCAAATGATATATGACCTTTTTTATTTCAAAAATTACACCAAATGTTTGTATTAGCATAAGGTCAATATCTAGATGATTTTGATGCATTAGAAAATCTACCTTCATAGATAAAGCATGTGAATGTGAACATGTATTCAATCTTGCATGTAATAAATTATTTTCTCTTTTAAAATTTTCTACAAATAAATATTGATCAACTAAAATATTATTTTTGATTCATATCTCACTGCATTCATCTTTTAAAAATAAAGCATGCACTTCAAATTTTTTTTCTTTTTCTAAAGTATTATATTTTCTTTTTAATTTTTTATATTCACCAATTAACTCATTAAAAGTATCATCTAACTCTTCACAGAAAATTTCTTCAAATATCTTATTTGAAGTGCCTATGTCCACCATAAGGCATATGTTGGCTTCTTCTTCTGATGCACATCACTTGAGTCCTCCAAGTCTGAATATGCCCATAAAACTCTCTTCTTTCTTTTTAAGGTTTTTTATTTTTCTAGCTCTTTTTTCTTTTCAACCTCTTTTTCTTTCTTTGATCTTCCATTAGTAATTTATAAAGATTTTATTTTTATATTTCTTGGCTTTTTTTAGTTATAGTAAAGAATTCCTTCTCCTATATTAAGTTTTTTTAGTATGAAATTGATAAACTTTAGATTTTCTATATGTTTAAATTTTCTTTCTAAGTATATTCCCTAATATTTTTGAAAGTATGACTATTTCATCACTATCTGCCTCAGAGCTTGAGTTTGTATTTTCACTTTCATCTTCCACCTACAAAGTAATAGTTTATCCCTTTCTCCTTCTTTTGGGAAGCATCATTTAACTTTCTTTGCGCTAAAACATGTTTATGTGCTATCAAAGAGTCAAAAAATTAATCGAGTGGATATGAAGTTAAGTCTTTTGCTTCACTTATTAAAGTTACCTTAACATCACATTCTTTTGGCATGCATCTCAAGACTTCGTAAATCAAACTTGACATTTATATTTTCTTCAAAGAGAATGCATGTATTGATTATTTTCATAAAAAGGGTATACATATTAGAAATGATCTCATTAGGTAACAAGCAGACAACTCATATTCATGCAAAAGTTTATTTATGTAGGCATCCTTAACTTCATTGGTGTCTTTATAAGTAATAATTACTTTGTCTCAAATTTCTTTAGTAGTACTAGGAATGAAATTTTTTATTGAATCATTATAAATAAAGCACAATACAAAGTGTTATATGCTTTTGCATTTAATCCATCCAACTCTTATTCATATATGTTCATTCATCGAAAGACGTTTTAACAATTTTATCATTTATCTCTACTGTGGGTGTGTGATATTGATGTTACATGTGCCACATATGAGCATCTTGTCTATTAGAAATGTACTAATAGGATTTTTCCAATAATCAAACAAAACATTATCAAGCAAAGATGGTCTATATGTAGATTATCCTTCAGATAGTGCACCTTCAGAAAATCATAGTGATCTAGTCAAGAATGTTAAGCCATTAACTTGAGCTGAGTATCTGATACCAAATATAATAATAATCTAAGGTAATATTGAATTTAAAATTCAAATATTCAAATTAAAAATTCAAATATATTTGAAAATTGAAAATCCTTTTGAATGAGGGAAAATGATATGACACTAAATTAAACTAATCACATTAAATTCCTCATCCAAAATCATTGAAAACTTGATCAAATATAAATGAAAATAAAAATCAAATATAATCATTGATATGAGAGAAACTAAATGATAAGAGAAAGAAAATGATAATTTTGATATCTGCATGAATACCTAAATTCACATGCTAAAATGAATATATATATAAATTAATTAAGCATGAAAATTAATTAATGAAGTAGAAAATAAACTAAACTCACTTTGAGATGCAATGGATAAAGCTTAAATTAATGCATATAGTCAAATTATTCAAAAAGGATAATTTCAAGAATATTAAAAAAATGATGCAAATAAAATATTTTAAATATATAAAATTTAAAATAAATGATATGAAAATATTTTAGCAATTATTTTCATGTTAATGAGCTCTTATTTATCTTATATTATAAATCCTAGAAAAATTCCCAAACTACTCTAGTCTAGGATGATCGACTTTTCAAATTTGGTTGAACAAAATGAGTTTAGTGAATTTCCTGGAACACATAAAATAAACCATTAGTAATAAAAAATTATATATATTTATCATTAGAAGTAACTCAAATTAATAATGATAATCATAATAATTTATGTGAATAATTTATTCTCTAAAGAAATTATTAGTCCTTATTATACAAGGTTAATTATCATTAAATCAAATGATGAAATACATAAGGTATATACTCAATAAGTATAAGTGGGTCTAAGGGCTATTTTCCATTGGAGGAGCTTACTACCTCCATTAACCAACCTATAGGTAGATTAGGTGACTCATTGCTCCTTTAGACCCAATGTGAAATGAGTATAAAACCATTTAGACTAAAAGCAATGAAGAGATTTGCTTATTTATTGGCTTTGAGCGAAGAATTTTAGGGAATTTTGTTTAATGGGTCTATTTAACCCATTAAGACTTATTCCTTTGACCCATTGATTCAACCAACAAAAATTTCTCAAACCAAGTTGAGGCGAATTAGAAGATTATTGTGGACATACCCTTATTGCCTAATGTCAAATGTTAAAAAGAGATTTGACCATTTAGTTGATTATTTTAATTTGGAAAGAAAGGCATACTTATTTGGGTTTAAATTAGACACTTTCACTTATATGATTTATTTGACTCATATGGAATGCTCAATTAAACTTATGTTCAACTAGATAATTTTTTAGGGAATCCTTTGATATAATAATACCAAAGAGTTGAAATTAATATGAAGATTATGGTGGTTGAATTGCAGCCTTAAGTGACATGGAGATGTTACTTAGTTTGATGGGTAATTGAGCCAAGAAAACTATAAAAAATATATGAGGAATCAAGAGAAATGCTTATGCACAATTTGTGTTAATTAAATTAATTCTTAAAGCCATTTAAATTTTATTAAGCTAATATGGTCAAATTGTGTGAAAGGATTAATGAGGTTTGCTTTAATGAGATTAAATCTACCAACAAACCCATGAAGTATCCATTTACATAGTTATGAGCTTCTTGGATGATTTAATAAAAATATTAAAGTTAACTTACATTAAATTGAAATTTGACTTAGGTTTGACCTATCTTTGGACTTTTGTTTGACATCATGATTCATGGTCAACTCATATTTATAATCATCTATTTTAATTATCTAAGAAAAATATTTTGGAATTGAAATTGATCATTTGGATTCATGGGATTAATTGTGGAAGGCACCTACCTATGAGTCTATGTATGGGTTTCTTGAGACTCAATATTGGGTCAAATTTTTCAAAATATTTTGAGATTGGCTAAGCTAAGAGGGACTACTACAAGAATGTTGGGACTTATAATTCATTAACACAAGACTAAGAATAAGCTAAAGAGCTAAGAACTTATTAAGTAGCTTAAGAGAAACCATCGCCTTAGATCCTAAACTAAGATGTGGACTACTATAAAGTAGCCACTCTAAGCAAGTCTAATGATATACATTAAGGCTTACAGATTTCACCTATAATTTAAGTTGAAATAAGCCCAACTATACTAGACTTACAATCTTGTCAGGAATAAATGTTAGCTAACCCATCTAAATGCGTTAAACTCGTGAGGTCCAGTCATATATGAATGCAATATAAGTAAGGCTATTATTATTTAGGTAGAATCTTAAGCCTAAACTTAGTCATTAAATGTAAGCTATATGCCAGTATGCAATGCTCCTAATTAATGGATCAATTTATAATTTGCATCTTATATTTAAACAGTTTGATTTATTTTGATGGTCATTCGAATGTAAATTATATCTATTATGCATGTAATTAGAAATGGTTATTAGTCAATCATTTTTTTTAGAGTCAATCTTCTCCAGGAAGAGTAGTTATCCTCATTAGATAAATGCTCCCTTATATGCAAGAGATGAAGAGCCAAATCAAGAAAATAGATATAATATGCTTTAGGGTGTTACATCTTAAAATATTTCTATTTAATTTATTGATTATGCCTAAAGCTTTAAATGTATTTTGGTTATGAGTTATGTTAATTTTAAGTTCAAGTTTATTAGTTGGATAAAAATTTTATTTTATCTTAAAAGTCTCCTGCAATAATTTCAGGCTTTTACAAATACAAATAATCACAAAAAAATAAATCTAAGAAAAGCATATATTTTTTAGAGAATAAATAATGTAATCATTACAAATAAATAAACAAATTAATAAGAAAAAGACCTAATACAGCTGGGCTCTATTATACATCCTGAATGAAAAGAAAAAAAAGAGAGTAGTCAACCTCTGCCTTATATAGTCTAGCATCATACAATTGACAGACTGTACGTATGAGTCATTTGGCTTCATCTTCTTATTCTTCTAGTTCTAAAGGCTATAAAACTTCACATGTAGAAGGTTCATCCATGTTTCCTTTTTTCAGTCCTCTTAAAAAAGGACTCTAAAGAAATTATATTTATAAAACAAAAAAATTACAACCATAAACTTCCAAAATAAAGGTTAGTCCAAGAGTTATATTTCAAAACACACATTCAAATATTCATCATTCATCACAAAATGCTTAGCACATTTAGTGTCAAATAAGCTATCTATCCTATTAGTGATGCTTAAAGGGCTTTAAGCATTTAATTTTAAGCAACATCTACATGAAAATTTATTAGCTTAATAATCATCATAGCACACAACATTGCCTTCTTTAAACATGACCTCCTATAAATAATAATGTTGGCCTAATCCTAATTAAATTTTACAAATTGTAATAGGACAATTCTAACACAAATAACCATAACACTTTCTTAAGGTAAGCATCAAGACATAACATAACATAACATAACACATCACAACAAACAATAAAAAATAAATCATCCCAAACCTAAGGATCTAAAGTTGTGCCTTAACAAACAAATCTAGAATATGCTATGTTGTGTGAGTATCCACCTAGGTTGGCTTTATATTTCAATTTTTTTTAAGTTTTGAATAATATTTAATTTAGTCAAAGAGTAATTTTAATTTAAGTGATTAGTATTTTTAAGTATTTTATTTGAACTTTATTTGATTTGGAATTTAATTATTTAAATATTTAAAAAAATGCATGAAGGTAGGTAAGACTTATCAAGTGGCCACAACATAAATAAGCATCTTGAGTATTAAGAAACACACTTTGTAAGAGGACATAAATGTATTTCATAACACTTGCAAACTATCCTAAATAGATTTTATGATTTTTAATGAGTAAATTGATTTATTATTATTATTTGTGGTATTTATTAATTTTAAATATTTTATGTTAAAAAGTTCAAAAAATAATAAAATAATCTTAAATTTTATTAAAAAATTTTCAAAATTTAAATATTATTTATTATTAATCTTAATTTTAAAAAAATTATTTATTAACATAATTTTTTTTAATTTTAATTTAAATATTAAATTAATTTTAAATTCTATGAAAATATTTCTAAAGGTTTGTGTTGAACTTAGGGATTAATCATAAAATTTTAAAATTAATTTGAATTATTTTAATTTTATATAATTTATATAATCAAATTTAATTATCTAATTATAATAATTTAACTTTGATTTATTTATTTATTATTTAAATTAACTTTAACTCTACCTTTAACTTGCATTTTGTTAAACTTTATTTTCTATTTTAGAATTTAACTTGATTTTTTTATGAGTTTTCAAAATTTTGATGATAAATTATATAATTTTGATTATTGTACGTTTTAATTTAAGTAATCATTGATAATTTAAATATATTTAATCCATAAGCAGAGTGTCTAATATTTATCATTCAATTTTCTCGGTTTAGTAATAGCAATAAAAATTTTAATTAATTTATTTTCATTTTCTTTATAATTTGTTAGATTAAATTTTATGCTAATGTTTTCTTTTAGTTTTAGATTTAAATTCTCAGTGAAATGTTAATTTAAAATTGTAAAAAAATTCCTTAGGTTCAGAAATAACCTCAGAATTTTTGTAGAATATTAAAACTAATTTTTTAAAAAATCTTTAATTTCATAAAATTGACTATTAGTATTTTTTTATATTTATTTAAATTTGTTCAATGAATTTTAGTCCTTTTAAATTTAATATGTTCTTCTCTAAATGCTGATTAAAAATGACAGTTTATTTAAATTTTTTAGATTTAAATTGAATTTATTATGGTTTTATGAAGGGTTTTTTTTTTATTAATTTCTTATCAATTTCCTATAAATTATCCTATTCATCTACTAGGGTAATAATCAGTCTGAATCGGGTTTGCTAAGCCAGATGTAAAGTGCAATAACCAAGATTAACTAGGAATAAATCCACTAAATTAAAAAGAGATTTAGGGGTTTGATACGTATTATTTTACGTATTGGTTTTGGTGATTGAGAATTGAGTGAATAATTACATTACGCTTTTATTTGGTTACGTTTGGGTTCATTTTCCACGGTTTGGAATTACGATCGGTTTGGTTTGGGCTTATCTGATTGAGTTAACTCAATGAGTGTTGTAACACCGTCGAGTTGAGTTGCTAGCAGGAGTCTGGGATGAAATGCGGGCTGTTGGATGGCGTCTTTTAAACTCCGCCGTTGGATGATAACAGTTGAGTGTTTTTTTCTTAGCCGTTGGATTGATTTACGCCTGGGATTGGGTTTTGGATCATGCGGTTCTTGATGCTTCTAAGGTCGTAAGTGGATTACATGCGTTGTTTCTGCGTGGTTTGATCTCTGGATTGAATCTGAGCCGTGGATTGATAATGGCGCGGCTGTTCTTGGTCGTTGGATGAAATTTTGAGAATAACCTAACCTTATCTTGCTTTGAATTGTTTTGTTTCGACAGTTCGAGCCGTCGAGGAGCTCCAGAGAAGAACAGGGAGATGCAGCGGGGATCGGCGGAGAAACTGAGGTTTCTCCGGTGGCATGCGGTGGTTTCCGGTGAGGAAAACCGAGAAGAACCTGAGCAGGAAGAAGAGAAGAAAAGGGGGAAGACTGAAGAGTTAAGTTTCTTTCTGTAAATTCTTGATTATCCTTGTTTGCCTTTCTTACCACTATTTATAGGCTTTCTTACATAGATCTCTGCCTTCTATTCCTTTGTAACTACTTTATGTTATGTTCTGTTAGAGTTCTTGCTTCTTTCATTGGAAGCGTTGGAGCGATAACTCTTTAAGCTTTTCTTCTGTTCTTTTTGGCAGTTGAATCTGTTATGGTTCTTGACTTTCCGGAAGGCTGTGGAAGTAGTTTCTGTTGATTTAGTTTAAGCTCTGGCTTGTTTCTGTTGTTCTTTGGTTCTGGACTGTTTCATACTCATTGTATTTATATTCTGTAATATTTGTAGTTTGTTTCATGCTCGGTTTAGTAATCTTGTAATAATTTCTTCTGTTATTATCGGTGGTCTCGTAGATTGATATTCTATTATTTGTGGCAGATTTGGCCTTGGAGGTGGATTCATAACATTACTCCCCTCCTCACCTTGACCTTGTCCTCAAGGTCAAAATCAAGATGCTTTCGTATTTCCTTACTTGATATCCCGTAAGCTTACGTAGAAATCCTTCGTTTGCCTTGATATTTCTTTAATTTGTGGCTCTCCCGTTAGTACTTTTCTTTGATCTAAACTTTTAACAAGCTTGATTATTATCTGCCCATCTTCTGAGCTGATTTGATAATTTTACTGATTGTAGTGTAAAAGCATGTCTGTATTATCTAAGTCTTGGATTGAAGCTCTCTTCTATATTATCGGCCATTTGTTTCATGTTGTTTGTGAGCTTCCTGTGATTTAGATGGGTCTGTCCAACCTATCTGAAAATGAATCCTCCTTTGTATGTGGTTGTATTATGTGATACTACTATATTTGTCCATCTTATTTGAGGCTGTAAAGGATTTGTGCCAGCTGATTTATTACTATGGACTGTCTTATTCTATATAATTGGGTTATATCTGACATAAAATCTAAGCTAAGTTAGTGGTTAGAACTATTTATCATGTGTATACTTATACAATCTCTATGTCATTTGCCTTAGCCTAGATTGAAAGGTTGATAGTTGAAGCTTGCTTTAATGCTTCTTCTTGAATCCTTGCCTTCTGGTTGAGTATCATCAGAATTGATACTCTTGGTCCTCATTGATTATCATGAAGGCAAATAAACTTGACATATATGCCCTTTGTGATATTGTTCCTCACAATTAAAACACAATCCTTTATTTCTTCTTTCTTCCATTTGGGTAGGTGTTAGCCTCTGAATTGTTATTGGCTGTTTATTTGGATTGCTGCTTTGTTGATTGGTGTTTGTGGAAGGAGGTATGGGTCATTCTGTAATTGAGGTTGTTTTAGTCGGAGGTTGGTGATCTTGTAGTTTCTTGGCATTGTTACATCATCTAATCCTCCATCGGTTTAACTAGAAGGCTTGCTGTAAGGAACTAGGCTGCAATGCTCTTACTTCCCTTTTTATATCTTGTCTTAAACCCGATTCAAAACAGCTCTGTAAGAATTCAGGTGGAATACCTGATATCTGATTTGCCAATTCCTCAAACTCATTATAAAATTGCTGTACAGTAGATTTTTGTTGTAATTTAGTAAGTTCACCCCTTAAATCTCTGTACAAGGATGGGCCAAATCTATGAATAAGTTGTTCTCTAAATTCTCCATGAGTGTATTTTATTAAGATGCATATTGATACCATTAAGTGCAGTCCATCCATGTAAACCGAGGAAATTATGAATTTCGATCCTCTGGAGTTATATCGAAAAAATTGCTCTGCTTTAAAGAGCCATCCTCTAGGGTCTTCTCCATTAAATCTGGGCATATCTATTTTAAGAGGTGTTGACATGGGTGTGTGTGTATGTGGTCTATTTGGAGAATAGGATTCTGAATGGGATGCATCACATACCTGGATTTGAGGTTGTTTTTCCAATCTGTTTTCTATTGCAGTCAATCTTTTTGATATTTAAGTCAATGCCATAGTGACTGAGTTCATTTGCTCTTCTGTTTTGTTTAATCTGGTAACACATTCTTCAAGTATTTTTGAAGTGTTTCTGGTTCCTTCTGCCATTTTCTGAGTGTTGTAGGTGTGAATCAACGAGAGCACCAATGATACGTATTATTTTCTGTAATTGGTTTTGGTACAGTGAGAATTGAGTGAATAATTCTGTTCTGCTTTTTAGCTGGTTCTGTTTGGGTTCATTTTCCCTGGTTTGGGTCTGATCTGGTTTGGTTTGGGCTTAATACAGTGAGTTAACTCAATGAGTGTTGTAACCCGTCTGAGTTGAGTTGCTAACCGAGTCTGGTCGGATGAGATCTAGACTGTTGGATGGCGTCTTTTAAACTCCGTCGTTGGATGATAACACACGGAATGAGTGTTTTTTGCCCTGCTTGTAAGCCGTTGGATTGCCTTGATTTGATCCACATTGGGTTTTGGATCATGCGGTTCTTGATGCTTCTAAGGTCGTAAGTGGATTACACGCGTTGTTTCTGCGTGGTTTGATCTTTGGATTGAATCTGAGCCGTGGATTGATAATGGCGCGGCTGTTCTTGGTCGTTGGATGAAATTTTGAGAATAACCTAACCTTATCTTGCTTTGAATTGTTTCGTTTGACGATTCGAGCTCGAGAGCTCCAGAGAAGAACGAGATCACGGGGATCGCGAGAACGAGGTTCCTCCTGGCATGCGGTTTCCTGAGGAAAACCGAGAAGAACAGCGAGAAGAGAAGAAAAGGGGGAAGACTGAAGAGCTAAGTTTCTTTCTGTAAATTCTTGATTATCCTTGTTTTCCTTTCTTACCACTATTTATAGGCTTTCTTGCATAGATCTCTGCCTTCTATTCCTTTGTAACTACTACTTTATGTTCATTAGAGTTCTTGCTTCTTTCATTAGGATGGAACGCGTTGGAGCGGAACTCTTTAAGCTTTTTCTTTCGTTCTTTTTTGGCGGTTGAATCTATGGTTCTTGACTTTCCAAGGTCAAGTAGTTTGTTGATTTAGTTTAAGCTCTGGCTTGTTTTTGTTGTTCTTTGATTTTGGACTGTTGCTTACTCATTGTATTTACATTCTGTAATATTTGTAGTTTGTTTCATGCTGGTTTAGTAATCTTGTAATAATTTCTTCTCTGTTATTATCGTGGTCTCGTAGATTGATATTCGTATTATTTGTTAGGTATTTGGCCTTGGAATTGGATTCATAACTGCTTGTTGGTCTGAATTTTGGGTGTAAAGTGAATGTAGGGATTTTAACTTTTTTAGTGTTTATCATGATGCAAAATAAAATTTCGAAAGTAATGTAATGTATTCTAAATACATTACAAAGGTAATTTTTAGTGTATTTAGAATTCGTCTGATTTAGGCGAATTCCAAATACATCGGCTAGTGTAAAGTGTTTATGACCACTGTCATCATTCGCGCTTACGCGCGCCCTGCGCACCATCGCTCAGCCGCCACGCTTCGTTGGTTGCCGCCGCCAAGCCGCGGCCACCGTTGGCATCGCCAGTTCGCCACCACGCCCATTGCCGCGCCGGTTCGCTGCTCGTTGCCACCCGCCATTGCCGGCCACCGCCAATCTCCGCTGCTCGCTGCCACTACCCATTGCCGCCGGCCACCGGTCGTCGCCACCGCCTGTTGCTCACAATCTCAAAAATACTTTACATTACATTTATTTTATCGAAACAAAAAAAAAAACTCATGTATTTATAGAGTTTTCAACCAAATAACTTTAAAGTAATCCAAATACATTACATTTCATTTACATTATATTCTTTTATCTATTATTTTTCAAGCAACAACAAACAACCCTGAACCATCTTTGGTTCAACGAAATCAGACCATTCATTTTAAACAACAGGAATGAATGGTTATGATTTCATCTTCAAGCTTCATTCGTGAATTTGCGCTGTTCACGCGAACTCTCTCAACCCATGGCATCTCACTATGACCCATGAAATGTTTTGCATTGAAAAGGATCTAAACCTAATGCCTATCTATCCAACGGCTAGATCATCTTAGGTTTGATGTTCTCTTCACAATGTATTAAACTATAAACGAATTAGGAAAAGTTTCGGCATGCCTGAACTCGTGTGGCCTTGATTCGATCAAACGGATTTCTAAGCTTCTTCGAAACTCGAGGAGCAACTCTCGTGAAGACTTCGACTAAAATGGATGGCTGAAAGTGGGGATCGACTAAGGCCGAGATCTACTTGCAGGGCTTTGATTGAATTATAGCATGGAAAGCTCCGAGGGAGGTGAGGGAGCTTCGTTCATGTCTATTGAAGTTTGAGGAAGCTTGTTATTGCTAGAGATTTCTGAAAATTGGATTGAGAAGAGCTCTCTGAATTTCTTCTTCTGCCGGCCATTTTGATTCAATTGAGGTTATGCAATTACCATCTCGCCCAGGAAGGGAGGGCCATGATCGATTCCTCGCTTTTCTTGCACTGCACGAAGGGAGTGGCACTGGGAAGTGTGGTGGAGACAATGGCCTGACGCGGCTCGGTTTGGGCTTAATGATTCTCAATTTGTTATGCTTGGACGGTGATGATTAAATCAGAAGACCCTTTGTTAGGGAATAGAGGTGGTGAGGACCACTAATGGGTTACAGCAGGAAGAGTGGGCAACATGTTTTGAGGAATAGGGCTCATTGGAGGCTTTAATTTGCAAAAAAAAAATTGAACCGTTAGATCACAAATCAAGGGTGTTTAATGGGAGATGGATAAAACTGGTTGGTTATATTAAAACTCGATTGACTTTCCAGTTAGGCAGTCAAATCGGTGATCTTTCCTGGTTCCCATTGGTTGGATGCAAGAGCAATTTTTTTAGGTAGATTGGACTAGCTTCACAATCGGCTCAAGGTCAAATCGATCGAACAAGCGGTTCGGTCAAATTTGATAGCCTTGCATTCAAGTCATTTTAAATTAAACCACCAAATTATTCAAAATAACCTATTGAGAAGACATTGAATCAAAACCAAACTCAATAAACATTCAAGGTGAACCAAATAAATAAATACTATTTAAGCTACGATTTGATTCAAATCAATCTTAGAAGCCTTAAAGAGTTGGTTGTGTTACTTTCTTGAATGATTGGTTATTCGTCTAACCTAACCCAAATTGATTAGACTAAATCAAATCTAAGGCCACTAAGAAAAAAAAAATAATGGATCAAATGCATTAATTGAAATTACCCAAATAAATCTCAGGTCACCCAAATCAATAAATAAGTCATCAAGTTTAGCTCAATTAAACAAATTTAAATATAATTAAATACATAAAAAGAAGTTCATCGTGGGGATGACTCTTTTAACATCCATTTGATAATAAATACAAAATAAAAAAATAGAACTAAGTAGGTAGAAATTTTTCTAATTGGGTCTTAGGACTAAATCTACGTCATCAAAACTCACCCCTTTACACACTCTCATTAAACAAAATCAATTTACGATGACGTACCTCATGGTTTATAATTTCACCCTTCTAGTTGGACCATATGACTAAGTCAAGGTCATTCATATCTACTCTCATTTAAATTAAATAGAGTTGTCATAACATCCTTGATGGTGGGCACCTTTATTTTTTAGTTAGATTCTAGGATTTGGTCAAGGTCATCAAACCTATGAAAGAGATTAATGTAATGTCCCATCATGATTTGTAACTTCACCATTCCAATTAATCTTAGGTTTGGGTCTTTGTTACCAAAAACTAAAGGTGTGCTATTATTAAATCTATGGCCATGTATAGCCTAACCTACAAAGTATCAATTGACCTCTTGTATGCTCCTTCTATGATTCAACAATGAATACCCTTATATTTTTTTAGTTAGTGGACATAGACATTCACAAAATTAAGACACACCCCACCTTACTATAATTTACATACACATGTAGTTCTATGAGAAGAATTGGCCAAAGTGGCTCATAAATCTAATCAGTCTAGGTCACTATACATCCTAATGTTAATTTTTATAACAAAACTTTAATTTTGGGCATACCTTTTGTTCATCTAATTCGATCTGCTTGGTCAAATTGAAAGGCTTGTCAAATTGGTCTTTGATTTTCTCCTTATGGGCATGCTTTTGTAGAAAGATTTTGAACTAGTTAGATATGATAATTTATCCTCTACCTTGTATTGATAACCCTATTACAATAGTATATCAGCATTGGTCATTTGATAATCAATTTTGAGTTTTAAATTTGGTATCAATAACCAGTTCATCTGATTGGAGTTGTGTATCAAACTAGGAATTCATCCTCAACTATGGCAAATGTATAAGAACATTGAGATTTTAGTGAAAGCTTCTACCACCCCTATCAAAAAGGCAATTGGAAACCTTGGCTAAAAGCTACCTATGAGGCGGGAGTGACTATCGATAAGCTAGTCATTCTAGTCTAATTGAGATTTACATATTTAGATATTTGCTTTAATCACTTTAAGTATGATTAATTATAGTCACAAAAGTTCTCAAGGTAAAGCATGCAACCATGCTTAAATGGAAACCCTTGAAATGATAACATGAGAAGGTTACCTATCTAGTTTACAGACTAAGCTCATCTTACTCATTTTCTGCTCAAACAAAGGTCTACTTACTAAGAGATGGTAGTGATAGGGTTCTCCCATATATTCTTTATGGGTAAGGTCCTTCTTGTTAAGTCCATCACCAAGGAAAAAAAGGTTATTTGACCTCTAAATAGTCTCCTAGCAAGCTTTAATAAATTATGTTAATTATGTAATTTTTATATAATTTTTAATGTCTAATCAGCAAATTTAAGCATAACCTTTTCCCCCATAAAACATTCTGATGCTTGGGCTACTCCTTTCTACCTTATTTATTCGATTGCATAATTAGAAGGTCCTCTTACCATACACTTGTAGATGCTACTTAAAGAGTTTAGTGATTAAGGGCCACCTTTTAAGAATCATCCTACATATTTAATAATCTTAAGCTTCTAAAAGCTAGGATTTAGTGCACTGGTCTTTGGCCTAACAACGATAAAGACACTTAATCTTATGTAGACAATCATTTGACTAAGCTATTTACTAGTCACTAGTGAATTTCTAGATATGAATCCACTAGAGGAGTCCAAGTATAAATATTGTCCTCAACACTCCACAACTAGAGGGTTCCTAATTATGAGCTCCCTAATTGAGTTTAGCCATAAAATCTAAAAATTCTAAATTAAAGCATCTTTCCAACATTTATGACATATCTCACTAATATACCATAACTTTTAGTGTTCATTTATTGACAACAAAATGTTAATAATACCTTATTTCATGTCCTCCTTGTGTGATAGCCCCAACCTAACTTATTCAGTTAGGTTGGGCTTGGTAAACCTTTAGGAGGTGTTCATATATACTTGTAAATCTATCCTACATCATAAGTTTGACTCTAGATATCCCCAAGGTAAACCTCCTTCTTTGTTAAAGTGCAATTATTCCCTAGTTAATGCAAGTATTAATTTTAAGCAATCAATCTCTCTCATGGATCTAATTATATTTATAATTAATTATAAAACTTTGAGGGTTGGTTTGACCATCTTCATAATTAACCTAGAAATTTTGACCCATGGTTAAATCAAAGGTACACTATCTTCCTATTTAAGTCTTTGAAAAATGTCTATCCTAGTCAACCTAATTGGTAAATTTCCCTAGATATTAACTTTGGGATGTTTCTAGTATAATTATGAATGAAATAACCACTATAACATTTGTATTCATGCATGGTTGACCAAAGACTAGGAAAGTCAGACTTAGTTTAATATAGGTTAACCTTAGGGTCAAATTAAACTCCAATTCGACTGACTTCATGTTGACCACCATAAATTTATCAATGAATGTGTTTAGATTATAAAAACATTCTAATGAAGACATCAGATCCATTAATTGATTGGATTAATTAGGAAGAATTACATGCAAACTACATATTTTTTTATGTATTTACATGTCAAATATTTAAATTTGTTATTTATAAATATATCTTCTTTTTATTCAAGAAGAGATGCATATTACGTTAAAAAGTTAATAATAGTATTATTTTTAAAATAATATTAATAATTTATATATTATTTATATAAATATTAAATTTTATATATTGTATATATAAATATCTTAGATTATGTGCTATTTATATAGATGCCCTATTTTTTATTAGCTTAACTTTCTATTCATAACTCTTTAGAAAATTGGCTAAAAATATGAAATAAATTCTAAAACAATTTTCATAAAATTCATGTGGTTCATGCAATTTATTTGAAGTTAAGATCAAGTGTAAAATTAGCACTAATTGGCTTAATTTCATAACGTGTAATAGATTTTAAGAACCGCAAATGTTTTAATTAGTACTCATTATGATTCCTTATTACTTTTTTAAAAATTGTATTTTATATTTTATGGTTTCAACTTTTAAAAAAATTTCAATTTTTCATTTAATTAAAATTTCAGTGCATAAATCTATAATACTTGTTGTGTGCTAGAAATTCATGACGATAGAGTGAAAATCTTTGATTCATAGCTTTGCATGAAAATCTAGCACACACACAAAAATAATTAGAGAGAGTATAGAAACTATTAGAGTTTCTATTTGAAAAAGCTCTAAGAAAGGGGAAAAGTTCATGGGGCCTTGCCTAGTTCAAAAAGTCCACTAAGTATTTTAAGTTACAAAGTTCCACTCTTTTTCCAAGAAAGGAGAAGATGAAAATACAAGATTGTGTATAGAAAATCAGGTAATGATAGCCTTAGAGTCAGGTTATAACAACTATATGGTGATAGTCTAGTTGTAATGCCCACTCGTGGTGGTCAGCAATGGCTATTAAAGGTGGATGAAGGTTGTTGGTCATGGATGACTTCAAGCTTCTAAAAATAGCTTTTCACCTCTCTTCCAAGTTTTATTTAGCTCTCTCCAAGCTTTTTTTCCCATTCATGGTGAAAATGAGATTCTACATATAAGAATTTGAGAGGAGCTTTTTGGTAATTATAGTCAAAATCACAAAGCACACCATCAGACAGTCTAAATATATTCCATTGGTCACAAATAATTTCTTGATAATTTGAGCATCTTAATGAATTTCAGTTTGAGTGATCTTGGGCTCATTAGAATCCTCTCATCAAACCGCTCGATTCAATTATAAGCATATCATATTTAGAGATTATTTAATCATTCAATTAATATCGTTAATTTTTAATTATGCTTCTAAAGCTTGATCTTAGCTCATTTAGGCTCGAATTCTTTGCCTCATCAAGATATTCAAATTGCTTATAAATTAGAATTTAAATTATTTACAAATTAATTTTATAAAATTATATATATATATATATATATATATATATATATATATATATATATATATATATATATATATATATATATATATATATATATATATATAACCTCAAGATTCATACTTGATTTGATAAATTTTAATGTGATATGACATTTCCCATCCTATTTTTGGATGCTAAAAATTATTTCATCGTAAAATATATTAAATTTTAATAAGCCTATCAATTCATTTAAAATTATGTAAAAATTTAGATTAATTTATTATATATCCAAAACTATATAAATCTGGGCAAAATCATAATTTTTATTTTGCCAAATTTAGATTATGTATTCCAATGTGTATGTTACACACATAAAGAAAAAAAAAAGTGATATATTGATTATTATTAGTTTTCAAAACAAATGGTACAGTTAATTTTAATTGTCATTCTTATTTTTCTTAATTTTAGTTTATTTTTAATTAAAATTATGATTAAAAAAAGATGAGGAGTTTTTTATATACAAAATATGAATTCTTTTCGAAGATGAAAAGTTTTTCTTCTTCTTCTTATTATTTTTTTTTAAGATTAAAGATTTTTTTTAGAAGATGAAGATTTTTCTTTTTCTCTCGTTTTTTAAAGTTTCTCTTTTTTTCTTTTTTTTTTTAAATATGAATTTAAAATTCAAATATTCAAATTAAAAATTCAAATATATTTGAAAATTGAAAATCCTTTTGAATGAGGGAAAATGATATGACACTAAATTAAACTAATCACATTAAATTCCTCATCCAAAAATCATTGAAAACTTGATCAAATATAAATGAAAATAAAAATCAAATATAATCATTGATATGAGAGAAACTAAATGATAAGAGAAAGAAAATGATAATTTTGATACTGCATGAATACCTAAATTCACATGCTAAAATGAATATATATATAAATTAATTAAGCATGAAAATTAATTAATGAAGTAGAAAATAAACTAAACTCACTTTGAGATGCAATGGATAAAGCTTAAATTAATGCATATAGTCAAATTATTCAAAAAGGATAATTTCAAGAATATTAAAAAAATGATGCAAATAAAATATTTTAAATATATAAAATTTAAAATAAATGATATGAAAATATTTTAGCAATTATTTTCATGTTAATGAGCTCTTATTTATCTTATATTATAAATCCTAGAAAAATTCCCAAACTACTCTAGTCTAGGATGATCTGACTTTTCAAATTTGGTTGAACAAAATGAGTTTAGTGAATTTCCTGGAACACATAAAATAAACCATTAGTAATAAAAAATTATATATATTTATCATTAGAAGTAACTCAAATTAATAATGATAATCATAATAATTTATGTGAATAATTTATTCTCTAAAGAAATTATTAGTCCTTATTATACAAGGTTAATTATCATTAAATCAAATGATGAAATACATAAGGTATATACTCAATAAGTATAAGTGGGTCTAAGGGCTATTTTCCATTGGAGGAGCTTACTACCTCCATTAACCAACTTATAGGTAGATTAGGTGACTCATTGCTCCTTTAGACCCAATGTGAAATGAGTATAAAACCATTTAGACTAAAAGCAATGAAGAGATTTGCTTATTTATTGGCTTTGAAGAATTTTAGGGAATTTTGTTTAATGGGTCTATTTAACCCATTAAGACTTATTCCTTTGACCCATTGATTCAACCAACAAAAATTTCTCAAACCAAGTTGAGGAATTAGAAGATTATTGTGGACATACCCTTATTGCCTAATGTCAAATGTTAAAAAGAGATTTGACCATTTAGTTGATTATTTTAATTTGGAAAGAAAGGCATACTTATTTGGGTTTAAATTAGACACTTTCACTTATATGATTTATTTGACTCATATGGAATGCTCAATTAAACTTATGTTCAACTAGATAATTTTTTAGGGAATCCTTTGATATAATAATACCAAAGAGTTGAAATTAATATGAAGATTATGGTGGTTGAATTGCGACCTTAAGTGACATGGAGATGTTACTTAGTTTGATGGGTAATTGAGCCAAGAAAACTATAAAAATATATGAGGAATCAAGAGAAATGCTTATGCACAATTTGTGTTAATTAAATTAATTCTTAAAGCCATTTAAATTTTATTAAGCTAATATGGTCAAATTGTGTGAAAGGATTAATGAGGTTTGCTTTAATGAGATTAAATCTACCAACAAACCCATGAAGTATCCATTTACATAGTTATGAGCTTCTTGGATGATTTAATAAAAATATTAAAGTTAACTTACATTAAATTGAAATTTGACTTAGGTTTGACCTATGCTGGACTTTTGTTTGACATCATGATTCATGGTCAACTCATATTTATAATCATCTATTTTAATTATCTAAGAAAAATATTTTGGAATTGAAATTGATCATTTGGATTCATGGGATTAATTGTGGAAGGCACCTACCTATGAGTCTATGTATGGGTTTCTTGAGACTCAATATTGGGTCAAATTTTTCAAAATATTTTGAGATTGGCTAAGCTAAGAGGGACTACTACAAGAATGTTGGGACTTATAATTCATTAACACAAGACTAAGAATAAGCTAAAGAGCTAAGAACTTATTAAGTAGCTTAAGAGAAACCATCAGTCTTAGATCCTAAACTAAGATGTGGACTACTATAAAGTAGCCACTCTAAGCAAGTCTAATGATATACATTAAGGCTTACAGATTTCACCTATAATTTAAGTTGAAATAAGCCCAACTATACTAGACTTACAATCTTGTCAGGAATAAATGTTAGCTAACCCATCTAAATGCGTTAAACTCGTGAGGTCCTCATATATGAATGCAATATAAGTAAGGCTATTATTATTTAGGTAGAATCTTAAGCCTAAACTTAGTCATTAAATGTAAGCTATATGCCAGTATGCAATGCTCCTAATTAATGGATCAATTTATAATTTGCATCTTATATTTAAACAGTTTGATTTATTTTGATGGTCATTCGAATGTAAATTATATCTATTATGCATGTAATTAGAAATGGTTATTAGTCAATCATTTTTTTTAGTCAATCTTCTCCAGGAAGAGTAGTTATCCTCATTAGATAAATGCTCCCTTATATGCAAGAGATGAAGAGCCAAATCAAGAAAATAGATATAATATGCTTTAGGGTGTTACATCTTAAAATATTTCTATTTAATTTATTGATTATGCCTAAATCTTTAAATGTATTTTGGTTATGAGTTATGTTAATTTTAAGTTCAAGTTTATTAGTTGGATAAAAATTTTATTTTATCTTAAAAGTCTCCTGCAATAATTTCAGGCTTTTACAAATACAAATAATCACAAAAAAATAAATCTAAGAAAAGCATATATTTTTTAGAGAATAAATAATGTAATCATTACAAATAAATAAACAAATTAATAAGAAAAAGACCTAATACAGCTGGGCTCTATTATACATCCCTGAAAAGAAAAAAAAAGAGTAGTCAACCTCGCCTTATATAGTCTAGCATCATACAATTGACAGACTGTATGTATGAGTCATTTGGCTTCATCTTCTTATTCTTCTAGTTCTAAAGGCTATAAAACTTCACATGTAGAAGGTTCATCCATGTTTCCTTTTTTCAGTCCTCTTAAAAAAGGACTCTAAAGAAATTATATTTATAAAACAAAAAAATTACAACCATAAACTTCCAGAATAAAGGTTAGTCCAAGAGTTATATTTCAAAACACACATTCAAATATTCATCATTCATCACAAAATGCTTAGCACATTTAGTGTCAAATAAGCTATCTATCCTATTAGTGATGCTTAAAGGGCTTTAAGCATTTAATTTTAAGCAACATCTACATGAAAATTTATTAGCTTAATAATCATCATAGCACACAACATTGCCTTCTTTAAACATGACCTCCTATAAATAATAATGTTGGCCTAATCCTAATTAAATTTTACAAATTGTAATAGGACAATTCTAACACAAATAACCATAACACTTTCTTAAGGTAAGCATCAAGACATAACATAACATAACATAACACATCACAACAAACAATAAAAAATAAATCATCCCAAACCTAAGGATCTAAAGTTGTGCCTTAACAAACAAATCTAGAATATGCTATGTTGTGTGAGTATCCACCTAGGTTGGCTTTATATTTCAATTTTTTTAAGTTTTGAATAATATTTAATTTAGTCAAAGAGTAATTTTAATTTAAGTGATTAGTATTTTTAAGTATTTTATTTGAACTTTATTTGATTTGGAATTTAATTATTTAAATATTTAAAAAAAATGCATGAAGGTAGGTAAGACTTATCAAGTGGCCACAACATAAATAAGCATCTTGAGTATTAAGAAACACTCTTTGTAAGAGGACATAAATGTATTTCATAACACTTGCAAACTATCCTAAATAGATTTTATGATTTTTAATGAGTAAATTGATTTATTATTATTATTTGTGGTATTTATTAATTTTTAAATATTTTTATGTTAAAAAGTTCAAAAAATAATAAAATAATCTTAAATTTTATTAAAAAAATTTTCAAAATTTAAATATTATTTATTATTAATCTTAATTTTAAAAAAATTATTTATTAACATAATTTTTTTTAATTTTAATTTAAATATTAAATTAATTTTAAATTCTATGAAAATATTTCTAAAGGTTTGTGTTGAACTTAGGGATTAATCATAAAATTTTAAAATTAATTTGAATTATTTTAATTTTATATAATTTATATAATCAAATTTAATTATCTAATTATAATAATTTAACTTTGATTTATTTATTTATTATTTAAATTAACTTTAACTCTACCTTTAACTTGCATTTTGTTAAACTTTATTTTCTATTTTAGAATTTAACTTGATTTTTTTATGAGTTTTCAAAATTTTGATGATAAATTATATAATTTTGATTATTGTACGTTTTAATTTAAGTAATCATTGATAATTTAAATATATTTAATCCATAAGCAGAGTGTCTAATATTTATCATTCAATTTTCTCGGTTTAGTAATAGCAATAAAAATTTTAATTAATTTATTTTCATTTTCTTTATAATTTGTTAGATTAAATTTTATGCTAATGTTTTCTTTTAGTTTTAGATTTAAATTCTCAGTGAAATGTTAATTTAAAATTGTAAAAAAATTCCTTAGGTTCAGAAATAACCTCAGAATTTTTTGTAGAATATTAAAACTAATTTTTTAAAAATTTTATCTTTAATTTCATAAAATTGACTATTAGTATTTTTTTATATTTATTTAAATTTGTTCAATGAATTTTAGTCCTTTTAAATTTAATATGTTCTTCTCTAAATGCTGATTAAAAATGACAGTTTATTTAAATTTTTTAGATTTAAATTGAATTTATTATGGTTTTATGAAGGGTTTTTTTTTTATTAATTTCTTATCAATTTCCTATAAATTATCCTATTCATCTCGTGACTAGGGTAATAATCAGTCTGAATCGGGTTTGCTAAGCCAGATGTAAAGTGCAATAACCAAGATTAATCTGCTAGGAATAAATCCACTAAATTAAAAGAGATTTAGGGGCTGTTTGATATGTATTATTTTCTGTAATTGGTTTTGGTACAGTGAGAATTGAGTGAATAATTACATTACTTTTTTGGTTCTTTGGGTTCATTTTCCCGGTTTGGATTACGATCGGTTTGGTTTGGGGATAGTGAGTTAACTCAATGAGTGTTGTAACCCGTCTGAGTTGAGTTGCTAACCGAGTCTGGTCGGATGAAATCTGGACTGTTGGATGGCGTCTTTTAAACTCCGCCGTTGGATGATAACACACGGATTGAGTGTTTTTTGCGCTGCTTGTAAGCCGTTGGATTGCCTTGATTTCTGATCTGCCTTGGGATTGGGTTTTGGATCATGCGGTTCTTGATGCTTCTAAGGTCGTAAGTGGATTACACGCGTTGTTTCTGCATGGTTTGATCTCTGGATTGAATCTGAGCCGTGGATTGATAATGGCGCGGCTGTTCTTGGTCGTTGGATGAAATTTTGAGAATAACCTAACCTTATCTTTGCTTTGAATTGTTTTGTTTAGATTCGAGCCGTCGAGGAGCTCAGAGAAGAAACGAGGAGATCTGTGAGGATGTGAGCGAGGTTTCTCCGGTGGCATCGGTGGTTTCAGGTGAGGAAAACCGAGAAGAACGGCGGGAAGAAAAGGGGAAGGCGAAGAGTTAAGTTTCTTTCTGTAAATTCTTGATTATCCTTGTTTGCCTTTCTTACCACTATTTATAGGCTTTCTTACATAGATCTCTGCCTTCTATTCCTTTGTAACTACTTTATGTTATGTTCTGTTAGAGTTCTTGCTTCTTTACATTGGGATGGAGCGTTGGGCGATAACTCTTTAATTGTTTTCTTTACGTTCTTTTGGCGGTTGAATCTGTTATGGTTCTTGACTTCAGGAAGAAAGTGGAAGTAGTTTACGTTGATTTAGTTTAGCTCTAGCTTGTTTCGTTGTTCTTGGTTCTGACTGCTTTCATACTCATTGTATTTATATTACGTAATATTTGTAGTTTGTTTCATGCTCGGTTTAGTAATCTTGTAATAATTTCTTCTCTTATTATCGTGGTCTCGTAGATTGATATTCTCAGATATTTGTGATCAGATTTGGCCTTGGAGGAATTGGATTCATAACATTACTCCCTCCTCACACCCTTGTCCTCAAGGTCAAAATCAAGAAGATGCTTTCATGATATCCCGTAAGCTTCTGGCTAGAAATCCTTCATTCATATTTCTTTAATTTGTGGCTCTCCCGTTACTTTTCTTTGATCTAAACTTTTAACAAGCTTGATTATTATCGCCCATCTTAGCCGATTTGGTAATTTTCTTGTAGTGTAAAAGCATGTCAGTATTATCTAAGTCTTGGATTGAAGCTCTTCTATATTATACCATTTGTTTCATGTTGTTTGTGAGCTTCCGTGATTTAGATGGGTTTCAACCTATCACGAAAATGAATCCTCCTTTGTATGTGGCTGTATTATGTGATACTACTATATTTGTCCATCTTATTTGAGGTCAGAAGGATTTGTGTGATTTATTACTATGGACTGTCTTATTCTATATAATTGGGTTATATCCATAAAAATCTAAGCTAAGTTAGTGGTTAGAACTATTTATCATGTGTATACTTATACAATCTCTATGTCATTTGCCTTAGTTGGATTGAAAGGTTGATAGTTGAAGCTTGCTTCTAATGCTTCTTCTTGAATCCACCGTGGTTGAGTATCATGTAATTGATACTCTTGGTCCTCATTGATTATCATGAAGGCAAATAACTTAGCTTGACATATATGCCCTTTGTGATATTGTTCCTCACAATTAAAACAAATCCTTTATTTCTTCTTTCTTCCATTTGGGTGGTGTTAGCCTCGAATTGTTATTATTATTTGGATTGTCGCTTGTTGATTGGTGTTTGTGGAAGGAGGCGATGTGCATTCGTAATTGAGGTTGTTTTGGTCTTTGGAGGTTGATCTTGTAGTTTCTTGGCATTGTTACATCATCAGCTAGCCTATCCTCCATCAGTTTGGCTAACTAGAAGGCTTGCTGTAAGGAACTAGGCTGCAATGCTCTTACTTCCCTTTTTATATCTTGTCTTAAACCCGATTCAAAGCTAAGAATTGGTGGAATACGATATCCGATTTGCCAATTCCTCAAACTCATTATAAAATTGTCATGCAAGAGATTGTAATTTAGTAAGTTCACCCCTTAAATCTGCAAGGATGGGCCAAATCTATGAATAAGTTGTTCTCTAAATTGTCCATGAGTGTAGTTTATTAAGATGCATATATTGATACCATAAGTCCATCCATGTAAACCCAGGAAATTATGAATTTCGATCCTCGTGGAGTTATAATCTTGAAAAAATCGCTTTAAAGAGCCATCCTCAGGGTCTTCTCCATTAAATCGGGCATATCTATTTTAAGAGGTGTTGACATGGGTGTGTGTGTATGGTCTATTTGGAGAATAGGATCGAATGGGATGCATCACATACCGATTTGAGTTGTTTTTCCAATGCTTTCTATTGCAGGTCAATCTTTTGATATTTAAGTCAATGCCATAGACCAGTTCATTTGCTCTGTTTTGTTTAACTGCAACACATTCTTCAAGTATTTTGAAGTGTTTACGGTTCCGCCATTTTAGTGTTGTAGGTGTGAATCAACGGAGAGCACCAATGATATTATTTTACGTAATTGGTTTTGTGAGAATTGAGTGAATAATTGCACGCTTTTTAGCGGGTTCTGGGTTTTTTCCTGGTTTAGTCGATCTGGTTTGGTTTGCTTAATACGGTGAGTTAACTCAATGAGTGTTGTAACCGGTTGAGTTGCTAACCGAAGGCTCGGATGAGATCTACTGTTGGATGGCGTCTTTTAAACTCCGTCGTTGGATGATAACACACGGAATGAGTGTTTTTTGCCCTGCTTGTAAGCCGTTGGATTGCCTTGATTTCTGATCTGCCCTGGGATTGGGTTTTGGATCATGCGGTTCTTGATGCTTCTAAGGTCGTAAGTGGATTACACGTTCGCTGGTTTGATCTTTGGATTGAATCGAGCCGTGGATTGATAATGGCGTCGTTTGGTCGTTGGATGAAATTTTGAGAATAACCTAACCTTATCTTACTTTGAATTGTTTTGTTTCGCAGTTTGAGCCAGGAGCTCCAGAGAAGAAACGGGGAGATGTGGGATGGAGAAACCGAGGTTCCAGCGCTGGTGTGAGGAAAACTGAGAAGAACTCGAAGAAGAGAAGAAAAGGGGAAGACAAGAGCTAAGTTTCTCAGAATTCTTGATTATCCTTGTTTTCCTTTCTTACCACTATTTATAGGCTTTCTTGCATAGATCTCTGCCTTCTATTCCTTTGTAACTACTTTCTGTTATGTTCTGTTAGAGTTCTTGCTTCTTTCTGTTAGGATGGAACGTTGGAGCAGTAACTCTTTAACTGTTTTTCTTCTTTTTTGGTAGTTGAACTGTTATGGTTCTTGACTTTCAAGGTCAAGTAGTGTTGATTTAGTTTAAGCTCGGCTTGTTTTGTTGTTCTTTGGTTACGTTTTACATACTCATTGTATTTACATTCGTAATATTTGTAGTTTGTTTCATGCTGGTTTAGTAATCTTGTAATAATTTCTTCTCACGGTGGTCTCTGTAGATTGATATTCTGTATTATTTGTGGCTGTATTTGGCCTTGGAGGAATTGGATTCATAACACTGTTGGTGGCCTGAATTTTGGGTGTAAAGTGAATGTAGGGATTTTAACTTTTTTAGTGTTTATCATGATGCAAAATAAAATTTCGAAAGTAATGTATTCTAAATACATAATAAAGTGTATTTAGAGAATTCGGCGATGGAATTCCAAATACATCTGAGAAGTGAGACAACCACGTCATCATCGCTACACCGCCTGTCCCTATCGCCTGTCGCCGCCGCTCGCTGCCACCACTACCCGTTGGTTGCCGCCACCACCGCCGGCCGCCGCCACCGCAGTTTTGCCGCCACCACCATCGCTTCTTTGCCGCTGGCCGCCGCTTTCCACCCATTGTTTGCCACGCGCCATTTCCGTTGCCGCCGCATTCCGGCTGCCGCCACCCATTTCGCCGTTCGCGATTCAAAAATTTTACATTACATTTATTTTATCGAAACAAAAAAAAAAACTCATGTATTTATAGAGTTTTCAACCAAATAACTTTAAAGTAATCCAAATACATTACATTTCATTTACATTATATTCTTTTTATACTGTATTATTTTTTCAAGCAACCAAACAACCCTGAACCATCTTTGGTTCAACGAAATCCAGACCATTCATTTTAAACAACAGGAATGAATGGTTATGATTTCATCTTCAAGCTTCATTCGTGAATTTGCGCTGTTCACGCGAACTCTCTCAACCCATGGCATCTCACTATGACCCATGAAATGTTTTGCATTGAAAAGGATCTAAACCTAATGCCTATCTATCCAACGGCTAGATCATCTTAGGTTTGATGTTCTCTTCACAATGTATTAAACTATAAACGAATTAGGAAAAGTTTCGGCATGCCTGAACTCGTGTGGCCTTGATTCGATCAAACGGATTTCTAAGCTTCTTCGAAACTCGAGGAGCAACTCTCGTGAAGACTTCGACTAAAATGGATGGCTGAAAGTGGGGATCGACTAAGGCCGAGATCTACTTGCAGGGCTTTGATTGAATTATAGCATGGAAAGCTCCGAGGGAGGTGAGGGAGCTTCGTTCAAGTTTGAAGTTTGAGGAAGCTTGCTATTGCTAGAGATTTCTGAAAATTGGATTGAGAAGAGCTCTCTGAATTTCTTCTTCTGCCGGCCATTTTGATTCAATTGAGGTTATGCAATTACCATCTCGCCCAGGAAGGGAGGGCCATGATCGATTCCTCGCTTTTCTTGCACTGCACGAAGGGAGTGGCACTGGGAAGTGTGGTGGAGACAATGGCCTGACGCGGCTCGGTTTGGGCTTAATGATTCTCAATTTGTTATGCTTGGACGGTGATGATTAAATCAGAAGACCCTTTGTTAGGGGAATAGAGGTGGTGAGGACCACTAATGGGTTACAGCAGGAAGAGTGGGCAACATGTTTTGAGGAATAGGGCTCATTGGAGGCTTTAATTTGCAAAAAAAAAATTGAACCGTTAGATCACAAATCAAGGGTGTTTAATGGGAGATGGATAAAACTGGTTGGTTATATTAAAACTCGATTGACTTTCCAGTTAGGCAGTCAAATCGGTGATCTTTCCTGGTTCCCATTGGTTGGATGCAAGAGCAATTTTTTTAGGTAGATTGGACTAGCTTCACAATCGGCTCAAGGTCAAATCGATCGAACAAGCCGGTTCGGTCAAATTTGATAGCCTTGCATTCAAGTCATTTTAAATTAAACCACCAAATTATTCAAAATAACCTATTGAGAAGACATTGAATCAAAACCAAACTCAATAAACATTCAAGGTGAACCAAATAAATAAATACTATTTAAGCTACGATTTGATTCAAATCAATCTTAGAAGCCTTAAAGAGTTGGTTGTGTTACTTTCTTGAATGATTGGTTATTCGCTAACCTAACCCAAATTGATTAGACTAAATCAAATCTAAGGCCACTAAGAAAAAAAAATAATGGATCAAATGCATTGAAATTACCCAAATAAATCTCAGGTCACCCAAATCAATAAATAAGTCATCAAGTTTAGCTCAATTAAACAAATTTAAATATAATTAAATACATAAAAAGAAGTTCATCGTGGGGATGACTCTTTTAACATCCATTTGATAATAAATACAAAATAAAAAAATAGAACTAAGTAGGTAGAAATTTTTCTAATTGGGTCTTAGGACTAAATCTCCATCAAAACTCACCCCTTTACACACTCTCATTAAACAAAATCAATTTACGATGACGTACCTCATGGTTTATAATTTCACCCTTCTAGTTGGACCATATGACTAAGTCAAGGTCATTCATATCTACTCTCATTTAAATTAAATAGAGTTGTCATAACATCCTTGATGGTGGGCACCTTTATTTTTTAGTTAGATTCTAGGATTTGGTCAAGGTCATCAAACCTATGAAAGAGATTAATGTAATGTCCCATCATGATTTGTAACTTCACCATTCCAATTAATCTTAGGTTTGGGTCTTTGTTACCAAAAACTAAAGGTGTGCTATTATTAAATCTATGGCCATGTATAGCCTAACCTACAAAGTATCAATTGACCTCTTGTATGCTCCTTCTATGATTCAACAATGAATACCCTTATATTTTAGTCGCGTGGACATAGACATTCACAAAATTAAGACACACCCCCACCTTACTATAATTTACATACACATGTAGTTCTATGAGAAGAATTGGCCAAAGTGGCTCATAAATCTAATCAGTCTAGGTCACTATACATCCTAATGTTAATTTTTATAACAAAACTTTAATTTTGGGCATACCTTTTGTTCATCTAATTCGATCTGCTTGGTCAAATTGAAAGGCTTGTCAAATTGGTCTTCGTGATTTTCTCCTTATGGGCATGCTTTTGTAGAAAGATTTTGAACTAGTTAGATATGATAATTTATCCTCTACCTTGTATTGATAACCCTATTACAATAGTATATCATTGGTCATTTGATAATCAATTTTGAGTTTTAAATTTGGTATCAATAACCAGTTCATCTGATTGGAGTTGTGTATCAAACTAGGAATTCATCCTCAACTATGGCAAATGTATAAGAACATTGAGATTTTAGTGAAAGCTTCTACCACCCCTATCAAAAAGGCAATTGGAAACCTTGGCTAAAAGCTACCTATGAGACTGGGAGTGACTATCGATAAGCTAGTCATTCTAGTCTAATTGAGATTTACATATTTAGATATTTGCTTTAATCACTTTAAGTATGATTAATTATAGTCACAAAAGTTCTCAAGGTAAAGCATGCAACCATGCTTAAATGGAAACCCTTGAAATGATAACATGAGAAGGTTACCTATCTAGTTTACACTAAGCTCATCTTACTCATTTTACGCTCAAACAAAGGTCTACTTACTAAGAGATGGTAGTGATAGGGTTCTCCCATATATTCTTTATGGGTAAGGTCCTTCTTGTTAAGTCCATCACCAAGGAAAAAAAGGTTATTTGACCTCTAAATAGTCTCCTAGCAAGCTTTAATAAATTATGTTAATTATGTAATTTTTATATAATTTTTAATGTCTAATCAGCAAATTTAAGCATAACCTTTTCCCCCATAAAACATTCTGATGCTTGGGCTACTCCTTTCTACCTTATTTATTGCTGATTGCAGTAATTAGAAGGTCCTCTTACCCGCCACACTTGTAGATGCTACTTAAAGAGTTTAGTGATTAAGGGCCACCTTTTAAGAATCATCCTACATATTTAATAATCTTAAGCTTCTAAAAGCTAGGATTTAGTGCACTGGTCTTTGGCCTAACAACGATAAAGACACTTAATCTTATGTAGACAATCATTTGACTAAGCTATTTACTAGTCACTAGTGAATTTCTAGATATGAATCCACTAGAGGAGTCCAAGTATAAATATTGTCCTCAACACTCCACAACTAGAGGGTTCCTAATTATGAGCTCCCTAATTGAGTTTAGCCATAAAATCTAAAAATTCTAAATTAAAGCATCTTTCCAACATTTATGACATATCTCACTAATATACCATAACTTTTAGTGTTCATTTATTGACAACAAAAATGTTAATAATACCTTATTTCATGTCCTCCTTGTGTGATAATAGCCCCAACCTAACTTATTCAGTTAGGTTGGGCTTGGTAAACCTTTAGGAGGTGTTCATATATACTTGTAAATCTATCCTACATCATAAGTTTGACTCTAGATATCCCCAAGGTAAACCTCCTTCTTTGTTAAAGTGCAATTATTCCCTAGTTAATGCAAGTATTAATTTTAAGCAATCAATCTCTCTCATGGATCTAATTATATTTATAATTAATTATAAAACTTTGAGGGTTGGTTTGACCATCTTCATAATTAACCTAGAAATTTTGACCCATGGTTAAATCAAAGGTACACACTATCTTCCTATTTAAGTCTTTGAAAAATGTCTATCCTAGTCAACCTAATTGGTAAATTTCCCTAGATATTAACTTTGGGATGTTTCTAGTATAATTATGAATGAAATAACCACTATAACATTTGTATTCATGCATGGTTGACCAAAGACTAGGAAAGTCTGACTTAGTTTAATATAGGTTAACCTTAGGGTCAAATTAAACTCCAATTCGACTGACTTCATGTTGACCACCATAAATTTATCAATGAATGTGTTTAGATTATAAAAACATTCTAATGAAGACATCGATCCATTAATTGATTGGATTAATTAGGAAGAATTACATGCAAACTACATATTTTTTTATGTATTTACATGTCAAATATTTAAATTTGTTATTTATAAATATATCTTCTTTTATTCAAGAAGAGATGCATATTACGTTAAAAAGTTAATAATAGTATTATTTTTAAAATAATATTAATAATTTATATATTATTTATATAAATATTAAATTTTATATATTGTATATATAAATATCTTAGATTATGTGCTATTTATATAGATGCCCTATTTTTTATTAGCTTAACTTTCTATTCATAACTCTTTAGAAAATTGGCTAAAAATATGAAATAAATTCTAAAACAATTTTCATAAAATTCATGTGGTTCATGCAATTTATTTGAAGTTAAGATCAAGTGTAAAAATTAGCACTAATTGGCTTAATTTCATAACGTGTAATAGATTTTAAGAACCGCAAATGTTTTAATTAGTACTCATTATGATTCCTTATTACTTTTTTAAAAATTGTATTTTATATTTTATGGTTTCAACTTTTAAAAAATTTCAATTTTCATTTAATTAAAATTTCGCATAAATCTATAATACTTGTTGTGTGCTAGAAATTCATGACGATAGAGTGAAAATCTTTGATTCATAGCTTTGCATGAAAATCTAGCACACACACAAAAATAATTAGAGAGTATAGAAACTATTAGAGTTTCTATTTGAAAAGCTCTAAGAAAGGGGAAAAGTTCATGGGGCCTTAGTTCAAAAGTCCACTAAGTATTTTAAGTTACAAAGTTCCACTCTTTTTCCAAGAAAGGAGAAGATGAAAATACAAGATTGTGTATAGAAAATCAGGTAATGATAGCCTTAGAGTCGTTATAACAACTATATGGTGATAGTCTAGTTGTAATGCCCACGTGGTGGTCAAAGATTAAAGGTGGATGAAGGTTGTTGGTCATGGATGACTTCAAGCTTCTAAAAATAACTTTTCACCTCTCTTCCAAGTTTTATTTAGCTCTCTCAAGCTTTTTTTCCCATTCATGGTGAAAATGAGATTCTACATATAAGAATTTGAGAGGAGCTTTTTGGTAATTGTAGTCAAAATCACAAAGCACACCATCAGACAGTCTAAATATATTCCATTGGTCACAAATAATTTCTTGATAATTTGAGCATCTTAATGAATTTCAGTTTGAGTGATCTTGGGCTCATTAGAATCCTCTCATCAAACCGCCGATTCATAAGCATAAGCATATCATATTTAGAGATTATTTAATCATTCAATTAATATCGTTAATTTTTAATTATGCTTCTAAAGCTTGATCTTAGCTCATTTAGGCTCGAATTCTTTGCCTCATCAAGATATTCAAATTGCTTATAAATTAGAATTTAAATTATTTACAAATTAATTTTATAAAATTATATATATATATATATATATATATATATATATATATATATATATATATATATATATATATATATATATATATATATATATATATATAACCTCAAGATTCATACTTGATTTGATAAATTTTAATGTGATATGACATTTCCCATCCTATTTTGGATGCTAAAAATTATTTCATCGTAAAATATATTAAATTTTAATAAGCCTATCAATTCATTTAAAATTATGTAAAAATTTAGATTAATTTATTATATATCCAAAACTATATAAATCTGGGCAAAATCATAATTTTTATTTTGCCAAATTTAGATTATGTATTCCAATGTGTATGTTACACACATAAAGAAAAAAAAAAGTGATATATTGATTATTATTAGTTTTCAAAACAAATGGTACAGTTAATTTTAATTGTCATTCTTATTTTTCTTAATTTTTAGTTTATTTTTTAATTAAAATTATGATTAAAAAAAAGATGAGGAGTTTTTTATATACAAAATATGAATTCTTTTCGAAGATGAAAAGTTTTTCTTCTTCTTCTTATTATTTTTTTTTAAGATTAAAGATTTTTTTTAGAAGATGAAGATTTTTCTTTTTCTCTCGTTTTTTAAAGTTTCTCTTTTTTTCTTTTTTTTTT
This sequence comes from Cymbidium sinense, assembly GCA_021442155.1. Lineage (NCBI taxonomy): Eukaryota > Viridiplantae > Streptophyta > Magnoliopsida > Asparagales > Orchidaceae > Cymbidium > Cymbidium sinense. Next base: position 66,932,613 of record CM038227.1, on the reverse strand, counting down.
AAATATGAGGAATTTGTATTTTCATAAGGAATATGAAGATTTTTTTTTTAGAAGATGAAGCGTTTTATCTTCATTTTTTTTCTTAAGATGATGGATTTTTTATAAGGAATATGAATTTTTTTAAATTCTCTTCTTTTTTATTCTTCTTTTTTTTAAGAAGATGAAGAGGTTTTTTTAGAAGATGAAAAATATTCTCTTCTTCTTCTTCTTCTTCTTCTTTTTGAAAAGAATATGAAGAATTTTCTTACTTTTTTTCATAAATTTTTAAAAGATTTGAAGAGTCAATTTTCATATATATATTCTCCTTAATGGAATGAGAAAAATTTTCTTCTCTCATTTCTCTTCTGATTTATTCCATTGACCAGTATAACAGTGTGCGAGAGGCTCGAGTTCTCCTCTATGTTGAGGCTTGGAACTAACATGGTTAGGCAGTATGTATCCCACATTCAAGCTCCAGTGTAAATCTAGGCCTCTTCAAATTTTTTTCAAGTCCTTGTTTCCTCCACCAACTTGTATGATAGTGTGCAAACCTGCTCATAGACTCTTTTCTCCTTGATGTTAAAGCTTGAAACTAACCTAGTTAGCCAACATGATCCTTCATACAGGCTCTAGTGTGATTCTAGGTTTTTCTATATAAAGGTTTGAAACTATACTAGATATATGCATAAACTCCTTTCATAGGTTTGAGTTTATCTCAGAACCTATTAAAGATTTTGGCCCTAGCATAAATAAATAAATATATATATATATATATATATATATATATATATATATATATATATATATATATATATATATATATATATATATTTGTATTGTAAAGTTTTTGCTCCCTAGTGACGGTAATAATCTAATATACTTTTTTAGCTTATGCCTTGAAAAATTATGTATAGATATCTTATGCGTCTTTTACCTTATGAGATTTTTGATGTACTTATACCTTCTAAATCTTTCACCTTCTGAGTTCTTAATGTGTCTGTATCTTTTGAAGCTTTTATCTTATGAGATTTTTTATGCACATGTACATTCTAAGGCTTTTGTCTTTTAAAGTTTTCTTGATGTGCATATATCTCCTTAGGCTTTCACCTTTTAAGATTTTTCATGCACCTGCACTCTCTGAAGCTTTTGACTTCTGAGTTTTTTTAATGTGATATATCAATGCTTATTTTAATAAATCAAATCATAGTTGTATTTGGATCATTTATTTATAAAGTTAAGGACAATTGGTTAATTTCAAATCTTAATGTATACATAATTACTTGACCTCTGTTGCCCAACAGTGATCACCCAACCATTGCCACCAAATTATAGTCATCAAACTATCATCACGTAACTATAGTTAACTAGCCATCATGGACTTATTATCATCTCTTATTCTCTAGATTTCTCCCTTCAAATAAGGGCAATTAAATAAGCCATAACACAGTTTTTAAAGATGACTTCAAAGCTACTAAGCTCATTTAATTTCTATATTAGAGTCCATTCCTTAAAGTTCATGCTTATTACATTGTATTACAAGCCTAAAGGTGATCTTATTGATGATATCGATATTGATGAAAGTGACGATATTGATGATAGTGATGATGACCTTGATATTGATACAGAGTTGCTAACTATGACGAATGTGCTAACTATGTATATGAAACCAATAATAGATCGATTTAATATCACCCTTCAATTTGAATTAGCAAAAGCAATGTCTCCTTGCATAATATGGATTCCAAACATTCATGATCTGCATGTGAATGAGTCGAATTACTTATCCCTCAGTCTATTAGAGAACTATCTCTCTAGGGATTGTGAAAGATGTTTCACTTTGGAAAGATTTTTGTTATTGCTTCGACTCTTATTCCCCAAAAAGTGGATCACGCTCTAATAGCTCTGAATAAATTCAATACATGCATTAAGATACGAAGGTTTCTTCTTTCACAACAACGAAAGCATTTTTTTCATTCTTTCATATACTGGGGAATTTCACTTGGAAAAGAAGATGTTCCATACTAATAGATTTGGGTCCATAACCATGGGTTCCAATGCATGAGAACTTGTAGCACTTATGAATGAGGCCCTATCAATTAGTATTACATAGAAGAAATCCATTATAAAAACTAATATAATTAGATCAGCTCTTCATTGCACCTACGATCCAACCAAAGACCTCTCCCGTGAAGTAAATCATTGCACCTACGATCCAACCAATTGGGAGAGAATCAATAAATTCTTTTTTGAGAATGATTCATCCTTCCCGAATGTAGCATACAACTCCCCATTGTACTACGCTCTTCGAGTGTGTTTGTTCCCCCTTCTCCCTTACCATGGCAAGTCTTTGTGAAATCACTGCAATAGGAAGAAAAAAGAAAGCGTTAAGAGAACCTCCTGGTCCAACCCTAGACACTCTAAGATCCTTTTTCAAACCTGCTCCTCCCATTTTGTGTCAAGAGATAGATAAATAGATAGATCCAATTACACTGATCGGGGAGCACTTGTAGTGACTGAGGGGTTCAAAAACTAAGAAGTGAGTCAACCATTCTTCTTATGTTATGGCTAGATCCAATCTCCTAGTCCCTATGAAATGAAAAAATAACTTCATGTTCTTACTTTTGGGAAGGGAGGATACAAAAAATCCTATTGATTTCTACTTTCTTCAGACCCCCGGCATGAAAAAAAAGGCTTAAATGGTACGATCCCTCTTCTTTTAATATAATGCCTCTTCTAGTTTTTGAGAAAGGCATCATTTGTTACCACTAATATATAATAATAAAATCACTTCAATTATGTTATGCCCTATTGACCTCACTTTTGGAGTGAGGATCCAATCTTCTCATCTTAGATCTAAGAGTCTTCTAGACACTAAGATCACCTTAGTCATAATACACTTCTAATGACTAAGTGAATACTTATCTAAACCTATAGACTTTAGGAGGATTAGTTTTAGGTTATGTTATGCCTTAACCCTAGGGAGACCCACCAAGCCTATAGCCTAACCAAACCCATTCCTGTCTCCTTAGTCAAAATTTGACCTCAAATCCAACCAATATCAAGTAAATCCCAACTCAAATGCAAACTCCAAACCAAAATCAAATCCATAATAACCCAAACCTAAGCCCTATGATTCAATCCTATGGACTTAGCTAAAATTCCTTCAATCAAAACCTAACTCAATTGATTTTATCATAAATCAATTAATCTTTCAATCATCATTCCACACTCTACCAAAACTACAATCAAAAATAGTCAAACCAAAATCAATTCAATCAACCTAAGCTAGCCCATTTGAACTTAAAATGTCCAAATGAGCTAAAATTTATTTAACCCAAACCAATTGCAATCAAACCTATCAATCAATTCCAAACCAATTATCAAACTCAATTCAACTCAACTCAACTCAAACCTAATCCAACTCAATTAGTCTGATTGGTCCACTTGACCTAAATTGACCAATTTGACTAAATTGAACCAAACTCCAATCCAATCCAAATTGGATTAGATCAATCCTTCAAATCTTCTTCATCATGATTGTTTATCATCTTGTATAGCCTAATTGTAATCAATTCAATCAAATCAAGCCAATTGACCCACTCAGGTTCACTTGACCCAAAGTGACCTAAAGGACTCATTTGAGCCAATCTTCAATTTAACCCAAATTGGATTGAACTAAACTATTCAAATTGTTGATCATCCTTGATTGATCAATTACAATCAATTGGGTCAAACCAAGTCAATTTGGTCATTTGAACAAATTAAACCAATTAAACTACATGAGCCAAATGAACCAAATCTCATCTTATTCCAAATCAATTGAAACCAATGATTCATACCAACCTAAAATCAATCCTTAAATATGACTTGATCATCAATTAAGCCAAACCAAAACTAGTTGGCCTCTTGACCCAAGTTCACCCAATTTGACCTAAAGGGGCCAAATAGGGTCAATCAAAATCTAATCCAAATTGATTGCAACCATTGACTCAAATTCATTCCAAATTGATTATCGAAATTGATCAAATCCTTGATTGAACTCAATTGACCTATTTAGCCCAAATTGACCTAAAGGGTCAAATTTTCTTAAATCAATCCTAAATCTAAATTTATTGAAATCAAAGCCTACAATCAACTTCAAATGATAAATTGAACATAAACCAACACCTAACCCATTGGTCAACTTAGCCCATTTGACCCATATGAATCCAAATGTGTCAAAATCAAATCCAAGCCAAATTAAGCCAAACTAATTAAACAAAAATATTCCAAATACTCATTTGAACTTGACTTAAGCCTTGGTTTGACCTAATTTGACCAATTGATCAACTTGACCCAACCTAGCCCAATTTGACCTACATGGATCAAATTGAGCCAAACCCATTCAAACCAAGCAAAAACCCTTTGAAACATGGCATGACCCATCCTTGGGTTACCTTGGGTCAGCCCAAATCCAATCCAACCTAAATTAAACTTGAATTAACAATTAACAAATGGGTAAAGCCTCCCACATGAGACAAAATCCAATTTTAGATGGTCAAACCCACTCTCCTCCCCTTAGTAGCTACCCTAAGCTCCAAATGGACATAAGGAGCACTAGCTCACCTGACCCAAAGCTATTTAGGTCAACCATGAGCCAAGTGGAGATGACCTAACCCAAACCTCCCCATTGGAACACTTGGCAACCCAAGGACAACCACCTCAACCAAGAATAGCCACCTCCCCTCCTTTGTCCACTCAAATTGAGCCACCTCAGCCTCCTCCTGCCACCCATGGCCGCCTGCAGCGGTTGAACGCCTGCAAATGGCAAAGAGGATCACAGCCGTTGGATTAGAGGAAGGGACGGGTATACTCCCCTCATTCTCATTTAAATCCACACATGACCCATCATCAGAGCTTTGGCACCTTAAGATTAACTCCCATAAGCATTTCTCAGGCTTTTAAGGCCTCCCCACCACCGATGATGATGAAACTGAGCGTACCCAAAGTAGGATAGGGCTTAACTCCATCCAACTCCACCAAATCTCAAACAATCTCAAATTAACTTCACCCACACGTTCACCAAGCTCTGGCGAGATGAAACGAATCTTCTCCCGAGCGATTCGAGCACCAGAGACAACTCCAAGCCTAACTCTGATGAGTTTTCTAATGACGGTTGGTCCACAAAGATACCATCTAGGAGTCAATGTGCCATCATCTCAGCAAGGCTTTGTCTCTTCAAGATGAAGCTACCTCAGTCGGTTAGCTGTTGGTCCTAAGCTCTAGCGAGGTAAATTATAGTAAACGATCTATTTTTAATTTTTGTTTGGCAATTTTAAAGAAAATTGAAATGTTATGCAAAATCCACCATTAGATCCTCTTAGATCCCCTATATGAAGCTTTTGGAATTGATTTCAACATCTCACGAGCTTCGATGAGCTCGGATCGAGCAGAGGAAGGAAGACGGTGTCCGTCTTCCATTGCTTGGGGGACGAAGGATCATTTGTCATCTATTATGCGTGATAGGAATGGACGTCCATGATTATTCACTAGATTAATTTGATTTTTAATCCTATAGGAACTGTGGGTTTGATCCCCACCGTTCGATCTTAGATCAAACGACGGGGATGACATCGTGTCCGCCGCTACCACATCATTGCCTCATCAGATAAGTTTAAGTGGCCAATCCTATGGTGCTACGTGGAAAGCACTATCACGTCAGTGGTCCACGTGGCATCGATGGGATTAGGGGTTAATTAGGCTTAATAATTCATTTTAATGGCTGAAACTTCATAAATTTATAACTAATTGTAGAAAAATTAAAAAATATAAGTAAACACTCATTGGAAAGGTAAAATAAAGGGTATTTTATTAAAAATATATCCATTTGATTTTGAATAGTAATTAAGATTTAATTAAGATTTGAATATTTATTTAATTAGCTTAATTATGCTCTAATTACTTGGGCAATTAATCCTAAACTTGGTGTGTTGATTTAGTAGGATGACCTCTACCTCCCATGAGTTTCTTAGAATTTATTGCATAAGTAATTAGGGGAATGGGTAATTCAAACCTTAAGTATCCCTTTAATCAATTTAATGATTAATTAAAATTCTAAATAGTAAAAATTAATTAATTTAGCTCTATTAATCACTGATTAATAATGAGGTAATGAGGGAGAGTGATTAGGACCTATTTCCTAATTACTCCTCCAAATTCATTTCATTAAAGAGAGATAATTAATGTGAGATTTAATTAAGGGTATAATTAATCAATTAAATGACTAAATCAAATAAAATTGAAATGTTGACCACCTCAGATAATTAACAACCAAACTAGGGTTTCCTCTTTATGTGTTTAACAACATAAAGACCCTTAAGGAAATTATGATTAACCCATAAGTGTGAGAAAATTATAAAAGTGCTTAATTAGATTCTTTAGCTTAATTAATCTTTAATCATGAGCCAATTGCATTAGGTCCTTTAAGAGCATTGCAATTTTATATATATCCATGTTCATATCATTTGTAGCTCATGATTAAATGATTAATCAAATTAAAGAAGCAAAGGAAAGGGTAATTAAGTGATTTGATTAATGACCCAACTTAATTAATTCAAAAATATATATAATTATATTTCCTTGAACCAATTATAATTACTAACTTGGGAATAGGATTAAAATAGCAAATGATAATCTCTCTTCTTTAAGTTCAACTCAAATCCAAAAATTAAATTAATAAGAAACTTTTATTTTCTTTAAATGATTTTATTTAATGTGATTGTCTTTAAGAATTAGTGCAGTTGAATAAATCATATATTTATGCTTGGTTATTCCTTGTCAATCACTTTAAATGTTATATGTCATGTAACCTCATGCATTCATTTTTTTTCAAAACTAAATGAATCAAATGAAATTTATTTATGAAAGCTTGCATGTGTTAGCATAAATTTAATTATATGTGTGGCTTTTATCACTAATAAATTAAAATTTATTTTTCAAAATTTATAAATTGATAATAATGTTTGGAATGATAATAGTTATGAAAACATATAGGACTTGCATGTGCTTATAGCATAATCATGTGAATGTGAAGCTCTCTTTCTTATATTCATGTGTATAAATTTATATATGTTTGAATGATAATAAGTATAGAGTCTGGACATCCCGGGAATATGAGGCTTTAAGTAGCCCCAATAAGATCATTTGATTATCTCACTTCCCTAGTTAACAAAGATACGTACTTATTTAATTTCATTTCAATGTATTTTGGTATTAGAATTTGGATAGAGCTTTAACTCATATGCATAAATAATTCAATTAAATAAAATATAATCTTTGCATAGTTTTCATTCCTCCAATTATATATACATATATATATATATATATATATATATATATATATATATATATATATATATATATATATATATATATATATATATATATATATATATATATATATATATGTATTTAAGATAGTAAATATATAGTCTGAACAGGAATACGAGGTTTTAAGTAGCCTTTTGGAGGTCATTTGATTATCTCACTTCCCTGGTTAACAATGACACATACTTATATCTTTTATGCATGTGTATGTGTATATGATTAAGGGATAAACAAATCCTCTTTTCTATTAAAAATACATGCATTCATAATTACTCAAGTCACCAAAATGTATAACATGTGAATGTAAAGCTTTCTTCTTATGTTCATGTATGTAGATTTACATATGTTTGATTGATAATATAGTCTGGACATCCCAAGAATATGAGGCTTTGAGTAGCCCCAAGGAGGTCATTTGATTTTCTCACTTCCTAGGTTAACAATGATACGTACTTATTTAATTTCATTCCTAGGTATTTTTGTATTGGAATTCAAATTGGGCTTTAATTTTCACATATAGATAATTCAATTAAATAAATATAATCTGTTGCATGATTTTCATCCTTATAGTTGTATATACATTCATATATATTTAAGAATAGCAAGTATATAGTTTGTACATCCTGAGAATATGAGGCTTTAAGTAGCCTCAATGAGGTCATTTGATTATCTCACTTCCCTAGTTTAAACAATGACACGTACTTGCTCACATCTTTTATACATATGTATGTGTATTTAATTAATGAAGGAAAATCCTCCTTTTTCCACTACGTATGTATGCATTCATGATCATTTAAGTGTGCTAAAATGTACTGTATGTATAGGTATACTAAGTGTTAAATCATATGCATGTTATGGGTGATGGAAAGGAATGACTTAGCATATTCAATATGGTAGTAATTCAACCATCTTAATCCTAAGATGCCTTTCATATTGAATAAGATTTTTTAAGGTTAACCTAAATTTAGGATTAATAAAATATTTAATAAGCCATTCATTAAAGAAAATTAAGTCATAATAATGTACCTTAGAAAGTTAAGGTAGGGATGAAGATGGGTAAGCTTTCTTCTTCTCTTTATACAAATTAAAATTCACATTCATTTTAACTTAAATAATTTCCAAATTTAGAGTATCATAACTCTAATGCTTAGCTAAGACATACCACACAAAGCCTTAGCACACATATTAGAACTAAGCCACCACTTCTAGTCCTAGGTTAGGACAATGTATGTGTGGTGTTATATTTTTTTTGTGATGTAATATTTTAGACTGCATGTCAGGGTATATGAATCGTAGACTAGATGTTAGACTATTATTAGGCTAATCTTGTTTTATATAGAGGATGGTGCTGAATGGGTTGCTTAAAATAAATATAAATGTTCTCTTTGCAAGTTGCTTATACTCCTAAGCATAATCCACATTAGGACAAGAGGGCTTGGTTACCCATGTGCAGGGTGCTAAGTTCAAATTATGAAATATAATTGATTGGGATTATATGTATATTTAGCTAACATCTATTTTGTAGGTGTAGTTAGATTTACTTTTTTTAAAGTGTAATTTTATAATAGGAATTAGGACTAATTCTATGGGGATTAGGATGAGCAGTGGATAGAAGGCTTAGTCTTGGGATGCCCTATGATGCCTTGAAGAAAATCAAATCAAAAGAATGAAGAAAGAAGAAAGAAGAAATAGAGAATGAAGACCCCAATAGCATGTATTTGATTTCAATTGTAATTATTCTTTTAATTCCGGGTTATATGAGGGTAGAGCTCGGCTACCTAACTTTTCTCCTTTCCAGGATGAACGGCGGTACCCAGCCACACCAGCCTCTTATTCTTTCATGGTAGTTTATATAAAAATGATTATTATTATGTTTAGCTTGTGCATTAGGATTGCATCTTTTTCATAATTTCTTTATGATTGATGTTTTAATGTGTGGCATGGATGCGGTCGATCTTTGGACAAAAATTAATTTTTCTACCCTAACTAATAACTCACAACTAAATTCTAAACAACTTTCAAGTTCATCATAAATCCCATGCTATAATCAACATAATTAAAAGATTTATCATCCTTTTAGTTGTTTATTGTCTATTCACATCATACATATCATATTGAATCACTCTTGTAAAATGAGGGCTTCCACTCTTGCACTTTAGGGACCGCTTGACCTATGAGAGCAACCCCTCATGGTGGAGATTTACCCTCTTTCTCTTTTGATTTAGCCAATAACCAAATTTCATCATGCATTTAGGCATAAGAGATCCCAAAGCATTTATCCAAATGAATAAGTTAAAATGAAATAAAATTTATAAAGTTCTACATTTTAGAATAAGTCATATGCTCACATCACTCATGCTCTAGTCTCTTAGGGAGTGGGTTTAGGAGTATAATTTCTTTACAGTTAAATAACAAGCCCAACCATCTTAAAATTATATAAAAATGGACTACATGATTTTGAATCGTAGGAGGTGTTAGTTGGCGATCACTCTAGATGGTTATAAGTCCAGAAGAGTTGAACGGGTCTATCTTCTCCTATAGAATAGGTTGTTATGTCCCCCTTCCACTTAGGTTTAGGTTGTGCTTTATCTTGTGCTAAAGTCCCCTAGATTTATGATATGAGGTTGCTATTTTCCTTGGACTATGAGCATAAATTCTCACCTCTTAGGCATTTCTACAATCTTGTGTTGATGGATTATAACCCTAGCAATCTAATAAAATTTCAACTCAAATAAATAAATCCTCACTTTCAAACATATAAAGCCTCACCATAGGATAGGTTGGAATGCTCACTAGGCTTCCTAATATCATGAGCATTTCCTATTTATTCTCTTTTGGATTCCAGAATAATCTTTCTAATTGAACAATCCCATTTGATTTTCGAAAAATATAATTCCTTTAATAGTCTTAACCTTGAAATCTATGGAGATAATAATTGACTATTTTAATCATGAGTGTTCTTAAGAAATCATATTTTCTAGGCTATAATTAACTATGGAGGCTTGCCTCCATAGGGAACTAAAAAGCCCAGCATAAAATAAACCCCGTTTTATTTTTTCATGTAAAGTAGGGGAAGATTCTCTAGTACATGTGAAAACCCATCATGCCGTAGGAGTCCTTATAAGGTAATTAGGTCCATTGTAGGGTGATGTTTCTATCTTTTGAGATAGTGCATCATCTCTTAATGTCATATTTAATCACTTTAATAAGTACCCTCTACGATCTGTGTGGTATCCACACGACCATCTGAAAATAAACATCACATGCCCATAGATTTTTAATGTTTTTAATTTTGTATATATAATTTTATTTTTTTATACAATGTTTTTTTATTTTAATATTTAATAAATATTTATATAAAGCTAAGGCATTAAATACCCTCTTTGCATTGTTATGAAGATTCAAGAATTCAATAATCTCAAAAGGTTGTTCAAATTAATATATGGATATAGTAAGAAGTTTCCTTATCATCCACTACATAATCTACTCTAAAAGAGAAAGTCAAAAGTGAAGAGCAACTTTAATAATAACATCAAAAGGATAATCTTATAATATTTTAACATAGTTATAATAAAAAAACTCTTAACTCAATTTATCCATGAATGGAAAGCAAATTAAGATTAGGAATGTTTGTATGAACATCTTAGGCACTATTGTAGTCGTGTGAGTACTATTTAGTAGTTTTTATGAACTTAAGGCAACATTATTGATGTGTATTTTTTAAGCCTCTCTATAAATATAAAAAATTTCATTAGATATTTTTGGATGACATCTAAACTCTATATACAATCCCTAGTTGGAGTTATACTTCCTAAGCATGATCATGATTGTGACCTCATAAAGATAATAATGACCTAAATATAGATTAGTTATTATCATTGATTTGATTTCACATGGTATTTACCTCATTGTAGTCAAGGTGTAATTGATCCCAAAGAAATTCAATTCAATATTTCAAATAAATGTTGATATCATCAAGTAATATTTTAATAAATAATCTTAGGTAGATCAAAAATCGTTGATAGTTTTTTTATTTATTCTATATAGGTTAACCTTTGTCGAGTATTACTCTAACAAATAATATAAAATAGATAAAATATTTTTATGGATTTTATTCAACATCTCTCATATAAGTTAATGTCATTGAGTAATACTTTTATAAATAACCTTAGATAAATAAAAAACTTTTTCTGAATATCTTTTAACATCAAATAAATAAAAAATTATTGGCAAATTTTTTTAATGTCTTTAATATAGGTTAATATAATCGAGTAATACTTTGATAAATTTTTATTGATAGGTCAAAAATTCTTAAGGAATTTCTTCTAGATTCTTTTTATTAGTTTAATTTCATCAAGTAACTTTAACAAACAATCTCAAAAGATAAAAAACAATTCTTAGTAGATTTCTTCTTACCTTTTTCATACAAGTTAATTTCATCAAATTCTATTGTTCTAATCTCTTCCACACAAGTAAATATCATCAAATAACTTTTACACAAATAAACTGAGATAGGTCAAAAAATCTTAAATGAATTTTTTATAACCACTTTCACACAAAATAATATCATCAAGTCAAAGTCTAATAAAACACTTCAGATAAATTAAAAATCCTTAGCAAGTTTTGTTTCCAATATTGTTGGCAAAACAAATGTCAATAGGACTTCAACTTTATGTCCACTTTAAACAATAAAGCCATAACTTAACCTATCTTGTTAGGTTGGATTTACTGAAATTCTTGAAGGTATCATTATACTAAGGAAACTTATAGATCTTTCTTACATTATAAGTTTGATTTTAGTCAACTCTAAACTTTTTTTACCACTTCAGCTTCATCATTTTTTAGTGGATGTAAGCATTATATTTTTGCAATTAATATACCTTAGTAATTCTATTATTTGTATGATTGATCATAAGATTTTTAGGATTAACTTGATTATGTTTAAAATTAACTTGGGGAACTTGAGTTTAGTTGAGTCAAACATACTAATCTATCCTCACCCATTTAGCTATTTAATTTTGTGACTACCCTAATTAACCAAATTGACTAATCGCCTCAGACATTCAACCCTAGATGTTTTTAGTATGGTCATGAATTAAATGGCCATTAAAATCCCTTGGCACATGCCTGGTTAACCTAAAGACTAAGAAAGTTAAAATAAGTTTAGCTAAGGTTAACACAAGACATATGTTAAAGTGAAAGCACATAGACTATGAATTGATCTCCCTAAATTATTTAGCAAATGAGTCCATATGTCAAAATTATTCTAGCAAAATTATTTGACAGACCAATTGAGCCAATTTCAATCAAGCCAAACTAATTGACCCAAATTGATCCAATTAGGTCAAATTAATGAAGTTGGTCGTTAACATCAAATTCACAGGACCCATTAGATGTAATAACTTATAGTTATTCTAAATATGGTCCAAAGTTTATAAAGCATAATTGCATAATGGCTTAAGCTCAATTAATACAATTCACCTATAAGGCTACCATTGCTAGTTAAGGTGAGCTTAAGCTTTGGTCTATGTGCTCATACATAAAAAATCAAGCTGATTTCAACTAAGAGATTGTTGACTTCACCATCTTGAAGCTCCAACTTTAATCCAATTTTCATTTATAAGCAACCTATTGAAACCATAAGATTCTTTTACCTTAGCTTAGTTTGTAAGTGAAAGGCCAAATAAGCATATTAATGAATTTCTTTAGGCCACCTCAAGCTTTCTAGTGAAGAAACACACTTTGCAAAGCTTAGAGAGAGAGAGAGAGAAAAAAAATTAATTGTGTCAGGATTAGGTTCTACTAACTTGAACATAACATAATTCTCTAGTTCATGACCATTGGATTTATTTAAATAAAATTCAACAACCTAGATCAAGTTGGGCCATTGATTGACTTAAATCTAATGTTAGAGATGCATTTTTAAGTTTCTCAAAATTTAAAAGATTATTTATGTAATCTTTGCTACTTTTTAATGAAAATTAGGTCGGCTCATAATCATGTAATGTTCATTATTGATGTAATATAGTGTTGTAATTTAACCAAATTTATTAAATTTTATTTGATAAATCTTTATGTTCTTTAATAATTAAAATATTAATTTTTTAATTATCTAATAATTAAAATATTTTAAATACCTTCAAAAATTACAAAAATTAACCAAGTATGCTATTATATAAAAATTAAAGATTTATCTAAAAATAGTCAACTAATTCAAATCTATTTTAAATTTCATAAATTAGAAAGTCCTAAATTTTAATTTTAAGAAAAATAAGTTGATTACAAAATTAAATTAATATTTTTATATAATTATAATTAAATATTTTCATCATATCATTAAATTGATTAAGATTAAAAAACTCAATAGAACACTATAATGCACTAATGTGTTTGGACCTTGTGGTTGCTTTTATTTATAAGATCACATAATTCACTACACTATTACAATAATTCTTAATTTGATAATTAAATTTCAACTTAATCCAAACTAAGGTTTATTATATTAATTAACCATATATATATATATATATATATATATATATATATATATATATATATATATATATATATAATTAAAATTTTGATTATTTTTAATTATTTTAATAACCATTATTATTATAATCATGCATATTACTTCATTTCTTTAGGTTAATTCCATAACTTAGTAGTTTTCAATAGTCATTTTCTTAGTTGAGTATGCTTAATTGAGCTAGTGTTTTGCTCTGAGCAACTACTTCTCTTATCCGCTTAGTCATACCAATTTGATTGAGAAAATCTCAGTTCTCTAGCTCATATGATTTAGGCTACTCATAGTATATTTACATTCATGTTAGTATATGTTGACCTCATTTTTAGAATGAGCTCTCAACTCCTCCATCTTAGACATAGGACTCCTCTTAGACATTAAGAGTTCCTTAGTCTTAAGACACTGCTAGTGATTAGGTGAACACTTAACCAAACCTTAGAGACTTAGAAGAGTTAGCCATAGGAATAGGTTATGCCTTAAGGGTGTTAGGAAAACTTGCCTACCCTACAGGTTGAACCAAATCCTCACTTCCTTCTTTCAAGTCAAATTCCAAATCCAAGCCAAACTTCAAACTCAAGAAAATTTCTCATAACCCATTTATATTCTCATTTATATTCATAAATATAAATGAAATATAAATTCAAATAACCAAAACTAAATCCAAAATTCCAATTCTAAATCCAAAATATTTCCTAAGTCACTTTGATTCCCTCTTATGGACTTAGCCCAAATCAAATTCAAATAACTTCAAACTAAAGAAATTTTCTCATAACCCATTTATATTCTCATTTATATTAAAAAATATAAATGAAATATAAATTCAAATAACCAAAACTAAATCCAAAATCCAATTCCAAGTTCAAAAATCTTTCCTAAGCCCTTTGATTCCATCTTATGGACTTAGCTCAAATCAAATCCAAATCAATTCAAATTCAAGAAATTTTCTCATAGCCATTTATATTCTCATCTATATTCATAAATATGAATGAAATATAAATTCAAATACCCAAAACTAAATTCAAAAAATTAAATCCAAATTCAACCAAAATCCAACCTAAACCTTTTAAGTCAAATTCTTCAACTCAGCCAAATCAAACTCAAATCAAGTCAAACCCTTGATTTTTCTTCATGATTCAATCAATCCTTCAATCATGAAACCAAATATAAACATAAACTTCAATCATCAAACCCAAACTAAATCCAAAAAAATCAAACCTAAGTCAAACTCATGTCCACCCTTTGAACTTGAAATTGTCAAATAAATCAAAACCCATTTGACTCCAAATCACTTGCAGTTGGATTTAAATTTCAATCATAAGTCCATATGTGAGTTCAACCAAACTTGAATCAAGCCTTGATCAAGCTAATTGACCCACTTAGGCTCACTTGACCCAAAGTGACCTAAAGTATCCCTTATGAGCCAAATTCTAATCCTACCTAAATTGGATTGAACTAAGCCAACCTAAGCCTCACATTGTGAGAAACAATCATCATGAGGTGATCAATCACTCAAATTGGGTCAAACCAAGTTAAACCTAAGGGTTCACCAAGTTAACACTTAGCCAAAATGAAACCTAAACTAGCCAAAATCTACCATAGGCCAAATTGATTGAAACCATTGATCAATATCAATTCATGATCAATGTTTGAACTTGACCAAGTCATCATTTGAGCCTAACCTATCCCAATTGGCCACTTGACCCAAGTTGACGCAACTTGACCTAAAAGTCAAAATATGTAAAATCTTGATCTAAGCTAAATTGACTACAACCAATGGGACAAATTCATTCTAAACCACTTATTAAACTTGACCAAAGCCTCAATTGGCCAACTAGACCCAACCTAGCCCAATTGACCATGAATCAAACTTGACCTAAATGGTCAAATTGAGCCAAAATTAATTGAAACCAAAGCTTGAAACATATTTCAAATGACCAACCAAACCTAAACCAACCTATGACCTAACCCAATTAGGTCAAATGATTCAAATTGGTCAACTTGACCCATTTGACCTAAATGAAATCACATGAACCAAAACCAAATATAAACCAAATTGAACCAAACCAATGATGCCAACACATTTCAAATAGTCATATGAACTTGACCAAGCTTGACCCAATTTGACCAATTGGTCAACTTGACCCAAGTTGACCCATTTTGATCTAAATGGATCAACATAAGCCAAATGACATCAAATCAACTCCAAATTCTTTGAAATTTGGACCAACCCAAATTCAAACTATTCTAAATCTTCCCAAAGTAAAATCAAAGCCAAATGATCATTTTACCCGTAGATCAAAATCTTGTGTCATGGAATTGTAAGCCCTAGATTTTTAATAAATTAACTCTAATTACTCCCTAATTAATCCATTAATGGATTCCAAGTTTCTCAAATGTATTTAGTGGGATGACCTCTGCCTCTCCAAATTTTTTTGAAATTTATTAATGAGTTAATTAGGGAAATAAATTAATGAACCCTTAATCACTCTCTTAATGTAATTAAGCTTAATTAAGCTTAAGTAAGCATGTAAGCAGTGGTATAATCCCTTGATTAAGTTAACTAAACTTTGTTTTAAGTGAAGGGGAGGTTTACGAAATGGGTTTGGGGTATTTTCCCTAAGTCATGCCCTAAACCCCTTTCCTTCCTTAATCTAAATTTAATTAAAGGGTTAATCTACTAATGACCTACTTAATTAACCTGATAAAATTTTCAAAACATTCTAGAACGTAATCAATTTCTTCTTGGGTAAATGCTTAGGTGTTCAATAACCTAAGTAGCTTAAGGAAATCAAATCCAACCTACATGTGTGGGAAGGGTTATGAAAGTACTTAAATTAAACCCTTTAGCTTAATTAATCATTAATTGTGAGCCAAATGCATTAGGACCCTTTCTTTCTTAGGTGCATTGTTGATTTAAATGCCTTGTGATTTTATGTCATACATTGGCTCATAATTATTTGGTTAAATATGTTAAAGTGGTGTAGGTAAGGGGTAATTAATGAGCTTAATGAATACCTTAACCTAAGTAAAACATAAAATCCACTTAAGGGTTCTAGGAATTAAACTAAAATAACATACACATGTGGGAGATGAGTTAGGACCAGCAAACCTTCTCACATTTCCTTAAATTCCAATCAAACTCAAAACAAAATCAAACTTTCCTTAAACCAATTTTGATTCACTTTAAATAATCTTATTCCATAATATTGTCTTTAGGAATTAATTAGGGTGAATAATTATGTGCTTGCATCACTTTATTTCTTTCCTAGAATGCTAAATGTGTATGTCATATGAAAATCATACATTCATGTATTTTAAAAATAAAATTAAAATGAAATATTTCCTTTATGTTAAATTGCATGCTTTGGCTAAAGTAAGAATATTAATGGCTATTATCACAACTAAATCCAAAGTTATTTTAAAAACTTATAAATCAAACACTACAAATGAAGGCTATGCTATTTACAATTGCTTATGAGCTTGCATGTGAATAGTATAAAATGTGTTATGTGATTTTCCCTCATTTTCTTAACATAGAATTGAATAGGATTTGCAAAATGAATAGTCCATTTGAAAATGACATAACACTTGCTTAAATCCATTCCTATACACTCCTATGTCATGATTTAAGAAGGGATTTCACATCGTATATGTAAACTAAACAACCAATATTAAACAAATAAACATAAACCTTTGCATGATTGTCTTTCCATGCATTTCTTTTGTACATGCACATGTATTTAAGAAAAGTGGTATATTAGTATGGACATCTCGGGGTTACAATACTTTAAATATCCCCAAGTAGGTCTTGTACCTTACACCCCTAGTGTTAACAATGATGTCGTACTCACTTATGCCTTTTATACTTGTAAATGTGCATATGAAAAATGGATAAAAGAATCACTCTCTTCTAGTTAACAAAATCATGCATACATGAAACATTCCAAATTTTCTTAAGAAACCTCTGTTAGCATTCATCATCAAGGTGCACTAAATACTTACATTGCATGTATAGATATGCTTAGGATTCATCGATATGCATGTTACACATGTTGGAAAAGAAATAAAATGTTGTGTGTTTTGTGATAGTAATTCACTTTACTTAATCTTAAAATGCATTTCTCTTTGAATAGGTTTGTTTAGAGTTGTTCTAAACTTAGGATTAATTAAAACACATAATAAAACATTCACTAAACAAAAGTCATTAATGAATCTACCTTAGAAATTACTTAAGGTAGGGAGGAAAGAGAAGTTCCCTTCCCTTTTCCTCTCTTTACAATACTTAGTAGTTAAGTGTAGGTTCATTCAAATCAAATCAAATCATGAAATAAAACTTAACCAAATCAACTAAGCCACTTAAATGAAACCACCCTCTAAGTTGAACCTTTCATACTTAGAAAACTTTAACCTTAAAGCTTAGTTAAGACATACCACACAAACCTTTAAAGGCACACACATTAGGCTAAGTCACCACTTCTAGTCCTATATTAGGGTGGTGTATGGTTTGACGTTTACTTTTATTTTATGATGTGTTATTTTAGTCTGGATGCTAGGGTGTATGTGTGTAAAATAAATGATAGGATGATCTTTGCCTAATCATTATTTTGTGTAGGGGATTGTGCTTAAGGGGCACTGTAATAAAAATATAATTGCTTTTACTGTGCAGGTTGCTTATACCCCCCAAACATGATTCAAAATAGGCCAGGTAGACTTGGTTACTCATGTGTGGGGTGCTAAGTCCTATACATATTTGTGATGTTTGGTTTGTTTAGCTAATCTGTATTTTGCAAGTCTTAGTTAGATTTTTCCTTTCCCATTTTCATGTAATTTTGTAAATTAGGATTTGGAATGGTTGTTATGGGGGATTAGGATGAACATTGCTCATAATATCATGTCTTATGTCCCATGTGAAGCCTTGGAGCAAGCCACATTCCAACCAAGAACCAAATGAAGAAAAGAAGAATGAAGAATGAAGACCCCCTTAACATGAATTCATTTTTTGTAATTAATTCATTTGTAATCCTGGTTGTATAAGGATAGAGCTCAGCTACCCAATTTATTTTCAGGTTTGTGTGGTGGAGTTTGACCATAAATGGTCTCTTATTCTTTTGCGCTAATTTTATAAATTGACTGATGCTTGTTTAACTTGTGCATTAAGATGGCATGTTTTCATAGTTTCTTCCTTACTTTGATGTATGGCTTAGATGATGATTAGGATCTTAGGAAAATAAATTTGCTATCCCATTAATTCAACTCAAAACTAAAAATTAAATAACTCATAACCTCACATAAAGCTTAGGATATAAAATTAAGATAAAAGAATTAGCAACCCCTTAGCTAAATGTTGTACTTTCTTTCTCACACCATGCATAAAAAGTATATTATTTCACTCTTGATTTGGAGGGCTTCCACCTATGCCAGGGAACTTGGCTTGACCTTTGAGAGCCATGGTGGAAACACACCTCCTTTCTTAATGATTTTTTCCCATAATCTAATTTCTCATGCATTAGGCATATGAATCCTAAAGCTTGTGTTAAATGAATTGTCCAAAATAAAAATAAAATGTAATAAAGTTTATATTAGATTGAGGTCATTAAATCATACTCTGCATGTTCTAGTCTCTTAGGGAGTGTGTTTAAGGACTAAGTCTCTTTCTAAATAAAAAATAGCTTAGCTATCTTGAAAAAGCATATGACTTACCTACATATATTTAAAATTATATGAGGAGTTAGCTGGCAGCCACCCCTAGGCGGTTGTAAGTCTAAACTATCAGGTGGTTTATCTTTTCTTGTGGAGATAAACCAAATGCCCATTTTTTCATTAGATTTAGGTCATGCTTTGACCCTTGCCAAAGCTCCTTAAACTTAGATTCAGAGGTTGCTACTTTCCTTTGTAAGCTACGAGCATAAATTCTCGCCTCTTAGGCATTTCCATAATCTTATGTCATGGAATTGTAAGCCCTAGATTTCTAATAAAAATTTAACTCAAAAAAAAATAATTCCCTTCAAACTTCAAAAATATAAAGCCCAACTATAAGATAGTTTGGAATGCTTACTAGGCTTTTTAGTATCATAGGCATCCCCTACTTATCTTCCTTTGGCTTTGATAATAACTCCCTCCTCTTGATTAATCCCACTTAATCTTCCAAAAATAAACCAATTGATTGATAGTCCTATCTTTAAAATCTTTGGAGACAATAATCATTTACCTTAATCAAGAGTATTCGTAAGGAATCCTGTTCTAAAGATGTAATTAACTATGGGGGAAAGAATCTCTAGTACATGCGAAGACCCATAGTCCTTAGAAGTCCTTATTCAGGTGATTAGGTCCATTGTAGGGTGGTGACTTCTATCTTCTGAGATAGTACACCTTTCCTGAATGTCATACCCAATCATCCTAATAAGAACATCTATGGCTTGGTGTCCCGACAAAGGTACTATATTTCTGCTTTCATTTATCCTTTTTCCAAAGGGATAGAAGAAGGCAGGGATATAACATTTTCGCCACACTATAGTAATGTACTTTTATGAACTTAATTGTCTTTTAAATTCAAGTTATATTTACATACCTCATTTAATTATTTAATGAATTTAATTAACTAAAAAGCCTATCACTTTTATGATAGTTTACAACCCTTTAGCCATTTCACATAAAAAGGATAAAGTTATGACATTTTGATGTGCAACCCCTTTGATGCTTAAGGTAAGTAGCTTTGAGTGTTGCTAGAATTCAAAATAAATTTTTATGTTTATGATCATGTGGCACACTCACGTATACATACATACATACACACACACACACACACACACACACACACACACACACACACACAATATATATATATATATATATATATATATATATATATATATATATATATATATATATATATATATATATTATATATATATATATATATATATATATATATATATATATATATATATATATATATATATTGATAAAATGAGAAAAATATGAACCTAAAGAAAGGATTAAGAACAGAGAAAAAATAAATAATTATACTTTGTTACTTAAATTACTTAAGATTATCTTAATAGGACTTAATATTTATCTTTTTACCTTTTTTCTAATTATATATAAGAAGACTTCCCAATTGTATAAACTCGTCACTTATTTTTTTACGACCATCACAAAATAATGATTATTCATTTTTAACATATTTGGTTATTAGTTTTGATTTGTAATTGTAATGTGATTATTTATGCTATAGATAACTATATGCTAAGCTCATAAGATAAAATTTCTTCTATCAATTTTAATGAAATAATAAATAACCTAAAATAAATTAAAAAAATATTTTAAAATTAAGATTAATGTTCTCTCAGGTCATATATTTTAATTGATTTTTTCTTTCTCATATCTCTTAGAGGAGCTATAAGGAGAAGCTAGCCAATGATCAAAACCCCCAAACATTAGTGTATATTCTTACCATGACCAAATCAAGTATACATAATGTGAGGTCTTTCTTACTTGAAGGTGGAATACCTATATTGTTATTTTTTATTATAGAGTTTTAATTAGACATGATTTTAATTACACATAAAGAGCCTAAGTACATTAGGAAGTTGCAGCCATATAAGATTGTAAATCCAAAGTTGGGTTGCTCTAGTTGCATATAATTGAAATCTCTTTTCTTGTTATAGGAAATTCTTTATACATATAAATATTGTAAGTTATGTATCTTTCCAGCTTTTCTTAGGAACCATTTGTCTAGGATGCTTATGTTTTTTCTTTCTTAATTTGAGATCATGAGACTAACTATAAATTATAAAATTCAAAGGTGCTAATAAAACAACTCATAGTTGAGTTGGGTCAAATTCCTTCCTACGCTAAATGATCTTGAGCTTAACATCTTAAGATGATGAATCCATGAAGTTCAGACTAAAGATTTTTCTACATTTTTCTTGATTTTTTTACCAATTCACCATTTAAAGCCCATCATACTCCTTATTGAGTTTTTGGTGATTTGGTTGTCCATTAAAAATTTATTTTACATGATTATGATAATTCACCTTATATATTATGAATCATCATTCTCTATATGAATTATTAAAGTACTATTCATTAAATCATGAGTCCTTGATAAACTGGATGAATTTAATAGAATTAAAAATATATATTTTCACTTATCAAGAGTTTCTCTTAAAAGTTTGCTTGTGTTTGATTAACTAAAAAGAGCTTAATCTCTTCAAAAAATTAAGTAACTTACATTTTGTTGATTTCTTTATCAACTTGATGATATTTCTTCAAATGAATATTAATGATGAAATTATATGAGCAATGGTGCCTTTAACTCAATCCACCTCTTTACTTAACATTCTTAATTCATATGAGGAAGATGATCTCTCTTTCATATTTAAGAACATATTTAAGTTTTGATTTATACAATACCTTCTTCTCCAACCTTTGGAGTTTTGGCTAAGTAGTCATATCTTTAATAACTTATCTATAAGTAATAAGATGTTGCTCAACTCAAAATTATTTTTGAGATACTCGGTGTCAAATTTACTATATATTTTTTAAGAAAATTTATTTAATGCCCGTTTATCTAAATTTTCTTTAAAATTATAGATTTTTTTCTTTTATATATGTCAAATAGGAATGTAATAATCAAATCTTTCATTGAGGCAAAGATTATATTGCTTCAATTAGGTTTCTTTGTTGGAACTATCACATATAATTTTAATGATCTAACTAAAAAGGGGTGGTTAGGTTGTGTTAGGGGATGAGTGAGCATTTGGTTCTATATTTCTCTCTATGAAAGCATACTTTTTAAATGTTCTTTAGTGTATTGGGCCTACCATCTTTTGTACACATATTTTCCTTCTTTTTGTGCATTTATCATATTTTTTTAATCTTCCCTCTCCTCAAACTATCTCTTCATCAAGATCACCTCATCACCTCTATCTGAAGATGAAAGAGTAAGAATGATGATGGTAAGAGCAAGAGACAAAGATAAAAGATAAAATAAAAGGATGAATAAAAAATGATTGTGAAAGGACCTCATAGATAATTTTTATGAGATAAGTCAAGGAATGAAAGTCTAAAGAAAATCAAACTATCCCAACCTAAACTTATATATAAGAGGAAGTTATGAAAGCTTCTCATATATAACCAATGATTCAAATTTATTATATTTTAGGGTCTAAAGCATCTCCCACCTGATAAATTACATAATGGAGGAAAACTAAGAATGCTCTAGATTAAAACATTCTTACTTGCATTCCATAGATCATCAAAGGGTTAGCCAAATAGATTATTATCATTTTAATAAGAGACACCTCATGTTGTCAAGGTTAAATAAGGCCATTAGGTAAAGGGTGAATCATCATAACCCAACAGGTCATTACCTCTTAATCATGAGAGCCAATAAAGTGGAATAAAAAATATTAAGAAATAGAATGCTCTCAAGAGAACTTCAATAGATAAGTAAAGAATTCCTAAGATTGGTATATGTGGTGTTTATTTTAGGATGCTCGTGTGGACACCATGTAGATCGTAGAGGGTACTTATTGAAGTTATTGGGTATGATATTAAGGAATGATGTACTTTATAATTTTTATTTCATTTTGACACACTCATTTGGATAAAGGCTTTGGGATTTTTATGCCTAAATGCAAGAAGAAAATTGATTATTTCCCAAATCAAGAGAGAAAGAGGGTGGAACTCCATCATGTTGGGTTTCTCTCATATGTCAAGCAGTCCCTATAGTGCAAGAATGGAGGCCCTCATTTAGCAAAAGTGATTCAAGATGGTATTTATGATGTTAGACATATAACATACAGCTAAGGGGTTGTTAAATCTTTTAATTATCTTGATTAAAGTCAAAGATTTTCAATGAGGCTGTGAATTTTTTTAAAATTTGGTTATGAGTTATTTATTGGATAGAAAAATTAATTTGTTCTTAAGAGCCTATTGCATCTAGGCCACACATACAAGCAACAAACATGAAGAAACTATGAAAATGATGCAATCCTATTGCACAATCTAAACATAGCATCAATCATTTTTATGAACTACCATAAAAGAATAAGAGGCCAGTGTAGCCGAGTACTAACATACACCCCAAAAAAAAGAAAAGATGGGTAGCCAAGCTTTACCCTTATACAGCTTAGAATTATAAAATAATATTATAATTGAAATTGAATACATGTTATGGGGGTCTTTATTCCTTGCTTTTCTTCCTTCATTCTTTCTTCTTCTTTGAATTGATTTTCTCCACAGCAACACAAGGCAGCCCAAGACTAAGCCTTCTAGTCACTACTCATCCTAATCCCCCATATCACTAATCCTAATTCCTACTGCAAAATCATATTTTTATAGGAAAGGTAAATCTAACTGCACCTGCAAAATAGAGGTTAGCTAAAAATACATACAATCTCAAGCAGTTATATTTATAATTTAGACTTAGCACCCTGTACATGCGTAACCAAGCCCACCTGTCCTAACTTGGATTATACTTAGGGGCTTAAGTAATCTGTGAGAAAAATATTTATATTTATTCTAAGCAACCCCTTAAGCATAATCCCCAGCAGAAGACAACATTAGGCTAAGAGGGGCCTAACATCTAGTCTACGAAACATTCATCCTAACATCCATTCTAAAATATTACATCACAAAATAAAAAATTCATCATACATACACCATCCTAACTTAGGAATAGAAGTGGTGACTTAGTTCTAATATGTGTGCTAAGGCTTTGTGTGGTATGTCTTACTAAGCATTAGAGTTATAATTTTCTAAATTTGGAAAAGTTTAATTTAATCATGAAGGTTGGTTTCATTTCAAGTTGTCTAGTTGATTTGTGAATTTTAATTTATGTTTTTCTTTATTTCATTTGACTTACATTTAGCATCTAAGTGTTATAAAGAGAAGAAAGAGGATTTCCCTCTTTTATCCCTACCTTAAGACACTTTCTAAAGCACATTAATTTGGTTTAGTTCTCTTTAGTGAATGGCTTATTAAACATTTTTTGTTAATCCTAAGTTTAGGTTACCTTAAATATTTTTATCCAATATGAAAGACATCTTAAGATTAATGTAGTTGGATTACTATCACATAACACGTGTTGAACCAATCCTTCCCATCACTTATTAACATGCATATGATTTAATCCTTAGCATACCTATACATGTAATATATATTTTTGGCACCCTTAAATGATAGGTGAATACATACATTTGGAATTTATTATTTTGTTTGATTGAATTATTTATACATGTGAATTAAAGCTCTATACAACTTTTAATACAAAAATATATAGGAATTAAATTAAATAAGTATGTGCCTTTGTTAACCAAGGAAGTGAGATAATCAAACGATCTCTTTGGGGTTACTTAAAGCCTCATATTCCTGAGATGTCCAGACGATATACTTATTATCATTCGAACATATGTAAGTCTACATATGAATTATACGAAAGAGAGCACTGCCTTTACATGTAATACATTTTTTGTTATTTAAATGGCTATGGATGTATGCATTTTTAGTAGAAAAGAGGATTATCATTCTTTAATTAATCACACACACACATGTATAAAAATGTAAGCAAGTACGTGCCATTATTAACCAGGGAAGTAAGATAATCAAATGACCCCCTTGTGGTTACTTAAAGTCTGGTATTCCTGAGATGTCCAGACTATATACTTGTTATCTTAAATACATACACTTATTTACATAATTAAAAGTGAAAATCATGCGAAGATTGTATTTTATTTAATTGAATTATTTATACACATGAATTAAAGCTATATCCAAATTCTAATACAAATATACATAGGAATGAAATCGAATAGGTACGTGCCTTTATTAACCAGGGAAGTGAGATAATCAAATGACCTCCTTGGGGCTATTTAAACCCTTGTATTCCCTAGATATCTAGACTATATACCCATTATCATTCAAATATATGTAAATCCATATATGAATATAAGAAAGAGAGATTTTCATTCATGTACTTAAGCTATAAACACATGCAAATCCTTTATAGTTATAACTACCATCACTCTAAACATTATTATCAATTTATAAACTTTGGAAAATACATTTTTTGAATTTAATAGTGATAGTAGCCACACATATAGTAAATTAAACCAACGCATGAAAGCTTAAATAAATAAATTTCATTTGATTCATTTAGATTTGAAAAGATGAATGCATGAAACCACATGGCATGCAACATTTAAAATGACTAGGAAAGAATAGCCAACCATAAACATGTGGTTCATTCAACTACACTAATTCCTAAGGATAATCACATCAAATAAAATTATTCAAAGAAAACCAAAGCTTCTTATTAATTTAATTTTTGGGTTTGGATTAGACTTTAAAAAGGAGAGATTTTTATTTGTTGTTTTAATCTCATTCACATGTTGGTAATCATAATTGGTCTAAGAAAAGATAACTATATAGATTTTATGAATTAATTAAGTTGAATCATCAATGAAAGCACTTAATTACCCTTCCCCATGCTTCTTTAATTTAATTACCATTTAATTGTGAGCCACAAATGATATGAACATGCATATAAATAAAATTGCATTGCTCTTAAAGGACCTAATGCAATTATCTCATAATTAAAGATTAACTAAACTAAAGAATCTAATTAAGTACTTTTATGATTTTCTCATACTTATGGGTTAATCATAATTTCCTTGAAGGATCTTTATGTTATTAAACACATAAAGAAAAACCCTTAATCTCATTTTTAATTATCTGAAGTGATTAACATTCCAATTTGATTTGACTTAGCCATTTAATTGATTAATTAAGCAATTAATCAATTCTCATATTAATTAATTCTCTTTAATGAAATGAATTTGGGAAAATGATTAGGAAAGAGGTCCTAATCACTCTCCCTCATCATCTCGCTATTAATCTGTGATTAATAAGCTTTAATTAATTAAATTTGTTATTTTTATGGTTTTAATTAATCATTAAATTGATTGAAGGGGTAATTAAGGTTTGAATTACAAATTATCCTAATTCCCTAGCCAATAAATCCTAATAAAATCATGGGAGGCAGAGATCATCTCATTAAACAATCAAGTCAAGTTTGAGATTAATTGGCTAATTACCTTTATAATAGGTATTTATTTGAATTTTTTGAATTTTCTATAATAAGTTATGATTTTTGAAAGTTTTGACCATTAAAATGGATTATTAACCCATAATTAAGCCTAATCATGTTGGCACCATGCGAGTTACTAACATGGACGTACTTTCCATGTGGCATCACGAGATTGGTTATTTAAATCATCTGATGTGGAGTTAATGTGGCGACGACAAACGCACTTTCATCCTCATCGTCCGATTTAAGATCGAACATTGGGAATTAATTCCATGGTTCCTAAGAGAATAAATAAAATTAAATCTAACAAAATATCATGGTCATCTATTCTGATCATGTGGAATGGATGACGGATGATCCGTCATCCCTCGAGCGATGAAAGACGGACACCGTTCACCTTCTTTCACCGTATTCGAGCTCTCGAAGCTCCAGGAGGCTCAGGATCGATCCAAAATGTTCAGAAGAGAAATCTAAGAGGATATAATGGTGAATTTCACACTACATTATACTTTTCTTCAAAAGGCCAAATAAAAAGTGAAAAATCCACAGTTTGCTAGAATTTACCTTGATGGAGCTTAGGACCAGCGATAAACTGATCAAGGTAGCTTTGTCATGAAGAGACGAAGCCTTGTTGAGAAGATGGCACCTTACCTCCTTGCTGGTGACTCTATAGACCAACCTCCACTAGAAAACTCATTGGAGTTAGGCTTGGAGTGGTCTCTACTGCTCAAATTGCTTGGGAGAAGATTCATTTTTCCTCTCTTGGTGAATGTGTGGGAAGAGTTAATTTGAAAATTGTTATGGTTGGTGGAGTTGGACGGAGTTGAACCTTGACCTATTTTGGGTAGGCTTGATTTCATCATCTTCAGTGATGGGAAGGCTTGGGAAGCTTAGGGAAATGTTTGGGGAGTTCGTCTCTGAGTACTCTACCTTTGAGGAAGTCTAAGTGCTCAATTTTAATCGAATGAGGGGAGTATACCCCCTCTTCCCTTTGATCAGATGGTCTTAATTGGGTCTTCTATTTGTAGTTTTCTGGCAACCGCAGGTGGCCGTAGGTGGCAGGAATGTGCTTAAGTGGCTTGATTTGAGTGGAAGAAGGTTTGAGGTGGCTAGCTTGAGTTATCTCTATCTCTTTTGAATAAGCCAATGAGGGGAGGTGGATTAACTCACCTCCCCTTGACTAAGGGCTGACCTCACCCCTTTGGGTCAGGTTAGCCACATAGTCGGGGTTCATTTTGAGCTTTGGGTGGGTATCAAGTGAAAAGGAGGGTTGTTTACCACCAAAATTTGAATTTTATCCTATATGGGAGGCTTTACACATTGGGTAATGGGTCAATTCAAGTCCAGATTAGGTTGGGTTTAATTTGGGCTAACCTAAGATGACCCAAGAATGGGTCAAGCCAAATTTCAATGGGTTTGGGCTTGGTTTGGATGGGTTTAGATAAATTTTACCAATGTAGGTCAAATTGGGCTAGGTTGGGTCAAGTTGACATATTGGTAAAATTGGGTCAAGTTGACATATTGGTCAAATTGGGTCAAACTAAGGGTTGAGTGAAGTTCAAATGAGTATTTGGAATGTTTTGGTTCAATTGGTTGGGTTTAATTTAGCTTGGATTTGGATTTGACCCATTTGAATTCATATGGGTCAAATAGGCCAAGTTGACCAATTTGGCCAAATTGGCCAAATTGGCTTGGGCTATCCATTGGTTCATGTTCAATTGATCATTTGAAGATGATTATAGGCTTTAATTTCTATTAATTTATATTTAGGAATGATTTAGATCAAATTAACCTAAAGGTCAATTTGGGATAATTAGGTCAATTGAGTTCAATCAAGGCTTTGATCATGTTCAATAATCAATTTGAAATGGATTTGAGTCATTGGTTGCACTCAATTTGGGTTAGATTTTGATTTGACCTAATTTGTCCCTTTAGGTCAAATTGGGTCAACTTGGGCCAAAGAGCCAATTAAGTTAGGTTTGACTTAATTGATGGTCAAATCATGTTCAAGGATTGATTTTAGGTTGGTGTGAATCATTGGTTTCAATTGATTTGGCTTAGGATGAGATTTGGTTCATTTGGCTCATGTAGGTAAATAGGGTTAATTTGGTCAAATGACCAAATTGACTTGATTTGACCCAATTGATGGCAATTGATTAGTCAAGGATGATCAACAATCATCATAGGAGGTTTTGATTGGTTTGGTTCAATCCACTTTGGGTTGGATTGAGAATTCGTTCAAATAGGTCCTTTAGGTCACTTTGGGTCAAGTGAGCCTAATGGGTCAATTGAATTGATTTTAGGTTGAATTGAGTTGAGTTGAGTTTAGATATTGGTTTGAGATTGGTTTATGGCTTTAGTTGAAATTGATTTAGGTTTAATTGGATTTTGGCTCATTTGAATATTTTAGGTCAAATGGGTTAGGTTAGGTTGATTGAATTGATTTTGGGTTTGATTGATTTGATTGTAGATTTTGGTATGGTTTGGAATGATAATTTAAGGATTGTTTTGCTTTTGATAAAATCAATTGAGTGTAGTTTAGATAGAAGGGATTTTTGGTAAGTCCATATGATTAAATCATAGGCTTAGATTTAGGTTATAGTGGATTTGATTTTGGGTTTGAGGATTTGAATATGAATTTGGATTCCATTGGATTTGGTTGTATTGATTTGAGGTTGGATTTTGGCTAAGGAGGTAGGCCTAGGTTTGGTTCGGCTATAGGCTAGGTAGGTTTTCCTAAGTCCTGAGGCATAGCCTAATCCTATGGCTAATCCTTCTAAGTCTCTAAGTTTAGGTTAAGTGTTCACTTAGCCACTAGAAGTGCCTTATAACTAAGGAGCTCTTAGTGTCTAGAAGACCCTTAGATCTATGATGGGAAGATTGAATCCTCACTCCAAAAGTGAGGTCAACATTACACATAACCTAATTAAGATTCCATGGATCTATCATCCTGGGTTATTTTATTTAGGCATAAAGGTAGTCGACCAAACATAGCCAAAAATCTCATGTCAATAATTCATGAATTGCATTATCTAGAAGAATTCTATAGACTAAAGCCAAAGAGTAAGTTTAACCTAAAATTTTAAAACTCTATATAGGTGAAAAAGGTAGAGATTATCCTCCTTGAAGTGAGAAGAGAAGCTTGCGGA
The DNA here is from genome assembly GCA_021442155.1 of Cymbidium sinense. Classification (NCBI taxonomy): domain Eukaryota; kingdom Viridiplantae; phylum Streptophyta; class Magnoliopsida; order Asparagales; family Orchidaceae; genus Cymbidium; species Cymbidium sinense. Next base: position 66,902,504 of record CM038227.1, on the reverse strand, counting down.
AGGAAAAAATGTATGGCCCAACCACAAGAGTTAGACTACTTAATATGGGCTTACAATCCTATTTGGATTAAGACAACAACTAACACCATAGAACACTTTAAACAACCATTTAAGTTATCTCAAATTATCTATTTTATCAAGTGGTGAAGAGCAAGTAAACTTTACAGGGACATGCAATGATGTAATATTATTTATCCCTATTATAAAGGCTCTATTAACTATGCAAGGGCTAAATCCATGATAGGCAATAATTCTAAATTATGGCAATAAGCTAAGCATCAAATTAAAATTTTATTATGAAAATCTAAAATTTCTTACCCTTAAATTTTAGAATTAAATATTACATTATTAATTTTTAGAAAATATTTTATTTTAAGAAGCTAGTGTGTACATGAGCCTAAGAAAACAAAATAAATAAAAAGAAGGATAAATTATCACCTAAGTGTAATAAGTAAACACATAATGAGAGAATAAATAATAAAAGCTAGTTACTATTGAGTTCTACAATACACCTTAGTAAAAAGAAAAAAATGAGAGGGTCTAGTATCAAGGCCTCCCCAAGACACACTTATTTGGTTTTCTTATATCATACAACAATTACATGATGAACTAATATACCCTATGGGTGGAGATTTTTGTGTGTCATCATAATTTCTTGAAAAGGTTGATATCTCAATTCCCTCACAGGAACCCCAAGAAGTAAATACTTATTAGTAAGTGAGATTCCCTCCCATCATTCCACCTTTTGTCTCACCTCTCATATGTTCTATTAAATATCATATTTTACTAGAAGTGCATTCATTAGCCTATACCATACCAAAATAATTATTTTAGTTCATAAATGCAATGATATTTCAAGTAATAGATGGGGTACTTATCATTCATATCTAAGTGAGGGTTCAAGGTCCAATCTCAGAAGCCTAACTGATAGTTAAATTGCACTTTGGCATCAAATGTAGTGTTTGTTAAATTTATTATGCTTATTCCCCCCCAACAACTTCAATGATAATAAACTAAGATTAGTGAGATACCCTAAAGAAGGAACATCAATTGCTAATTCTACTATGGTTTCTTATTCTCGAGTAGTCCCCAGTCTAGTTGAAAGAGAAAGAGAGTCTACTGTGTAAATCTTTTGGGATAGGCCTCTTCTAGTGGCTCTAGTGAAGATGTTATGTGATAGATTAGTAATAGTTGTTATTGCTATAACTATTTTATAAATTATAAAAAGTTTTGAGATGCAGACTATTTAAAAATAAATATTTGTAAGATATCTCTTATATAAATTAAATAATATACTAGGCACTGCCCTTTTTTCCATATACAGTATTTCTATTTAAATAGATGCTTATGTTGTTGAACTTATGTTATATGAGCAATGCTTAAAAGATGTGTTTTGAGTGTTTGAGGTGGATGTTGTGTGGGATGGAATATTTAGTTTGAGATAGTATACAATTTTAAATCATTTGGTTGTATCTTTGTGTCTTCCAAATAGGATTATACTTCCAAATAAAAAAGTGACAAAGATGACGTTACAAGCAATATGTGGGTCCTCCGCTGCCTAGAAATTATGTGGTATATTCTCTAGTTCCTCCAAATAAGAAAAGATATTGACTACACTACAAACTAACATGAAGTATTTCTAATATATTTGGCAAATATATGAATGTACATTTAAAATATATAAATGACTCTTGCTTATTATCTTGATAAAAAGATAAGGAAGGCAATGACTCCAACTTGCAACTAGCCATTTTCAAATATAATTTCATAAAATGCTTCATGATATTTAGAAATCATTCTTGAAATTGATCTTCCTTAAATACATTGATTTTATCTTTTAAAGAGGCTATTATAAAACCTTTTATAGCATCATATATTAGGATTTGTCTCACCTTATTATTATCTTGGAAGACAAAAGTCATGTGTATATCTACACATGAATCCTCAAATAATACATTATTAATTCATTCAACATATCACCTCAAATATAGAAATAAATAACATGAGAGTGGCCCTTCTCTTGATTCCCTTCCAATTGGAGCCCCTTTATATTATTATCTTTTAGGGTTCATCATATAATGGTCTCTTTTTTCTTACATCCCTTGAGTTGGGAAGAAATTTAATTAGGTAAGATTGTAGTAAAATCCCTAAGAGTGTACAACTTTATAATTAAATTAGGTAAGGTTGTAGTAAAATCCCTAGTGGTATACAACCTTATCAAATTTCTCTAATTGGGTCTTAGGACTAAATCTAGGTCATCAAAATTCACCCCTTTCCACACTCTCATTGAACAAAATTAGGTTACTATGATATGCCTCATGGATTATAACTTCACTCTTCTGGTTGGACCATATGACTAAGTCTAGTTCATTCATGTTTACACTCATTTAAATTAAATGGAGTTATCGTAACATCCTTGATGGTGGGAACCTTTATTTTTAGTTAGATTCTAGGATTGGGTCTAAATCATCAAACCTATGAAAGAGATTAATGTAATGTCTCATCATGATTTGTAACTTACCCATTCCAGTTAATCTTAGGATTGGGTCCTTATTACCAAAACCTAAAAGAGGGCTATTATAAGATATATGGCCATGTATAGCTTTGCCTATACGGGCCTTATATGAGTCAACAATGAATACCCTTATATTTTGGTCAAGTGGACTGTTGGCCTCACTTTTGGAGTGAGCTCTCGACCCCATCCTCTTAGACTTAGGAATCTTCTAGAAACTAAGATTTCCTTAGTCATAAGATACATCTAATGATTAGGTGAACACTTAACCTAAGCTTAGAGACTTAGAAGTGTTAATCATAAGATTAGGCTATGCCTTAGGGCTTAAGAAAATTACCTATCTTATAGCCTAAACCTAATCTAGATACACTTTCTCAAACCAAACCCAGATTCAAATCTCAAACCAAATCTCAAATCTCAAATTCAAATTTGACTCCAAATGATTAAAACCCAGAATCAGATTCAAATCCTAAGACCCTTCCTAAGCCATATGAACCACATTCATAAGCTTAGCCAAAACCCCTTTTAGATCAAATCAAACTCAATTGATCTCTTTATAAATCAATTATTCCTTCATATAAATAAAATCTAAATTCAAATGACCAAAACTATATCAAAAATCAAATCCAAACTCAATCTAAGCCCTTTAAGCCAATTCTTTGGACTTAGCCAAATTTTATCCAAATCAAGTCAAAACCAATGGATTTTCTCTCGAATCAATCATTCATTCAATCATTTATTCAAATATAAATAAAACTTACAATCATCAAACAAAATTCAAGTCAACCCAACCCAAGCCTAAGTTAGCCTTTTTGACTTAAAACTTTCAATTGAGCCAAAACCTATTGGACTCTAAATTGATTGTCGTTGAATTTATATTTCAATCCAGGGCTCATATATATGTTCAACTAAACTCAAATAAAAAATCATACCAATTGATCCACTTAGGTCCACTTGACCCAAAGTGACCTAAAGGACCCATTTGAGCCAACTTCTAATCCAACCCAAATTGGATTGAACCAAGCTCACCAAAACCTTCCACCATGATTGTTGATCACTCTATGATGATCAATTGCAATCAATTGGGTCAAACCAAGACAACTTAGTCATTTAACCAAATAAACCCTTAGCCCAAATGAACCAAAACTAGCTTAAACTCATCCTACACCAAATTGATTGAAACCAATGATTTGAATCAACCCGAAGTCAATATTTAAATATGACTTGACAACCAATTGAGCCAAACCAAGCCCAATTGGTCATTCGATCCAAGTTGACCCAAATTGGCCTAAAGGACCAAATTGGGTCAAATCATGATCTAACCAAAATTGATTGCAACCAATGGCTCAAGTTCATTCTGATTTGATTATTGAACTTAACCAAAGTCATAATTGAGTCTAATTTGACCAATTGGTCAATTTGACCCAACCTAGCCCAAATTGACCAAAAGGGTCAAATTAGCAAAAATTCAAATTAAATCCAAATTGATTCAATCCAAAGACCATATTCATCTTCAATTAGCTAATTGAACATGAATCAATCCATAACCCAAGCCAATTTGGCCAATTTTGATCAAATTGGTCAACTTGACCCATTTGACCCATATGACTCCAAATGAGCCAAAATCAATTCTAAGCCAAATTAAATCAAATTGATCATACCATAACTCTTCAAATTATCATTTGAACCTAATCTAAGCCTTGGTTTGGCCCAATTTGACCAATTGGTCAACCTAACCCGATATGACCTAATACGATTAATATTACCTAAATTGAGTCAAATCCTTTGAAACCAAGCCATGACCCATTAAGGGCTGATCAAACTTGAACCAAACCCATTTGGGATTAGCCTTAAATAACCCAACCCAATTAAATCCCTTATGGATCCTCCTCACATAGGATTCCACCAAACCTCATTTAATTCTCCCCATCACATGCATTTAACTCCTCCCCAACATTTGCATTCAATGGAGCTGATCATACGACAGGAAGAGAGGACTTTAGAGCAAACATCCAAAGTCCTCAATTAATCCATCATCCATCTCAACCACCCTAAACAAAATGAGAACACTTTGGACTCAAAAAAAATTCAAAAAGGGTGGATTTTCGGCCACTATTAAAGGAGGGGAAAAATGAGACTTCATGTCTCTTCCTCCTACCACTATTTAGCTCCCAAGAGCTCCTCAAAGCAAAAAGGAACCCATCCCCCACCTCTTTGAGCTATTTTTGAGTAAAAAATGCAAATAAAAGCTTTTCCGGTGAGGCGACGGTGAACATTGGAGAAGACGACATTCCAAAGATTTCTCTTGCATCTAGGAGCTCGCTTGGATCTTCACCGCCACCGGAAACCATCCCCGGCTAAGTAAATTTTGCCAAACTTTAGCTGGCCTTAAGATTTTTTACTCTTTGTGTTAATTTTTTTTGTGATTTTAGAAATTTCTCCTTAGATAAACCCCATAATTTTCATTTTATTTGATCCCAATATGAAGTAGAATTTTTTTGGAGAAAATCAACGTGAAAATGAGCTCAATTGAACCTCATTTCACATTTTTTTGTATTTTTTCTGTCGATTTCGCTTGTCGGTGAGCAGCAGCCATCCAATCCCATGTTTAGTGGATCAGATGGCTCAAATTGCATCAGGCCCCATGTCCTTCCAACCGACACTATCGCTCACGATCTTGTGGATCGATCTGCCGTCGATCATGCGGATCGTCGGATTAATGCCATTTTCACGATCCGTATTTCCTCATGATGCATCGCTATCGATGCCCACGGAATGGCAGCATAATGATTATATGTGGTACCACATTGCCGTCGGCCTTCGTCTTGACGTTGATTGTTAGTGGGCAAATCACCTATTTTCTAATTTTAAAAATTATTTAAGTGTCCTAAAATTTTAAAAATTCATAAAAAAAATAAAATACTTAGCAAAAAATTACAAATAAGGGCTCGTTGGATTCGACTTTTCGAGAGGAATTCAAAGAACAATAATTTTTAAATTCTAGTGAATTGTTTGAGCTTAATTTAGGTTTTAGTGAAAATAAAGTTTCATTAATTACTCTAAAAATCTAAGTCGGATTGTGTTGAAATTTTCAAGGAATAAAATTAAAGTTATAACACACCTACGATAAAAATCTTAAGTGAAAAAGGCTTCTGGATAAGGAGAAATTAAGTTTTGAAGTTCAGATTATCCATTTTAATAAAATAAATCAAACAAAAAAATTTAGAAATTTATAAAAATCTTCAAAATTGCTTAATTCACTTCACTTGACATCTAGGACTCTTAAAGAAATAATGTGATTTTCTGAATCCTAACGAACCCCAAACAAATACTTAAGATTAAAGTTTAATAAATTAAGAAATTAATTAAAACATAATCTAAAAATAATTTAAATATCAAATCAAAATCAGAAATGAAATAACACTTAAGCAATCATTAATCAAACCTCAATTCAGAAAAAATATCATCCTCAGAGAAACTTAAATTAAATATGATTGAACCTAATTAAATAAATAAAACTCACTTAAATAATTAAATCTTAAATTAAACTTAAAATTAAACAAATCTAAGAAACTTTAATATGAGTCAAACTAGTATAACTAAACCTACACTAAGCATGGAATCTTAATCATATGAAACTCCTTAATGAATATAAATAAACTAAAACAAATTAATCATTAAATAAACTAAAAATCAAATTGTTTAATAAACCATTTCAACATAATCATTTAATATTAATCAAATTAAACCAAATAAAGCTAAAGTAAACTTAATTAAGATATGATTAAATCACATTTAAAATCAATCCATTTGGAATAAGATGATTAATTATCCATTAATACATAACCTAACAACTAAATCAAACATGAATGAAATCTAAAACATAATAAATAAAGAAAATCAAACTCTAATTATGATTATGAATAATCAAGTTTAATTGAAATAAAAAAATAAATAATTAAATCACTAATCTAATCAAATGATAATAACAATGATAACCCTTAATCAAATCAAAATTTAGGTAAATACTTAACTAAAAAACTATCAAATCACAAGTCATATATGTACTTAAGTCATTAATCTCTAATTAAATAAACCTTTAATTAATCAATTTAAAATCTATTTACCCTTAATCAAACTTAATTAATTAAATATCTAATTAATGCAAACTTAATGAATTAATCCATCATCTTAATGAATCAAATTAATTTAAATAAATTACATTAAAGCTAACTCTTAAATTAAGCTTAAATCAAACCCCTAATTAAATTTAATAATTAATCACACCCCCCAAGTAAACTTATTAAGTTAATCAAATTAATCATATTAAACCTAAGCTTAATCAAACATAAATACAATTAAATACCAATCAAATCTTAAATTAAACATAAATCATTAAGTCATTAATTACATCATTAATCCAAATAAATATAAAACCAAATTAAAAATTAAATTAATTTTTATTTAATTTAATAATTAACTTAAACACACTTCTTAATTAAACTAATTACCCTTAAGCTAATCCAATTGAATAAACACCTAATTAATGCAAACTTAACGAATTAATCCATCATCTTAATGAACAAAATTAACTTTTTAAATCAAATTCAAATCAAATACTTAATTAATCTACTAATTAATTTGATCACACATCTTAAATAAGCTAATTAAGTCAATCAAAATAATTATATTAAACTTAAACTTAATCAAACATAAATGCAATTAAATACTAATCAAAACCTAAATTAAACTTAAATTATTAAGTCATTAATTACATAATTAACCTAAACAAATATGAAATCAAATTGAAAATCAAACAAATCTTTATAATTAACATAAATACACTTCTTAATTAAACTAGTTACATAATCACATTGAACTAAGAAACCCATTGACTAATAAAAGCTAAATCAAATTAAATTAAATTAAGAAATAATCTCATCAATTTAATATGTAATCAAATCAAATCTCATTCAACCTACTTAAATAAGATCTAATTAACTATCCAATGTGAAATCAAAATACAAACTAAACTTCGATAAACATGAAAAATGGATGAGGTTAAAAATAAAATCCAAGTTACAAAGAATCAAACTCAATTCAAATCAAAATAAAATATCAATTAATCTAATCTGATCAAACTACAAATAAATGAATAATATTCAAATCAAATAAACATAAAGTTAAGTCACATGACCATAATCAAAGAAAATATTTTGATATTAATTTAAATGGATATTGAATTATCAAGATTTAATTAAACCAAAACATCTAATCTAAAATTAATCAAACAAAAATATATGAATTTAAACAAACTTAAACTTCATTAGAAATTAAGGATATTGAATTATCAAGATTTAATTAAATTAAAGCATCTAATCTAAAATTAATAAAAAAAACACACAAATTTAAACAAACTTAAACTTCATTATATATTAAGGATATTAAATTATCAAGATGTAATTAAACCAAAACATCTAATCCAAAATCAATCAATCAAATACTTAAACAAATTTAAATTCTAAATTAAATCAAATAAATCAAATCAAATGAATTACACAAATTCAAATGGGCTAATTAAGATACTTAAGGACCTTAGTTAGATTCTTTAGGAGTTAGGATGTAGAATAGGGTGAGTTATACAAATGGAAATTCATTCTACTCTTCATTCTTGAAAACCTAAACATCATTTTAACCAAATAAAAGTGAAATAAAATGAAAATAAATCATTAAATCATTTAAATTGAAATCAAAGGTAAAATTTAAATAAATTCAAACTCAAATTGAAACTTAAACTAAAGAAGCCTAGTAAATTCTTGCCACACAAGCCTTAAACACACACATTAGAATACTAAGTCGCCACTTTTAGTGGTAATTTAGGGCGTTGTATGTATGATGTTGTAATTTTTTGTGATGTATTATTTTAGACTAGATGTTAGGGTGTATGCCTCGTAGACTGGATGGTAGGCTGTGATTAGCCTAATCATATTTTTTGCTGAGGGTTGTGCTTAAGCAACTGCTGTAATAAAAATATAAATGCTTTTGTTATACAGGTTGCTTAGCCCCTAAGTGTAACCCATATTAGAACAGGTGGGCTTGGTTATCCATGTGTGAGTTGCTAAGTACAAATTATTCATATAACTGCTTGTGTTGTATGGTGTGTTTAGCTAATATTTATTTTGCAGGTATAGCTAGATTTACTTTTCCTATTTTTAATATAATTTTACACTAGGAATTAAGATTAGTATTATGGGGGATTAGGATGAGCAATGGCTAAAAGGTTTAGTCTCTGGGTTGCCCTGTGATGCCTTTGGAGCAAATCAAATCAAATTAAGAGGAGGTGAAGGAAGAAATGAAGAAAAGAAGACCCTCATAACATGTATTATTTTTGTAATCCAGGTTATATAAAGGTAGAGCTCAGCTACTAATCTTTTTTTTTCTCTTTTTGGGGTGTACGGTGGAACCCGACCGTAGTGGCCTTTTATTCTTTTATGGTAGTTTATAAAATTGTTTGATGTTGTGTTTAGATTGTGCACTAGAAAAGCATGCTTTTCATAGTTTCTTTATGATTGATGCTTGAATGTGTAGCCTAGATGCAAAATGCTCTTAGGATAAAATTAAATTTTTTATCTCACTAACAACTCATAACTAAAATTTTTAAATAACACATAACCTCACATAAAAGCCTAGGAATAAAATCAAGATAATAAAATTTTTAGCAACCCCTTAGCTGGATGAATGTATGTATAACATCATGCATGTCATATTCTTCCACTCTTATTAAAAGGGGGCTTCACTCTATGCCAAAGAATAAAGGCTTAACCTGTGAGAGCCTTTGATGAAAGAACACTCCTTTCTCTTTTAATTTTGCCCATAATTATGTTCACATGCATTTAGGCATACAAAATCTCATAGCCTATGTCAAAATAAAGAGTCCAAAAGAATAAATAAATTTGATAAAATTTGCATTAGATTAAGTCATGATTTCATACCACTCATGCTCTAGTCTCTTAGGGAGTGAGTTTAAGGACTTAGTTTTCTCTCTAAATAAACAACAACCTAGCCATCTTGTAAAGCATAAGACTTGCCTACATGGATTTAAAGAGTAGGAGGAGTTAGCTGGCTACCACTCCAGGTGGTAATAAGTCCAGCAGTCGGGTGGTTTATTCTCTATTGTGAAGGTAAACCATATACCCATTTTTGCCTTAGATTTAGGTCGTGCTTTGGCCCTTGCAAAAGCTCCCTAGATTTAGGATCTGAGGTAGTTATTTCGTCTGGGCTATAAGCATAAATCCTCATCACTTAGGCATTTCCACAATCTTATATTGTGAAATTATAAGTCCTAGCAATCTAATAAAATGTCAACTCAAATAATTAACTCTCTTCAATTTTAAAAATATAAAGCCAATTATAGGATATATTGGAGTGCTCACTAGGCTTCCTAGTATCATGAGCATTTCCTACTTTCTCCCTTTGGATTCCAAAAATAAGTCTTCTCCTTGATCTAGCCCATTTGATTTTCTAAAATAGCCAATCCTTTGATAATCTTAACCTTGAAATCTTTGGAGACCCTAATTGTCTATTTTAATCAAAAGTATTCTTAAGGAATTCCCATTTCTTAGGATGTAATTAACTATGGGGGCTTGCCTACACAGGGAACTTAACGAACCCAGCTTAAAATAAATCCTACTTTACTTTTCCATGTAAAGTAGGGGAAAGATCTCTAGTATATTCGAAGACCCATCATGCCTTAGAAGTCCTTATTAGGTGATTAGGTCCATTATAGGGTGGTGATTTCTATCTTTCGAGATAGTACACAATTCTTTAATGTTGTACCCGATCACTTCAATGAGTACCTCCTAAGATCAGCATGGTGTCCTACATTTCAAAAAAAATAAACACCACATGGACAGATACATCAAAAAGATTAAAATACACTCCTAACTTACTCTAATTTACATACACACATAGTTCTTTCAGAAGAGTTGGCCAAATTGACTTGTAAGTCTAACCACTGTAACACTATACATCCCTTTGTTAGTTTTATATAATAAAACTTTAATTTTAAGAATATCTCTTGTTTATCTAATTCAATCTGTTGGGTCAAATTGAATAGTTTGTCAGATTATTTTCTTGATTATCTTCTTTCGGGCATGCTTTTGTTGAAAGATTTTGAACAACTTGGATATGATACTTTACCCTCTACCCTGTATTGATAATCTTAATACAATATTGCATTAGCATTGATAATTTGATAATCAATTTTTAGTTTTATTTCGATATCACTAAGAAAACATTACATAAAAGACAAATATAAAATGCATGGCTAGCACAACATGATGCCTGCATGATAGAAAATCCTAACTATGCATTACCCTAGCCTAACAAACCTCTAAAGGTGTGGCTAAAGCATTTAGTGTGTGCAAATTAATGTGCATACTTATTTAAACCTATGCATATTTTACCATTGAGGTGTTGATATGCTCAACCTAAACCTACATGCAAATTTGCATACAAACACATTTATGCATTATGATGATGAGAGATGTAACATGCATGTGACTTATTATGCTATGATATGTTGCTTATATACACAAATAAGAGACATGAATGCTATCTATATGATAAAATGTATAGAACATAGATAATGCCAAGAACATGCAAATGAAGACATGAATGAGAAGATAAAAGAGACTAGTAATGTGACACTGTATGTCATAGCACTTAAGCATTGTACTTTGAGCACTAAGATAGAAGGGATAGTGCTACAGCATCATATTGTATCCTTATGTCCCAAGTAGTAAAGACAATACCACGATAGTACATGAGCAACACAAAGGAACAATATCATGTGTCTTAAGACTATAAGAACAACACCATAATGCTATATGCATAGTGTCAAGGCGCTATATCTTATGTATGAAGAAAGTAAGAACAACACCATGTTATTCTATACATGGCACCTAGGTGCTATGCTTCTTGTTCCTATGTCACAAGAACAACACCATTCATCATAATGCATGCATGCATGATGCATAACTAGTGTCTTAATGAAATGTCTTAAGATGCATGAAATGAACATCCTTAATAGTAAATTACCAATCTTCTAACCTAAATTCCTCAATAGAGTTGGTTATGAGGTAATTGGCTTATGATCGCTACATTTATTGCAAATTCAATGAATATGAGCTAAGATAGTGACAACATTGTAGTGCTTAAGCATTGTACCTTTTATTTGGTTAGCATTATAATATTGAGTTGGTTGTGGATCTGGACTATTTTTATCAGAATCTCTCAGGGAAATGCAAAAAGTGGGATGGCCGCCTACCATAGGGTTTCCTTTATGTATAAACACCTATATCTTGCACTCAAATTAAACTCAAGAGACCTAAAAAGACAAAAAGTAGGGAAGTGGTCAGAATACTCATGCCCATTACATTTAAAGTTAATCCTCGGCATGCCTCTTCTTATTATCTATTACACAAGCTTTCCTCTAGCTTGAATGAGGTAAAATTTCTTTTTCATTGAGTTTTTATTAAGAAAGTTGCCTTCTTCTTCTAAAGGGCATCCATACTTTTTAAATATGTGGAAACATTGAAGAAGAGAGGAAAATGGGGGAGAGAGAGTAGAGGAGGGAGCCCTAGCCACTATGAGAAGGATCTATCAGCCCTATGGCTAAGATTCATTTATTTTGGGCCATTTTGTGGGCCAATGGACAAGATTACCCTTTTACCTCCAAAGTCACTCTTCTAAGAATTTAAAATGGAATTTGACCTAAAGGGGCAAATTGGGACAAATCTCATCCAACTCCAATTGCTTGCAACTAATGCCTCTAATCAATCATAAATTAATTATTGAACATAATCCAACCTTCAATTGAACCTAATTTGGTTAACCAAACCTAATTGACCCCTTTAGTCCAAATTGACCAAAATGGTCCAATTGTACCAAATCCTTCCCAAATCCAAATTGCTTCAAACCAACACCTACAATCATCTCAAATTATCAATTGAACCTAAACCACCCAAGCTAATTTGGCCAATTTGACTAAATTGGTCAATTTAGTCCATTTGGCCTAAATGAACCCATATTAGCTAAAATAAAATCCACTTCAAATTGAACCAAACCAATTGCACCAATATATTCCAACTGATTATTTGAACAAACTTAAACCCTTGGTTTGACTCAATTTGACCAATTGGTCAACCTAACTTAATCGAACCCCATTTGACCTATATGGGTCAAATTGAGCCAAACCATACCAAACCAAGTTCAAACCTAACCAAACTTGGAATGACTCATCATTGGGTCACCATGGACCAGCCCAAGTGGACCCACCCAAGGTGAACCTATTTTGGGTCAAAAAACCTTGAACTAAGCCACCCAAATAGGACAAAATTCTCATTTTGATGGGTTCTCACACTCCCCAAGCCTTAGCATCCACCTTTGGCCATTCTTGAACACTAGGACCACTAACCCAACCTGACCTAAGATCGTTGGATTCAGCCTTTGGCCATGAGAGGGTGAGTTCACCCTTGGTTCTTTATTAGTTCACTTGGAGAAGGAGGTACACCCCATGTCAGCCCGTGCCACTACCTCAGCCTCTCAAACACCTCCACCTCACCTACCCAAGTAGGATGGCTGCCAAAGGCTGAGCTAATCTTAGCCATTGGTTCACTTTAGGAGGAGAGTATACTCCTCTCCCATCCATCTAAACTTCATAGAGAGCATCCTCAGAGCATTCCAAGCAGTCCTAGACCCTTTGCCGAATCCCTAGTGCTCTCCATCACCGATGAGATCAACCACTGAATGAAACTGAAGCCCCATCTGTTCAACTTTACCAAAATCTCACCAAACTCAAATTAACTCTTCTCACTCCTTCTCCTCACTCTAATAAGTTGAAATGAATCGATCCCCAATCGATTTGATCACCGAAAGGCACTAAAGACCAACTCTGGTGAGCTTTGTGGTGGTGCTTGGTCCATAAAATATGAGGAGGTAGCTCAAGATCTTCTCAACTGGGCTTCGTCTCTTCAAGATGAAGCTACCCGAGTCAATAAACCACTGATCGTTAGCTTCGACGAGGTAAAAATCTGGCAAACCATAGATTTTACCCTAGGTGTTGGTCTTTTGGGAAGTGAATCATGATTTTATGCAATTTCCATCGTAGGCTCTCCTTAGATCTCCTCCCCACACATTTTGGAGTCAATCTTGCCATCTCATGAGCTCTGGTGAGCTCGGATCAAGCAGTGTAAGGCAGATGGTGTCCATCTTCAAGCGCTCACGGGATGATAGATCATCGGCAGTCCGTTCCACATTATTAGAATGGATGGTCGTGACTTAATCCACTAGATATTTTAATTTATTCCCTTCAAAACAACGAGATTAATCATGGTCATCCGATCTGAGATCGAATGGCAGGGATGAAATTGCATCCGTCACCATTGAGTCAATTGCTCCATCTGATATTTTAAATAACCTATCTCATTGCACCACGTGGAAAGCACTGTCGCATTAGCTTTCATGTGGCATCGATGGTTTAGGCAGTTAATTAAGCATTAAAAATAGGAGTAAATGGCCATAACTTTCAAAATTTATAACTAGTTGTACAAAAATCCAAAAAAAAATATAAATAAACCCATTTTGGAAAAGTTAAACATAGGAGAACTTAATAAAATAAAATCACTAATATTTGGTTAATGAATAATGCTTAATTATGGTTTGAAGTTTAGGATAATGACCCTAATTAAGGCCTAATTACTTTGCCAATTGATCTCAAATTTGATAGGTTGATTCTATGGGATGTTCTCTGCCTCCCATAAATTTTTTGGAATTTATTGGCCATGTACTTTAAAGAATTTAAATTTTCAATTCTAATCACCCTCCTTAATCAATTTAATAATTATTTAAAATGCTAAATAATAAAAATTAGATGATTAATAATGGTTAATCTCTGTAAGCAGTGTAAATGATAAGGGAAAATGATTAGGACCTCTTTCCTAATTGTTCTCTTAAATGGATTTATTTAGGAGGGTAAATTAACATGGAATAATTAAGGATTAATTAAGGGAAAATCAATGATAAAGTGAAATCCAATTAAAATGATAATTGATTCAGATAATTAACATACAATTCATCAGTTTCTCTTTATGTGTTCAATAACATAAAGATCTTTTAGGAACTTATGGTTAACCCATGGGTGTGGAAAAACCATATAAGTAATTAATTAGGTAATTTCTTTAATTTAATTAACTTTTAAGTATGAGGCTCATTGCATTAGGTTTTATTAAATGCATTACAAATTTTAATTCCTCAATATCATATCATCAAAGGCTCATGGTTAACTAGCAAATTAAATTAAGAAAGCTTAAGAAAGGGAAATTAAATTAATTTCTTAATAACTTCAACTTAATCAATCCAAAAAATTTACTTAATTATTCTTCTTCAAACACATTAAGTCACCAACTTGGGCTAGGGAAAAACATAATGTGTCTATCTCCTCTTTAGGTTTTAATAATTCAAACATCAAAATCAAGATTCCATAAAAATCTTCGGTTAATCTTATAGAATTTTATTTGAATTGATTGTGCTTAGGAATTAATGTGATTGAATGTATCATGTAGTAATGTTTAATTATTCCTTTTCAATCATTATAAATTTGTATGCCATTTGTCTCAGGTATTCATGTTTTCAAATAAAAGAATCAAATGAATATAGTTATATATGTATAAGTTGCATGTGTTGAATTGATCTTATTATATGTTGTGACTAATATCACTAATAAATCTCAAATTATTTTTAAAGTTATAATCTAATGATGAAAATTTAAGAGTGATGTTGGCTATGAATATTCTATGTGATTTACATTCACTTATAATTTAAACGTGTTAAAGGATTATTCTATTTTCATGATTCATGTGTATGTTTTCATGTGTTTGAATGTTAGTGAGTATATAGTCTGGATATCCAAAGAATACAAAGCTTTAAGTAGCCTCAAGGAGGTCTTAGATTACTTCACTTCTCTACTTTAACAATGGCACCTACTTATTTAATTTCATTTACATGTGTACATGTGCTAGAATTTAGATAGAGCTTTTCTTTACATGAATAAATAATTTGCTAATATACGATCTTTTGCATGATTTCCATTCTTATGTTTATGTATATATTTATGTGTGTTGAAGATATCAAGTATATAGTCTGGACATCCTGGGAACACAAGGCTTTAAGTAGCCCCAATGAGGTCTTAGATTACATTACTTCCTAGTTTAATGATGACATGTACTCGCTTAATCTTTAATACATGCATATATATGCTTAACTAAGGATTTAAATCTCTACTTTCTACAAAAATACATGTATTAACAATCATTTAAGTATGCCAAAAATACATGTATATAATTGCAAGTATAGATATGCTAAACTAAATATCACAAATAATAAAAATGAAAACATATGCATGTTATTAATGATGAAGAGGAATGGTGAAATATTATACATGTGATAGTAATTCAATCTCATTAACCTTAAGATGTCTTTCATGTTAGAATAAGATTCTTTAAGATTAACCCAAACTTAGGAATAATAAAAATTTTAATAAACAATTCACTAAAAGAAACCAAAAATCATAACAACATGCTTTTAGAAAATAACTTAGGGTAGGGATGAGGAGGGTCAAACCTCTTTCCTCACTTTATAATAACTAGATGCTAAGTAAATATTAAGTGAAATAAAAGCAAAATATAAATTAAAATCTATTAATCTTTTTAATAACTTGAAGAGATACCTCCCCTCATGTGTAACTTGAGCATTCCAAACTTATATAATCATAAATATGCATCAAATCTTAACACACACATTAGAATAATAAGTCACCACTTCTAGCTCTAAGTTAGGACAATGTATGTTGTGATGTTATGTTTTATTTTGTGATATAATATTTTAGCTTAGATGTTAAGGTTACTTATGCTTAGACTGGATGTTTGGCCGCTATTAGCCTAATAATATTTTCTACATGGGATTATTCTAAAGGGGTCATTGAAATAATGAATAATAAATATAAATTCTCTTATTTGTAGGTTTCTTATCCCCCTAAGCATAATCTGATCTAGACAGGTGGGCTTGGTTACCTATGTGAAAGGTGCTAAGTCCAAATATATGAAATATAATTGCTTAGTTTGATTGCTTATTTGGCTAACATCTATTTTGTAGGTGTAGTCAGATTTTTGCAATAGAAATTAGGATTAGTGTTATGGGGTTTAAGATGACTAGTGGCTAGAAGGCAAGGACTTGGGAGGCCCTGTGAAGCCTAGAGTAAATCAAGCCAAAGAAAGAGGAAGTGAAGCAAAAAAAGTAAGGAATGAAGACCCCCATAATATCTATTTAATTATAATTATAACATTCTTTTATAATCTGGGTTGTATAATGGCAGAGCTCGGCTACCTAATTTTTTTCCTTTCTGGGGTGTACGGTGGTACCCGACCGCATCGGCCTTTTATTCTTTTATGAAAATTTATAAATGTTTGATTATCATGTTTAGCTTGTGTAACAGAAATAGTATATTTTTCATAGGTTTCTTAAAGCTTGATGATTGAATGTGTGGCCTGGATGCAGTAGGCTCTTTAGGATAAAATTAATTTTTCTAGCCCCATTAAATAACTCATAATTATATTTTAAATATAACTCATAACCTCACTTTAAATCTTAGGTTAAAATCAAGATAATTAAAATATTTAGCAACTCCTTAATTGAATATTGAATGTTATAATATCATGGATAACATCTTATTTCACTCTTGAATAAGGAGGGTGTCCATTCTTGCATTAAAGGGGAGTGCTTGACCTTTGAGGGCACCCCTTGTAGTGGAGAACACCTCCTCCCACTGATTTAGCCCATACCTTTACTTCATCATTCATTTAGACATAATTATCCCAAGATTTTGACCAAATGAATGTGTCAAAATGATATAAAAAAATTGTAAATTTTGCATTAATCTAAATCATGATTTCATGCCAATCATGATCTACTCTCTTTAGGAGTGAGTTTAGGACTCTAGTTTCCCTTCTTGATTAAATAATAGCATAGCTATCTTGCACTTACATAAGACCAACCTATATGATTTTAAAGCATAGGAGGTGTTAGTTTGCGACTACTCTAAGCGGTTGTAAGTCCAAAATGGTTGGGATGGGTTTATCTTCTCTTATGTAGGTAAACCATTATATCCCATTTTTCAATTAAACTTAAGTCATGCTTTTAGCTTATGCTAAAGCATCCTAGATTTAGGTTCTGAGGCTATTTATTTCCTTTAGGCTATGAGTATAAGTCCTCACCTCTTAGGCATTTTCAAAATCTTATGTTAATAGACTATAAGCCCTAGCATTCTAATAAAACTCTAACTCAAATAAAAATAAACTCTCTCTCTTTCAAATATATAAAGCCTCAGTATATGGTAGACTAGAATGCTTATTAGGCTTCCTAGTATCATGAGTGCTCCCTACTTATCTTCCTCTAGAATCTGTAAATAAGTCTTTTTGTCAAAAATCTCCTACTTGATTCCCAAAAATACCAAATCACTTGATAGTCTAGCTTTGTAATCTTTAGAGATATTTATTGACTACTTTAATCGAGAGTACTCTTAGAAAATTTCTATTTCTTAAGATGTAACTAACTATGGAAGCTTGCTTCCATAGGGAACTAAAGAACTTGACATAAAATGAACCATGCTTTACTTCTCCATGTTAAGTAGGGGAAATATCTCTAGTATATATGAAGACCCATCACCTTAGGAGTCCTTATTAGGTGATTAGGCTCATTGTAGGGTGATTCTTTCATCTTTTGAGATGGTATATCATACATTAATGTCATACCCAATCACTTCAATAAGTAACCCCTATGATTTGTGTGGTGTCCCAATGACTCTAAATTAAAATATCACAATCATTAGCTTGTTAACATCATATCAGAGATTATCAAGTTCATTAAACTACATTGTATTATATAAATAATACATGATACACTTGTTGGTAATGGCCATATAATTAGGAGACCTCCCAATATAGTTTGGCCAAGTAACTGTATAGAGGCCAGTGGTTGAGCTGGCTCTTAGTCTAACATGGACTAACATAATGACCATAAAAAAAGTTATGGATAGGTTTTATTCTAACATGAATTGACTAATTAGACTTATATAAGACATACTAAATAGGGCTTTTTCTAACATAAATCAGTTAAGTAGTCATATGAAAGGTATATCAGTCGAGCGAGATTTAATATGACATGAATCTACTTAGTAATTGTAAGAGCAGCAATAATTAAGAACATTTTAATCTGATATGAACTAGAAATCTCCCCACCCCGAGAAGCGTAATGCGAGCTAAGCAAGTTTTAATCTGACAAGAGCCAACTAATCAGTTATATGAAAGACATACTTACTGAGTGAGCTTTATCCTAACATGAGCTAGCTAAGCAGTCATATTAAGGTATACTAGTAGGCGGATTTTAATCTTACATGAACTAACTAAGTAACCAAAAGACCAATGATAGCTAAGCAGTTTTTAATCTGACATGGACCAATAATTCTATTTAAGAAGGGTAATGATGGCTGAGGGAGTTTTCATCTAACATGATTTGGCTAATCAAGTCTATTAAGGTATATCAATCGAGTGAGTTTTAATCTAACATGAACTAGCTAAGTAACCAAAGGAGATAATGATAATCAAGTTGGTTTAATTTATCATGAACCAACTAATTAACTTTATAAAAGACATACTTACCAACCTGGTCTTCATCCAACATGAGCTGGCTATGCAATCATATGATAGGTTTATCAACTGAGTTCTTTTAAATCTGACATAAATCAACTGAAGGGAGGTGTACTCATTGAGTAAATTTTATCCTAGCTTGAACCAATAAGGTAAGCATATGTACGTATACTAGCTGAGTGAGCTTTATTCCATTACAAATCAGCTAAGTAATTGTGGGAAGGGTAGTAATACCATTCAGGTATTAATCTAACATGTATTGACTAATCAACTCTATAAAAGACATACTCATCAAGCGAGATTTATCTAGACATAAACTAACAAAGTAGCCATCTAAGGGGCATATATCTCATATTCAGGTGACAATGCTTACATCTCAAAGAATTTCATAAATAAAGAAGCTTATGATAATATCGATAGATTTTGTTAAGCTGAAACCAATCTAAAGACCTAATCGGAAAGACCAACACACATCAAATGTGATATATGTACATGATGTGGTCAAAAAAATCTACTCTAAAGTTATGTAAAAAAATTACCTTATTAGAGATTCTCATAAAATGAGAACATTATGATAACATTAATGGGTTCACTAAGACCCAGTTCAAAGACCCAATTAGAAGAAGGACCAATGTGCATTTAGTGTGATACCAAAATAACATTTTACAGATGTTATTTTACGGCTATGTGATTGAATTAAAATTTTGAATATTTTTTATAAATTGATAATACTATGATAATATCAATAAGTTTTGTTAACCCTGATCTAGTTTGAAAATCCAATAGAAAAAAGATCAATGCTCATCAAGTGTGATATCAATATACAGTATGGTCAGATATAATTATTTTATGGCTACATGATGGAATTATATTCTCAAAGATTCTCACAAGGTAAGAATATTATGATAACATTAGTGGATTTTGTTAAACTAGACCTTGTCCAAAGAACCAATCAAAAAGGTATGTAATATGAGAGAAATATAAGTCTCCCCATTTTTTTCTTTAGAATATACTTGTAGGACAAAGGGCACATTTACCATAACAGGGGTCATCATATATTATACCATTCTCAAGTCATTGGAAAATAGAAAACAAAATAAATCAAGATAAATAAAACTTGATAGTATGGGTGACATATATAGGTTCTACTTACATTGTGTTTTGTTAATCCAAACCCGGCCAAAAAAATATCTTATATAAAAAGATATAAATATTTTTCTTTATATATATTTAGATGATTGGACTTACATGATAGAGGAGACATGTACCATAATATGGGGTCTTCTTATCCTCTTTCATTTTTACATCATCAAAAAATAAATCACGATAAGTAAACCTAATAGTGATGATGAAATCTATAAGGTTCTTCTAATATTGGGTTTTGTTATTCCAGATGAAGCCTAGAAGCCCAACTAGAAAGGTAACTAGCTCCTCTAGCCTAAAGCACATATTTTGATTATTGTTCATATTGCCTTTTAAGGTCATGCATAGTGAGAGAAGTTCAACTTCCAACAAAAGGACTACCTCATACCCAAAGGTTAAAATGTAAGGAGTGGCATGCATTGGTGTATGGTAAGAGTACAATGGGCCCATACTTTAAAGAGCTTATAATGCCATTCTTTCTTATTATTGCAAAGAGTTTTTTAAAATAATATTCACCAAGGTTTTTTTAAGGCCTCGATCAAATCATTCACTCTCAAATAATATATGGTAGAGTATCGCCAAATGATCTTATAATGTCAGGCGTAATGATTTATTTTAGTATTTTTGAAGGCTAGGCAATTGTTGGATATAAGCTGATAGGGCACACCAAATCTTTACACTATATGATTATTAAGGAAGCACAACATATTCTTCACTCTCACTTCCCTTAAAGGAATGGCTCCTGCCCATTCGGAGAAACAATATTTGGCTGTTATAATGAATTTATGGCCTCTAGATATCTAAACTTTGTTAAGACCTATGATGTTAGTTCTTTAAGCTTCAAATGGCCATGCCACTACTATAAGGTGTAAAGCATTGGTGGCTAGTGTAACACTAGGCTAAAGATATGACATTGATGACATTTCCTAGCATACTTAAGGAAATCCTCAGTCATTGAAGACCAATAATAATTAAGCCTTTTCTCTTGAATTTTATACTTATGCTAGATTTATGAAACCCACATATACCTTCATGTGCTTCACTCATGGCCTTGTGTGCATCACCTTTTCCAAGACAATGTACCTACATTTGATCAAATGAGCATTATTATAAAGTATCATTAATGATACTAAATGATAATGCTCTCTTATAGACCAGAGCTACCAAAGAGTGATCATCAAGAAGTATTCATTCTATCAAATATTCAGTAAGACTTCTCTCCAATCATAATATCTTTTATGTGAGTACCACTAAGGAGGGACCTTGCTCTCTAAGAGGTGAAGTCTCAGGGAGATTAAGGTAGGTCAGTGATAGAACTAACATACTTTGGATCATCATTGTCATAGGATCTCTATCTAAAATAGATAGCTCTTTGGTCAGCTTAGCTAAAGCATTAGCTTTGCAATAAAGGGAGCTTGATATTTTGATTAGTGAAATTTTCAAGATATTTTTCAACAGGGCCATAACCTGTCTATGGTAATATAAAAGATCAAGTCTAAGGACCTTATAGGTTCCCATCAGATGGACAAACACTAGCTAAGAATCACCAAATATTTTGATTTTTCTTAATAGTCATTTGGAAGGTGAGCTCAAGCCCAAGAATCAAGGTATCATATTCTACCTCATTATTTGTGTGTGGTTCTATCATGCTACATGAATAGCATTGAATTTTACCTTTAGAAGACATAAATATCATGCATATCCTTCCTTTTATCTTTAGGATTATTTTGGATAGATCTTTTTTTTTATTAAGGACATCCCATAAAAAATGTAACTCCAATTCTTGAGAGGTTATCACCGATATTTATTCATCTAGGAGATCATTTATAAGAAGTAAATTTTCCAGAACAAGATGTGGTACTAAGAAATCAGCCAAATCATGTCCATTGTGGTTACTGAGAGATGTTACGTAATATCAAATGCAACAAAATAATATTCCATTTGGCTAAGCATCTAGATGGAGTACGATGAGTCATTAAGTTCTACAAAATATTTACCTTTGAGATGAGACTAATAAGATGGGACAACATGTAATGCCTCAATTTTTGAACGATAAATATCAACACTAGACAATGTATTTCTATTGATGAACATTTCATTTTAGCTAGTATAAAATAATCAATCAGGTAATAAAGGGCATTCTCTTTTCCATAATCATTAACTTGAGACAATAAAGGTTAAATTAAGTTGTCCAATGCAACAATATATAAGATAAGGAGTTTCCTTGAAATTAAGCTACTAACATTGGTCTATTTAACAAATGACACTTGATTTTATCAAAAGAATCTTGACATGTCTTATTCTAGTGGGAACGTGCATATTTCTCTTAGTTAGGACAACAAAAAGTTAATATTGGCCTACCAAATTAGAGATGAATCTCCTATGAAAAGCAAACCTTCCTTATAAGGAGCAAAGCTGCATGAGACTCTTAGGAGGCTCCATCTCTAAGATAGCTTTTATCTTAGTGGGGTCAATCTTGATAAATTGATGACTAACAAAAAATCATATAAACATCCTTGTAGACATGCCAAATCCCCAACTTAAGAGGGCTTGAGATGCATAAAAACAACTCATAGGTTAATATTATAATTCTTTTTAATTATCTTTTTATGCCAAATCATCTATATAACATTCAACTTATTAATGCAATAAATCAACAAAGATATGTATCATGGCTCATTGGTAAGTTGCCCTAACATTCTTTAAACCAAAAGCTATACCTTGTAGTAGAATACATCGATAGGGGGTTCAAAAAGCTGTATATTATTCCTCCTTTTAGGCCATCCAGATTTGGTTTTAATTAAATAATCCATCCATGAAAGGGAATATGCATTGGTTAACACAACATTGACCATGAGCTCAGAGATTTATAAGAGAAAATTATTTTTGGGCATGCCTTATTTAAAACACTAAAGTCTTTGCAAACCCTTATTTTTACATCATTTTTACAAACTACCACAAGATTAGCTAACCAAGTATGATAGAGTTCTTTTCTTATGTACCAACCTTAATAATTCTTTTGGCCTCTTCAATTACCATTTGCTCTATATCAAGGTACATTCTCTTGGGAGCATACTTAACAAAAGGAATGCAAGAGTCTATGGCTAACCTATGCACCACTAACTCAAGGGCTAAGCTAGGTATCTCAACATAACTCCAAACAAGGCAATCATGAAACTCTCTCATAATTTATATGATCCTTTGTTTCATCAATTTTGATAAGCATATTTTGATGCAAGTAAAGACTAGGATCTTTATCCGTGTCTAAATTGATTTCAGTGAGGTAATCTATGGTTGAAGAAACTCCATCTTCAAGTTTGAGAGAAGTGTCCTAAATCAGCTTTGATCGACAAACAACTCAATGGTATCATTATGAGTGTGGTGTTTATTTTCGAGAATGAATGTTATTGGGATACCATGTAGATCCACAAATGTACTCATTAGGGTGATCAGGTACAACATTGGGAAATTATGTACTATCTCGAGAGATAGAAGTCACCATCCTTCAATGGACCAAATCACTTGATGAGGACTCCTAAGGACAATGGGTCTTCGAATGTACCAGAGAACTTTCCCCTACTTTACATGGAAAAGTATAACAAGATTTATTTTAAGCCGGGTTCATTAAGTTCCCTGTGGAGGCAAGCCCCCATAGTTAATCACATCCTAAGGAATGAGATTCCTTAGGAATACTCCCGATTAAGGTAAATGATCATTATCTCCAAAGATTTCAAAGATAAGATTATCAATCAATTAGTTATTTTTAAAAAATCAAGTGAGATTGATCAAAAGGAGAGAGTTATTATCGAAACAAAGGGAGATGAGTAGTGGATTCTCACAATGTTAGGAAATCTAGCGAGCATCCCAAACTATCTTATAGTTGGGCTTTATATTTTTGGAATTAAAGAGAATTATATTTTTGAGTTGAATTTTTATTAGAAATATAAGGCTTATAATTCCACAACACAAGATTATAGAAATGCCTAAGAGGTGAGGATTTATGCTTGTAACCTATAAAGGAAAATAGCAATCTCGGATCCTAAATCTAGGTAGCTTTGGCGAGTGCCAAAGCACGACCTAAATCTAAAGAAAAAAGTCGGTATATGGTTTACCTCCATAAGAGAGAGTAAACCACCTAACTATTGGACTTACAACCGCATGGGGGTAGCCGTCAACTAACTCCTCCAATAATTTAAAATACATGTAGGAAAGTCTTATACTTTGCAAGATGACTAAGCTATTGTTTGTTTAGAAAGGAGACTAAGTCCTTAAACACACTCCCTAAGAGACTAGATCATGAAGGGCATGAATAAATGACTTAATTTAATGCAAATTTTGTTAAGTTTTATTTTAATTTTTGGACATTTTTATTTGACACACACTATGGGATTTCACATGTCTAATGCATGAGAAAATTGGTTATGGGCCAAAATCAAAAAGAGGGAGGTTTGTTTCCACCATGGATCTCAAAGGTCAAGCCATTTTCTCTAGCAAAGGTGGAAGCCCTCCTTTAGCAAGAGTGAGATAATATGATTTATGCATGATATGAGACATACAACATCCAGCTAAGGGATTACTATATCTTTTATTATCTTGATTTATGTCTTAGGCTTTAAGTGAGGTTATGAATTATTTAGTTTAATTTTGAGTTAATTAATTGGATAGAAAATTTATTTTTCCCTATGAGCCTAATCGTATCTAGGCCATTCAACAACCATTAGACAATTAAGAAACTAGCAAAATCATGCAATCCTAATTGCACAATCATAAACATAACTTCAATAAATTTATAAAATTAGCCCAAAAAAAAAGAGGTTGATGTGGTCAGGTTCCACCGCACAACCCGAAAAAAATGTGGGTAGCCAAGCTCTACCCTTATACAACCTGAATTACAAATGAATAATTATAAATAAAAGGAATTCATGTTATGGGGGTCTTCATTCTTCATTTATTCATTTCTTTCTTTCTTTTAGTTTGCTTCTTTTTCTTTCTTCTTTTTGGCTTAACTTGGGATGTAGTTTGCTCCAAGGCTTCACATGGTACATAAGACATGGTCTCATAACCAATGTTCATCCTAATCCCCCATAACATTCATTTCAAATCTTAATTGCAAAATTTACATCAAAATGGGAAAGATAAATCTAACTAAACCTACAAAATAGAGATTAGCTAAACATACCACACAACCCAAGTAGTTATATGAATAATTTGGACTTAGCACCCGGGTAACTAAGTCTACCTGTCCTAATTTTGGTTATGCTTAGGGGTATAAGCAACCTGCACAGCAAAAGCATTTATATTTTTATTACAGTGACCCTTAAGCACAACCCCCTATAGAAAATATGATTAGGCTAAGATCATCCTATCATTCAGTCTATGCACATGCACCCTAACATCCAGTCTAAAATATTACATCATAAAATATAATCATGCATCAAACTATGCACCGCCCTAACCTAAAGCTAGAAATGGTGGCATAATCTAATGCGTGTAATATTTAAGGCTTGTGTAGCATGTCTTTGCTAGGCATTAAGGTTAAAATTTTCTAAGTGTGAAAGATTTAATTTAGAGGGTGGTTTCATTTCAAGTGATTTAGTAGATTTGTCAATTTTAGTTGATGATTTGGTTTGATTTGAATGAACCTACACTTAGTTACTAAATTTTATGAAGAGAAGAAAAAAAAAGAGAACTTCTCTTTCAACCCTACCTTAAAACATTTATAAGGTATCTTCATTAATGATTTTTTTAGTGAATGTTTTATTATGTGTTTTAATTAACCTTAAGTTTAGATTTGCTCTAAATAGCCCTATTTAATAAGAAATGCATCTTTGGATTAGTTAGAGTGGATTACTACAAGATAACACACACCCATTTATTTCTTTCCATGAATAATCCTAAGCATACCTATACATGCAATACAAATTTTAGTACACTTCGATGATGAATGCTAAGAGATATGATTTGAAAATTTGTATATTCCATTGATGCATGTTTTTGTTATGTAGAAAAGAAAGATTTTAATCCATTAACAAAATGCAAATTCACATGTATAAAAGTTATAAGTGAGTACGATGCCATTATTTTCTATACTAGGGGCGTAAGGTACAATACCTACTTAGGGCTACTTAAAGCCTCGCAGCCTCAGGATGTCCAGACTAATATACCACTTTTCCTAAATACATGTAGATGCACAAAAAGAACCAAATGGATAAAGAATCATGCAAAAGATTATATTTGATTTGGTTGTATAATTTATATGTATAATATGAAGATCCTTATTAAGTAATAACATAGAAATGCATAAGAATAGATTCAAGCAAGTGTTGTGTTCTTATATAAATCAATGTTAAGAGAAGAAAAGAAACTTTATAATAAACATCTTATGCTATTATCACATGAAAGCTTATAAATACTTATAAGTAGCATCACTTCATTCATAATATTTGATTTATAGGCTTTGAAAAATAATTTTTGGTTTAATAGTGATAATAGTCACTCATATTCTTAATTTTAGCCAACACATGCAATTTGATAAAAAATGAAACATTTTATTTAATTGAATTTTCAAAAGAAATGAATGCATGATTTCATATGGCAAACAATATTTAGCATGCTTGGAAAGAATAAAGAGATGTAAGCATATGATTTCATTCTCCTTAATTAATTCCTAAGGATAACCATATAAAATAGGATTATTTAAAATGAATCAAGATTCTTCAAGGAGATTTTTATTTTTTAAAAAATTTGGTTTGACTTAGGAAATATGAAAAGGGTTTGCTGGTCCTAATCCATTTCCCCCATGCATGAATTAGTTTTGTTTAATTTTAATAAAAGTAGGTTGATTTTATGTTTTGTTTAGGTTAAGGTATTATTTAAATCCATTAATTATCCCTTACCTATACCACTTTAACATAATTATTCAAGTAATTGTGAGCCAACATATGATATGCAACCATATATAATTTAAATCACCAATGCACCTAAGAAATGAAGGGGTCTAATACAATTGGCTCACAATTATTGATTAATTAAGCTAAAGGGTTTAATTAAGTACTTTCATAACCATCCTACACATGCAGTTTGATTATAATTTTCCTTGGAAATCTCGTAGGTTGTTGAACACCTAAGAATCTAACTAAGAGTTGAATGATTAAGTTTTGGAGTGATTTGGTTTTGAGTTTGATTCATGTTATTTAATGAGGTGATTAAGCCATTAATTAATTACAAATTGATTAAGTGCTTTCCAAATGAAATAAACTTAGGGAAAAGATTGGAAAAGATGTTCTAATCTCATTCCCTATCTCCATTATAATCTCATTCCCTATGTCCATTTATTATTTCATGGTGATTAGCAAGTTTAATTAATGAATTTATCACTATTTAACATGTTAATTAATCATTTAATTAATTAAGAGATGGATTAAGGATGAATTATGAGATTCCCCTAATTAGCCTAGCAAGAAATTCCAAGAAAATCATGGGAGGCAGAGGTCATCCCACTAATCAACCTTAGGAAGTTTGGAATTAATTGTTAAAGTAATTAAGGAGTAATTAGTTTAATTACATTTTTAATAAATCCAAATTGAGTGAAAATTACTATTCAAATTCAATAAATTTTAACTTTATATTATTCTCCTCTGAATTAACTTTAAAATGAGCCTAAGTTTACATTTTTTGGATTTTTATACAATTGGTTATAATTTTAGGAAGTTTCATCATTAAAATTGGATTAATTAAAGCTAATTAAACCCCTAATTCCATCGGACCATGTGGCATGATATGATAGGTTATTTAAGTTATCACATCCATCGACTGAGTCAGCTGGCGGCAGACGCATCTTCTCTATGGGTCGTCTGATCTAAGATTGGACAACTGAGATTAATCCCATGATTTAGGCTTAAATCAAAGGGGATCTAGCGTGATCTAATTAGAGCCATCCATTCTAATAATGTTGAACAGACGATGTGTGATCCTTCTCCTTCACGAGCGATGAGAGACTAACACCATTCATCTCTATACGTTCAATTCGACCTCACCCGAGCTCGGATTGGAATCAAAAGGATCCTATACCTTCGAAAGTAGAGGGATGCACATCCAACGATCAAGATCTCAAGGGGTGACACTTTCTTTCAAAAAGGACCAACCAAATTTTCCTATGGCTATAGTTTTGAGTAATTACCTCATTGAAGGCTATCACCGGCGCTTCCAACGGAGGAGATAGCATAGTCTAGAAGAGACGAAGACCTGTTAAAGGAATTAGGTCTTGATTTAGAGTAGATTGCTCGGTTGACCAAGCTCCCCTTTAATGGCGATTGTCCTTGATTGAAGTGATGCTTCTCGTGGCTTGGAGACTTGGGAAATGACTTGGTTGAGCTCGACGAAGTCCACTGATGGTTTGTATGAGGTTAATTTCATTTTGATGGAGAATTGAGTGAGTTGGATTTTTACTTCACCTCCCCTTTTTGTCATTGAGCAAAACTGAGAATGGCAAATCAAGGGAGCTTGGAAATGGCTTGGAAAAGCTTAGGGAGGCTTCGATTGAATCTCCTTAGTTCTGTGGAAATGAATCCTTCTGGTTTGAGTGGGAATGAGGGGGAGTATATCTCCCCCTCCTTGGATCGGATGATGATAAGGTGAATTACCATTTTTTATTAATGGAAAGGATTTGAGGCAT
Organism: Cymbidium sinense; assembly: GCA_021442155.1. Taxonomy (NCBI): domain Eukaryota; kingdom Viridiplantae; phylum Streptophyta; class Magnoliopsida; order Asparagales; family Orchidaceae; genus Cymbidium; species Cymbidium sinense. The sequence continues at coordinate 66,873,415 of CM038227.1, read as the reverse complement.
GGCTTAAGCTGCCAAACACCCCATGTGAGTCATTTTGGGTAGTGGAGTGAAGGCGAGTGGATGCCTATGTGCTAGGTGGGTGCATTTGGTGAATCCAAGTGTTAAAATTCCATTGGAGGGGTTGGTTTGGCCTTGGCTTGGGTCATGGCTGACCCAAGCTCATTGGGTCTTGTTCACCACCCTGCTTGGTGTCCATGTGGACCACTAGAAGGATGCCAAGTGGCCTTGAGAAAGAAATGACCAAATTCTAAGTGAATTTGATCATATGATACCCTTTGACCTATGGGCAAAGTGGTCATTTGGCTATGATTTTGATTTGGGGAGATTTGAAATGATTCAAAAATTGGTTGGGCTAAATTTCAAGTGATTTAGAGTTCATTTGGTTTCAATGTGTTCAATTTGACCCATTTAGGTCAAGTTGGGAGAGATTGGGTTAGGTTGACCAATTTGTCAAATGGGGTCAAACCATGGGTTGGGTTAAGTTAGTCAATTGAAGCTTTGATCAAGTTCAACAAATGATTTAGAATGAATATGACCCATTGGTTGTAAAAAAATTTGCTTAGATCAAGATTTGTCCCATTTTGACTTTTTAGGTGAATTTGGGTCAACTTAGGTCAAGTGGCCAATTAGGCTTGGTTTGGCTATATCAATGGCTTGGTCAAGTATAATCATTGATTATGAATTAGTTTAGATCAATAGTTTCAATCAATTTGGCATATGATGGATTTTGGCTAGTTTGGGTTTAATTTAGGCTAAATGTTGACTTGCTCAAAGGCTAAGTTTTATTTGGTTTAACCCAATTTGAGTGACTAATCATCCTAGGATGACTGTTTATTATGATGAGAGGCTTAGATGGGCTTAGTTCAATCCAATTTGGGTTGAGGTAGAATTTGGCTCAAAAAGGTGCTTTAGGTCACTTTGGGTCAAGTAAGCCTAAATGGGTTAATTGGCTTGATCAAGGCTTGATTCAAGTTTGGTTGAACTCATATATGGACTTATGATGGAAATATAAATCCAATTACAAGTGGTTTGGAGTCAAATGGGTTTTGGTTCATTTGACAATTTCAAGTCAAAAGGGTGAACATGGGTTTGATTTGGGTTAGTTTGATTTTGGTTTGATGATTGTCATTTATGTTTATGTTTGGGCATGTGATTGAAGAAGTGATTATTTGTAGAGAAAATCCAAGAAATTATCTTAAAGGATATAAGTTGGATTTTGATTTGAGTTTTGAATTTAGTTTTTATTATTAGAATTTATATTTCATTTATATTTGTGAATATAAATGAGAATATAAATAGGTTATGAGAAAATCTCTTAAGTTTGGAATGACTTGGATTTGATTTGAGCTAAGTCCATAAGATGAAATCAAAGGGCTTAAAAAAGATTTTGGTATTTGCATTCAATCATGGGTTTCAATCATTTGATTTGGAATTGATTTATGATTTGGATTTTGGAATTGATTTATGATTTGAGAAAATCAATTGAGTTGGAATTGATTTAAGATTTGGGTTGAAATGATTTATGATTTGAGAAATCAATTGAGTTGGAATTGATTTAAGATTTGATTTGGATTGGTTTGAAGGAGGAAAGTAAGGATTGGGTTCGAGCTATAGGGTAGGCAAGCCCTCCTAATACCCCTAAGGCATAACCTATTCCTATAGCTAACTCCTCTAAGTCTCTAGGGTTAGGTTATGTGTTCACCTAAACACTAAAAGTGTCTCAAGACTAAGATACTCTTAGTGTCTAGAGGAGCCCTATGTCTAAGATGGAGAAGTTGAAAGCTCACTCCAAAAATGAGGTCAACAAAGGGTGTCCAATAGGTGTGGTGTGACTGCCAAGGCACACCACACGTATTGGTGTTGATTGAGATGATCAACAATGTTCGAAAGATCACAAGCACAAATAGAAATGATCTACTCTTAAACCCAAGCTGTAGAAGAAATCAAGATATTAGTTCATTGCGACTCTACTTATGTCAAAAACATAAGAGAGCGAAAGGGGAATCCACTAAGGATGGAATATGTGAGCCTTCCACTAAGGGAAAAGGGTTCAAGTTATCGACTAGGGACAAGAGGTTGTGAAATCTGCTGGGGGATTAGAATTTGGAATCCACTGGGGATAAAAGATGCGAACCTTCCACTAGGGGAATAGGTTCGGGTTGGATTGAATTAACTCCATTGGGGAGATTGGAAAGATTTGCATCTCACTGAGGAGATGCTAATTCATTTGATTATTTAATTTGACTCCACTGGGGGGAGGTTGGAAATATTTTGCATCTAATTAAGGAGAAGCTAATTAATTTGATTGTTTAATTTTACTCCACTAGGGGAGGTTGGAAAGATTTTGTTTCAAATTTTCAATTTTGAATTTTGAAATGGACCCCATCAGTTTGTGATGGATCATAGTGAGTATGGGCCATGTCAGCCTTGACTTACTTCAAATTTACTTATTCAAAGGGGTAGTCTACCAACCACATAGTAGGACTATCCAACCAAAGGGGTTGCCTTTCGGTGTACAGCGGCTATACTAGGAAGAAAGCTTAGTAGACTTACATCCTCCAAAGTAGGGATCAGTCACTAGGGTGATCCGTTGCCGACATAATGAATCGAACCCAACCTTGGGCTGACTATTGAGTTAATGCCACTGGGGGACTTAAATCAACTCAAAAGATAGTCAAAATTAATTTCATTTTTTAATATATTTGATGAATCCCATTGGTTTGTGATGGATTGCACTGAGTGGGGGCCATGTCGGCCTTGGCCTATTTCAGATTTACCAATCCAAAGGGAGTAGTGTCCCGACCGAAGGGGAGAACTATCCAACCAAAGTGGTTGTCTTTCAATTTGTAGTGGCCAATTCATGGATGAAAGCACTATGACTCATATCTTCCAAAGAAAAGACCATTAGGGTGATGCACTAGCAAGGTAACATGTCAACCCAACCTAGGGTTGGCCGTCAGTTTACGACAGTCATGCTAGAAAGATTTCATAGTAGACTTACATCTTCCAGAGTAAAATGACTACCAGGGCAACCTGTTTGTGGCAAAATAAATTGAACCCAACCTAAGGGTGACTACCGATAGAGTGTCAACCCAGGGACTTATCTCAACTCAAGTGTAGTCAAGCAATTCCTATAGGGAGTTTTGCTGACACTACCCTAAAGATAAGATGCTTGCTTGGGAAAAGGGTTGCTGGAGGCTTGAATTCCTAATCCATAAGTAAATAAATTTATTTATTTTGTTTGCTTATTTATCGTGGACCCTGTTGGTTTGTGAGGGATCATATTGAGAAGGAACTTATATTAGCCTAGACCTATCTCATATTTACTAGTTCAATGGAGAATCTTTGCATCCAGTGAATAAATTCTCAAACCACAAAGGTGATTACTAGTAAAGGGGGACTATCTAATCTAAAAGTAATCTAGGCAGTGTCTAACTAGGATCGCTAAGGACTTAATCCAAATAAAGTGCCCACAAGGGAGGGGCCACTAAGGGCTTTATCCAAAACCCTGAAGAAGATAATGTTTATTGGCATTTGGTGGCCAACTCAAGAAGAAAGCACAGGAACTCACATCTGCCAAGAGTGGTGTATCCATCGGGTGTGTCGTTGTCAGCACAATGAACATCAACCAACCTAAGGGTGCCAGTCGGTTTGCAATAATCAACCTAGGAAGAAAGCATCGGGGACTTTCATCCTCATACATAGCGATTGCGGAATAGTCTCTTTTCGATAGGTGTTATCGACTTAGGGAGACTCGAAAATGGGTGGGGACTTATATCAACTCAAAAGTAGTCAAGAGGAAAGGAGCTACTGGGAGACTTATCATAAACCTCAAATATACTTGACCTAGTCAATGCATGATGGCTAGTTCAAGAAAAAAGTGTGCAGGCTTACATCCTCTTAAATAAAGTCAACATGAGGTAGCTTATTGGCTGTGCAGTGAGGCCTACCAAACTAATAAAGCACTCATCAATTTGTAATGGTCATGTCAAGAAGAAAGCTTGGGGACTCAGATTTGCCAAACAAATGACCACTGGGGTGCCACACTAGCAAGGTAGCATGTCAGCCCAACCTAAAGAAGCTAATGAGTGAGTGCCACAAGGGGCTTTCTCCCACATCAAAATAGCCCGAGATAAAATATATGTGTTTGTGTTTATGATTGTGTTTGTGTTTGTGTTAAAGGAGAATAGGATGTCGCTTAGGTTCTCTTACACCTATCCTAAAATATACATAAATTTGATGAAATGGTGCCACGAATGGCAATTGTGATCCCACCCAAAAAGGGTGCCGCTTGGGTTTTCTTACACCTAACTTAGTCGTGCTAGTCGAAATAGGATGCCTCTTGGGTTCTCTTACACCTACTCTAGTAGCACTAGGGAATCATGTTTAATTTGTGTTCGTGTTGTGAAAGAAGGATAGGATCCCTCTTAGGTTCTCTTACACCTACCCTAAAACACGTCATGACAGATTTGTAAATAAGCAAACAATGCTTCGAATGAAGAGAATATTTTGATGAATTGGAATAGAATTTTGAGGATAATTATTTTCAAACATGAATTTATGGGTAGTATTTCTTCAAATAGAGACCATTTATTAGAAGCAACGAGTGTTCCCTTTTACAATCAATAAGTTGGTAAGATCCTCCTTGGTAGGCCTTCTCTATGACAAAAGGGCCTTCCCAAGTGGATTCAAACTTGCCTCCCATCTTTCAATGAGAAATAATTAGTCTCCTTAGAACTAAAATAAGCTCTCCTACTTGAAAAGCTCTAGGGCAAACTAGCTTGTTGTGAGCTTGAATCATTTTGACTTTGTATAACTCGAGGTACTGGCATGCCCGTAGGCGTCTCTCTTCCAAGCCTTCAAGCTCTTCTACCTGCAACCTGGCATTCTGCTCTGTAGTGATTTTACCACCCATTTCTATCCTTAGTAATGGGAGTTATACTTCAAAGGGCAGAATAGCTTCAGCCCATACACTAAGGAGAATGAAGTAGATTTGGTTGGAGTTCTGTATGTGGTGCGGTATGCCCACAAGGCTTCAACTAGCTGCTCATGCCACTGTGGCTTATTATCATTGAGTGTCTTCTTTAATATCGGGATGAGAGTTATGTTGAATGCTTTTGCTAGGCCATTTGCCCTGGGATAGTAGATAGTGGAGTATTTCTAATCTATATTGTGTCTCGTGGCAAAGTTGTTAATCTTAGTGCTCTTGAATGCAGTACCATTATCAAATATAATTCGTCAAGGCACCCTGAACCTATATACAATATAGTGCCTGAAAAGCTCGAGCACATGCTCAGCTGTGACCTCTCTAAGTCAGATTGCCTCCACCAACTTGGGAAAGTAGTCAGTGGCAACTAGGATGAACTGATGACCCTTAGAAGAAGCAGGATCAATTGGACACACAATGTCAGTACCCCAACACTTGAATTGCCATGAGGCCAATATAGGGTGTAGAATGTTTGGTGATTGGTGCAAGACTACACTGTATTCTTAGCATTGCTGGCATATCCTAGCTACATCTATGCAGTATGTAATCATTGAAGGCTAGTAGTATCCTAGTCTCTTGATCTTAGCTTTCATCTTTAGACTAGATCGATGCACTCTGCGTAGACTTGAATGTACTTGGTCATGATATTACGGACTTCATGTTTGTCTAAACAATATAGCCACACTTGATCAATAGACCGATGTTACAAGGTGTCATCCACGAGAGCATAAGAGAGAGCTCTCTATGTCATCTGATCGGATTGTGATTTCTCTTGAGGTAGTTTGCATGTGTTCAAGTAATCTATGAATGGTTTCCTCTAATCCAACTCATCATCCTTATTGGCAATGATAACCTCCCCTTCAAGAGAGAATCTCTCGATGAGTTTAGCATCAATAAGAGATAAGACTTTTCTATTTTGGACCCTTATTAGAATGGACTCATCGATCAGACATGTTAATTTCTTGGCGAGTTGGCCAAAGCATCTACTACTGCATTCTCTTCTCGAGGAACCTTGTAGATGGTGACCTCAAAGATTTGGGCCAACAACTTCATGGTGTACTCATGGTAGTGATGAAGCTTAGGTTTTAGGACCTTATAGAACCTAGCAATTTGGTTGATGACCAGTTAAGAATCCCTGTAGATGTTGACGCTTTTGACACACAATGTAATAGCTAACTCCAGACCAGCAATCAGAGCCTCATATTCAGCTTCGTTGTTAGTGCATAGATTGGAGAGATAGTATGAGAATCTCATCACATTGCAGTCTGGAGTTAAAAGAATGATTCCTATCCCTGCCTTTACTGAAAGAGTATATTGTGGTTCTTCTCCTTTTTGAAAAGAAGTCGCACCATCAAAATACATCTTCTGGCAGTGAATGCTAGTGTCTCATAAGTTCATGATTTGTTCATTGGGGAGGTTATAACTAAGAGGGGAATCAGTGGGAAGTGGGTGTGCTACAAAAAAATCTGCTAGTGCCTGCCCTTTTATCACATGGAGGGGTATGAATGTGATGTCAAACAATGAGAGAATCATGGACCAATGTGCCAACCATCCAAATAATGTCGATCATGTCATGAGATACTGTAGTGGATTAATTCTTTAAATCAAGTTTACCTTATGAGAGAGCATATATTGGCGTAGCTTTTGGGATGTGAAGATTAAAGCTAGGCAATATTTCTCAATAGGTGGGTAGTTTGCTTCAGCAGGGATCGGATGATGGCTGAGATATTAAAGAACATTCTCCTTCCCTTCGTCATTGGTTTGGGCCAACAAAGCTCCAAGGGAGTCATCCAATACAACAGTAAAACAAATAAGTGGCTTGCCCAGGATAAGGGTTGCTAGAACTGGTGGCTTCACCAAATATTGCTTGATATCTTCAAAAATATGCTAGCACTTGTCATCCCACTTGAACTTAGTGTCCTTTTTGACAAGTGCTAAAAATGGTTTGCATCTTCTAGATAGATTGGAGATAAAGCATCTTAGATATGTCAACCACCCTTGAAAAGATCTGAGTTGAGCTAAACTTTTAAGGGGTGGCATTTCTAAGATGGCTTTGATCTTTTCTGGGTCAATCTCTATTCCCCCATGCCGAACAACAAACCTAAGAAACTTCCTTGAAGCTACTCCGAATGCACACTTCAGGGGGTTCATTTTGAGGTTGTATTATCTTTACCGTTTGAAAATTACTCTCAAGTTAAAGAGATGGTCTTCCTTTTCTTTGCTTTTGACTACTAGATCATCAACATAGCATTCAACTTGATGATGAATGAGCTCATTGAAGATCTGAGCCATGGCCCACTGGTATATAGCACCGACAATTTTAAGGCAGAAAGGCATGACCTTATAATAATAGATTTCGATCAGGGTTAGAAAAGTAGTGTATATTTCATTCTTAGGGGCCATCTTGATTTGGTTGTAGCCATATGACCCATCCATAAAGGAGAAAGCTAAATGAGATTAGGCGATGTCCACCATTAATTCTGGTATAGGAAGTGGAATTTAGCCTTGGGACATGCCTTATTTAAGTCCCTGAAATCGACGCATATGCTAATTTGGCCATTCTTTTTTCTTAACTGGCATGACACTGCCTAACCAGGTAGGATATTTTTCTTCCCTGATAAAGCTAGCATTGATCAGTTTCTTGACTTCAAAAATGACTTATTGTTTGATTTCTAATTGCATGTGCCTAGGAGCTTGCTTGATAGGGTTAGCATTAGAATCTATTGCTAGTTTAGGGACTACTACGTTAGGAGGTAATCGAGGCATCTCTTCATAGCTCCAAGAAAATCAATCCTTATACTCAGTTAATAGCCTAACTAGGTCATTAGTTTTTTCTTCATTCAGTAGAGAACTGATATATGTGAGGCGTGGATTTTCTTCTATCCCGGGGTTGATTTCTTTGAGCTTGTCGATGGTTGAATTAATTTTTTCTTCAAATTTTGGAGGTGCATCTTTGATTTTAAGATCATCAAGATCATCTAAAGTTTCTAAACACACATCCTTATAAGAGTTAGTGTGGTTTGAGAAGAACCTTTCATACTCCAGATGATTGGTGATGATTAAGCAGTAATCATCATCGTCGACTAGACCCATTGTACTAAATCCTAGTCCTGGTCTTGATTGTGCATCTCTACCTTTATTATCCCACAGCTTTTCAAAATTTTTTGACCTGTGCCTGGACCATGTGTAAGGAATTAAACCTTTCTTTACAAGATTATGAACACAAAAGCGAGTACCAATCAAAAGGTAATTCCATTAAATCTTTATATGAATTATTCTCAAGTTCTACTTCTGCTTCTAGACTTGAGGATGATGATCCAAATAGGAATCTCTTTAGCTTGGCATCTATGGTAGATCTAGAGGCTTCCTTAACTACCAAACCCTCAACTTTTTGAGAAGACAGTGGAGTTAAAGCTAAGGTTCCCAACTACTTCCCAATAGCTTTACATAATCCTGATTTGAATACATTTATGCTTTGCTTGGAGGCATGGTCTTCATCATTTTCTGGCTCGAGTGTCACCTCCAATGAAACCCACTGAAAGGGGTTGGATGGTATGCTAATCACATGAGACTCATCCTCTAAGATGGATTCTATGTCTATGTGAATAGCAGGAGTACTCCTGTGAACCGAAACATAGCCTCTATTGGTTGGTTGCCAATCAAGGGGTCTTCCACCACTAGAACTGCCTCTATATCTAACTTTGTCTCTACCTGGTGAAGGTCAAGTCATCCTACTCATATGTTTGAATGGTGGAATGAACTGTGGGTGGAATGTAACATGCGACTCTACCTCTTCCTCGGTATCCCTTTCTTGCTCCCTTGTATTTTCTTTTTTCTTTTCTTTTTCTTTTTCTTTCTCTTTTTCTTCTTTTTTTTTCTTTTGTATTTGAACTTTAGCCAAGTCTTCGAGAATAAGTGTTTTGATTTTAAAAAAGATAGTAGGTTGCATTCTCATATATCTTGACCTCTCTAACTGAGAATGACTTTTCATCTCCTTTGACATAATATTCGATTTCATTTTTTTGAAACTTGATGCACTGATGAAGCAAGGATAGAACCATCTTGTTCTGGTGTATCTAAGGCCTACCGACCAAAGCAGTGAATGATGTATTTGAATCAATTATATAGAACTTGACTTTAGTCTTCCAGTTGCCTATTTCTAAAGGTAACACTATGGAACCTAAAGCCCTCTCGCCTTATTCATTGAATCCTCTCAACATCATCTGATCTTCTCAAAGCTTAGAGATGTCAATCCTCAAGTAGGCAAGGGTTTTCAGGCTCATAATGTTCACTGATACACCTAGATCAACCAACACCCTAGAAATTCTGAATCTGCCCATATCCATTGTGATGTCGTGGGGAGGGTTGTGCTTCATATCCCCCAGAAGAAGGTCTTCATTGGTGAATGTGATTCCCTGGGCTTCTCTTGAATAATGTGCCTCCTCTCCAATAGAAATCAGCTGAGTTAAGCATATTTCTAGATTAAGGACGGCCTTGATTAACGACTCCCTCATCTCTTTGGATAAGATAAGGGCATCATATATGCTTAGTTTAGTTGGTAAGTTTCTTAGGTGAATGAGGACATTGTAGTCAACTCTAGGCTGATCCTCCATAAACATATTCATGGGTGGAGCATTCTGTGGAGGGGCTTCTTGATCATTAGAACCAATAAGTTATTTTCTCTTGTCTTAAGGTGCTACCCTATAAGGTAAAACTTTACCACTACGAAGGTTGACTTCGGTGACTTCTTGAGATGGTTTAATAGAAAGTTCTACCTGCTCATTAGGTTCACCTATAGCTCCTCTTGTAGGACCCTCAGAATTAGATGATTCCAAGTCTATCTCAAGAGGTGAACCCATATTATTCAGAGAAGGAAAGTCCATCTTTGAATTAGAAAGAGGATGATTAGAGTTGTTATAATTATTAAGACTTGAAGAGTTTTCTAAAAGAGTAGAATCAAATAATCCATCATAAGTGACACAGATGTAATTCAAACTAGCTTTATTGTTCGATTTCTTAGATTTAAAAGGGGCTACATAGTAGAAATCTAGTTAAGTAAGTGGAGTGAGGGATTTGATTCCCTCATCTACTGATACAAGATGTCTACTAGAAGAAGAACTAGTTAAAGTAGGAATACTGACTAAAGTAGTAGCTACAATGGTAGAAAGGAGCCTGGTGGTGGTTGCATTACTTGGCTATCCCAGACAAGTATGGGCAACTGTTTCTACTGAATTCCCACTTTCCCCAAGTTGTCTTTGGCAACTTATGAACCTCCCTTGATGTTGGAGGTTCGAGTTACCTTAGGCACCTGTAAGGAAATTTTTTTTTGATTTTAGAAACAATCTTTTTAGAGGTTCGGGATAAAGAGATATCCCAACCTTCTCTTATTTTGAGAGGATCACATGTATCCCTAGGGATTACCCTAACAGAACTAGATGGTTATACTACTAAATATGCTTTAGGGATAACTATAGTGCCTGACTTGTAACTATGCTCAAGCCAGTTCTTAAATGTAAAGCAATCCTCCAAAACCTGGCCTAACATGTGGTGGTAGGGGAAAAAGTTAGGATCATTACTTCTGCCCACTTCCTCTGACTTTTTAAGCTCGGGTAGTTGAAAATCATGTTTCTTTAAGAGGTTCTTAAAGATTTTATTAACTACTTCCCTCTTAAATGAATAAGTTTTATTTAATTTATCTAAAAGAGTAGGTGGATAGCTACCTAGGGGTGGGTATGTGTGCCACTGCTGAGAGTATGGTTGAGGAGGAGGTGGTGAAGACCATGGAGGCTACTATGGCAGCTGATAGAATAGTCGAGGTGGTGGTAAAGGAGGAGAAAGTGAAGGCTATGGAGCTCGAGGTCTCTCATGCTGATCTCTGGCCAGTTGTTTCCCTTTGTTCAATATTGCTACTACCCATGTCTTCTTTTCATAGGCTTTATACGGCTTTGGCTTTAATGACTAATCTTGAAAAGAAAACTATTTGGCCTCTCCTTATAAGCTAGCCATTTTGTTGATTAGCTTCTCAAATGTCTTAATGGTGAAACCTTTAAGCATGAAGGCAACCAGGCCATGAATATTCTTTAATAGAATTTTGATAGCATGTTGTTCAGACAGCTGTGGTTCACATTTCATGCTTAAATTATGTCATCTAAGAATGTAATCAATGAGGGACTCACCGGGGTATTGTTGAGCCATAATGAGATCGTCCACAGTTACCCATTGCTGAGCTCTAGAAAACCTCTTAACAAAGAGTTACTCTAACTTAGCAAAAGTCTTTACTGAATCATTGGGGAGTTCAGCATACCAATCAAAAGAAATACCTACCAGGCTACTGACAAAGAGATAAAACAATAATGCATCGCTATCACCAGCGTTGCAACAACTGGCCCTAAAGTGTGTTATATGCAAGCTAGGGTTCCCGCTGCCATCAAAACTTTTGAAAGAAGGAGGCACAAAACCCTTAGGATATTGGATAGCATCAAATTCCTCTGGGTAGTGTCTACCCTTTGGAACTGATGAACCACCTCGGGCTTGCGCCAGCGCTTCCCTCACTTATTTTTTAACCATGAGTTTGATATCTTTTTCTTGTATGGAGGTACTATCCACTACCTTCTTATACAAGCTTTTCGCTCTCTGGAGGTGAACTCTTGGGTTGATCCAGGACATGCAATAACATAGGCTGACCAGTCTCCATAATAATAGGATGTGTTGTTGGGACTTAATTCTGAAGTGCTATGTGATGAAATTTTCATAGAATTTCTAAAGAATAAAATATATACTTCTATCTTCACTCTACGTAGGATAAAATGAAGATAGAAATATACATCTTCTTTTTTATGCATTTTTGACACCACGTAGATCTGTGAATATTTTTATTGAGGGTGATCAGGTACGACATTGAGAAGAGGTGTACTATCTTGAAAGATAGAAATCACCACCCTATAATGGACCTAATCACCTTAACAAGGACTCCTAAAGATAATGGGTCTGCATGTGTACCAAAGATTCCTCCCCTACTTTACATGGAAAAGTAAAGTAGGGTTTATTTTAAACTGGGTTCATTAAGTTCCCTACTGGGGCAATCCCCTCATAGTTAATTACATCCTAAGGAATAAGATCCCTTAGGAATAATCTCGATTAAGATAAATGATCATTGTCTCCAAAGATTTCAATAGGTAGGACTATCAATAGATTAATTTATTTTAGAAGATCATATGAGATTGATCAAATTGAGGGAATTATTATCGAAGCCAAAGGAAGATAAGTAGGAGATTCTCATGATGCTAGGAAACCTAGCGAGCATCTCAAACTATCCTATGGTTGGGCTTTACATTTTTGAAATTGAATTATTCATTTGAGTTGACTTTTTATTAGAATTTTAGGGCTTATGATTCCACAACACAAGGTTATGGAAGTGCCTAAGAGTGAGGATTTATTCTTATGGCTCATACAAGGGAGAAGAAATCTCAGAACCTAAATCTAGGGAGCTTTGGCGAGGGCCAAAAGCATGACTTAAATCTAAGGTAAAAAATGGGTATTTAGTTTGCCTCTACAAGAGAGGAGAAACCACCCAACTACTTGGGCTTACAATCGCCTAGGGGTGGCTACCAACTAACTCCTCCTGCAATTTTAAATTTATGTAGACAAGTCATATATTTTATGCAAGATAGCTAGACTGTTATTTATTTAGAAAGAGACTAAGTCCTTAAACTCACTCTCTAAAGAGAATGATTATGTAAGGGCATGTTTCAAATGACCTAAAACTAATGCAAATCATATTACATATTATTTTAATTTTTGGACAATTATTTGACTCTAGCTTATAGGATTCATATGCCTAATGCAAGAGAAGCAAGATTATTGGCCAAAATCAGCGAGAAGGGAGGAGGTGTGTTTCCACCATGGCTCTCAAAGGTCAAGCCAAGTTTCTCTGGCAAAGGTGGAATTCCTCCAATTAAGAGTGAAGACAATATGCATTTGTGCATGATGTTATAAAAGAAATACTCATCCAGCTAAGGGGTCGCTAATTCTTTTATCTTGATTTTAGCCTAAGCTTTAGGTAAGATTATGAGTTCTTTATTTTAATTTTGAATTATTAAATTTGGTAGAAGATTTACTTTTCCCTAAGATCCTAATCCACATTTAGGCCATACATCAAGAAAGGAAGAAACTAGAAAAAGATGCCATCTTAGTACATAAGCTAAACAAATCATTAATCAATTTATAAAGCTAACGCAAAAGAGTAAGAGGCCATTTGTTGGCGGGCGCCACCATGCAAACTTGAAAACAAAATGGGTAGCCGAGCTCTACCCTTATATAACTTGGATTACAAATGAATTAAGTATAATTAAATAAAGAATTCATTATTATGGGGGTCTTCAAGCTTCATTTCTTTATTCTTCTTTTCTTCTTTCTTTTTCTTTTCTTCTTTCTTCTTTGGTTTCTTCTTTTGGATGGTTGGAAGGTGGTTGCTCCAATGGCTTCACATGGTACATAAGATGAGATCTTATGACCAATGCCCATCCTAATCCCCCATAACAATCATTCCAAAATCTAAATTGCAAAAATACATGAAAAGGGAAAGTAAATCTAACTAACACCTGCAAAATAGAGATTAACTAAACAAACCATACAAATCCCAAACATGTATATTAGACTTAGCACCCCACAGATGAGTAACCAAGTCCACCTAGCCTATTCGATTATGCTTAGGGGTTTGAGCACCTGCACAGCAAAACTAATTATATTTTTATTACAGTGCCCCCTAAGCACAATCCCCTACAAAAAATAATGATTAAACTAAATCATCCTACCATTCATTCTATGCACATTCACCCTAATATCCAGACTAAAATAGAACATCACAAAATAAAAGTAAAACATCAAGCCATGCACCGCCCTAACCTAAAGCTAGAAGTGGTGACTTAGTCTAATGGGTTTACTTTAGAAGGCTTATCTAGTATGCTTAACTATGGCTTTAGGGTTTGTATTTTCTAAGTGTGAAAGTGTTCACCTTAGAGGATGGTTTCATTTAAGTTATTTTACTGATTTGGGTTGATTTTTATTTTTTTTTTAATTTGATTTGAAAATATTAATTATATGTGAACTTCTCTTTCCTTCCCTAAAATTTCTAAAGTGGATTCATGTTTAGCTTCATTTAGTGAATGTTTTATTATGTGTTTTAATTAATCCTAAGTTTAGATGAACTCTAAACAAACCTATTCAAAAAGAAATGCATTTTAAGATTAAGTAAAGTGAATTAAAATCACAAAACACACATCACTTCATTTCTTCCCAACATGTATAACATGCATATGAATGAATCCTAAGCATATCTATACATACAAATGGAAATGTTTAGCATACTTTATGATGAATGCTAAGTGGTTCACTTAAGAAAATTTGAATGCTTATGATGCATGATTTTCAATAAGTAGAAAAGGAGCTTTTTATCCAATTTTTATATGCACACATGAATATATGAAAGGCATAAGTAAGTATGACGCCATTGTTAACTAGGGGTGTAAGGTACAAGACCTACTTAAGGCTACTTAAAGTCTCGTAACCCCAGGGTTGTCCAGACTAATATACCACTTTTCTTAAATACAAATATATGTACAAAAGAAATGAATGGAAAAAAGGATGCAAAAGCTTGTGTTGGTTAATTTATTTTTATTTATGCAATTTATATGTATAAGGGTAGATGTCCTTCTTGGGTAATAGCATAAGAATGAATAGGAAAGATATTAGGTAAGTGTTGTGTTTTTTTCACTTGAACTATACACTTTGCCAAGTCCTATTCAAAACCATAGTAAAAGAGGGGAGAAGGAAAGCTACACTAAGCACATCCTTATATTTTATTCACATGCAAGCTTATAAGTAAAATATAAGCAACATACTTTTAGTTTTGGTAATTGATTCATATATTTTGAAAATAATTTGGATTTAATAGTGATAATAGCCACTCATATTTCTATTTTAGCCAAAACATGCAATTTGACATAAAAGAAACATTTCACTTTCATTTTGATTTTTGAAAAGAATGAATGCATAAAATTCATGTGACATGCACATTTAGCATGTTGGAAAGGAACTTAAATGATGAAAGAATGTAAACACATTCACCCTAACTAATTCTTAAAGACAATCTTATGAAATAAGAAAGCTTAAAGCAAATCAAATTATTTATAAATAAGGTTTGGTTTTGTTTGGACTTTGATTTAATTTGAGAAGTGTGAGGTGAGTTTGTTATTCTCAACCTATTCTCACATGTGTATGATATTTAAGTTCAATTTTTAGATGATTAGATCCATTTTATATTTTGATTAGGTTAAAGTATGAATTAAGTGTATTAATTATCTCTTACCTATACCACCTTAGCATATTTAATCAAATAATTATGAGCCAATGAGATGACATAAAATCTCACAAGGAATTTAAATTTGCAATGCACCTAGAAAGAAAGAGGCCTAATGCAATTTAGCTCATGATTAATGATTAATTAAACTAAGGGGTTTAACTTAAATAATTTCATTAACCCTCTCACACATGTGAGTTAGATTTTGATTTCCTTAATGTACTTTGGCTCTTAAACACCTAAGCATCTACCCAAGATAGATTAATTAATTTCTGAAAAGTTTTAGAATTTTATGAAATTAATTAAGGGGGTAATTTGTGAATTATCCCATAATTAAAGATGGATTAAGGAAGAAAAGGGAGTTTAGGGAATATCT
This sequence comes from Cymbidium sinense, assembly GCA_021442155.1. Taxonomy (NCBI): domain Eukaryota; kingdom Viridiplantae; phylum Streptophyta; class Magnoliopsida; order Asparagales; family Orchidaceae; genus Cymbidium; species Cymbidium sinense. The sequence goes on along the minus strand of CM038227.1, from coordinate 66,857,695 downwards.
CAAAAAAAGCATCCCAAAATTACTACCTAAACCTTACATTCACTTAATCAAAACTTAATTGACTCAATTAGAGGGTTAAACCACTAATTATGTCATTAATTAAGCTTAATTACATTATAACAGTAATTAAGGAATGAACTAGCAATTCCCCTAATTAAGCTACCAATAAATTCCAAAAAAATAGGAGAGGCAGGAGTCATCCCAGAAATTAAGCACAAAAAGTTTGGTATTAATCAGTAGAGTAATTAAAAGGTAATTATGAAATTAATATTCCTAATAAAACCTAAATTCAGAAAAAAAAAGGTACTATTTAAAATCAATTTTAAAATATTCTATGTTTAATTATCTTTCATATGCAATTTATTTCATATTTTTTTTTATTTTTCTACACTTAGATATAAAATTTAGAAGATTTGGTGATTAATTAGAAATTAAATAATCCCTAATTATATCATTAATCTCATTATACATGTGTAATCTACATCGCTTTCACATGGCGTGATGGGATTGGGTATTTAACCCATCACATCATAGAACTGCGTAGCGGCAGTGCTACATGCTTTCTCCTCAGCCTTCCGATCAAGGATTAGATGGCTGAGATTAAAGTCACTGATATGAGGGAGGAAATTATGGATATTACGTGTTTCAATATCAGCTATCCATCCAAAACATGCAGATGGATGGCCAAAGATTCATCATGCTCCTCTCTATAAGCCATGGAGACCATCCATGTTTGAAGCCATGATCTGAGCTCAATTGAGCTCGGATTGGGATGAAAATCAACCCACACCATCTAAGCATGAATACTAGAACATCTAATGGCTAGATCAATTTAGGATTGAAGTTCACTTCACAAAGGACTAACATACATTAAACTCAAGCTCAAAAAAATGGCATACCTGCGAGGTGATCAGACACTGATCCTTGGAGAAGCTTTTAGTCTAGGAGACGAAGCTTTCTTTGGTTGAGCTCTTGAGTGGTGGATCTTCTATGGGTCAACTCCTCCTAGCCTTGAGCTCGACCTTGATTGAATTGGATCCTCCCTTGCCTTTGGAGCTTGGGAAAGAGCTTGGGCAACTTTGACTTGGTCCACTGATGGAGCTTGAAGAAGGAATTAGGTTGAAGTTGAGTGTGGAGTAAATTCAAATTTTAGTCAAGCTCCCTTATTTTCAAGTAATGAAAACCAAGAATGGAGATTTCAAATCCTCTCTGAGAAGTTTCAGAAGACTCTCTAAGGCTTGCTCTGAGTTCCTATGCTTTAATCAACTGTGGAAAAGTGAAGTTTGAATTGAATTAGGGGGAGTATATCTCCCCCTTGAGCAATCGGACGGCTGAGAAGAATTGTGATATTTTTGATCAATACACCTCATGCAATGAGTTAGTTCGACTATTTTGAATCGCATGTGGTTCATCTTTGGCCAGAGAAAGAGTGGGTGAGGTGGCCATGTGCTTAGATTGAGTGGAAGGAGGCTTTTCATGTGACCATTTCAATGGGAGTGGTCGGTTTGGCCATTGGGTTAAGTTCGGCTGAGCCAAACACATTGGGTTGGGTGTACCACACTCCCTAGTGTTCACTTGATCCACTAAGAGAGTGTCAAGTTGTTATGGAGAGGATTTGACCAAATTCTAATAGGATTTGGCCAAAATATATCCTATGGCCTAGGGGTAAAATGGTCATTTGACCTTGATTCTAGTTTGGGTATGTTTGATATGATGATAAAATAGGTTTAGCCAAGTTTCATTGAATTTGGAGTTAGTTTTATGTGATTTGTCTCATGTTGACCCATTTAGGTCAAAATGGGTCAACTTGGGTCAAGTTGACCAAATGGTCAAATAGGGTCAAACCAAGGGTTGGGTCAAGTTCATATGACCATTTGAAATATTTTGGTGGCTTTGGTTTGGTTCAATTTGGTTTAGGTTTGAATTTTGTTTATTTGATTTCATTTAGGTCAAATGGGTCAAGTTGACCAATTTGACCCATTTTACCTATTTGAGCTAGGTCATGGGTAAGTCTAAGTTTGTTTGGTCATATGAAATGGATTGGTATCTTTGTTTCTAATCAATTTTGGTTAAGTTTGAATTTGTCTTAATATGACCCTTTAAGTCAAGTTAGGTTCATGGTCAATTGGGCTAGGTTGGGCCTAGTTAGCCAATTAGAGCTTTGGTCAAGTTCAACAATCATTTTGGAATGAACTTGACCCATTGGTTTCAATTAATTTGGCTTAGATCAAGTTTTGACACATTTTGGCTTTTTATGTCAAGTTGGGTCAACTTGGGTCAAGTGGCCAATTGGGCTAGGTTAGGCTTAAATATTGACTTGGTCAAGTTTAAACATTGATCATGAATGAACTTAGATCATTGGTTTTAATCAATTTGGCCTACGATAGATTTTAGCTATGTTAGTTTTCATTTTGGCTAAGTGTTAACTTAGTCAACCCTTAGGTTTGACTTGGTTTGACCCAATTTGAGTGATTGATCATCTCATGATGATTGTTGATCATGATGAGAGGCTTAGGTGAGTTTGATTCAATCCAATTTGGTTAGGAATAGAATTTGGCTCATAAGGGTACTTTAGGTCACTTTGGGTCAAGTGAACCTAAGTGGGTCAATGGCTTGGTCAAAGCTAGATTTGAGTTCGATTGAACTCACATATGGACTTATGATTGAAATATAAATTCATTTGCAAGAGATTTGAAGTCAAATGGGTTTTGATTCATTTGACAATTTCAAGTTCAAAGGGTGAACATGAAATAGATTTTGGCTTGATTTTTGAATTGAGTTTTGATTTGGTGATTGAAGTTTGTATTTATATTTGGATTCATGATTGTAGGATTGATTGAATCATGAAGAAAAATCAAGAGTTTTGCTTGATTTGAAGTTGATTTGGCTAAGTTCAAGAATTTGACTTGAAAGTCATAGGTTAGATTTTGATTAAATTTGAGTTTGATTTTTGGAGTTGGTTTTGGTTGTTCAAATTTATATTTCATTTATATATGTGAATATAAATGAGAATATAAATGGGTTATGAGAAAATTTCATGAGTTTGAAGTGATCCGATCATGATCTAAGCTAAGTCCTTAAGAGAAAATCAAAGTGGCTTAGAAAAGATTTGTGATCTTGGAATTAAATTTTAGACTTAGTTTGACTGATTTGAATTTATATTTCCTTTATATATGTGAATATAAATGAGAATATAAATGAGTTGTGAGAAATTTTCATGAATTTGAATTGATTTGAAGATGATTTAGGCTAAGTCCTTAAGAGGGAATTAAGGACATAAAAAGGACATTTAATTTGGAATTTTAATTTTAGATTTAGTTTGATTGATTTAAATTTATATTTCATTTATATATATGAATATAAATGAGAATATAAATGGTTATGAGAAAATTTCATGAATTTGAATTGATTTAGATTTGATTTAGGCTAAGTCCTTAAGAGAGAATTAAGGACTTAAGAAGGATTTTGAACTTGGAATTTCAATCATGGGTTTCAATTATGTGGCATTGATTTGAGTTTGGAGAAAAAAATCAATTAGGCTGGAATTGATTTAGGTTTGATGTTGATTCGATTTGGAGTTTGACATGAAGGAAGGAAGTGAGGAATGTGGTTCAAGCTATTGGGTGGGCAGATTTTCCTAACACCCCTAAGGCATGACCTATTCATATGGCTAACTCTTCTAAGTCTCTAGGGCTAGGTTAAGTGTCCACCTAATCACTAGATGTGTCTTAAGACTAAGGATTTCTTAAAATCTAAGAGAATCCTATGTCTAAGATGGAGGGGTTGAGAGCTCATCCCAAAAATGAGGTCAACATGCTAGAACTGTCGCTAACAAATACTCAAGTCTCTTTTCCATCTTATCAATCTGCTCATCTTTCTACTTAGGTTGTTGAAGGAGGTGTTGGGTCAAATGGGCTGTATCGACCTGTTCGGCCGCAACACCTTCTGAACTTTGATGATCCTGAAGGAGAAAACCTCTGGTATCCACCATTTGCACCTCTATTGAGTCTTCCAATAAATCATCTTCATTTGGATCAAAGCTAACCTTCTCCTCTTTGAGATCATACTAGTCAAACCCTAGGATTTCTCTCTTCTCAGTGAGATACTATGCTTTGATATCATCCAAGGAGTGGTCCAACTATGCAGACATAAATGCTCACGGCTAACTGGTGGTGGGATCATGCTCATGAATGGAGATACATCTGAACTTCCCTACTACTAGAGTTAAAATGAGGGCTATCCTTTGGAAAAAATATTGCTCATGGTATCAACTATTAGATGCTTTGGGGGATCTATTTCTATGGGGATAACAAAACTGTCCCCTTTTCCTTCTGCCATTGTTATCTCCATGATCGGTTGAGATGCTGGTGGTGATGGAAAAACTACGATGATGTGAGGTCTCCACTCCCTCAAAGCAAGTAGGTCAGTGGGAGAACTCACCCACACTCGTGTGGCATGATGAGTGGGATCACTTGGCTGCATTACTAGTGGGGCTTTCTTCTCCCCTAATGCTTCTCTCATGGCTTTGGGTGGAACTATGAAAGATGGAACCTAAACTAGCGATAACAGACATGGAGTGGAGTGGTGTGGTGGAGACAACACTGACTACCTCTGTACAAGAGCTCTCCTCCCATGATGGGTAATACCAGTCAATAGAATACTATCAGTATGACTGATGCAGGTAGCGCACCGATCGAGGAAATCTATGGTGGTGGAGGCTGCTAACTTCCTAGCATACCTTTCCCTCTTGTGTATGACATAATCTCTGTCTCGATGGATATGCTTGCTACACTATGAGGGATAGCGATAGTAAATTGAACTGGGACTCGACCATCCATAATCGCCAACTTGGTGTAGAATCTTAAGGTAGCATATGACCTCCTCATCTCTAGTAGGTGCCCATGCTGGAGGTAGAGGTGATATTGAATCCTCTAATATCTTCCTCTCCTTGAAGAAGGGGATGAAACTTGTTACAGTGAGCAAAGGAGAAACTACCTAGTTGACCCTCTTCTACAATGTGAGTGCCTCCATCTCCTTGGCAATTTCATGTGGCTTGATCTTGCGGCTCTGTGACCGTTCTATGTGGAGAAATGCAGGAGCTAGACCCACACCTCAAGGTAAGGAGACTATCACAAGCGGGGTAGCCTTCCCCTTGAAGCGGTGAGTACTATTTGGGGCAATGATGAATAATTATTTGCATGGGCTATGACTCTGGTACCTCTACCACCTTCCTCTTCAATTTTTATGACATGATTTTATTTGGAAATGAAACCTTCATTCACTAAATTAGGGTATATTGAATGAGGATGTTCATATTCAAATATATGCTTTTTGAAAAGGGAGAAACTCCAACTTCAACATATGTGAGATATATTGAATGGAGCTTCAATTTTATGATATGATTTTATTTGGAAATGAAATCCTCATTCAATAAATTTGGGTATATTTAATGAGGATGTTCATTTCAAATATTTTGAAAAGTAACTTCAACATGTGAGATATATTGGAGTTTCAATTTTTATGACATGATTTTATTTGCAAATGAAACCTTCATTCAATAAATTTGGGTATATTAAATGAAGATGTTCATTTTCAAATATGTGCTTTTGAAAGATGATTTTGATTTTGGTTTTGAAAATGAAACATGTTCACGAGGATTGTTAGATGATGAGTTATATATTTTTGTAAAAAAATTTGTGCAAGTATTTTATTATGTGAACTTTTTTTTTAAAAAAAAAGTGTCTTTAAAAAGTGAGATTTTTATAAAATATTTATTTTTCTTATTTGTAATGAAAGGTTCATAAGGTTTTAAAATTTTCAATGTAAATTTAAAATTTTTTTATTTTTAAAAGAATAAAAAATGATGTAAAATAATGAATTGTTTATGCTCGATACAAAACATTGTCATTTACCAAAATGGAGAGAGGAACCATCCCTTGGTGTATGGTATTTGAGAAATTATTATTTTTGGTGATATGTTATTGTATAACATTGAGGAATGATATACTATCTCAAGGGACAGAAATCACCTTCCTACAATGGACCTAATCACCTGATGAGAACACCTAAGGATAATGGGTATTCGAATGTACTAGAGATCTTTCCCCTACTTTACATGGAAATGTAAACTAGAGTTTATTTTAAGCCGGGTTTGTTAAGTTCCCTGTGATGGTAAGCCCCCATAGTTAATTACATCCTAAGAAATGAGATTTTATAGGAATACTCTCGATTAAGGTAAATGATCATTATCTCCAAAGATTTCAAAGATAAGACTATCAATCAATTAGTTATTTTTAAAAAATCAAGTGAGATTGATCAAAAGGAGAGAGTTATTATCGAAATAAAGGGAGATGAGTAGTGGATTCTCACAATGTTAGGAAATCTAGCTAGCATCCCAAACTATCATATAGTTGGGCTTTATATTTTTGGAATTAAGGAGAATTATATTTTTGAGTTGAATTTTTATTAGAAATATAAGGCTTATAATTCCACAACACAAGATTATAGAAATACCTAAGAGATGAGGATTTATGCTTGTAACCTATAAAGGAAAATAGCAACCTCGGATCCTAAATCTAGGTAGCTTTGGCGAGTGCCAAAGCACGACCTAAATCTAAGGCAAAAAGTCGGTATATGGTTTACCTCCATAAGAGAGAGTAAACCACTAACTATTGGACTTACAAGCATGGGGTGGATCAACTAACTCCTCCAATAATTTTAAATACATGTAGGAAAGTCTTATACTTTACAAGATGGCTAAGCTATTGTTTATTTAGAAAAGAGACTAAGTCCTTAAACACACTCCCTAAGAGACTAGATCATGAAGGGCATGAATAAATGACTTAATCTAATGCAAATTTTGTTAAGTTTTATTTTATTTTTTGGACATTTTTATTTGACACACACTATGGGATTTTATATGTCTAATGCATGAGAAAATTGGTTATGGGCCAAAATCAGAAAGAAGGAGGTGTGTTTCCACTATGGATCTCAAAGGTCAAGCCATTTTCTCTAGCAAAGGTGGAAGCCCTCCTTTAGCAAGAGTGAGATAATATGATTTATGCATGATATGAGACATACAACATCCAGCTAAGGGATTGCTAAATCTTTTATTATCTTGATTTATGTCTTAGGCTTTAAGTGAGGTTATGAATTATTTAGTTTAATTTTGAGTTGATTAATTGGATAGAAAATTTATTTTTTCCTATGAGCCTAATCGTATCTAGGCCATTCAACAACCATCAGACAATTAAGAAACTAGCAAAATCATGCAATCCTAATTGCATAATCACAAACATAACTTCAATCAATTTATAAAATTAGCCCAAAAAATAAGAGATTGATGTGGTCAGGTTCCACCACACAATCCAAAAAAAATGCGGGTAGCCAAGCTCTACCCTTATACAACCAGGATTATAAATGAATAATTATAAATAAAAGGAATTCATGTTATGAGGGTCTTCATTCTTCCTTTCTTCATTTCTTTCTTTCTTTTAGTTTGCTTCTTTTTCTTTCTTCTTTTTGGCTTAACTTGGATGTAGTTTGCTCCAAGGCTTCACATAGTACATAAGATATGGTCTCATAACCAATGTTCATCCTAATCCTCCATAACATTCATTCCAAATCTTAATTGCAAAATTTATATCAAAATAGGAAAGATAAATCTAACTAAACCTACAAAATAGAGATTAGTTAAACATACCACACAACCCAAGTAGTTATATGAATAATTTTGACTTAGCACCCCACACATGGGTAACCAAATCCACCTGTCCTAATTTAGGTTATGCTTAGGGCTATAAGCAACCGGCATAGCAAAAGAATTTATATTTTTATTACAGTGACCCTTAAGCATAATCTCCTGCAGAAAATATGATTAGACTAAGATCGTCCTATCATCCAGTATACGCACATGCACCCTAACATCTAGTTTAAAATATTACATCACAAAATAAAATCATGCATCAAACCATACACCACCCTAACCTAAACTTAGAAATGGTGACTTGGTCTAACATGTGTGCCATTTAAGACTTGTGTGGCATGTCTTAGCCAGGCTTTAAGGTTGAAATTTTTTAAGTGTGAAATATTCAATTTTGAGGGTAGTTTCATTTCAAGTGATTTAGTTGATTTATCAATTTCAGTTGATGATTTGATTTCGTTTGAGTAAACCTACACTTAGTTATTGAATGTTGTGAAGAGAAGAAAAGAGAAGAGAACTTCTCTTTCACCCCTACCTTAAAACATTTCTAAAGTATCTTTATTAATGATTTTTCTTTAGTAAATGTTTTATTATGTATTTTAATTAACCTTAAGTTTAGATTTGCTCTAAATAGCCCTATTTAATAAAAAAGGCATCTTAGGATTACTTAGAGTGGATTACTATTACATAATACACACTCATTTATTTCTTTCCACCATCTATACCATGCATATGAATAATCCTAAGCATACATATACATGAGATGCAAATTTTAACACACTTTGATGATGAATGCTAAGAGATATGATTTAAAAATTTGGATATTCCATTGATGCATATTTTTGTTATGTAGAAATGAAAGATTTTTTATCCATTAACAAAATGCACATTCACATGTATAAAAGTTATAAGTGAGTATGGTGTCATTATTTTCTACACTAGGAGTGTAAGGTACATGACCTACTTAGGGCTACTTAAAGTCTTGCAGCCCTAGGATGTCCAAACTAATATACTACTTTTCTTAAAAAAATATAGATGTACAAAAAGAACCAAATGGATAAAAAATCATCCAAAAAATTATATTTGATTTGGTTGTATAATTTACATGTATAATATGAAGATCCTTCTTAAGTCATAACATAGAAATGCATATGAATAGATTTAAGCAAGTGTTGTGTTCTTTTCAAATGAACTATACACTTGCAAATCCTATGTAAATCTATGTTAAGAGAAGAAAAGAGAACTTCATAATACACATCTTATGCTACAATCACATGCAAGTTTATAAATACTTATAAGTAGCATCACTTCATTCATAATCTTTGATTTATAGGTTTTGAAAAATATTTTTTGGTTTAATAATGATAATAGACACTCATATTCTTAATTTTAGCCAACACATGCAATTTGGCATAAAAAGATATATTTTATTTAATTAATTTTTCAAAAGAAATGAATGCATGATTTCATATGGCAAATAATATTTAGCATGCTTGGAAAGAAATAAAGAGATGTAAGCACATGACTTTATTCACCCTGATTAATTCCTAAGGACAACCATATAAAATAGTATTATTTAAAATGAATCAAGATTCTTTAACGAGATTTTTATTATTTTGAATTTAGTTTGACTTAGGAAATATGAAAAGGGTTTGTTGGTCCTAATATAATTCCCCCATGTGTGAATTAGTTTAGTTTAATTTTAGAATAATTAGGTTGATTTTATGTTTTGTTTAGGTTAAGGTATGAATTAAATTCATTAATTACCCCTTACCTATACTACTTTAACATAATTATTCAAGTAATTGTGAACCAACATATGATATGCAGCCACATGAAATTTAAATCAGCAACGCACCTAAGAAATGAAGGGGCTTAATGCAATTGGCTCATAATTATTGATTAATTAAGCTAAAGGGTTTAATTAAGTACTTTTATAACCATCTTACACATGTAGTTTTATTATAATTTTCCTTTGAAATCTCTTAGGTTATTGAACACCTAAGAATTTAACTAAGAGTTGAATGATTAAGTTCTGGAGTGATTTGGTTTTGAGTTTGATTAATGTTATTTAATGAGGTGATTAAGCCATTAATTAATTGTAAATTGATTAAATGCTTTCCAAATGAAATAAACTTAGGGGAAAAGATTGGAAAAGTTGATCTAATCTCATTCCCTATGTCCAATCACTATTTCATGGTGATTAGCAAGTTTAATTAATGAATTTATCATTATTTAGGATGTTAATTAATCATTTAATTAATTAAGAGAGGGATTAAGGATGAAATAAGAAATTCCCTAATTAGCCCAGTAATAAATTCAAAGAAAATCATGGGAGGGAGAGGTCATCCCACTAATTAACCTCAAAAAGTTTGGAATTAATTTCTAAAGTAATTAAGGAGTAATTAGGATAATTACAATTTTAATAAAAACCCAAATTGAGTGAAAATTACTATTCAAAATCAATTGATTTTAATTTTAAATTATTCTTCTCTAAATTATCTTTAAAATGAGCCTGAGTTTGCATTTTTTCTACAATTCGTTATAATTTTAGGAAGTTTCATCATTAAAATCAGATTAATTAAAACTATTTAAACCCCTAATCCCGTCGGACCATGTGGCGGCTGAAGCGGTGTGCTTTCCACGTAGCGTGATAGGATAAGTTATTTAAGTTATCACATTCGTCGATAGCTAGCGGTGGGTGTGTCTTCTCTGTGGGCCATCTGATCTAAGATCAGACAGCCAGGATTAATCCTGTAGTTTAGGCTTAAATTAAAGGGGATCTAGCATGATCTAATCATAGTCATCTGTTCCAGTCATGTGGAAGGATGGTGTGTGATCCTTCTCCTTTGCGAGCAACGAGAGATGAACATCATTCATCTCTCTTCGTTCAATTCGACCTCAGCCAAGCTCGGATTGGGATCAAAATGATCCCACACTTTCGGAAGGAGGGGGGATGCACATCCAACGGTCAAGATCTCAAGGGGTGACACTTTCCTTCAAAAAGGACCAACCAAATTTTCCTATGGCTACAATTTTGAGCAATTACCATGTTGGAGGCTATCACCTGCACTTCCAATGGAGAAGGTAGCTTTGTCTAGTAGAGATGAAGCCCTATTGAAAGAATTAGGTCTTGATTTGAAGTAGATTGCTCGGTTGACCAAGCTCCCCTTCAATGGTGATCAGCCTTAATCAAAGTGATGCTTCTCGTGGCTTGGATACTTAGGAAACAACTTGGTTGAGCTTGACAAAGTCCACTGATGGTGTGTGTGAGGTTAATTTGATTTTGATGAAGAATTGAGTGAGTTGGATTTTCACTTTACCTCCCCTATTTTGGCTTTGAGAAAAATGAGAATTCAAGAGAGGGCTTGGAAAACTTAGGAGGCTTGGATGTGGAAATGAAAATGGGAATGAGAGGAATATATCTCCCCCTCCTTGGATCAGACAGTGATGAGCTGAGTTGCCATTTTTTATAAATGGCAAGGATTGGAGGCACAGTTTGAGCTACCAAACACCCCATGTGAGTTATTTTGGGTAGTGGAGTGAAGGAGTGTGGATGCCCATGTGCTAGGTGGGTGCATTTGGTGACCCAAGTGTTCAAATTCCATTAGAGGGGTCAGTTTGGCCTTGGCTTAGGTCATAGCCAATCCAAATTCATTGGGTCATGTTCACCACCCTCCTTGGTGTCTATGTGGACCACTAGAAGGATGCCAAGTGGCCTTAAGAAAGAAATGACTAAATTCCAAGTGAATTTGGTCATAGGTTACCCTTTGACCTAGGGCCAAAGTAGTTATTTGGCCATGATTTTGATTTGGTAGATTTGAAATGATTCAAAAATTGGTTGAGCCAAATTTTAAGTGATTTGGAGTTCATTTGGTTTGAATTGGTTCAATTTGACCCATTTAGGTCAAGTTGGGTCAAATTGGGTTAGGTTGACTAATTGGTCAAATTGGGTCAAACTATGGGTTGGATTAAGTTAGTCAATTGAAGCTTTGATCAAGTTCAACAAGTGATTTATAATGAATTTGTCCCATTGGTTGTAATCAATTTGGCTTATATCAAGATTTGACCTATTTTGACTTTTTAGGTCAATTTAGGTTAACTTAGGTCAAGTGGCCAATTAGGCTTGGTTTGGCTTAATTGATGGCTTGGTCAAGTCAAATCATTGATTATGATTTGGTTTAGATCAATAGTTCTAATCAATTTGGCATATGATGAATTTTGGCTAGTTTGGGTTTAATTTGGGCTAAGTGTTGATTTGGTCAAAGGCTAAGTTTGACTTGGTTTGACCCAATTTGAGTGATTGATCTTCCTAGGATGATTGTTGATTATGATGAGAGGCTTAGATGGGCTTAGTTCAATCCAATTTGGGTTGGGTTGGAATTTGGCTCAAAAAGGTAGTTTATGTCACTTTAGGTCAGTGAGCCTAAATAGGTCAATTGGCTTGATCAAGGCTTGATTCAAGTTTGGTTGAACTCATATATGGACTTATGATGGAAATATAAATCCAATTGAAAGTGGTTTGGAGTCAAATGGGTTTTAGTTCATTTGACAATTTCAAGTCAAAAGGGCATGGGTTTGATTTGGGTTAGCTTGATTTTGGTTTGATGATTGTAGTTTAAGTTTATAATGGGCATGTGATTGAATAAGTGATTGTTTGAAGAGAAAATCCAATGGTTTGGATTTGTTTGGCTAAATCCAAGTAATTGGCTTAAAGGATATAAGTTGGATTTTGATTTTAAGTTTTGAATTTAATTTTGGTTATTTGAATTTATATTTCATTTATATTTGTGAATATAAATGAGAATATAAATGGGCTATGAGAAATTCTCTTGAGTTTGGAATGATTTGAATTTGATTTGAGCTAAGTCTATAAGATGAAATCAAAGGGCTTAGGAAAGATTTTGGGATTTGAATTCATTCATGGGTTTCAATCATTTGATTTGGAATTGATTTATTATTTGAGAAAATCAATTGAGTTGGAATTGATTTAAGATTTGGGTTTTGGAAATGATTTATGATTTGAGAAAATCAATTGAGTTGGAATTGATTTAAGATTTGATTTGGATTGGTTTGAAGGAGGGAAGCAAGGATTGGTTCAAGCTATAGGGTAGGCAAGTCCTAATACCACTAAGGCATAACCTATTCCTATAGCTAACTCTTCTAAGTCTCTAGGATTAGGTTATTTCTTCACATAATCACTAGAAGTGTCTTAAGACTAAGGAACTCTTATTATCTAGAGGAGTCATATGTCTAAGATGGAGAAGTTGAAAGCTCACTCCTAAAGTGAGGTCAATAATGAGGTAGTGATAAAATCATCCAACATGAAGCAGAGGGTGGCTTGACCTTGCTTACAATATAGTTTAAGCCATGTCCATCTTAAGAAGTATTATTTCATCACATTCTTTTGCAAATTTTGCCTTGGTGAACTAACCATTGCTTAGGTAAATGATTATTAATCAACGATTTAGAGAGTACATAATGGAATATATTCTATTATTTCATTAACATCATAAATAAAACATCACATCATTATTGCTTACATATGAATCAACATTATAAAATAAAATAACATTTTCTTCATGTCCCATCCTAGGTGGTATAGAGAAAGTGTGTAGTTCTCCTATAGCCATCACATCTATCAAAGATAAGTCTTTATAATGGCTTCGTAGCATAGGTTTGGTAGTCAAAACCTCATCTAAGAGCATTAGGCTAGACAAATGAGGGACTAAGAATATTGGCAATGCATCTGAACTAGAGGGTGTCTCTTCCTCAGAATTTTCCTAGACCCATGCTGATCCAAGGTGGACGGGCTTTAACAAAACGTCAATGTTGGAATCAAGAGTTAGACTCCATTTTTATCTTTATCTTGGTGGCTATCAAAATAGGTTGATATCTCTTATCAATTACTATAGAATAATTGGGATGGTCTCTTCCTCCTCTTGTTGTCATTCCTCCCCTTTTTTGAGGAAAGAACTATTAGGCATGGGAGAGTGCCTATATCCCAAGACTGTTGATGTTGGTAAAACAAGCTTAGTCTTTGGTATGCAATATTCATCATTGTTATATAGCCCAAACTTGTTAACGAAGAAGGCTAGCAAACCACTAGGGATGAGTGTATTTAATACACTGATTCAAGATCAAAGGTGCCATCTCATATTTATGCATCCATAGGTGATCAAGCAAGGCTCTAAAATGGTATTCCCATTAATAAAATGGAGTTTACCTAGTGTCTTTAAGCCTTTCTCATTGATGCCATGAAACATCAACCTATTTGAACACTACTTTCTTGAATTTATGGATAGGAATTCAAAAGTTCAAGTATTTATGATGTTAACTAAAGCCCTTAAGTGTACCAGTATGTAGTTTATTGAATTTTAGTTAACAAGGCCATTACATATAGAAAGAAATTATGATCAATGATACATAATAATAGATCTTCTTTGGAGAAAATCATTGCAAGTACATCCTACAACATTCCCACTTCTTTTAATTTATCTTTAATGAAGTAGTCTTGAAAGACTTTAAGCTTAAGTAGGGCTTTCACCAAATCTTTCACAATTCTAGGGACAACATCAATGCATCATGGATGCTCAATAGTGCTAGCAATTTCTTAAGATGAGCAAGCACATTATAATCAACTTTATTCTAATGGGTTTGGGGAAATTTACCATGACTTGATTGATGGGTGATGAAACATTTTTTTCTAAGCAGTGTGTTTGCGAACTCTAAGAGGGATCATAAATACACTTGATGAGCATCTTCATCTAGGGACCTATGTGACTTGCTCCAGACAAAGGCTTTATCAATTGGCTTAGCCAATGGACCATCTTTTACTAAATCATTCCTAACTCACTATCTCTTAAGTAAGATAAGGAGGTAAGAATTTCCTTGGATAGAATTACTCTTGGTATAAAGTGAGGAAAACTTATGGGGGATAACCCTCAGATCTCTTCATGTCAAAATGCAACATAAGCAATTTATTCTTGCTCAAAGAAGATAAATAGCCAACAATATTCTTTTTATTATTTTTACCTATTAAAAGTACATGGGGTGCAATGTAGTTATAGGTACAATGCTAAAAAGGAATAGTAAAAGACAATCAAGAAGCCTATGTAGCAAACATCCAGGTATTCCATAGTCTCTTATTACTATGGCCATTCAGATAGGGGTAGTACAAGAACTTACGTAGCACTTACTCTGTTGTCTTTAAGATGTGGGCAAAGAAATCCTGACTATCAATAGGGCATTTCCTCATGAAGGACTCAACATCTCTCTCAATATTCTTGGTTAAAAAAATGAGTAGTGTTGTACTAATTTAGACCATGGGCATGGTATACCCATGTCATGAATAGAGAAAGAGAACGTTTTAGAAATTCTACTAAGGAGATGGGCAGAAAAATTTGGCAACACCTAGAATTTATTCTCAACTCGGGGAATCTAGACTTTCTTCTAGATTGGAGTAGCCTAAGGAGCCTATTGGGGCTGTTGCTACTACTCTTTCTCGTGTTGAGCCATCAATAGCCTATTCTTGATCCTCTGACCTAGTTTTAGAGTAGAAGGAGCTTTAGAAGATCAAGGGGAAAAGTTATTAGGACATCAAGAGGGGCAACAAGAGGCAAGCGGAAGCATTAAGAACCATGACATGAACAATACGAAGAATAGCACCTGGTGTTGTTGGAGCTTGAGATATAGTCAACTTCATGAAAATAGATGGAACACCAGTTAGACAAGAGAAGATAGAGCATCATTGTAATGACTTTCTATCTAATGCTAGCCTCTTCCTTAATGGAGAGCAAAAGTTGATACAATTTGTCACAATGAGGGCGTGACTATTTTCTATACTCCCTTTTCTCTAGGGAGGGCACATAACTAATGCCTCAATTACTGTAGGGCTCATAAGAATGATCTTGGTGGGGTGATCCACATGACCAAAAGTAATCTTATTCTCATAAGCATGAAAATCGTAGCAGTAATGAAATGATATCCCTCATAGTGGACTTAATAATAATGGCATTTTAAGAGTCTATTGCTTGTGAATAAAAAGACATTTGTATCAAATCCTAAAAAAGCATTAATAATTAAATAAAATATATAATAATACTAATTACATGTGAGAAATAAAGTAATTGAAATGCTAAGGGCTAAGAAAAAGTGTAGAGTGACAGTAGTCTACTAACTATAGTGATTAATAGAAGAAGTTTGAAAACAAAGTTAAGATCATATGAATGAAATCAGTTAAAAAGAGAATAACTATAAGTTTGAAACTATAAAACACAAGTAAGATCTTTAAGATGGAGAGAAGTTTCTTCCCTAGCAAAGTCACCATATTCTATTTGAGTTCTTTTGGTGCATCCATCACATGTTATTTAAAATCTTTCCTCTTCTCAAACATCCTCTTCACTAAGTCACCACTTCACCCCTATCTAATGATAAACGTTAAGGATGATGATGGAAAGAACATACATACATATATATATATATATATGTATATATATATATATATATATATATATATATATATATATATATATATATATATATATATATATATATATATATATATATATATATATATATATATATATATAAATGAATAAACAAAAGGAGTGTGGAAGACTCATAAGATGATTTTATAAGATAAGTTGAGGAACATAAGTCTAAAGAAAACAAACTAGCTTGATATAAACTTATGTATAAGAAGAACCTACGAAGACTTCTTACATATAACTAGAAAGTCAAATTTATTTTGTTTAGAGCAACTCCCATGGATACATTTCCTACCTAGTTAATCATATCTTGGGGGATACCCAATAATGCTCTTGATTAAGTGAATCTTGCTTATATTTTAAGATTGTCATAGGTTAGCTTATGAGATTGTTATCTTTTTAATAAGGGATACCTCATGCCATCAAAGCTATATGAGGTCATTGAGCAAAAGGTAAATCACCATAACCCAATAGGCAATTGCCTTTTAATAATGATGACCTATAAAATGACATCAAAAGATATATTAAGAATAAAATAACTCAAGTGAGTTTTGATGGATAGGTAAGAAATTCTTAAGACTAGTAGAAATAACCTAATCAATAATTAATGGATGCATCATCCTGGGTTATTAAAACCTAAGTCTTTTTAGTCATAAAGGTAGTCAACTTAGCATAGCCAGGAATCTCATGTCAGTAATCAATGAATTATGTCATCTAGGAGAATTTCATAGATTTAAAGCCAAAGATAGAGACTAACATAGAATGCTAAGACACTATTTGGGTGGAAAAGGATAGGAATAAGGCTTATACTCCTCAAAGCCTGCGAAAGGGAAAAGGAAGGTATAGCCCAAGTATAGGACTTAAACTACCCAAATGGGCCTACAATCTTATCTAAGTCATGACAACCACTAACACCTTAGAGCGTTATCGATAATCACTGAAATGATTATAAATCTTGTGTCTGGTCAGGTGGCGAGGAGCAAGCATACTGTTTAGGGGAATGCAATGAAGCAATATTATTTATCCATAATTTGAGGCTATATTAATTATGCTATGGTTAAAGCCATGACATGCAAATATTTAAAATAGTGGCCATAGATCATGCATCAAAATGAATTTTTATTATAAAAATCAATAATATTTTACCCCAAAAGTTTAGAATTAAATTTCAAATTATTAATTTTTATAGAAATTATTTTATCCATAGATCCTAATGCAGACATGAGCACAAACAAACATAATACATACAAATGCAGACAAATTATCACATTAGTACAAAAAATAAACACACAATAAAAGAATATATATAATAAAGGTTTGTTGCAGCTAGGTTTTACAATACACCCTAGTAAAAAAAGAAGTAGTTAGGTATGCCTTATATATACATGCTTGATCTTAAATTTATATAACAATGAATATTTGAATCTAAGGTGGCTACTCTTGTTCTTTACCTTTATATGGTCCCAATCTTGATGCTTCAGATAGACTCATGCACATAACTTAGTTTCAATAAAGGCTCTTCCTAAACTCTAAAAATCTTATCGTAAAAGTTTACTTTGACTTTGGTTGATTTCAATATAAAATTGGCAAAATATAACAATGAAGTGTGAATTATTGTCTTAGAAAAATCATGTTGCTAAACTTTTGTTAAGTAGTATCATAGGGCTTATAGCATTGGTTTTGAAATTATTATCTATCCATATTCTAAAAAAAGTTATTAGCAAAATCTTCTAGTTTAGGTGAAGCATCTCATTAAATTTTTTTACAAAAGATAACATTAATGATAAAATAGAAAAAAATCTTATTTATCCTCATAATCCTAAGAAGTGTAGCTGTATAGTTGTATCCCCAATCCTTAGGAGTACTAAAAAAAGTGGTTGTCAGAGACACTATAAAAATATAGATATTTTTAGTTGTATTTTTAACTGAGATTTTAAAGCCATTGCTAAAAGTTTCTTTAGCAATGGTATAAATTGCTGCTAATTATCATAATTAGCAGCATTTTTATGGTTAATTTATTCTCTTTATTTTCCCCTAGTATTACTAGCATGGGGATGACCCAGTTGCTCGCATGTAGGGGTATCATAAATTTATCCGACAAGATAACTCGACACGAACCTGACTCAAAAAATCTAGGTTTGGGTTGACCCGAATAATTTATGGTCGGGTTCGAGTTGAAGAAATTGATCCATTTAATATTTCATGTCGGATTCGGGTTGACCCACCAATCCAAAATTGACTCGATTTTAACCCGCTAACTCAAATTTAACTCGAAATTGACCCGAGAACTCAAAATTGACTCGATTTTTACCTGTAAATTCAAATTTGACTTGATTTTGACTTAAAATATATATATAAATAAATCATTCAGGTCTTGTCAGGTTAATCAAGTTGAAATCAGGTCGGATTCATGTTAAGATTTTTGACTCGTTTAATAAATGAGTCAGATTTTGATCAAATTTATTCGGATCAAGTTAAATTCAGATCAAATTTAAAAATTTTACCACCTATACACCCCTCAAGTATGCTCCTCTCACTAGCGCTAATGGCACATCGCGACTTCTTTCATCTCCTCAGATACCCGGCCAAATCTCTCGCTAAATGAGCTCTGATCCTTGCTCCCACCGGCCTTCAATAAATTACTGTCGCTGATGCCCAGCTCGATCGGTTTGATCTCGCTTTCGCTAGCCCTAATCAGATGCAGTGACTTTATCTCCTCTGATCCCTAAGCCTAGATCTCTCACCGGTTACTCCGCCCCTCGCACACCAACCTTCAACAGCTTCACACTGCCGAATTAGTTTGAGAGCTCCAACCTCTTGCTCCCACCGACTTTCAATAGCTTCCCACTACTGAATGACTAGCATGAGGGTTTATTCATCTTAGTGAATTTGAATTCGTGTTCACCATGAGTAGCTTAGCTAGATGTTGTGCCTACAGTCCACGAATGTTTGAAGAAAACTTTTAGTTTGTTCAAAGAAATGGTTAAAGTTGCTGCATTAATTTGAATATTCCTTTTTAATACATTCATCATCATCAAATTATCTAATATATTTATTTAGTTTCATACTTAAAATATATTTCATTTTTATCAAATACTTTGACTCAAGTATGATCTTATGTTTAATTTTGATTTTAGATTTAAACCATGATGTTTGTCAAGTATAAGTTCAAGTTCATGAATATGATCTAATATAAATGTAAGTTTAAATTTAGCAATATCAAAATTAGGATCATATTGTATTGATATACCATCTTTTGAATCTAACACATTTTCGAAAGAATATTCATGAACTATGACTTAGTCTATAAAATCATATGCTATACTTGTGTTGGTGTATGTTTAACATGAATTGATATTTTCGTTTTCCTTCGTAATGTTAAGCATTATATAGTTCTACTAGAATGAAAATTATAATTTCTCTATATCCAAAAGCTTGCATAAAGCATCATTTAATTTTTTAATATTTATCATCTTTTTGAGTTTCATGTTCATTTCTCAGGTTAATGAGAAGCTACCTCCTTTTATTTATTTATTTATTTTTTTATTTTTTATGCAAAGAGATTCAAAGTTTTTGTGGCATATTACCTTTTACAGAAGGTTTATAAATAATTTTTGGAATATCATGAAGCCTCATTATAATCTGTTGAACAAAGATATTCCATCCAAGTTTGGTGATATTTCTAAAGGTAGCACTTTTTTTTTTTCTCCCATCACTGTAGCATTTAACTTGAATCTCCTATTTGAGTTGATGTGTGATGCCAATAGTTATACTATTGGCACTATCTTAGGATAGTGAATTGGTAAGACCTTTAACATTACTTATTATGTGAGCCATAATATTATTGATTGGCAACTAAACTATGTTAACATTTGTGTTCATCAATTTTAGGGCTTATCTTAATCACACATCTCATTAGTGCATCTTATTACTATCATATCATCATATTGATTTATGTTTACAAGGTAGAGTAGAGCATAAGGTTATCTTAACTATCAAGAAGCTTAACGTTAATATTTAGGTAGCTACTAAGGAGGGGCTATTTCAGGGAAATGAGATGGGAGAGTTAAATAGTGGTTTTTATGAAAATGCATGATTATATAAATATAATGAAGGTCTAGCATGATAGGCACAACCTTAAATGCGAATTTATTTTGGATGGAAGGCTCTACATTTTATATTTTTTCTAAGCAAACTAAGATCTATATCATCGCATTCATTCTTGTGAGAAAAACTTATATTTATGGGATGGTTGAAGTTTAGTATGAGCTAAAAAATTGCTTCATGATGAATGATCTATGATTGAAATCATATTTTGAAGCCAACATTACCAAGCAAGCTACTTTAATTTTATCATAATTTAGTTATTCATTTGATACATTACTTATGATGTTGAATTTCATTTTTAATTAACCTTCAATGGAATTTATTTTTTATCAGCAGTGATTTTAAAATGTATAAAAGTTGGATGACCAAACCAAATGGAGTCTCGAGTACATAAAAGGAGTGGAAATTTTTTTGGAGTTTGTAAGTCAAAGAAAAATTGCATTGGTAAAAAATTTATGCCCTTGTAGATTATGCATTAAAGGTATTTTTAAACTTACCTTTTATTTTACACTTACTTTTTAAAGTGTTTATACTCTTGGAGTGCAAGGTATTTTGATATGTTGTTGGAGCTACTGGTTGATAGTTTTCTTGAAGGGACTCTATTGCTTAAGAACACTTATGAGGTAAAAAGATAATGAGAGTGTTTGATCTTGGATACACATAGATAGATGCATGTCCTGATGGTTGTATACTATTTTGGAAAGATAAATCTGATCCAGAAGTGTGTCAAGTTTGTGCTTCATCTAGATCGGTTGTCGATTATAAGAATAATAATGCAGAAGAAGAGAAAGATCATAAAATGTCAGTTAGAATTTTTTGATAATTTTCTTTAATCCCCAGGCTCTAGAGATTATTCAAAACAAAAACAAAAAAATCTACTGAAGAGATGATTTGGCATGCAAAGCATAGAAATAAAGATGACTTTTTGCAATACTAAGCTGATGGAGAAACATGAAAATCATTTGACATTTAATACCCTGAATTTGTTACAAATCCATGAAATATTTACCTTGGTTTGGCCAATGATGGGTTTAATCCACATTTAAGATTATGAATAGTGCATATAGTATATGACATATACTTGTACCTTATAATATGACACCTTAGATTGGAATAAAACAATCTTTATTTATTCTATCATTAATTATACTGGGATAGAAAAACCCAAGAAATGATATTAATGTCTACCTCTTACCATTAATTCATGAGTTGTGTGAGCTATGGTATGGAGTTCAATGTTATAACCAGCAGTTGGAGAAATTTTTAATATGTATGCAGCATTGCTATTGACTATTAATAATTTTCCTATATATGGTATGTTGTCATGGTGAAGCACTAAATGAATACTTGCTTGTTCTTGTTGTGTCTATAATACATAATCTTTATGGCCATACAAAAGTAAGTAATTCTTATAAATGGGACATCGATGTTGGCTTGTAGAAAATCACATCTATCATTGCATAAAGATTCTTTTGATTACACAGAGGAAGTTAGATTTGCACTTAATTGGATTAGTGGAAGCCAAATTCTATCACAGGTAGAGAATCTACTAATTACTCTTAGCAAAGTTAGTAAAAGTAAACCAAAAGCTCTAAAAAGAGGATATGATGTGACAACAACAAAACATCAAAATGATAATACAAATTTGAATAAGAAATCTATTTTTTTTGACCTGCCTTATTAGGAGTACAATTTGTTGCCCCATAGTTTGTATGTTATGTATATAAAGAAAAATGTTTGCTATAATTTTATAGATCATGAAAAATCTAAAGATAATCTACAAGCCACACAAGATTTGATAATTTTGGAGTGAAGAACGAATTACATCTTCACATGTTAGAAGATTTTAGCTACATCTTGCCACTTGCTTTTTTCACAATATCAAAGAGAGATAAGTTGATAATTTGTGAAGTTTTGAAAATATAAAATATCTAAAGGTCATGCATAAAATATTTCTAGGTGCGTGAATATTAATGAGTGTAAAATTGTTAGGCTATAAAGTCATGATTGTTATGTTCTTAAAGGAATTCTACTAATTGCACCTAGACTTGTGTACCATCAGGAGAGGTCTTGAGTACAGTGGTACAACTATCACAATTCTTAAAATCAATATGTGCAAAGATAATCATTCCAAATGAGCTAGAGAAATTACAAAATGATATTACAATGACTCTATGTAAGATGAAAAAAACCTTTTTACCATCATTCAAGGATTATGTTGGCAATAGAGCAGAACTTGAAGAGTCAATAACAAAGGAATATATTATTGAGGAAGGGATATTATTCTTTTTTAAACATTTGGAGAGGTGCAATTTATTGTATGAGTCCTCCAACATAAAATATTTATCAAATAAGGAGAGATTATAATATAAGTTCTTAAGCATTAAGATTCTCTTGGGAAAGGTGGCAACATTTGTATTAGATAATAAATCATTAGTGTAAGCACATAGATATGTGCTTTATCATTATGATAATATTACATCATATAAAGAATTTTTTAAAGATGGATAGAAAAGAAAGATGATGTGACATACACATCTTACGCCTTCAGATATTGAGAAATTTATAATTGAAAATTTTCATAATTGGTTGAGACAAACAGTAAGTTGTTGACTTTCTCATTCATTTATTACTTGCTACTCTTGTCACATAATCATATTATTTTTCATTGCAGGTCTTATTTAATAATGATCCGTTAATATCATATGAGATTAAGGTTCTTACTAAAGGGCCAAATAGGTTTGTAAAAAATGTAAAAGGTTTAATATTAATGGATATGACTTTCATACAAAGGATCATGATTAGAATAAGAAGAATTAGAATTATGGTGCTGTGAATATTACAAAGATTAGAGTTTTCAATTATTATGGACAACTTAATGATTTATTGATATTAATTATTCTGATATATTTTGAGTTGTGTTATTCAAGTGTGATTGGGCTAATACTAGTACAACTATTATGAAACAAGATCAATATGGATATATTTTAGTAAACTTCTCATGTTTGATTCACATGGGAGACAAAATAGAAGATCATCCATTTATTTTCTCTTTACAATAGAGCCTATTTTTCATATTTAAGATCCTAAAAATATCAATTGGAATTTTACTATCAAAGTCAAACTAAGAGATGTCTTTGATTTAAGTATTTAATGCAATAGTGTATGAGTGATAAATATGCAAAATGACAACATTTATGAAATAAGTTATCATTACCTTTTAATTATAATAGCCTTTTTTTCTTATTTCTTTTTATCATTCATTTTTATATTTGTGCCTTATATGTAATGTCTTATAATTTGTAGGAATGATAGGTGGCAGTCTATTAAGAATGGCTAAAATGGTTATCAGTAGAGCTGGATTAAGTAGGGGAGAAAATAGTAGATCTTATGATAACTTCTCTACCCTGGCACATCCTGATTCACCTAAGGAGAATGAGCATAGCTGAACACAAAAACAACCATACCATTCAGTTAATGCACGATCCACACGGTTGAAAGAAGGGATTTGGCTTATTGGTATGCAATTTTTTTTTCAAAATTCAATGCATACTTTAATTCTTATGAATAAATTGTAATCATGAATATTTTTATTTTAGATGTGCAAGGCTCCCCTATAACGCATAAATGATTCACAATATGTGCAGATATTCAAAGACACAAGAGTGCACATCAAAGTGAACGAGAATGGTATTTCATTTAATATTCTAAAGGGATCTTACATCGGTGTTATTGCCAAAGACCTTATTTTGGCACCTATCTTTTTTCCAGATTAGTGTAATAAGAGTATGAAACCTTTCAAGAAGAGAATGTTTACTGAGATTGAGGTATTAAATATTTAATTATACCTTAGTTTATGTAGTTTAAATTTATTAGATTAATATAATATTTTATTTTCAATAAAAGGTTGAATTTGCTAGACATCCGCCATTGAGTTGTAGTATATAACATGCTTATCGAGGAAATTATGGAGGCCGTTCCAAAAGGGGTAGATCCAGCTCAGCGGTGTCAACTAGTGACCTAATGGTCATAATCTGAAGATTAGGTTAATGTCATGATAATTTTATTATTATTATATAAAATGTTCAATTACTAAAATATGTTATTGCAGGTGAGGACAACAAAGAATATTGAAAATATAAAGAAACAAACATGCTCTCATATAATTTGTCATATGAGTTTTGTTCGTAGAGAAAAAGAGATGATAAGAAACTAAGTTATATAAATTTTTATTTTTTGGGTAGAGAAGGTGTCTTATTACTTACTTTTGATGTTGCATGTACTGTTGTATTGTCATCTCTAATCTTGTGTGCTTGGTCTTGGGTTATGTGTTTTTTTGTAGAAGTGTCAAAGGGTGACTTTATTTTCCATGATATAATCTCTATGATTTTCCATTTACTCGTATTTGAAAAATTTAGGAATTCATAGGTTATCCTGGATGAATCTATGATCTACCTGCATTTTCTCTACTAGAGCAATTACTTACTCAAGTTGGGTTGAATATGATGTTTCTTTCTTTTGCTTGTGTTTAATAGGCAATGAGAGTAATGAGGCAGTGATTAGCACATATATGAAGTGGGTAGCATATTGTAAATTTATTGTCCTTCATTATATGTAAATTAATCACTCTAATTTCTTTTAGATACTAGACTATATATTTATTTTGGCTTAGCTTGGGCCATTCATTTGTACGTCATTTTCTTATACTATTTTTGGAGGTTTTTATGGAAGGTTGTTGATGTGAATCCAAATCATCCAATGGCCAAATTAACAATAAGAATAGACTCAAACAGTAAGGAATACAAAATACAGCAAAATAATAGAAAATCATTACAACTTTTGGGATGATTACAGAGAAAGAAGCGAAGGAAGTTACAGTGGAGATAACAAAATAAAAGCCATTAGAACCCTTAAGTGCACAGAAATAAAGAACTGAGATAAATTCTCCTAAACCGACCAGGGCAGAAAGAACAAGGGAAATTATAGAGAGCAGTAGGATGAAGATTTTTACAACAGCAATAATAAAATGCCCAAAGTAACAGACTTTATTAAATACAAGACATATGAAATAGTCCAGAACCGAAGACCAACAGAAGCAAGCCAGAGCTTAAACTAAATCAACAGAAACTATTTCCACAGCCTTCCGGAAAGTAAAGAACCATAATAGATTTAACTGCCAAAAGAATAGAAGAACAAAGACTTAAATTCAAGAAATCAAGAAGAAGAGTAAATAGATGGCTCACTCAACCGCGAAAAGACAAGCAAAATTGATAACAAACTGTAACAGAAAACCATTAGCATAGAAAAAGGCAGAGATCTAGATTATATGAAGAAAAAGAAAACTATAAATAGAGGTAAGACGCAAAACAGAGGAGATCAAAAATATTCTGAAAAGAAACCCTTCTCTTAGTGTCTATCCTTCTGCTCCATCATCCCTGCTATCTTCACCAGTTTTCCCTCACTGGAAAACCATTCCTTCGGCGAGAAACCCCCTTGGGTGTTCTCCCTTCGCTCCCGCAAACCATCCTTTCTCTCGGAGTGACGATGGCTCGAACAGTCGAAAGACTAAAAGAAAATAGGTTAAAGACGAAGTTTATCCCAGAAGACTAATCAAATGGCCAAGACAGAGCCAGCGCAAAGGCAAACTACGGTGAGGTTTTATTCCAAGATACAAAGATCAAGGCAGACAGATCCAGCCCACAAGAAACTGACGTGTGGATTCCACTCAAGAAAGATTAAGATCCAACGGCCCAATTCAAAGAGCGAGCAATCTGCGTGCATCCAACGCTAAGGGTAAAAGGCTATCCAATGCAGACACGCCTTTCCCATTGAGATTACTCACTCGGTAGGGTTCATCCCACTCGATCGAGTCAACTCGAAACCATCAAGACCCAATAGAGCCAATTCAGCACTGTACCCCCAAAATCAGGGAAATTTGAGCCACTTAATTAGAAGTGCATTGTATTCTAGTTAATTGCAGTTAATCAAGCTAATTCCAGCAATTACATAGAAATTAGAACCGTATTATTGGTGCTCTCATTGATTACCATAACCCAAACAATGGCAGAAGGCACAAGACACACAGCAAAGACCATAGATGAGTGTGTAGGAAGACTAAATAAAACAGAAGAGCAAATGACCTTAGTCACTATGGTATTGACTGAAATATCAAGAAGATTGACTGCCATAGAAAACAGATTTGAAAAATAACCTTAAATCCAGGTATGTGATGCATTCCCTTCAGAATCCTATTCTCCAAACAGACCACATACACACACATCCATGTCAATACTTGTCAAAATAGATATGCCCAGATTTAATGGAGAAAACCCTAAAGGTTGGCTCTTTAAAGCAGAGCAATTCTTTCAGTTTTATAACACATCAGAGGAGCAAAAATTTTTAATATCCTCAATATACATGGATGGACCTGCTTTGAGTTGGTATCAATGGATGCAATTAAATAAATAATTGTATTCATGGCCACAATTTAAAGAACAAGTTATGCAAAGATTTGGCTCTTCCCTATAGAGATTTAAGAGGAGAATTAGCTAAGCTTCAACAAAGAAACCACAAGGCAACACTTTTATAATGAGTTTGAAGACCTAGCTAACCAAATTTCAGACATTCCACATGAATTTCTACAAAGCTGCTTTGAATCAGGGCTTAAATTAGATATTAAAAGGGAAGTAAGATCCCTACAACCTTCTTCCTTACAACAGGAATTTCAATTAGCCAAGCTAATGGAAGACAGATTGTCTGATGTAACAAAAATGCATAGAAATAGCGTAAATCGTACACTAGTAAAAGAATATCGAGTGCTCCAACTACCTATGCAGCCTCCCACAAATGCCACTCAACACAAATCAACATAAGCAAATATCAATTCAACAAAGAACTCAAATAGAAGACGAAAAGAAGAGGCTTATGCTTCAATTGTGATGAGAAGTACCATAGAGGGCATATCTGAAGTCCAAGTTATTTGCATTAATGGTAGTCAATGATGACCAACAACCGCAACATGATGATCAGCCCGACAACCAATGGGTACAAGAAGAAATATTAGCAGCAAGCTTCATGTATCAACCATTTAACCCAGGCTAAGGAAGCCTATCTAACAAGTATACATAATTATTAGCCATTTATATCCTATATAGCTTAGTGTTTTCAGATAGCACATCCTTACATAGCCTACTCTATCATAGAATTACCAATAAGCTATTCCCTAATATAGAGTATAACTGCAACCAGCAGTTCATTACATACAGCCCTATCCAATGGATGAGTCCAGTTCAGGTGAATTCCCAGAGCTGCAACTACAATATCCACCTAGTGGTAATCCAGCTACAGGATCGTAAGCATACAAAGGCAGAAACAAGTCTACAACAAGGGACAAAATTTTCGTTCTTATTAATAGAAACCAGCAATCATTTAACAAAAGAATTCTACTTCCAACAGACAATCAAATTGCTACTTTCATAGTCAGTGGGAGGGAAAGTATCAACAGGAGCTTCTAAGAAATGAATTGAAGAAATAGAGAAGTCAGATGTTCATTTTGACCTTGAGGACAAGATCAGTTTGAGGAGGAGAGTAATGATATGAATCCAAATCATCCAATGGCCAAATTAACAATAAGAACAAACTCAAACAGTAAGGAATACAAAATACAACAAAATAATATAGAAAATCATTACGTGACCTTTTAGGATGATTGGAGAAAGAAGGAAGGAAGTTACTGGAGATAACAAAAAGCCATTAGAACCCTTAAGTGCAATAATAGCAACGAGATAAATTCTCCCAAACCGTACAGAACAAGGGCAATTACAGAGAAAGAGATGAAGACTTTACAAAGAACAATAAAATGCCCAAAGTAACAGACTTTATTAAATACAAGACATATGAAACAGAACCAAGACCAAGCGAGCTTAAACTAAATCAAGAAACTATTTCTGACCGGAAAGTAAAGAACCATAATAGATTTAACTGCCAAAAGAATAGAAGAACAAAGACTTAAATTCAAGAAATCAAGAAGAAGAGTAAATAATAGATGGCTCGTACCTCAACTGCCAGAAAGACAGAAGCAAAAATTGATAACAAACTGAATGTAAAATCAAGTAGAAAAAAAGGATATATCTAGATTATATGAAGAAAAGAAAACTATAAATAGAGGTAAGACGAAAAGAGGGGAGATCAAAAATATTCAAAAGAAACCCTTCTCAGTCCATCTCCATCATCCGCCATCTTCACCGCTTTTCCCTCACTGAAAACCATTCCCTTCCTCCCAAAACCATCCTTTCTCTGAGCTCACCTCGAAAAAAAAGAGTAAAAGAAAATAGGTTAAAGACGAAGCTTATCCCAGAAGACTAATCAGACGGCCAAGATAGAGCCATCGCAAAGGCAAATTACGGTGAGATTTCATTCCAGGATACAAAGATCAAGGCAGACAGATCCAGCCCACAAGAAACAGACATGTGGATTCCACTCAAGAAAGATTAAGATCCAACGGCCCAATTCAAAGAGCAGAAAGCACAATCTGAGTGCTAGCATCCAACGGCTAAGGGTAAAAAGGTGCTATCCAATGGCTCAGACAGCACCCGCCTTTCCCATTGAGATTACTCACTCAGCCGGGTTCATCCCACTCATACTGAGTCAACTCAAAACCGATCATCAACAGAGCAATTCAGATCAGACCACCAAAATCGTGGAAATTTGAGCCACTTAATTAGAAGTGCATTGTATTCTGGTTAATTGCAGTTAATCAAGCTAATTCCAGCAATTACACAGAAATCAGAACCGTATTAGTTGTTTTATTCAATAGTTTGATGGACCTAATATTCCACTTTATGCTTTTCCTAAAAATCAAACTTTGCTAACTTATCATCAACTGATCTTAGTTTGGAACGTGGAGCTTGTTATTCTCTTTATTATGCTAATGCTATATTAGCTATTATGATCTTTTCTCTATCTGATCTGAGATAAAAAAACATGGTGTTTTTGTTATGTTTATTCTGCTTGTAATTTCAGGGAGTTTTATCATGCGTGTATGGCATCATCGATCTGTCCTTCAATCATGAAATGTCCCTGATGTCTTAGTTTTATAACTTTGTTGATACCTAACTAGCTTGTGCATAGTCAACGCCATGAGCCAGAAGTTAAGCAAGTTTTGGATAACATTAAGAAGCATAATTGCTCATTCGACTTTGATTGGCATAGCCTCGTGCGGATTATTAATTGTTTATGTTGACCAGCAGTTTTTCTTTTTGTTTAGATTGATGTTTCTTTTCCAACCACTTAGTTTATAGTGAGGGCATGGAGTTCACCGATACTAGTATGAGTTGTCGGTCTGGTAGAGTTGATGTTGCTGAGCCAAATGAGAAGCAACGTGAGCTAGTTAGACCTCCTCTAATCAAAAGAGATGCTAGGAATGGAGGCCAAGAATCTAAATTAATAAGAAATTATATCTTTATTTAAAAGTTTTTGATTTTTAATGGAAATACTAGTTTCAAGTATTATAAGAAATGGTTGTCAACCTTGTTCTAAGAACACCACTATTACTTAACCAGACAGCCAAATCACACCCAAATTACAAAGATTTTTGCATTACAAATTAAAAAAAAAAATTGACATAAAATGAAAGAGTTTATATATTCATAATTTCTTTTGATTTTTTTTCTCAAATGTAATTTTGATTTAGTATGAGATTAGCATGGGAAAAAGCACAGACTGAACCTTAACCTAAACTGACCTCTTATATTAAAATAATTGAATATAGGAGGAGAAAAAAATATCCTTTTAACTTTGGTTCTTAGGCATTCAATACTGATTGATGTAGTAGAAATATAGTTGCAAATAGCTTAGCATCATGCAATAGAAATAATTTATCTGTAATTTACTCAGTGTAAAATTGCAGTGAAGTTGTTGCATAAGAAGTTAATCGAAAAGTCATGGTTATTATTACAATTTTTTTTTAAAATGTCTGATCGTAATTTTTTGGTAGCCACTGCACTTTATCAGATAGGGTTAGAAAATGCAGTTTTTCCATCGCAAAATTTTCAAATGTGGCTAGAATGCAATTTTCAAACAACAATACGGTGTATTTTCGTATTGCGTCGCCACCGCTACCCGCATCACATTCTTAATATTTTTTGTGTGCATAGTTTATCATTTTTATTTTAGAGGAACACCACCCCCTAAAACCACAAGCATTTTTTTGAGTCTTAGTGTCAATTGCCCCTTATTTGTGTAGTAGTAACTTTAGAATTACATTCATTTTGCTTATGGTCCTTTTGGTTTTGCATGTTTTTATATCATATATCCTCATAGTAATTCATGCTTTCACAAATTCAGATTATGGTGGTAAAAGCAAAAAAATCCAACATGCAGGTTTATTGATGCTTCCGAGTGAAAATATGGAAGAATTGGTGAAAGAGCATGAGAGACAAACCTAACAAGCTGTACGAAAAGCTCATCTTGATGAGTTAAGACCAAGAAGTAGTTGTATCATTATTGCGTGCTAGAAAATCAATTATGGTAGAATAAATTTTTTTTGCTTTAGTCTTGTTGAGAAATCTAGTACACACACAAATATTTAAACAAAGAACGAGAAACTCTAGGATTTTTATGTGGAAAAACCTCGAAAAGATGGAAAAAATCACGGGGCCTAGCCCAGTAAAAATGTTCCACTATATATATCTATTTTTGGAGTACAAAATTTAAGTTTTTCCGATAATGGGATTACAGAGTTATATGTGAGAAAGCCTGACAACGGAAATCCTAGGATTATGTAATAACAGCTATGCAACGGTAGTTGGGTTGCAACAGTTGTTGATGGCAGTCATCAATAGTGAATGACGGCTATCGGTGATGATCCGGGCGACCGCCGTGGTGGTGCGGTGGTGACCAACAATAGGTCAACCGTGGCGCCAACGCGGTCGACTCAGTGGTCGGCTTACCAACGGTGGTCGACGGCGGTCAAATGACCAATGGCAGTGGTCGATGACGGTGACCAATGACGGTGGTCGACGACGGTGGTCGGCGGTGACCAACAACGGTGGTCGACGGCGGCGAGGACTGGCGGTGGTGGCTGACAACAGTGGTCGATGGCGGTGAGGACCGGCGGTGGTGGCCGATAGAGGGGACTGGAGGTGGTCGGCGGTGACCAACGGCAGTGGTCGACGGTGGCGAGGACCAGTGGTAGTGGCTAACGGCGGTGGTCGGTGGTGATGACCAATGATAGTGGTCAACGCGAGACTAAGGGTGGCACCCAGGTGGTTGGCGATGATGATCAGTGGCGGTTGCCGACGGCGATGGTCGGCGACGGTGATGACCGGCGGCGATAGTCGGCGGTGGTCGGTGATCATCGACTGGTGGCACGATTATGCTTGGAGGTTCATCAAACCTTAGAGCTCTTTCTTCTTTAGCTTGGCCTCCCCTCATGTGAAGAATGAGAGACTATTTATAGATTATGGGAGTGACACCTTTATAAATACAGGCAAAATTTAAACCACTCAATCGGATGGCTCAAAATGATTTCTTCGATCATTTGATGTATTTTAAGTATTTGAATGCTCAAATGAAGTCATAATTAGGAGATCTTAGGTTTGTTAGATTCGACTCATCATGACACTCGATTTGACTATAAACTCTCCATATTTAAGAGTCGGTTGATATCCCAAAATTTTCAATTATATTTTAAGCACTTGATCTAGGTTAGTCCAAACTCAGAATCAGATTGCTTTTGACATCAAGATTCGTGCTTCAACTAGTGGCATTTTCAATATCATATCAGTTGCCCCATATTTTTGGATGATATTATCTCTATCATCTAAAAATACATGTCAAATAATTGAAAATAATAACTTATTTAATAAAATTTGAGGATTCCTTAACCTTTGCATCACATATAGCTTGAGAGAATAGATCTTCATGGGTGTACAAGACTATAATTACTGCAGTAAAAGCTTTATCAAGGTTGAGTATCATGGGCCCGCCGGTGCTTTCATGGTGCGCCGTATGAACTGGATCATGACGTCCGGTGAACGGAAATTTTGGGGTTTTTTTTTTCAATTTTCTCTTACCTTTATTTTTTTTTTTGACTTTTATAAAAGGAAAGAGATAATTGAGTGCAAAAATTTCAAAATCCATTTAAATGTTTCCAAATTTTCTCTCAAAATTTATTCTTTTTTCCCCCTATTGTGGATCTATAAAAACCCTCCTTGGGGTCATGTAAAGAGACACAGTTTTCTCCCATATGCTCTAAAATATTCTTCTGCATTGGATGAGAAATTATCTAGCAGAAGTTCAGGGGCTAAGAGTAATAAATTTTTTTTCTTTTGTCAATGAAGTTCTGACTTTCTTCTGAAAAGAAGGTTATTTGCTTTGTTGATCAAGACTTGTAGTTCATATAGTGAGGCTCCAATTTTCCCTCGAGAGAGGTGTCAATTGTCCTCGTCAGACTGGTCGAGTTTGGAGGTGATCAAGACATGTAGTTCATACGATGAGGCTCCTATTTTTCCTTAGAAAGTGGCGTCAACTGTCCTCATTGGACCGACCAGGTTTGGAGATGATCAAGACCCGTAGTTCATATGGCGAGGCTCTGATTTTCCCTCGAAATAGGTATCAACTATACTCGTAAGACCGACCAAGTTTGGAGGAGATCAAGAACCGTAGTTCATACTGCGAGGCTCCGATTTTCCCTCGAAAAGGGTCGTCAACTGTCCTTGTTGGATCGACCAGGTTTGGAGGCGATGAAGGCCCATAGTTCATACAGGAAAGCTCTAGTTTTTCCTCGAAAAGAGGCGTCAACTATCCTTGTCGGACCGGCCGAGTTTATAGGTGATCAAGGTCTGTAGTTTATAAAAAATTAATTTTCTTGAAACTCCAATAGATGGTTTAATAGTTGACAACTATATGGAAGGGGTAGAATCGAATCCACTAAGGATTTTTGACCCATCCGAGGTTGTTTGTCAAAGTATTACTTGATGACCTTAACCTATATGAAAGAGGTTGAATTAAATATGCTGAAGATTTTTGACCCATCTGAGGTTATTTGTCAAAGTGTTACTTGATGACGTTAACCTATATGGAAGAGGCCGAATCGAATTCGCTGAGTATTTTTGACCCATCCAAGGTTGTTTGTTAAAGTGTTACTTGTGACGTTAATCTATATGGAAGAAGTCGAATCAAATCCGCTGAGGATTTTTGACCCATTGGAGGTTGTTTGTCAAAGTGTTACTTGGTGGTGTTAACCTGTACAGAAGAGGTCGAATTGAATCCACTTAGGATTTTTGACTCATCTAAGGTTGTTTGTCAAAGTGTTACTTAATGACGTTAACTTGTATGGAAGAGGTCGAATCAAATCTGCCAAGGATTTTTGACTCATTCGAGGTTGTTTGTCAAAATTTTACTTGATGGCATTAACCTGTATGGGTTGTTTGTCAAAGTGTTACTTGATGATATTAATCTGTATGGAAGAGATCAAATCGAATCTGCTGAGGATTTTTGACTCATCCGAGGTTGTTTGTTAGAGTGTTACTTGATGACGTTAACTTGTGCGGAGTATGTATAAAGTTATGAAATATCCGAGATTATTTGTCAGAGTGTTATTCGATGACGTTAACCTGTGTGGAAGAAGTCCGATCAAATCCCCTTGGGATTGATCATACCCCAACCGAGACATAATATGAGTTGTGCATTTCTCAAGTGAGAAGATTGAAATGAAGATCATTTATGTGCAACAAGCTTAAAAGAAAAAAATCATAAACTCATTACTTTGATAATGTCGGTGATATAATATTGTCATAAGATAATTTAACATTAGGAATGAGATAAATTTTTAGAGAGAGTTAACAAAAAACAAGAGGTGGAGAGGAAAAGATAAACGATATAGAATAAAGGCTGTAATATTTATGCACTAAGAATTACAGATAACACTTCCAGAGATACTCTATGTTCCAAGTTCTAGGGAAGATTTTTTCCTCTGGATCCTTCATCATAGCTTGATGGTTGGTCATTTGATAATGAAACATTGAGCAAATTTTCTGTAGGCAAAGCCCTCTGAGCTACTTCTTCATTTCGAAGGTTAAAATTCTCGATGCTAAAGATCACCGAAGGGCGTGGTTGAGCTTGTCTGAGGTAATATGATTATACTATTTGTTAATTTCCACAGACCACTCCAATCTCAATGGGGATTAAAAATTTTATCTTAAGATGAGGTACCAAGGTGACAGCACCAAAAATTGATTGGAGTGGCCTTCCAAAGATAGCATTGTATGCTGAATTTGACTTGATCACTATGAATTGAACTGAATGAGTAACTTGTCGAGAAACTTCTCTGAGAATAACAGGAAGAGTGATTGTCCCCTCCACTCGTATAGGGCGATTATCAAACCCATATAATGATCTTGCAGCGAGTTGGAGCTTTTTCTTAACAAGACACATGCTAAGAAAGGTGGAGTAAAATAAAACATCAACATAACTCCCATTATCAATCAAAATTCTCTTAACATTATAACATGGGTCACCGATCCCCACACTGATGAGAAGAGGATTTTGATGCGGAATTTGGACTGCTTCCAAGTTTGAGTCATTAAAAGTGATGGGATGATTAATACGAGATTTTTTTAACTTTGGCTCTTCAAAGGTGATGATGAAGACTTGTTAAATAGTAGTTGCTCTCCTGCAATCATTTCAATTTCTTCAACTATTTGGCGACTATTTTGTTGTATTTGTGATGATTGTCTGCTGCCCCTTGGAGTTATGTTTACTTGAGTTGATTGATTATGCACAAATTGACGCAGATATCCTTGTTGAATGAGCCTCTCAATCTCTTCTTTGAGTTGTTTACATGCCTTTGTAGTATGTCCACGACTTCGATGGAAGTGATAATATTTCTCTTGATTTCCTGAATTTAGTTTTAGTGGATGTGGCCACTTAATGGTCTCTTCATCTCAAATGGTCATGAAGACGTTAACACAAGATGCGTTCAGTGGTGTGTATTCCCTTTCTGGTCGTGGTTCATGTCATTGATATGGGGGGCCATGGAGGAAGATCACGACTGCCTTGTTACTTCTTTTGTTGGGATTGTTGATCTGTATTTCCTGGGGCACTCTTACATTTTCCTGTAGATTGTTCAAATTATTTATGATGGGCTTTAATAACCTCATCAACATAAATTTGTGTTTCCACACAATGAACTAAGTTGGCATATGAGCGGACCATATCACGCATTAGTGCGAGTATAAAGGCCCAGGACGGAGCTCTCCAAGAAAAACTCCTCTTAGTAATTCAGACTCTACTCCTAGTATTTGGCGAGCCTTTAAGGAGAACTTCTGGAAGTACTCCTTATGTGATTCACCTTCATTTTGATGAATGTCTGAGAGATGAGAGGAATCTTTAATGATCCTCCAGTTCACAATAAACTATTCTACAAAAATCTTAGCAAGTTCGCCAAAGGTATGGATAGATCCCCTTGAAAGGGAGTAAAACTAAGTGCGGGCCTGACCCTTGAGGGTGACTGGAAAGACCTGACAAAGAAGTGTGTCAGGAGCTCGTCGGATATGCATAATGATTCTGTAATGATCGATGTGTTCATATGGGATAGTTGCCTCATCATAGGAGTCGATGTTCGAAAGCTTGAAACCTACGAGAATAGAATGTTGAAGAATAGCTTCAGTTAAAGGTGAAGATTTCTGATAGACGAGGTGATTGGGAAGATGATTTCTGTCTTTAAGGTGGAATTCTTCTTGCTTTAGGCATTGTAATTCCACACGTCTAACATGACAGGTTGAATCAACAGGGCAAGAGTGTGCCAAGCTATCAGAAATAATTGACGGATTGCAATCTTCTAGAGAGGTTCCCATTGCACCTTCAATGATAGGGTCATGCCTATCAGGGGGAAGTGAGGCAGAAGCTTGGTGTCCTTAGTTTAAGGATTGATTTTAGGAGTGACGGGAGTTGGAGTGAGAGGCTCCATTATTGCGAGTGTTATGCATATTGACCATAATACAAGAATTCACAGTGATTGCGATTGTGCCATAAACGGCATCAAATTATTGTGTGCTAGAAAACCAGCTACGGTAGAATAAAACTTTACACCTTAGCCTTGTTGAGAAATTCAGCACACACATATATATTTGAAGAGAGAACGAAACTGTGATTTTATGTGAAAAATCGAAAAGAGGAAAACCACTGGCCTAGCAAGAAAATGTTTTACTATATATCTGTTTTAGAGTACAAAGTTTAAGTTTTCTCGACAATGAGATTACAGAGTTGTATGTGAGAAAGCCTGACAACGAAAATCCCAGAATCATGTAACAATAGCTATACAGTGGTAGTTGGGCTGTAGCAGTTATTGGTGGTAGTCGGCAATAGTGCATGACGACTGTCGGTGAGGATCAGACGATTTTTAAGTAGTGGCAGCTGGCGGTGGTGATCGCGGATCTGCGGACAAGTAATGACCTACTGTGGCGACTATGCCGATAATGGCGTGGTAGTGGCGATGATCAATGGCGGTGGTCGCAGGGACCAATCGCGTGGTCGACGGCAGGACCGGCGTGGTGGTTGATGCAGTCAATCAGGACGTTATGGCGACCATGTGGTGGTCGACGGCAGTGAGGACTGGTGGCCTATAACGGTGGTCGACGGCGATGACCGATTGGCATTACGCAGCGACCGACAAGGAACGGCGACCAAGCGGGTCGACGGCGGCGAGACCGTGGTGGTAACCAATGGTGGCGGTCGGCGGTGGCGGGATCGGGCGATGCGGTCCGGGACCGACGGCGACGTGATGACCATCTGTCAACGATCAACATGCGGTGGCACGATTATGCTTGGAGGTTCTTCAAGCCTTAGAGCTCTCTCTTCTCTTTAGCTTGGCCTCTCTTCATGTAAAGAATGAGGGACTATTTATAGATTATGAGAGTGACACCTCTGTAAATATAGGCAAAATTCAAACCACTCCATCAGACAACTTGAAATGATTCCTTCGATCATCTAATGCATTTTAAGTATTTGAATGCTCAAATGAAGTTAGAATTAGGAGATCTTAGGTTTGTTAGATCTAGCTCGTTAAGACGCTCATTTTGACTATAAACACTCCATATGTAGGTATTTGAATGCTCAAATGAACTCACAATTAGGAGCTCTTAGGCTTGTTAGATCCAGCTCGTCAAGATGCTCGATTTAACTATAAACACTATATTTAAGAGCTGACTGTTATCTCAAAGTTTTCAATTATATTTCAGGATTTTTTCTCCCTCTTTTCAGGAGTTTTTTTACGTAAAAATCCTGGAGTTTCTTGATCTCTCTTCAAATATCTGTGTGTGTGCTAGATTTCTCGATAAGGCTAAAGCATAAAGGTTTATTA
This sequence comes from Cymbidium sinense, assembly GCA_021442155.1. Classification (NCBI taxonomy): domain Eukaryota; kingdom Viridiplantae; phylum Streptophyta; class Magnoliopsida; order Asparagales; family Orchidaceae; genus Cymbidium; species Cymbidium sinense. The sequence goes on along the minus strand of CM038227.1, from coordinate 66,820,035 downwards.
TACCATAACTGATTTTCTAGCACGCAACAAGCATAAAACCACTTGAAGCTTATCTAAACCCATGTAAATGCTTCTTGTAAGTGAAACCAAAAATGTAGCTATCTCATGACACCATAATTATTTTTCTTGAGGTTTCTTTTATAGATTTTACACATTTAATTTGTATTTTGATATTTGATATCTATTTGTTTAACTTGTTCTTCTATAGTAAGAATTTTAAAAATAATTGTAATAATCTGTAGTAATTTTTATTATTTCTATAGCGACATTTTTTACTGCTGCAATTCTAGAACAATAATAGTGGTTTATACCACTCAAGCCTATAAATATAGAAATGCTTAAAATCACTGCTACAGCTCCAGAAATATTGTGATAAAAATTATTGCCATATCTAAGACATACCCTACAGGCTCTCAAATTGATATGAAAACCCCTTCCAGCATATCTAAATTAATGTAGATATAACCTGCCATTATAGTTTGACATTTTTAAAAATGAAGAAAATTTTTATATGATTGATATAAATAACTCATTTTGTATGTTTTGATGCTTTTTTATCCAAATATTTCCTTTAAAGATAATTGATATTTACCTTATTAAGATGTAAAGAAACTCATATATTATTTTATATTGTATTATTATGATGCACCAAAATTTCATTTGAGAGTGAATTAGATTTTTGTATGAAATGGAATATATTTTTTGTTTCTTGTTTCTCTTCACTTTTGGTAATACAATTGTTAAAAAAAGAACATGTTTTCTTGAAGATGGTGTAAATTCCATGCTAAGACATGTTACAAACTATGACAAATGACCTTCAATGAACATTGACAAGGTTTAGGGTTTAGTGATAAACTCTAGTCTCATGCCAATTGTAAGATGATTTTAAGTGCCTCCATACAATATGATAATAATGATCTTAAGGAAATCATTGATGAAATCATAAATGTTTATTAGTTGAAGACACTTAGCCATTAATGATAAGCAATTATTTAATGAGATAGAATAACAAATTATTTTAGTTTTAGAGGACTTTTATAAATTTTTTGCTTGGAATTATTCTGAGAGTTCTCTGAAATAGTATTTTATAAGTTGTTAATTATTCTTGATGCTTCTTTAAGAAAACAAGCTCTAAGGAGAATGCAACCTGAAATCAAAAAAATTAATTATTCAAGAAAACAAATAATTAAAGTCAAGTTCATTCAAGAAGAATCATATTTTACATAGATAGCTAGTATTGCCATTTTCTATAAAAATTGATAAATTTGAGTTTGTGTTGATTATAATGATTTAGTTAAGTTTGTCCTAAAGAAAAAATTTCTTCGTCTATTCCTAAAATACTGATTTTTGTATCCTTTATTAATTAAATATTTCTCTTCATAAATGACTTATCTAGATATAATCATATAAAGATAACCCTAAAAATGAACATCATTTATGTTTTAGAACTCCAATAGGCATTTATTATTATAATTTTATGCCTTATGGATTAAAAATATTGGTTGTGTCAATATACAATGACCTAAATCTAACAAAATTCATAAGTAAAAACATGAAAGATTAAACATTAAGTGCTTTAGTCATATAAATAATGAGATAGAGTATGAAGCTCATATCATTGATCTCAAGTTGTCCATTTAATTAGTCTTAAGAGAATCAAATATTATTCTAAATCTCAATTAATTATAAGTTAAGAGTTAGCATATATACTATTTTGAAGCCTAATTTATATGCATACCATTATAAAAGTATTATCATAACTTAAAAATATTCTAAGTATTACTCTGACTATAATACTCTGATGACAAAATAGTAAAATGATTTAGTTGTAATAAAATTTTGATCAATTTATTAAAATTTTTTTGAATGTGAATAAAAAAAATGGCATGGCAACCCATTAGAAGCTTTGTGGGCATGTAGAACTTGTAGAATTCCCAAACATATAACTTCTTATACATTAACCCTTGGGTCATAAGTGGTACCTCTCTTAGAAGTAGAACTACCATGTTTGTGGATAGCTATTAATATTAAATTCAATGTTCAATAAAGCATTTAGCTTTGCTCAAGAAGAATTGGACAACATTGATAGCTTTAGCTTCAAGCTTAACAAAACCTTGAGCTATATCATGCATGGATAATGCGAGCACATGATAAACTTATTTAGGTCACCAAATTGGCTATTTCAAAGAGAAGCATTCAATGACACCAAAAGTCACCCAATTAAAGTTTAAATGATCCTAGATCGAATACTAAAAGCTCAATTAGAAATTTTAGAAAATTATTTAGGCCACCAAATGGTTTCTAAAATTGGCATGCTTATAGTAAAGTTGAGGTATCAATGAGGCAAATCTAATAAGCCTATTATCTCTCAATTCCAATATCATTAAAATAAGTGAATGCTCAAAGAAATATCTCATGATCAAGGGAATAATTTTAAGACATCCTACGGAGTTAATTGAATTTTACTTATATTCATAGAGAATATAACTATCAAAATCTATGAATAAGCCCTCATCCTTCACATGAAGAGACCTAGAGCTTGAGATTCAAGAGAACTTCAAATCTTAAAGAATCCATATTCGCCAACACTGGACCATTTGTTACAATCTTTGATGAACTACTATTTGATTGTCATTGCATGATTGTTGATTGACATTATTGTTGGACCATCACCTATTTTTTGCTATCAAATTATCATACATCCATCATCATTGGATCATAAACTGATTACTTTTGCTAGATCATTCATTGACCACTGATGTTTAATTGCCAACCATCATGACTATACCACAACTTGTCCACAATCATTGTATTACCTCTTGACTACCATCATCAGAGCATCACCAATCCACCTTTGCTAGATGCACACCATTGCCTAAAAGACTAAAACATGCTGTTGATGCATGCCATTACCACACCATCAACACCAAGGCTAATGCCCATTGACTTTGTCACTTATTATTGCTCATAATGTGGATACATGCCACCTTGACTATTGCACACTATTAACACCAGCTATGGATTTTGGCATCATGCTAGGATTATATTAGACTTCTACTATGTCAATCTTTTCTCTTTAAAGTATGGAGATCAAATAGATCATAACATAATCTCTTGAAAATAACTCAAATGTATCAAAACTCCTCCAATTTCTACATTAAAGTTCATTGCCTTCAATTTATATATAATTTATTGTATCATCACCTTTCCTAGTTATGATGAAGGGCATCATTTGTAATAATCAATATATAATAGTAGAATTATGCTAAGTAAGCTAGTTCTTATGTTCTAGACTAAAATCCAACTTGAAAGTTGATTGAGTTAACTCGAACTCAACCTTTTTATGTCTGTGTGTGTGTATGATTTGAGTTGGACCAACAACAAATGGTCGTGAAGCTGGGGCTAGGCATTGACAATTCATAATAACACAAATCAAATTGTGAACTTATTTTTTATTTTTTTTATTTATATTTTAATTATATGATTAAAATATACTAATAAATATGTTTAATATTTACAAGTTTTGTAACTATAAAAAGACATCTTTTTATATTTCAAAATTTTGAGTTTCAAATTATAGAAATAAATTTTTGGAGAGAAATGTCAATTTAGTCAAATGCAACGCTGTTACATCAAAAATAAATTTACCCCATAACATGTGGATATTCACATCCCTCCTTGGTGTCAAGAGGTGCTCATCTTCCCTAAATGATGCATGAACTACTAAGCACACTTAGATGAAAAGCCAAACTAATTCCTCCGTCTATTTAACTCTTTTAAAATTTATTTATTTATAATCTATTATAAACATTCTATTTAAGTAATAAAATGATTTATGATTTTGAAATAAAAATTGGAGTTCGTGCACTTAGGAAAAGGCTGCTCGGTGGCTTTTACCATTTTTTCTTCTTTGTTGAGTACCAAGAGTATCTTGCTCAACCCTATCATATCTTTTTATACTTTAATAATTTTCTATTTACTCTTCATCACACGTTCATATCATTTTTTTAAACTCCTCACCCTTCAAAATAACCTTACAAAGAAAAAGAGATCTCTCAGCCTAGATTCTTTTGACCAATCTTGATTTATTTTCATTTGCAACCATTAAAACTCTCAAAATTGGAGCGTTCTTGCTCAAGAAAAAAAGATCGATGGATGCTTCAGACAAATTAGTTGAGAGATTTATTAGGCCTAACACATCTCCTTGGGGAGCTCCTGTATTATTTATGAAGAAGAAAGCTTAAGGATAGCATAGAGAGCTTAATAAACTCACATTAAAGAATAAATATCCCTTGCCAAGAATTGATGATCTTTTTGACCAACTAAAATGAGCTTCAGTATTTTCAAAGATTGATTTAAGATCAGGTTATCATCAGTTGAGAATCAAAGAAGAAGATATACCAAAGACTGCATTCAGTATAAGGTATGGACACTATGAGTTTGTGGTGATGCCATTTGGCTTAACAAATGCTCTAGCTGTATTTATGGATCTCATGAATAGAATCTTTAAACCCTTTTTAGATTCATTAGTTGATATTCTAATTTATTCTAGAGATGAAGCAGCTCATGAAAACCATCTTCACATTATTTTATAAGCTCTGAAGGCAAATGAATTGTATACAAAATTTTTAAAGTGTGAATTTTGGTTAAATAACATCATATTCTTGGGGCACATGATTAGTAGTGAAGGGGTTTCAATGGATCAGAGTAAAGTCAGAGCGGTAGCTAAATGATCCAGACAACCACTGTCACAGAAGTAAGAAGTTTCTTAGGCTTGGCAGGATATTACTCGAGATTCGTTGAAGGGTTTTTACAAATTTCCATGCCACTATCGAGGCTAACTCAAAAAGCAGTCAAGTTTGAATGGTCAGATCAGTGTGAAGAGGCTTTTCAAAAATTGAAGAATTGTTTAATGACTGCACCAGTATTAACTATTCCATCAGGGACAGAAGGATTTCAAATTTATAGTGATGCATCATTAAGAGGCTTAGGATGTGTACTTATGAAGAATGGAAGAGTGATTGTTTATGCTTCAAGGCAATTGAAAAATCATGAAAATAATTATCCAATCCATGATCTAGAGCTAGTAGCAGTGATATTTGCATTAAAAATTTGGAGGCATTATTTATATGGATTAAGGTGTGAAGTTTTCATTGATCATCAAAGCTTAAAATACATCTTTACTCAGAAGGAGCTAAATTTTAGGCAAAGGAGATGGTTGGAACTCATTAAGGATTATGATTTGGATATTCAATATCATCCGGGAAAAGCAAATGTAGTTGCTGATGCTCTAAGTAGAAAAGCATCTGGTAATGCTTATTGGTTGCTCTCTCAATAGGAGGAGTTGATTAAAGATTTAAAAAAATTAAAAAATTGAATTATTAAATATACAGATGATCATGCTTTATTGTTAAATAAAATGACTATACAATCAAATTTGAAAGACAGAATACGAGATGCTTTACCTCAAGATGATGACTTTCAAAAAATTTTAGATTTGGTAAATATAGGCCATACAGAAGATTTTGAAATCAATGAAGAGGGATTACTGAAGTATCATGATAGGGTTTGCATTCCAGATGTTGGAGATTTGAGGAAAGACATCTTACATGAAGCACATCATTCTAATTATACAATCCATCCAAGCAGTAGCAAAATGTATCAAGATCTTAGGGAAATATTTTGGTGGCCATGAATGAAAAGAAGTGTAGCTAAATTTGTCCACAAGTGTCAATCATGTCAGATAGTTAAGGCTGAACATCAAAAGCCAAGTGAACTTTTACAGCCTTTGCCAATACCTGAGTGGAAATGGGATGATATTGCTATGGATTTTGTGGTTGGCTTACCTAGATCTAGAAGGGGACGCAATGCTATTTGGGTTATTATTGATAGGTTGACTAAATTTGCACACTTTATACTTATCAAACAATTTGATGCTGATGAAAGGCTAGCAAGGAAGTATGTTGATGAAATCGTGAAGTTACACTGTGTGCCAAAATCTATAGTGTCCGATCGGGATGGTCGATTTACATCTAGATTGTGGAGAAAAATTCAAGAAGCTTTATGTATGAAGCTTATTTTCAATGCTGCATTCCATCCTCAAACTGATGATCAGTCAGAAAGAATAATTCAAACACTTGAAGATTTGCTTAGACTTTATATCCTTGATTTTGGGAGAAATTAGGAAATTCATTTGCATTTGACTGAGTTTGTCTATAATAATAGCTTTCAAGCAAGTATTGGTATGGCTCCCTATGAAGCATTGTATGGAAGAAAATACAGAACACCGCTTTGTTGGGTGGAGACAGGTGAAAGAAGAATCAATGGTGCAGATGTAATAGATGAAGCCACTGAAAAGATTCGATTGATCTGGGATAGATTAAAAACTGTTCAAGATAGGCAAAGAAAATACTATGATGCTAAACATCAATTCAGTAGAGTTTGAAATGGGAGAATTTGTATTTCTTAAGGTCAGCCCCATGAAAGGTATAAAATGATTCGACAAAGTTGGAAAGTTGAGCCCACACTATATTGGTCCATATGAAATCTTCAAAAGAATTAGAAAAGTGGCTTATAGACTAGCTTTATCTTCTCACATGCAAGGAGTGTACAATGTGTTTCATATTTATCTTCTGCGAAAATATATTACTGATGAAGCCAACAAATTTATTACGGATCCTATTGATATTCAATCGGATCTCACATTTGTGGAGGAGCCAAAAAAAATTATAGATTATGATGTTAAGCATCTCAGGGATAAGGAAATTTCATTTGTGTGTGTACTGTGGAAACATGGATCAGATCGAGAAGCGACGTGAGAGAAGGAATCAAAGATGTAAGAACTTTATCCTCAATTGTTTAATTAAAGGTATGTTTATTTTTATCAATGTCATTTAATTTCGAGGATGAAATTTTTATAAGTGGGAGAGATTGTAATAATCGAAAAAAAATACAACCGTCGCGACGGTTAGCTGTGGATTGGAAAAAGTCCAAATGGGGGAGTTCAATTTCGGCAAATTGAAATAGAACTCTCAAAACATGCGAGAGAGGGAGAGAGGGAGAAAGAGAGAAGGGAAGACTCACCTTGTGTGCCCTAACCGAGCCTTCTGTGTGTTGACAACTGAGAGAGGAGGGAGTCCACACGAGAAAGGGAGTGAGGGAAGAGGGAGAAGGCCCTAGTGGCCCTGCCAGAGTGAGGCGGCTCCATTACACGAGCCCAGAGAAAAGAAGAGGCATCCATCCGCCAACGGTCTTAAAACCGAGAGGAAAGAGGTAAGTAAATAAATTAATTATATAATTATATGTTTAATTGAAATCTAATTTTAATGTTATTAGCTTTGATTTTAATATTATTTTAAGTTTTAAATTAAAGAAATAAGTTAAATTAGGAATATGTAGCATAAATTAAATTTAAGTTTAAGATATCATTTTAAGAAAAATAATAAATAAAAGTATTAAATTTTAAAAGAACCTATAAATGAAATGCAAACATTTGAAACTTATGAATGAAATGGATGTAGTAAAAGTACGATTAATTATATTAATAGATTGAGAGCTAAATTTTATCTTTGCTTAAGTATAATATAAATTAAACTTAATTATTTAAATTTTACATGTTACATGCAAAATATAACTTAAGTATTAACTTGATATTTAAACTAATAAATATACATAATTTAATAAATAAATTAATTAAATATGATTATTATCATTATTATTATTAATTATTAATTTAATTTGATTTAGAAAATAGACAATGAATATTGATGAAGATAAGCGTCAATTAAAACAAGCTTTACATAAGTATCATAGATAAGAAATGAATAAAATAAAATACATTACATTCTAATAGTGATCCAATCAATATTTCATTCTATAGGAATTTCAATTAAGGAAAGAAGCATTAAAGGAAAGAAGATTCAAGAGAAAATTGCAAATTAAAGTGGGTAATTATGTTCTTACATTTATGGTAAAAATATTTTTAATTTTTTGTGATGAAATGCATATTTGTATGATTATGATTTTTTCCTATACTACAAGTTGTGATTATTTTCCTGCTTCTTCATAAATTGTAATGTAGTTTACTGTTTATTCATGTTGGATAATAACCTGAATGCTAGATCATATTGCCACTTTATCATTCTATAAAGTTAATTGATTTACTGTTAGTTATGAATTAATATGCATAGCTATATAATTGTATGCTATGAATGTGTATGTTGAAAGTGGAGTTCACCCCCTCATGGTACTGACTGGGAACGCAAAGTACCCATGCACGAAATGATGAAAAAGGGCCAATGAAATTAGCAAATGGTAATGACTACTTGTCCTTTGGATGGGTATTGATAAATGTTTAGACGGTGACTCCTAAGATGAATAATAAATGTAAAAATAAAAGTTAATACAAAATATTTATGTATACCTACCCCTCATATGTTTGATTATTTGAGCAAATTTTTTTTATATACATGTGATAACAAAAACTAGCATGCATACTAGTTCTACTTTCTTGTTTACTATAGTGCAACAGCATAATTGACCGACTGAATTTTATTCAATTGTTAGTTGTTTTATTTTTTTCAGGTAATGATCCTAACTAAATGGCTGATAGAAGGGAGGGTTATGTTTATCGTCGTAGAGAAACTATAGGAGATAGGTAATTATGTCAGTTGTGTTGAATTATGTTTAAATTGTATGTCATATAAACTTTGTTAGTATATATATGTGTGGATAAATTTTTAAATCATTTGTAGATTGTAGTGGCTCTTGCATGATTGAAGATTTTATTTAAGATTGGAAGTGTTATGTAAGTTTTTCTTTTATCCGTCCGACCGTCTGTTCCTGCCTTGATAATCCAAGCTCTCAGGCTGGATCGTGACACCCCTTGAAATAATCTTAATAATTGAAAGGGAAGCTCTCTGTCAAGACTAGGTTCTCTCGTTATAGTATTGATTTGCTTTAATTTAGAAACTTTTGCGCCTCTTGGAAATTGTTCATCAATTCTAAAATAAAAGGGTTTTTCTTTAATCCCTTTGATCCTTCAAAACATTACATATTTCTTTAATTTACAAAAACCTAATCAGTTGTTTCATAGAGATCCAAAAAGTATATATTGCATAAATTGATGATAAACTTACAAACAACCTCATGATAAAAATCAAATTAAGCAACTTAAAAATTGCCAAAAAATATATTATTTAAATTCTATGTGCAAAACTTACATTTTAAATATTTTACACTTAATTGAACTTTAATTGAATTTTTATTTGATTTTCTGATCTCCAAATCATATATTTTTACGAACTTTGTTTCAAGCTTTAATGTCAACTGTCTTTGATCTGAAATGCAAATTCAAATAAAAATCATATATTGGTTCATATTTTTATGACATTGTAATATTAAAATATCTAAAAATTATTAAATCTGAGGATTTACAAACATACCACACAATTGTTATCTATTTACATATACTGCACCTAAACTTTAATATTTATATAATATTACATCAAAAGATCACTAGTATAATTTTTTAAAGTCAAATACACCCTTTCATGCGAAGGAATGTGTTATATATATAAATATCAAACTTTTTGGTATTAGATAAGTAAATGCAAAAATTATGTGGTGAGTATGTAAATCTTCTTAAATTCTTGTACACAACTAAATTATCTTTTGTTGAAAATATTGTTCATTAGTTATATTTACTATAGATTATTTTAGTTGGTAAGGACTTTGGAAGTTGTTGCCAAGCTCTTGAATTTGAATTCAACCAACATCAAAATAGAGCTTCACCTTATAGACTTACGTGGTCCAAAAAAAAAAAAATAGAGGACTGTAGCAATTCCAAAATCACAAGATTCATTTAAACATTCAATTCAGTTAATCTCACACCTGATTTCAGTCATCTCCACAATCCCAGTCCATCCTCAGCAGATGATATGAGTTCATATCCCCAAACCAACAATAGAAGCAAAAGGGAGAGAAGAAGGCTAGGTTGGCTAAAGGATTTCACAAGTCCTCCCGAATATTAAACATTAATATAGAATAAATTACAGCAAGAATAAAGAATATAATAAAATAAGACCAATATAACAGTTTGTACAAATAACAGTGAGCAGTAGGATGAATAATTCCAGCTATAAACAAGATAATATCCCAAAGAACAGAGAACTATAACTAAATACAATCATATGCTAAACTGTTCAAAAGCAAGACCAACAGAAACCGACCAATAAAATACAAGCCATAACAGAACTAACTGCAAATAAAACCAATTACAAGCTCCACTAATATCCAGAACGACCAAAGAAAAGCTACTTAACAGAATATAATAGAAATCATTTACAAAATACATAGCAGATCAAGATCTAAAGACAACATAGGAAAACTATAAATAGAGATGAGAAAAACAAACAGAGGATCGAAGAATTATTTCAAGAATCTCCTCCTCCTCTGTCGCCTTCTTCTTCCTCCGAGCATTTCCTTGGACGAGCTGGAATCCTCCCTTAGACCGGTGAAGCACCGCCATCTCCTCTGGATCCTTCTTCCTCTCGAGCTCTCTCGTGAACCCTAAACCTCTCGAATGGCCAAATGATTTCGATCTCTTTCCAATTCAAACAAGAAGCTTCCTGAAATCCTCATCGACGGGGATCGATCAACGCGCCTCTCCTCACGATGATGACCATTAATCCTCCATTAAGCTCGCTCATCCAACACCAGTAATCCACTAAGCTCAATAGAGAACCGCGTGATAAAATAACACATCCAAGGGTCTACAAGAAACCAAATCATGGTTCAAGAAGACCAAGAGAAACTCAATCCAAGTGATTAGATCGAACGACTGAGCAAAAAAGGCGCTAAATCCAATGGATCAGAAAGCACCCGCAAAACCATCCCAACTATCTCAACTCGTTCGTACCAATTGGTCGACGGAACGTAACTCAAGCCGCCTGGATAAAATTCAAGGAATTAGGACATATCATTGGTGCTCTTGTTGATTACCACAACCCAAATAATGGCGTAAGGCACAAGACATACAAAGAAAATACTAATGGGAAGACTAAATAAAACAGATGAACAAATGACCTCAATTACTATCATATTGAATGAAGTTTCAAGAAGGCTATCGGCTATAGAAGCCAAATTGGAAACAAATGCTCAAGAACAGCAACAATCCCAGGTGTGTAATGCTTCTTATAATGAATTTTCTTCCCCAAATAGATCACACACACCACACCAACAAAATACTAGACCTATTAAGGTAGACATGCCTAGATTTAATGGAGAAAATCCAAGAGGATGGCTGTTCAAAGCAGATCAATTTTTCCAGTACTATAGCTTATCTGAGGATCAAAAATTCATAATAGCCTCAGTATACATGAATGGACTTGCCTTGAGCTGGTATCAATGGATGCATAGAAATAAATAACTACATTCATGGACACAATTCAAAGAACAAGTAATACAAAGATTTGGACCCTCTATATACAGGGATTTGAGAGGAGAATTAGCTAAGCTACAACAAAACCACTACAATCAATTTGAAGAATTAGCTAACCAAATTTCAGGCATTCCACCTGAATTTCTCCAAAGTTGTTTTGAATCAGGGCTGAGATAAGATATTAAGAGGGAAGTAAGAGCCCTACAGCCTAATTCTATTCAACAAACATTTCAGCTAGCTAAACTAATGGAAGATAGATTAGCAGATGAGGTGTTTATGGCAAGAACAGCAAGATTCAATCGTCATAAAATACCAACAAAGAATATCAACAACCTTGCCCCTACACCAACAATGCCAATGCACAACAACAATACTAATACCAAACCACCCATTCCAATACAAAGACTCACACCAACACAGTTAGAAGAAAGAAGAAAAAAGATTATGTTTTAACTGTGATGAGAAATTCCATAAGACTCTCAGAATCAAAACTATTTGCTCTCATGGTGATTAATGAGAGCAGTGATGACAACCCGCAAAGAAGAAAATCAAGTAAAAAACCTGTCAATGCAAGAAGATATTCCAGAAATTAGTTTCAATGCATTTACAGGATAGTCAAATTCCAAAACATTAAGGTTACAAGGAGTGATTGGAAACAAAAAGGTACAGGTGCTTATTGATAGTGGTTCAACCCACAATTTTATTCAATCTAAACTAGCCAAGTTTATAGACCATACAGTAACTCCTGCCTCAGTTTTTAAAGTGTTAGTAGGGAATGGAGAAACATTAAAGTGTTCTGGAATCTGCTCAAATATTCCTATACAACTACAAGGATACACTTTCACTACTGATTGCTATCTTCTTCCTATGCAAGGAGCAGATGTAGTGTTAGGAGTTCAATGGCTAGAACAGTTAGGTGAGTGTACAATTGATTATAAAAGCTCACCATAAATTTTATCACAATGATTAGTACAACTACAAGGAGATACCTCATCCAAGGGTGGGACATTACATTCCATCAGTTCACCAAATTGCAACAAGAAAGAAATAGTTTCATACTTACAGATCGAGGAAAAATACGAGGAAGCAGAATCCCACATAAAGGAATTCAACAAATTACGAAGGGATACAACAGTATTAGCACAATACCAAGATTTATTTTAGGGTTCCGACAGTTTACCTCCCAAAAGGAATATAGATCATCAAATCTGGTTTTATACCTCCTAGAACTGTCAAGTAAAATTATAGATATCCCCACTTTGGAAGGCAGGAGATAGAAAAAATTGATTAAAGAAATGTTAGAATGCAGGATCATAAGAGAAAGTACCATTCATCTCAACTAATCAAAAAAAAAAAGATGGCACTTGGCATTTTTGTGTGGATTATAAGGCTTTAAATCACTATATCGATGGGTTTCCCATCCCAACTCACGTGATGGATGAGGTTACATGGAATTGTATTTTCCATTTTGGATTTAAGATGGGTACCATCAAATCAGAATGGCAGAGGAAGCCATCTACAAAACTACCTTCAACACATGAAGGTCACTATAGCAATGTCATTTGGATTAACAATGCCCCTCATTCCAAGCACTAATGAATTGTGCTTAAACCATTCTTAAGAAATTTTCCCTAGTATTTTTGATGACATACACGTATAAATTAAACCTTGGAACTACACCAAAGTCATCTACAAGCTATTTTTAGAACAATTGAAACCAATGATTATTTGTCAAACCATCCAAATGCTATTTCATTCAAGATATAGTATTTGGGTCATATACTATCACAAGGGATAGAAGTGGATCCCAAATCAGACATGGCTATGCTTCTGATAAAAGCAGTTAAGAGGGTTTTGGCAGGATATTATAGAAAGTTTGTTAAAATATGCGAATGGCATCTCCCTTTAACATCAATGCTTGCCAAACAACAAATGGAATCAATGTGTATTCAAACAAGCGAAAGAGACTATGATATCATTACGGTACTAGCATTTCCCAAATTTTGCTATTCCTTTTATCTTAGAAAGCAGATACCGGGGCATGGAGTAAGTATTAGCTCAAAATAATCATCATCTTGCTTATTTGACAGAAGTTATCTTCACAGAAAACATCAACATATGCTAGAGAACTTTATGCTATAACTGAAGCAGTTGCCAAATAAAGGCAATATTTGTTGGGCAATAAGTTTACAATCAGAACAGATCAAAAGAGCATTAGAGAATTAATGCAACAAACCATCCAAACTTCTGAACAATAAAGATTTCTAATTAAACTCACGGGATTGACTATACTATTGAGTATAAGCGAGTTTCTAACAAAATTTCTTGATGCCTATCAGGAAAAGAGCCCGCAGTCTAAATTCTGTGTCAATTTTGTGGCTCTAAATTTATATGCTTACACTCAACAATTCACAAACTTGCTCCAACAAATTAAAGAGGAACAAGCTCCAATAATGAACTACAATGACGAAATGACAATAGCAATCAATGATGTTTCCAAAACATAAAATTGCTAATGGATTGTTATCTTATAAAACAGTGTACTAGCCAAGAATTCAAATATCAGAAACATGCTTATCAGAGAATTACACTCAACACCAATAAGAGGCCATAATGGAATTCATAAAACAGTGGCCAAAATTTCTCAGCAATTCTACTGGAAAAAAATGAAAACAGACATAAAACATTTTATATCAACTTGTCCTATCTGCCAACAAGTCAAATATAATACTCAGCTTCTTGAGGTTACTACAACCTCTGCTTTATACCGATAACATTTGGGAGGAAGTATCAATAGATTTTTATTACAGGTCTACCAAAATCTCAGGAACAAAAAAGCTTATACTAGTGGTGGTAGATAGATTATCAAAATATGCACATTTCTCTTCCAGCTTGTTTATACACTTCTTACATAGCTCAGATCTTTATAGCAGACATAGTCAAATTACATGGAATACCACAAGGCATAATTTCAGATAGAGACCCACTCTTCCTAAGTAATTTTTGAATTATTCAAACTAAGTGGCACAACATTAAGCCGGTGCTTCATCATCCTCGGTGATGGTCAAGCGAGGTTACAAGCGAATCCTAGAACAATATCTAAGGAGTTTTGTCCTAGAGACATCAAGGAATTGGTTACAATTTCTTCCTTGAAGCGAGAATTATCCTATAATAATCAATACTTCCACTAAAATGACCCTTTTCATATTGTCTATGGCGGAGACAATTACCTGCAATCATACCCTACAATGAAACCAATGCTACTAACATGGAAGTCGGGTGTTACAGCGGGAGACAAGATCATACAAATCTTCAAACAAATTTACAAGAAGCCCAAAATAGGATGAAACAAATGGCTGATAAACATAGAAGAGAACTCCATTTTAAAGTAAATGATTTGGTATTGATAAAATTACAGCCCTATAGACAGATTTATGTTTCGGGAAAATAGTACACAAAGCTCCAGAGAAGGTATTATGGCCCATGGCCATTCAAAATTCTGAAGGTAGGAGCAGTAGCATATAAAATAGAATTGCCAGAAACAACAAGAATCCATAATGTGTTTCATATCTCTAGACTGAAACTATACAGACAGGATTCTTTCTTACATCCAGCAACTTTTCCAACTCAATTCATAGAAGGGCAACCATTAGTCAGACCTATTAAAGTATTGGATTACAAAACAGTAGTAAAAGCAGATAAGCAAATCAAAGAGGCCTTAATACAATGGGATGGAAGTTTACCAACAGATGCTTCTTGGGTACCTATTGAAGAGATCCAAAGATCTATCTAATTTTGACAGGGACAAGGTCAGTCAATGTATGAGGAGGGTAATGATATGAGTTCATATCCCCAAACCAACAATAGAAGCAAAAGGGAGAGAAGAAGGCCAGGTTGGCTAAAGGATTTCACAAGTCCTCCCAAATATTAAACATTAACAGAGAATAAATTACAGCAAGAATAAAGAATATAATAAAATAAGATCAATATGTTTGTACAAACAACGGTGATGGGATGAATAATGACATAAACAAGATAATATCCCAAAGAGCAGAGAACTATAACTAAATACAATATGCTATTCAAAAGAAGACCAGCGATAAATAATACAATGCGAAATAAGCGCAAATAAAACCAATTACAAGCTCCACTAATATCGAAGCGCGAGAAAAGCTACTTAACAGTATATGATTACAAAATACATAGCAGACCAAGATCTAAAGACATCATGGAAAACTATAAATAGAGATGAGAAAAAAACAAGCAGGATGAAGAATTATTTCAAGAATCTCCTCCTCCTGTCTCCAGTCTTCTTCTTCCTCCTCGAGCATTTCCCGGTGGGCGTAGTGGAATCCTCCCTTAGACGGTGAAGCACCGGTCATCTCCCTTTGGATCCTTCTTCCTCTCAGAGCTCTCTCTCAGGAACCCTAAACCTCTCGAATGGCCAAATGATTTCCGACCCGATCTCTTTCCAATTCAAACGAGAAGCTTCCTCAGAAATCCTCATCATGGGCGGGGATCAGATCAACGCCTCCCTCTCAGGGCGACCATTAATCCTCCATTACATCAAGCTCGTCTCCACCATAATCCACTAAGCTCAATATACGATTGAGAACCCGTGATAAAATAACACATCCAAGGGTCTACAAACCAAATCAAATCCGACGGTTCAAGAAGCAGCAAGAAACTCAATCCAAGTGATTAGATCGAGCTGAAAGAGGCTAAATCCAACGGATCAGAAAGCACCCGCAAAACCATCCCAACTATCTCAACTCAGCCGGATTCAGACCACTCAGTGGGTCGACTCAGTGAACAGAACTCAAGCTAAGCCGGTTCAGACCAAATTCAAGGAATTAGGACATATCAGCAGATCAACAAGTTACTATTGGTGATGGCCATTCTCTCCCTATCTCCTCCACAGGCCAAGGAATACTCCCGACCACCACTCGTGAGCTTCACTTATCTCATCTCTCTCATGCTCCCACCCTTGCCTACAATGGCTACATCATCACCGACTCCCAGACCAAACACAAAGGTCCCAATCCTTAACCCCATTAGCATCCTCTCAGCCGACATTCCCTTCAGCCTTCCTTGCCATTTCTACTGCAGCTACACTCTGGCACAAGAGGCTCGGCCACCCAGCAGCTGTGATACTTTCCACATTGGCAAATTTTCTTCTTTCTTCCTGTAATATCTTTAAGTTTACTTTCTGTAATGCTTGCAGTATGGTAAAGAGCCATCATTCATCCCTCTTCCACTCTCCAATTAGAAGCAATGTTCCCTTAGCAATTATCCACAGCGATGTATGGGCCCATCCCCAACACTGTCCCTTCAAGGGTATAAATGCTGCATCTCCTTCATTGATGACTTCTCTCAGTTTTGCTGGGTTTTTCCTATGCAAATCACAAGCCACTAACATTTTTCTTGAGTTCAAAACTCTTGCGGAACAATAGCTCAACCATAAAATTAAAATCCTATAAAACTCTCAAAACAGTTCTCACTTAGCATGGCATCATACATCAGCAACATCCCTGAACAAAGCGGTGTAGCTGAATGGAAAAATCGGCACATAATCAAAACTGTTCTCACACTACTCATAGATGCCAAACTCCCACACTTGCTATGGATGGACGCCTCCTCACCGCAGTTTACCTCATTAGCCGACTCCTTTCAGCAGTCACAAACAACATCTCTCCTTACCAACTACTCTACAAAACTCCTCCACAATACAACCATCTCAAAGCCTATGGTTGTCATTGCTTTCCATGGCTTAAACCTCACTCTTCCTCCAAACTCCATCCAAAATCCACACCTTGTGTGTTTATCGGCTATCTCACCCACTCCAAGGGTTACAGATGCTTCAATCCCCTCACCCACAAAACCTACATATCCACACATGTTCTCTTTGATGAACTCACCTTTCCTTATCAACAATCCATCTCCTCAAAATCGCCAAACCTACAAACTTCACCAGCACCCCTCATACTTGTCCTTACTACCACTTTCATCCAACCCTCACCTCATTCACTCGCTAGCCACTCATCCCCCCATACCAGCAACCCCTTATCTACCACCTCTAATCTCCTCTCATCCCAACTATAATCTTCTCCTGCAGCAATTATTCCCACACACGCCATGCCATCCACCTCCCAAGTACACTCACCCTATGCTAACAAGATCCAAAACAGGCCACTCCAAACCCAAGCAATTTGTCAGCCTTTATCACAACTCTACTATGCAACCCGACCAAGCCTGCTATTCAACAGCTATCAAATCACCACGCTAGCATCGAGCTATGTTTGAAGAATTTCAGGCCCTTCAAAGCCAAAGGCACCTAGACCCTAGTACCTCCCTCACCAGATCAAAACATCTTCGGTTGTAAATGGACCTTCGGCATCAAATACAATGCTGATGGCTCAATTGCAAGATTCAAAGCTTGACTTGTTACCAAAGGCTTTTATCAAGAACAAGGACTTGACAATATTGAAACATCCAGCCCCGTTGCAAAATTTCTTACTATTCGTGTTCCCCTCACAGTTGCTCTCCAACGTGCATGACCCCTCCGACTGGCCAGCTCCACGAACAAGTCTACATGGCACAAACCAACTATCCTCATCATGTCTGTCTATTGAAAAGAGGCCATCTATGGCCTTAAACAAGCCCCAAGGCAGTGATTCTCTATGCTCTCAGATTTCCTCCCGCACCTGGGCTTCGAATTCAGCACTGCTGATCCCTCTCTTCTCCTTCTCAAACGTGACAATCTGCAACTGTACATCCTGATCTATGTCGACGACATACCACTAGTTGGTAACAACTCCCAAGCCCTTTCTGCTCTATGTCGGCCACATCTCCACATTTATGGGCATTCCAGTTTCCTCAACCACCACTGGTCTTCACCTCTCTCAATCATCCCATGGACAAGCTATCCTCCATAAAGCCGGTATGGAATCTTGTAAACCAATATCCAAACCCAACCCTACCAAAACCAAAATAAAATGAAAAAAAAATACATTTGCATTTATGTATATCCTTATTAGCACTATTTAGCTACTGTACCTACTTTAATTTGATGTGTTAGGCATTTTATTTTGTTAAACAAGCATGTTTTATGGAAGGATTGCACAGCTTTAACATTTGAACGTAGCTTGCTAAAGTTTCTCAACTTAAATCTAAAAAGTTAACCATTAAAATATTGATGAGCAAAATCTGAAACATCTTTTTCAATGTAGCTCCATCATTATTCAGTTCATATTTCTTACAGCCAAAGGCTCTTCTTAGCAAAATCTAAATATCAGCAAAACCAGAGAATGACATCTAATCCAAGAACACCCCTCAACTGCCAAAATCTCTCTTTTAGAATCTTTGTATGCAAAGCAATCATTTTTCTCTCAATAGTACTTTCTAATAAGCTAAAATGAGATATTTGGGAGGGATGGATATTATAACCTATGTCTTAAAATTTCTTCTTTCCTCCTACGAGTTGTTGCTATAAATTAAATTTAGCTCTTTTAGATGATTCCCCTTAAATTGTTTGACTTTATATATCCCTTAAACACACGTACACATCTTATGAAAGTTTGTTATTTGCAATTATTACTTGTATAGCTTTATTATCTTCTTTTTAAATGATAATTTCATATTACTCACATATACTTGATTAGATCTACTAAAAATTTATGGTTGGTTCTCTAGATGTTGGTGTGTATGTATGTTATAAATAGATAAGAATATGAAATTATAAGGGATTATTTTTAAAATAGAACTGTTAGAATAAAAGATAGTTCGTCAAACCGATACCAACGCCAACATCGTGGCCAGTCCATTTTGATGACTTTTTTTGTTTTTTTTGTAACGGGGAGAGAGAGAGAGAGAGAGAGAGAGGAGATTTTATTTTTATTAATTTTTTAAATAATATAATTATTTAAAGTATATAATTTAAAAATTTTTTTATAAAATATTTAATAACTAAATATTTATATATTTAGTTATTAATTTTTTATTTATATATATAATTAAATATATAATTTACAAATATTTTTAATTATATATATAAATTTATAAATTTATTTAATATTTTTTTATTAATTAATATAATTATGTATAATATATATTTTTATTAATTTTTGTTAATATATAATATAAAATTTTTAAAATATATAAATAAATAAATAAAGAAAAGAATAAATTATATAAATATTTTATAAACTATATAAATAAAGTAATTATATATATATACATATATATATATTTATAAATTTATTTAGTTATTTTTATATGTTTAAATTATATAAATATTTTAAGTTATATAAATAATTTAAAAATAATTTTTATAGAATCTTTTAATTATATATAATAATACATATATATATATATATATATAATTAATATAAGTCTTTAATAATAATAACAAAAATATAAAAAAAATAAAATAAATAATTTTAATAAATAAAAATAAATGAATAAATATAATAAATATAATATATATATATATATATATATATATTATATATATATATATAATATATATATATATATATAATATATATATATATATATATATATATATATATATATATATATTTATATATATAAAACTAAATATTTTATAAAATATAACTAAATATTTATATAATTTACAATTATTTATTTATTTATTTAACTAATTATATATTTTAAAGAAATAAATATTTTTAAATAAATAAATAACTAGTTTTATATATATATATATATAACTATTTATTTATTTATATATTTTAATTATTTTTAAATTATTTATATAACTTAAAAATATTTATATAATTTAAATATATAAATAACTAAATAAATTTATAAATATATATATATATATATATATATATATATATATATATAATTACTTTATTTATATAGTTTATAAAATATTTATATAATTTATTCTTTTCTTTATTTATTTATTTATATATTTTAAATATTTTTATTATATATTAACAAAATTAATAAAAATTATATATTATACATAATTATATTAATTAATAAAAAATATTAAATAAATTTATAAATTTATATATATATTTAAAAATATTTTAAATTATATATTTAATTATATATAATAAAAAAATTAATAACTAAATATATAAATATTTAGTTATTAAATATTTTATAAAAATATTTTTAAATTATATACTTTAAATAATTATATTATTTAAAAAATTAATAAAAAAATAAAATCTCCCTCTCTCTCTCTCTCTCTCTCTCTCTCTCTCTCTCTCCCGCCGTTTCTCTCTCTCCCCGCCAAACCAGAAAACAAAAGTGTCAGTTCCGTCAACGGACGACTGGCTTGTAAATGTCGTCGGACTGCTTATGACTACTTTTATTTTTTTTTTCTAAAATAACTATATCATTAGTCTGTTCTATTTTAAAAATAATCCCAAATTATAACCTATAGTTTATATTTTTCTCATCTTCTTAGGATTAACTATATAAATTAATATTGTCAAATTTTTACGGATTAAATTATTTGACGACTACAAAAGTTAATAAAAGATCAGAATACTTTTTTTATCCTTTATCGAAATACTAGGCACAAAATAAATTTTCTTTGAAAAACTTATGTGAAATAGATCCATCAATTAATTTTTGAATTTAATTAACATTAATATTAATTGATATGTGTATGTTAAATGTTTTTAAAAAATTAAAAATTTTGTAATATTAATATATAAATATAAATATTGTTTATAAGAGAAATATAACTAATACTATAAAAATTTTAAAAACAAAATTTTATGATGTAAAATTAATATAATATAGTAAGATTAATTACATGAGTTTAAAATATTGATTACATGATATTACAATAAATTAAAATTTAAATTAATTTATTTTAAGATATATATATATATATATATATATATATATATATATATATATATATATATATATATATATATATATAAAATATAATATAATATAATTTGTTTATATTCATCTCTAAACAATTCTTAAGGTGGGAATTATTTTTTAACAATAAGTAATAAATTATTTTGAGGATGGGCAAAATTATAAAATTCTCCATCTAATTAAATAAAATAAATATTTTTAGGATGGGAAAATATGCAAAATTATAAAATTATTCATCCCATTAAATAAAATACACATTTTTGAGAGCATTACTTGGCTAATCATTTATTCAATATCATGAATGAAATATATAAATTCTATATTTTCTTCTTCTAAATATGCAGCCTCTTTAACATTTTTTTGTTTTTATTATATCCCTTAGTTTAGTTTGAATAACTATAGAATAGTCTACCTTATCTTACGTAATACGATTGACATGCTTGTTGGGCTAGCACAAAATAATATATTTATAAGGAAAAAAAGAAGTGGAAACTCTCTGTCTACTGTTACTGTTTCGTCTTGAATTCGTTGAATTGCCATTGCCATCAAAATTCATTATTGGTTGGATTTTTTCTCTTCGTGTAAGCGTTTGCTGGCTGATGAAGACTACTTTTCACAAGGGTTAAACAGTTGATTCTCATTGACAAGTAGACTTAGATTACTAAAGATGCCATCTTTTTCTTACATTTTTTAGCTATGGTGGAATCTAGGAAGTTTTATTGATTTAAACTCTACTTTGAGCCAATTTTCCTTTGACAAAATATTTATTTAGCTTGAACTTTTGGCTGGTTTTTATTGTTCTTCTTAGGCATTACTGTATATTCTTTATGTGTTAGATTTATGTTCAAAGTATTGGTTCTTATTGACAGCTGAGCCTTTAATTATATTTTTTAGGTTTTTTATAATTCCCACACTTTAATAATGAAAGCTGGCCCTTGAAATTCTTCAAAGCAATTGTTTAAATGACATGTGGCAAAAGCACATGACATGGCCAAATTTAATTGATAGACAGCATTAATTCAATAAGTAACATGATAATTAATGTTTGAATGCTTCTTTTTTTTATATTTATTTCTTCATTATTAAAGGTTTGGTCAATGGATGGGTTGGAATTGAAGGTCTCATTTCACACACTTGAAATAATGATGATGATGATGATGATGATGATGATGATGATGATAATTAGGCTAATTGAATAATTCATATAAGTAATAAGAAATTATTTTACTTTACATAATAATTTTCATAATTATATATTTTTTTTTCTTACAACTATTTTTAGAATTTATTTTATATATGTTTTTATTATTAAAAAAATATACTAAGTGATATGATTTTCTCTAAAACTATTTTTCTTCATCATCATTTAACTTTGTCCATCTATTACAATATAAACCTAAATAAAGTTTTTTTTTTCTTTTTATTCAAAGCATTTAAATATCCAAATTAAATACTTAACAATTTATTTCATGATCACTAAAATTTATTTATTTAGTAAATTTATAAACAAAATTAACATCTCAGTGACTCAATCCTAATGATACTAGGAATTGCTTGATCCAAGTTCAAATGAGCCTAAATTAAGTGTTTGAGCATATAATTGAAAATTTCATGTGATCATTTAAGTGAAAAAAAATGATTTCATATTTTATGGGTTTATATACAAAAAAGTATTTCAATGTGAAAAATTTGATAAGCTCTATACAATTGAATTTTGAGATCATCATTGCTATGTAATATTTAATTAAAAATCCCTAATGACTAAGAGGTTTCTCTTGATATAATCTATAAAGTCTTCAACATTATGATATAATAACTAGAATAATGACTCCAAAAATTCAAAGATATGCCATATTTCTGAACTTTCAAGTTGGATTCAAAAGAAAAGAATTGCGAGTCATAAAAAATTCTAAAGTTCTACCTACCAACATCTAATGCCAACTACAATGATTACTGCTGCCCACCACCCTTTATATTCAACTCCTACCATCATTTGATGTTGTTAGTTATTGTCATCTTCCATAAATTATTATCTATCATCCATTGCTACCACTTGTCAATATTTGATATTAAATGGCAATGTTCATTGCTATCAATCATCATCACCAAAGGTTGCTTACATTCACCATCTATCATAGTATATTATTGATTAATGATAATGACTAATGTCTTTCCTTTTAATGTCACCTTCTCTTACAGTAAGGATAAACAATTTTTTTTTAATTTTTTGACTTGCATAAATGAACTATCTTGAGTAGATTAAACCAAGTGATTTTATTCTTTTAGAATCTTCCATGAAAAACTTTGTATTTGCATGAATCCATGCTCTACTTATTTATGTGTGTGTGTGACATATTTTATAATACTAAGAGGGAAAACACTTACTCTATCAAATATTCTACTATGCAATACTTGGTACCATATGTGACAATAATCTCACCATCACAACTTCTTTGAGCACTTTCTCGATGAAAAAAAGTAGTGTAACAACCATAATAATGGAACCTCTTACTCCAATCCTCATCATTATAGAAACTAAGCATTCAACTATAGATGTTAGCTCTCAACCTCTTTCTTCCCTGACATATAACCCTAATGTCGAAAGAGACTTATGGCCATCTTATAAGATTGTGTTTGTGGGATATATGAGTCTTAACATAAGATTTTTCAATTAAAATATGAGTATTATGGGTTAATGTGATTTTATCATAATGTAGTTCACTTACCTCCAGTTAAAATGCATGTTAAGGCACATTGACTTAGGGATATCTTTATTGTACCTTCCCACCATAAGATAGAAATAAGCATTGTAACTTAAGCTTGCCTCACCAGACAATACCCTTATAATATCCTTTGAAATAAGCGTTGACATTTGATCATAAAGGAATTCTTGTTATTGGATAGAAATGATCTTTCTCATTATCATAATATTTAATAGTCCATCCATTAGCATTCAGTTAGTAGAGCTAAAGCATTTAACTAGTCACTCATATGATGAGACATTTGATTACTACAAGGATATTCACAATTACATGAATATCATGCACATCTAATAGGCTTGATGCACTCTTGAACCAAATCTTTTCTTATCACCTTTAAAGTTTGGACCCACACTTTATTCTATTATCTATCTTATGGAAATATTCACATCTTTCTTGAACTCATTAAAATCGATGATGAGTAATTAATCGCAAATGAATATATTATCAAGAACTCCTCTTACTTTTTTATGGTTGGCCACACTAAAAGAGAGTTCCTTAAGGATTGTTATAAGATATTCTTTTTTGATGCTAACCAAGTCCAATTGGTGAATCCCAAGTTACCACAAGAAGTTTTTCTTCGAGGCATCTCCCTTATGCCTTTTTATTCATCACTAATACTAAATAAAGATATAGCTTATTTCTATGCTAGCTTTATTTACCATTGTTGACCTACAACTAGGTGTCATTTAAAATTAAGTAAATGACATAGAGGTTAAATGCCCTAATCACAATCGAAATCAATTAAATTCAATTCAATTTAAAAATTCGACTTCATAATGCGCTGAAAAGCGTCAAAATTAATTAAATGGGAAAGTATCAAATCAATTAAGGATCAATCAAATAATTAAAATCAAAATTTTAATGAAATTACATGCATATCGAAGTCGGGAAGCCTCGATAATGTCTAAACGATCTCTGTTCGCAAAATTGATTGCGCCGTTGTCGCCAAAACGTTGAAACCTATCGAACGACGCCTTTCGCGGTCAATTCAACAAAGTGTGCGTAAATGTCGATCAATTCGAATGCGACGCCGCACAAATTGTAAACCTAATTTTATCCCGATCATCGTCGACATTGTCAAAATGACCTCATCACTAAATCGATCACGTTGCATTGCAATAAAATAAATAACTAAAATTGACACCCATATTACTAGGGTTTATTATTTGGATGATTAAAATTGATTAGGGCTAATTACCTTAATTATTTAATCAATTTAATCTTAATCTAACCCGCCAGAAGGGAAGGGAGTTTAAAACGAGGTTATCTCTGACCCTCATGATCCTTTTCATTTCTCTGAAGTTCTCATTTCAAGCTTTTTTCGAACTCCAACTCCTTCCTCTTTCGCTTCTTTCTCTCGCTTTGTTTCCTTGTGATTTCTCCTTCCGGCTTCTCGCCCCTAAGACTTCTTGTTCTTTCATCCTCTCTTCACACAAGAGACAGAGGAACCCTGACGATGGTGAGCCCCTGAGGTCCTTTGCCATTAAACCTCCTTTCCTCCTTAGCATTCAAACCTCGTTTCTCTCCTGACCCTTGTTTTCTTATGCATTTGAGTTTCTTTGGAAGTTAGGGTTTTGCTAAATATGCATATCTTATGCTTTTGGGATTTAGGATTTGATGATGTCCCAAATCTCATTTTTTTGATTTTATGGTATTCATGCTTGCTGAAAAATGCTTTGGGATAATGTATGGCCCAACTTTTTTCTTTTTCTCTCTTGTCCTGGATGCCTACATTTTCTTTAGGTGCTGAAATTGGTTTTACCTTGAATCAAAATTTTTAAAGGGGTTGTGTGCTTTCAAAGCGGTTTTACTTAAGGGAGGTTGAATCAAATTTTTCTTGTAAGGGTATGGGTAGCTACTTCTACATGAGTTTCATTTGCCTCTTGCACATAAAATCTGAAATCAAGGAGAGATGGAGTTGAGATAGAAGTATGGGGATATGACAAGTTTATGTGTAGCCTAAATGTCATACTACTTGTTCTTCAAGGGTTACATCAATTTTTCAATTAGCTTCTCTCTATGATACATGCTGAAATTCTTTTATTTAGTATGGGAATGATGCAATACTTGCTGAAATTATTTTATCTAAGGGAAATCCATTGATTTTTTCTAAAGGGATAATGCATGCTGAAAATATTTTTACTAGAGAAATTGAATCGATTTGCTTTAATGTGTGATACACTGAAAGTATTTTTATGAAAGAGGAAAACTATTAGCTTGTTGTTTAGAGGCATAAAGCATGCTGAAATTTATTTTATGCAAGGGGAAATCAATTAGTTTGCTATCTAAAGATGTGATGCTTGAAAATTTCTTTTATTTGAAGTTTGAAAATCGATAAGGAAGGATGTATGACTTAAATATCATACTATTTGCTGTTCTCCTATAAATTTCATGCTTCTACTTTGCTTCAATTGATTTCATATGAAGGGAATTATATATATATCATGCTTCTTTCATATGCAAGCTTGAAATTTGTGATATAAGTACCATGTTCTCCAACATGGTAGGGAAATGCTATGCTATCAAAATTTCAGCCGTGGTGTCTCACGACATACCATACATGTCTTTTGACATGTGCCCAGCCTCTCATGGCAACACCCACATGTGGAGAGAGGTAGTTGTAAATTATTATGCTAATCAAATATACATGGATAGCTTTCTTTTGTTTACATTCGAATGTGAGCTTTAAATTTGTGATATACTACCATGTTCTCCAACATGGTAGGGAAATGCTATGCTATCAAAATTGTCTCACAGACATACCCATACATGTCTTTCTTGACATGGTGTGCCCAGTCTCATAGCAACCCCACATGTGGGGAGATCGGAGGTCGCTGTAAATTTTGATTATGCTAATCAAATATACATGCATTTTCTTTCTTTGTTTACATTCAATGTGAGCTTTAAATTTGTGATATACTACCATGTTCTCCAACATGGTAGGAAATGCTATGCTATCAAAATTGGTCTCATGACATACACCTATACATGTCTTTCTTGACATGCAGCCCAATCTCTCATGGCAACCCCACATGTGGGGAGAGCGAGGTGTAAATTTTGATTATTATGTTCTAATCAAATATACATGCAAGCTTTCTTTCTTTTATATGCAAATGCAGCTTTAAATTTATTATACCTACCATGTTCTCCAACATGGTAGGGAAATGCTATGCTAAATTTGGTGTCTCGACATACACACATACATGTCTTTCTCTTGGGGGCAGCCTCTCATGGCAACCCCCACATGTGGGGAGAGAGAGGTTGTAAATTTTGATTATTTTGCTCTTAATTAAATGTAAGCTTTAAATTTATTAAGTACCTACTCATGTTTCTCCAACATGGTAGGAAAACTTCGCTATGTTAACCCATACTTTCTTGGCATGGTGTAAAATAAATTTGGTCAGGTGTCTCATGACACCATACTTTCTTAGGCGTGGTGACCTAGTCCCCAAAGTAGCTCCCTATCTGGGATGAGAGGTTGTCAAATTTTCTTAAAAAATAGATAAAAGAAAGGATGAAATGCTTAGGTTAACATGTTGGCTTAAAATGCTTCTTTAGGTCATATATACACTCATGCTTCAATCTCTATATAATGAAAGCTATCTTATTTGTGTATATGGCATAAAGTGGATTCCATATAGCTTGACATGTTATGGAATACACATTAGACATATGCTCAAACTTAAATGCCTCCCCTACTTTACTTGTCATTCACACCATGATTTACATACATGAGACATAGTGAAGACTTGAAGCAACACATATGGAATAAATTAAATCTACCATATGACATGACATATATCAAGAAGGTATAAAAAAAAATGGTTGAGTTAGAAAAGAAACTCACAAGTATATGTGACATAGCTTAACCCTTGATGCAAGATTGAAAGAGCTTAAACTTGTGGTATAAGGGAGAAGAGGAGAGTAGGAAATGTAGGTATTTTGTAAAAGGGAAATCCCTTCTTATTTGTAGGCTTCCTTAGTCCTCTCCTCTTATCATCTATTCTTATGGCGTTGACACATATGGTGCCTCATCATAAGTTGCATGCAAGGAGATCATCTAGTTTAATGCCATTTATCATATTGCATGCACATGCATACATGTGCATGCCCGCATCCTTATCACTTTGAAGAGGAAAATAAAGTCTTTGCCATATCTTCTTAATAAATTTAATGAGTATTTGTCCCTCCACTTGCCATGAGCTTGCATGTGAAGGAGGTGGATTTTAATTAATCCACTTGCCTCTTTTAAATGACATATGACATCTACTCATATTTTTTATATTCCCTCCCCTTATCAAGAGAAATAAATGGGCTATGGGTATTGATCATATGGGCCTTCAAAATGATTATTTTAGCTTTATGTTTGATGATTTGCCACATAAAGAAAGAGTTTTAGCCCAAACCAAATAAACTCATTCTACATCACTTTATATTTGATCATATGGGCCTTCAAAATGATTATTTCAGCCCCTTTACGATTTGATTTAAAGAAAGGGTTTTTAGCCCAAACCAAATGCCTAAACTCATTCTAGGCCCATCACTTTATATTTGATCATATGGGCCTTCAAAATGATTATTTTAGCCCCTTTATGTTTGCTGATTTGCCCCATAAAGAAAGGGTTTTTAGCCCAAACCAAATGCCTAAACTCATTCTAGGCCCATCACTTTATATTTGATCATATGGGCCTTCAAAAATGATTATTTCAGCTATTTATGTTTGCTGATTTGCCACATAAAGAAAGATTTTTTAGCCCAAACCAAATGCCTAAACTCATTCTAGGCCCATCACTTTATATTTAATCATATGGGCCTTCAAAAATGATTATTTCAGCCCCTTTATGTTTGCTGATTTGCCACATAAAGAAAGGGTTTTTAGCCCAAACCAAATACCTAAACTCATTCTAGGCTCATCACTTTATATTTGATCATATGGGCCTTCAAAAATGATTATTTCACCTTAATGTTTGATTTGCCACATAAAGAAAAGAGTTTTAGCCCAAATCAAATGCCTAAACTCATTCTAGGCCCATATATATTTGATCAAATAGGCTTCCAAAATAATTTATTTCAGCCATACCTTGATTTGTGACATATAAAGGGGCTTTTGGCCAAAATAATATGTATATCATATTTTCCAAAGAGCCTTCCCAGTTGATCGGTCCGGGTTAACAAAACCTAAAAAATGATCTATCTTAGAAGTTAATTCTATCACTAAAATGACTAAAGATAAATCTCTCATCACTGTTATATTCTTTCAAGATTCAAGAAGAAGTCCCAAACCATCCTCTATGTACAATCTAGAGTTGAAGGTTTGGAGAATGATAATTAATCTAGATCATCCTCGCAAGATAGTCGAGTTGTTCTATCTTCCTTTGGTCTTCTGACGAGTTAAAAAACCCAAAAATGTCATATTGAAACTTAAACTTGCAAATTGAACCTACATTTCAACTAGACATTCAATGTCCATACAATATTTTAAAAGAACAGATACTCGTATGTATGTTGAAGTGTTCAAACAATAGGGACACGTGCAAGTTAGGTACAAAACAAAAGAACAGATGCTACATCTTCTCGGTTTGGTCTTCGGACCGGGTCCGGGTTAACAAAACTCAAAAATCAAAATTCGATATATAAACTCCAACTTAGACATTCTAATGTCCATACAACTCCTAAAAAACAAATATCCGTATGCATGTTGGAGTAATTACTAATTCAAATACAAAAGAACAGATGCTACATCATCCCGGTTTAGTCTTCGGACCGGGTCCGGGTTAACAAAACTTAAAAATTTGATATTATAAGAATTTCAAATTAATAATATCTGAGAAGCTAATTCTGTCATATAATACAAGATATGAACCAACTAACATAGCTTCTAAAATTCAAATTCTCAGGAAGAAAAGTCCCAAACCCGATCCTCTATGTTCAAACTAGAGTGGATAAGGTTTTGAAGGATTATACTTCTTGAGATAATGAATTTAGACCTGATCCTCTGTAGAAAATCGAACAGAGTAGACAAGGTCTATCAATTGATATTAACCCTAGAATCGAGAAGGGTAATTATAATTAAGATTTCAATGATAAATGATCATATATATTCAAATCTAAAATCAATCATAAAATGATCAAAATTCAAAGAAAATACAAAAAATATAAATAAAAATGAAATGAATTATTTAAATTAAAACTAAAAAAATATAAATAAATAAAATAAAATCAATCCACCCTCCAATTGTTTGTCTTCGGTGGCAAATTAAGAAAACTTTTGCTCACAAAGAATGTCAAATTAAATACATAACTACCTTCACACTCAAATATTCCTAAAGCTGTAAGGACGCTGTCCTCTCGTCCGCTGGTTTTGCTGATATGGCACCACATAAATGGCGGTTATGACTGAGCTCCGACCGGGTGGTTCCCGGATATGACACCAAATTATTTGGCCACCAAGTATGTTCCCCAACGCTTTGCTCTTGAGTAAATGTAGAATGTATTTGGTTGGGTAAAAAGCCCTATGTTAGCTAAGGTTGACTTATATTTGTCCCCTTAGATAAACTCCACCCAGTCTACAAGGACACTTTGGACGACGTAACCCATGTATGGCTGACAAGGATCCTTCTCGTCGACTACCTCCTCCGACTCGTGGACCACGCCAAACCGGATGACTAACCATGGGATCTTGATCGGCATCATCGCTCCCCACAAAAAGTTTTAAGTTAAAATAATAAATTTCATAAGTTCTAAACTCCACTCACCGCAATTATATACTGCTATTTAACGATTTATCGACTTAATCGAAAGTGCTCTCTCAAGACGGAGGGTAATTAACTAGGCTTGCCTATAGAAACCAAACCAGATATATAAAGTTCTCACCAAATGAGAACGAAATCTCTGGGTAGT
The DNA here is from genome assembly GCA_021442155.1 of Cymbidium sinense. Classification (NCBI taxonomy): domain Eukaryota; kingdom Viridiplantae; phylum Streptophyta; class Magnoliopsida; order Asparagales; family Orchidaceae; genus Cymbidium; species Cymbidium sinense. The sequence goes on along the minus strand of CM038227.1, from coordinate 66,789,054 downwards.
GTCTTATCTACTATTCATCTGCCTTTTGAAATTATCACCGACACTTAAACAACTCTTTCACTCTTTCCTTTTTTTCGAAAGAGGTCTATAATTTTCTGATCCCAGATTTCTCACTGGGATAGGTTTCTCTTCCATCTTTGGCTAGTCAAATCTAAGTTATAATTGTGGGTATATATAAAAAAGAAAATAAAATGGGAAATATGATAAGTTAAACTTGACAACTTAAAAGCTTGCTCAAAGTCTTAAGTCATTTGAGATTTTATTTAGTGCATATGCTTAGTATGTTTTATCTTATTGTACCCATATTTTTGGAAGTAAGGTGATAGTGCAATTATTTTTAATTGCTAATTTTTACCTTTAAATCCCAGAATATTCTGATTGTTTTTACATTACTCCGCATTTATTTGTATAAATCTTTGGATCTGAGAACCATCCGGTTTGGTAGGATTTCCCATCTCTGAATGAGCAAGTTCTGGGCCTCGACTTGTCGTCACCTTGCATGCCATGTGCGATCTCTGAAAAGGCCAGCTAAAGTGGGGTCACTCAAGTGAGAGGCTTGGCCCTTGGAGACACCAATCATGAAGAAGAGGGTTATTCTTGGGAGGTCTCTTTGTCCCTCATAATCCAATCATTGAACCATTCATCCAGGGAGGCATGATCTTTGAAACTTCTTCATCTGGAAGCAAGCTTAGTGGAGGCAATGAAGAAAAGAAATCTCTTGAACACTTGCCCGTATAGCCGCACAACCAGTGAAACCGTGAGTGTTCCCAATCGGTTTGATAACCTTAAGTGGGTTAAGCGGAATTCTATGGGCTCAAGTAGTCCTTGGACCCACGGCATTAGGTTCCGCTCCTCCTGCGGAAACTATATATGCAGTGCATCGGGTTCTCAAGTGGCCAAGGAGAGAGGGCTGAAAAGAAAATACCAAGGTCTGTATCTTGGGGGGCTCTCCTCCAAGGAGACCTCATCCATAACTCCACCGGGGCCGCCAATCCATGTCCCCACACGGTGAACATCGGTGTGACACTTGGGCCGTATCCCAGAATCCATGAAAGGTCCGGTGGAAAGGTAAAGATATGGAGGCCTAGGCCTCAAAAAGAAATTTCTGAGAAAAGGCATGGCGTGACATCGGTGTGAATTCGAGATCCAACTCAAATCTATTAGCGATGGGAGCCTAAAAGAGGGCCCCAATGATAAAGAATGGATGGACACCTTGGAGAATCCTCCGGGGATCGTCATCAATTAACTCCATCCCATCAAGAGGAGGTTAACTTCACAAGCCCTCCGAAGAAATTTTGATTCCACACTTGGAATCGGAAGTTCATTGGAGCGTCGATCACGAAATTTGTCCAAGAGGGCGAAGAAGAAGAGGAGGAGGCAACATTTGAAGTAGTGTAGATGGTGCAACAAGTGGTGAGCCATCTGGTCAATATCCCTAACAAATGATACCTCCCCTCAACACGAAGAATAACAAAATGTTCAAATAGAGGAAGCATCCTCGAGTCTTGAGAGGAACAACAAGAAGAGGAAGAAGAAAGGAAGAAAATCCCACATTCATACTACCACTTTGTGAAGACAAATTTCAGATGAAAGCCAAAGATAAAGAAATCGCCAGTTGAATATGAAAATGAGCAAAATGATGAATGGCTGATGATGCGATTAATGCAGAGAAATATTGCGGCGGGTCCAACACCTTGTCCCCAAATAATCATCAAATCAATGCCCGACAATCCTCAATAAATTTGATCTCACATGCTTCAAGGGTCCAAATTGAGCTGGCGAGGATTGAAATAAATGAGTCACTCGGCTTCTCGAATATACAAACTATATATCGGATAGCCTCTCAACTTGATATTATCTTGAATGAGAAGAAGATCAAAGGCGTGAGAAAAATTGGTGAGCAAAGGTCACCCATATCCTGCGAGTATGATCAAATTTCCACCAAAGGGATATTCAATGCCAAAGTTCAATCTATTCTTGATGGAAATGGTAATCCCAAGCATCTGGCAATTCAAAGCATCTGGTACACGGGGCAATGATCATTATTATTCTCATTTGTTAGTGTCTAACCGCTTTGAATGGTATCGTTGTCTGATATCGGTCAAGACTTTTGCCGAACTTGAAAATATGTTCGTTAAAAGGTTAGCTAGATCAAAAATAACCATTGTGATCTGAAGAGGAAGAAAGACGAGTCAGTAACTAAATATATTACGCGTTGGCGAAATATGAGTATGAAATGTGAACAACAATTAGAAGAAGAGCATGCGATCCAACTACTGATGGGCAACATCGATGATAAGATGGCGCCTTATCTTTGCATGGCTTCAATTACCACATTTTAAGAGCTACTTGATAGGGTGGCTAAATTTGAGAAATTAAATTTATCTCATGTGACAAGATAAATTCAAAAGAGCAAAAGCTCTAGACCCAAAGAAAGGTGAAACGCATTTCACCTCATACAAGAAGGATACAGGTAAGCGGTTAGTCTATAACGTAGACAAAGAAAGGCTACATGTCTATCAAGAAAAACCAAGACAGTCGTTCAATCCAGCTCCACAACCCAAGCTCATACTTGGAGGTAATGATGTATCTCGAGGTCGCTTCAGTGAAGGCAAGTGACCAAAGCAAACAAAATGAATGATGGCCGAACAAAGAAAAGGCGAGTATTCTTTTAAAGTGTATTAAATTGTTTAAACATGCACTCAAAGTAGGTCTCCAACTACAGTGTAAAAGACACAAGAGGCTGGACAAGAAGATAATCCTAATTCCCATATCATGGTGCTCGGCCATCCTATTGAAGATTGTTACATTTTCAAAGATTGGCTAGAAAATATAGAAATGGAGAATTCACATTGCTTATGGTGTATTAGTGCGTCAAGAAAGAATCCACCAAAGTAATCCTCATCTCCATCTTATCAATGATAAAGGCAAAGAAGGCGTCGATGATGAAGGATGGTGATCAGATCTCTAAAAAGGTAAAATATTGAAGCAATTGGAAGGCGTTCAGGGTATTTAAATAACCACTTGAGCGTACTTGAGTTGAGAGACAAAACTAAGCTATGGGAAGGCTAGTTCATCTCACGAAGAAAGATAGCCAAATACCGCAATGGAAGGAAGGCCAAAAAAAAAAAAATAAATATAAAAGAAGAAGATAGTAGCACAAATATTTACTACTATTGATGGTATAGCGTAACACAAAAGATCATCAATAATATGGAAGATTATGTACAATCAACAAGACGACCTATCACGCTTGCAGAATTCATTTCAAATCTTCAGATCAATGAAGAAGCAGGGGAAGAAGCTGAAGAACTTCCTACTGAGTCTTGCTTGATGATGCATGAGGTTGACAGCAACTTAGAGGAACTTTGTTTCCCGGATGAATGAATCAGGCTCAACAACATAAAAAATGTAAAGTTGGGATGATTCGAATCTTCAGTTTATCATTCGGAAGCGGATCTTTGAAACAAGCAGTCATCGAGATTGAGATGCAAATGAAGTAGCTTCAAATCTGTTGAGAAGTGGTGTCTACCATCCCAACAGAGGAAAGAGCCAATGAATAAAGATAAAGGAAAGAAATTGAAATCAATGAAAGAGTTATCCCTAAGGATTCAAATAAGAAGCCTTCATCAAAAGGGATCGACTAACATTCTATCCCATCTAAGGAAAATTCAGTAGCGACTTAGTGTATCTGAAGCACTTCTAATGTCGGAAGATCTCTCAGTAACACCTTAATTGAAGCTCTCGAAAGGGAAAAGTTGAAGCATATTTTCTTTGACAGGAGACCTTGCATGTTCAAGAGCCTCCAATGGTCACATTTTGAAGATGATCTAATGCTGGACTGCGAACCTGATAAGCCCTCTGTATTTAAAGTGATGAAATTATAATACCGTGGATCTTAATTGATCCGGTTCCTCCATGAATCTTATGAACTTGAGAACTCTTAGATGGCTATCTCAGATGTACAACATCTGGGGCGAGATAAATTCATGGTTCAAGGTTTCAATGAGAAGGAGAAAACTATGGTCATTCGTCCTCCTCTTAAATTTGGAGACCTCTACGAAGCTAAATTTCATGTGATCGATCTGCTTCATTGAGCCCTTACGGGTGATGGCTTGTAAATGGCATTGTCCCATCTACATTGCATCAATGTATGAAATATACAAAGGATGGAGAAGAATGCCAAATTATGGGTGACATGCAACCTTTATGGTGCAATGAAGATTTATCAAGATGCAGTTATTTCTTAGAGGGAATCAAAGCCAACAAAACAAACAAAATTGCATCTACTTCAAAACCCATAAAAGAACAAGTTAAGAAGAAGGAGAAGATAAAATGAATAAAGGAAAAGGAGATTGTTCCAAATATCCCTAGGGATATAAAGACAGTCCAAAATCAATAACATTTCCTCATCTCAGGTGATCGAAGAAGGCAGATGTGTTCCTTCTAAATCCAAAGGTCCATGCATCTTGTAAACATTGAGGAAAATCATTTTGACTCGATTATGAGTATGCTTTTGAAGGTAAGGTGCAATGCACCTACTTTAAAACAATCATAGATCCATCGTGAGACTACACTCGTAGTCACTCTGTCCTCCCAACATTTTAAAGAAATCACCCCTCGAGAAACTCAGTCGAGGTGACCTTCTATGTACCTCCTCTCCACGGAAAACACGGGCCGGAAGCTTGTTTTATAAATCAGGGGTGTCGAAGAGGATCGATTGGGTAATGCAACTATCAGAAGAAGAAGCTATGCAAGGATACCAAAATATTACTCTCAAAGATGCAAAACCTAATGTAAACATGGGGTCCAGGTTTGGAGAGTAAGCAAAGGACTAAGCTCTTTGAAATGATGTGGTACCAAAAGGTTCTCAAACCATTGGTAAGAGAACAAACACACTACCAAAGGCCTTGGTTTCATCCAAGACAACGGTCCACAAGAATATACACATTGCTATAGAATAATAGAAGAGTGATGATGAAGATGAGAATGTCATTCTTAATGTTAGTCTCAATAATGAAGAAGTAGAAGCGGCACACGAAGAGCTTGAAGATGGTGGGGAGGCATACTATGGATGAAAAAGAAATTAATTTGGGAACTGGAGGATCTCCTCATCATGTTCTCACTTCCCAAAGATAAAGTGGAAGAATTAAAAACTTTGCTCGTGAATTGAGGATTGCTTTTACTGGACATATATGAAATGCAGCTTATCCCTGATAGTTCATAAACTAGCAATTAAGCGGATGCAACACCAGTCAAGCAAGCCTCTGAATGAGATTGGAGGTTGAAGCGTAAGTAGAAACCAAGCTCATTGAAATGGTTTTATTCGAGAAGAAAAAATCTTGGATAGCTAATATTGTCCAAAAGAAGAAGAATGGTCGATTCGTATCTATGTCGATTTAAACAAAGCATGTCCAAAGGATGACTTTCCGCTTCTGTCAGGCTGAGTGGATAACACTTCAAAACCGACATGTTCTCATTTATGGATGGATGGGTTACAATCAAATCAAGATGGCTCACGAAGATGAAGCATACCTCATTCAGATTTTATTGGTCATATGCTATCTGATCTTTCATACCAAGAATGACGAATCTTTGATGAGTTGATTCATCAAAAAGTAGAGTGCTATGTTGATGACCTCGTTGTCAAGAGTATAGATCGCAAAGATCATCTCGATGATTTAAGGATTGTCCTTGAAAGAATCAGAAAATATGATCTCAAGATGAATCCTCTCAAATGCGCTTTTGGAGTCTCTTCGGAAAGTTCCTTGGATATGTTGTGCGTGGAGGGATTGAAATCGATCCCAACAAAATCAAAGCGATTGTCAAATGCCTCCTCCAAGGAGTCTTCGCTTAAACTCCAGGACATCTAGCATTCATTAGAAGATTTATATCAAATGATGTCGACCCTTTGCAAAATTAATGAAGAAAGATACTCCTTTCAAGTGGGATGAAGAATGTCAAGAGGCCTTGATAGTATCAAATATTGAACCCACCCATTCTTGGCTCCAATCCCGGAAAGCCTCTTATCTTGTACGGCGAGGAGGAATCTCTAGGTGCTTTGTTGGTGTAGCATAATGAGGAAGGAAAGGAGAATGCTCTATACTATATTAGTCAAAGACTAATAGAGGAAGCGTTATTCTCAATTGAGAAGCATTGTTTGGCGTTAATTTTTTTACCCAAAAGCTACGTCATTACATGCTATCTCATAAAATTACCCGATCTCAAGGATCGATCCGTTGAAGTTCTTGATGACAAGACCAACGTTGGCAATTAAACAGCGATGGGTTGTCCTTCTATTACAATTTGATATTACATATGTACCCGAAGCGGTGAAGGGGCAAATTCGGAGATTTTCTTGCTCATCTGCAGACTCATTGCTTAACGATGATCTTCACGATGATCAAATCATGCACATATATGAAAGAAAAGCAACAAATGTGGGAATTGTATTTTGATGGAGCTTGTCATTAGATACACTCAACCCTCAAATCTCCCAAAGGCTCAAGTGGTATCTCATCTTGATCAAGGGTGGCATCTTGAGACATTCTTATAAATTAACTCAACCCCAGAACCAACAAGCGAGAATATGAAGCGTTGGTGGCAGGTTTAGAGGAAGCCATTTCCATGGGAATCCAAAATCTGCAAGTTTATGGCGATTCTCAACTCGTCATTAATCAAGTGTTGGGCCTTTACAAAATCAACAAGCTTGAATTGGCCTACTATCACAAACAAGTTCTCGAGCTTATGAAGCAAATTCAAATGTCATTATGACTTGAGTCTCAGAAGGAATAGCAGATTGTTAGCTAAATTAGCTAAAGAAATGGCAGTATGGATGGCGACTACATACTAATAGTGTGTTTTGCACAGTCCTAGAGCCAATAAGTTTAAGATCCCATTTGGAAGAGGGGTCATCAAATCAGGGTGCGACTCATGTTGCTCCTTACACTCCCTTACAAATTACTTCTCAAAGTCAAGACAAGCTTCAAACCATTCGGATGAAAGACTTCAACGAGGAAGTGCCAAATGCAGTAGAAGAGAAGGGCGGAGTGACCCTTTGTACTTCAAGGAAGGCAAATTGCCAAGTAATAAGTCGATGACAACGAAAAGGTATATGCTTATATTTGGCAATACTACGTATCGTAGATCCTTGAGCAGATGTATGCGATGTTTGGGAATAGAAGAAGCCAACAAAGTAATTGTTGAAATCCATCAAGGACTTTGTGGTGACCAATCCTAAAATGGCTTTCAAAATTAAAAGAATTGGATACTATTGGCGTCATGGTAAAAGATTATATCAATCATGCCAAGAGATGCCATGAATGCAGTCAGGTAACATAATTCATCGACCTCCAAAATCATCCCATAGCATCTTGGCCGTTTGAGTCTTGGGGGGGATAGATGTAATTGGACCAATTGATCCACCATCATGGTCACCGCTTCATCTTAGCGTTGATTATTTCCAAGTGGTTTGCACCATTTAAAGAAGTTACAAAGAACAAGTGACTAACTTCTTTACTTCACAATATGTTTATAGATTTGGTGTACCATGCGAATCATTTAAGATAACTTGATTCAAAAGTACTAAAGTTTATAAATTTCGTCGACATAAGATTGATTGGCGATATTCATCAATTTATAATCCGAGAGAAATGGCTTGGTGAGGCATTTAATAAAACACTAGTCAAATTGCTTAGAAAAATTCTCACAAGAAATAAAAGTGGCATACCAAGCTTGTGGAAGGCGTTATGGGCTTACGTACCACTTACAAAACTCCTACAAAGTCTACTCCCCATGCACTAGTGTTTGGTGGCGATTTACAGTTGAACTACCTTGCTCAGGTAGCCATTCAACAAAATCTCACCCAAGATGAGAATGCTCATCTGGATGGAAGAGCTTGAGCGCTTGATGAGGGCTCCAAGCTCGAAAATCTAGAAGTCTATCGGCGAGGATGTCCGAGCATTCGATCATGAGATGTCCTCGAGCTTTTCGGGAAGGAGTGGTCTGGTCTGAGAAGACCAATCATCCCTCATCAAGATGGTAAATTTGAACCTGGGAAGGACCTTTGTTATTGAAAAGGTATATCGAGAGAACTATCATCGTTGACTTCAAAGGTGAAAGACCAATGCCGCCAATCGCGGTCGCATTTAAAGAAATATTACACATGAAAGTGTGATTGGACAAATCGCATTTGAGAATCTTTATTGTCAAACACTTATGAAAATTTTCATTGGAAATTCTCTTGTAACACAAGAATGCATTTCCAAAATAAAATAAAATCCCCATGGGGCATTTTTTAAAGTTTTATAGTAAAGTATCAGGCGTTCACGGTAAAGGCAGGGGCCTTTCTTTCTCTTTGGGTTGACATGGGCCTAGTGAGATCACATGCATACTCAAAATTATGTATTCAAATCTCAAATTTAAAAGTCTTCGACCAGAAGAAAACTTTCAAGTCTCAAACTTCAACAAACCAAGTTGGAAGGACATTTTCCATCCCACTTCAAATCTAAAGGCTCGAGTTGGTGTATAAGGTGGACTCAACACAGAATACGGCAGTTTGTCTCAACCGCCACAAAGTAGTAAGAGATCCCCATCTCGTTGGCAGGATAAAATCCTTCATCAATTGCTCAGTCCGACTCAAGTGGGTGTATAAGGTCATTCAACACGCCAAAATATGGCGAGTCGGCTGCTTACTCAAGCCACAAAGTAGTAAGGGATCCTCCTACTTATTAGTTCAAAGACAAGAGCATCCAAATCCCAAATCTCTCCAACTTGGTGAGTTCAAGTGACGAGAAATTATCCCTATTGGTGGGTCATCTTTCAAAATTCTACAACAAACAAAGATATCCTTACTCGAGGCACTAAGCCGAGTTTGGAATCATCAAATACAAATAAATCTCAACTCCTTCAATAAGTCTATCAAGAGAGGAAATTCTTCTTGATAAGTCCAATAAAACAAAAGCGGAGGACCGAAGAAGTATCCCAATGTTCATATAAAATAAATCTTGAACTAGGGAGTTTTGTCATCAAGATGTTCATTACATGTGCAAAGCACAGGACTGATGACTCTTTGCCATTGATCCAACACAAGCTTTGAGAGCTGGGTCATCGACATTTATCCTTCTACAAGCGAAAGCGTAGAGGTAATTTGTATCGCTGAATCTCGAGATGATTGACTTTCTCCCATCGATCCATCAAGGCATGAGGCCGGGGATAAAGGGAGGCACAAGATCTGAATCCTAGATGAAATCTTCAACAAGTCATCAAAGCACAAAGCATTGGACGAAGACATTTTACGTCATAAACTCCATCAAGTCCGTCAAGCACAAAGCGGGGAGGAAATGCAAATCCCAAAGTTGAGATGAAATCTTCAACAAGTCCATCAAAGCACAAAGCACGGGAGAAGACATTCTCTCATCTCAACTCCATCAAGTCCACCGATGCACAAAGCATAAAACCAATGGGATTTTCATCTTTTCAATGACCATTAAACCTTTTAAGAAGAGAAATCATGGAACAACATGATTGGTCTAGATTTTATTCATGAAAATTGCACAAGTACATGAGATGATATGTAAAGTAGAGAAAATACATCAAGGTGATGCTGTAGGTCTCTGGCGAGATACAATAATAACTAGAGCACTTTCCGTCTCGGTTTGTAAATCTCTCTGACTCGAGTCACTTGACTCGACCATAGCGATGTAGTCGAAGCACTGCTCCCTCTGTGCTCGTCGAGTTCATCTATCTTGCTCCTCTGCAGTCTCTTGCATGACCGAATGCTTAAGCTCCCTCAGGAGGCTTCAATCTTAGTAGTGATGCTTTCAATTTGAGCACCAATGTCGTAGACTCACCACGGTTCTCTTAAACTGAGCTCTTTTCAAATTCATCATGAGCAAAGTCTTCAAGCTATGCGCTCTCCTTCTCGACAATGAAACTCGTGAATTATCTAAGGGTTTTCATTTGTCGGACTAAAATTGGCCTCAGACATAAAGTCTCCCAATAATTCCTCTTCATCGAAATGAGCCAAGAAGTCTAGCACGGTATTTGCATCTCTTGAAAAGTGCTCGAGTGATATTGGTGAGCTGGGGTCCAACCGAGAAATCAGCTCACGTAAGAAAATCACGTTCTCTTCATAAATATGCTCATTGCGTGAGTCCGCATATGATGCATGCCTCCAATGGATTCGAGGGATAATCGATCCTTGGGAGAAAGATAGTAAGAAGGAAATGTAATGTTATATTTAATAAAAAAAAAAGGAGGTCATACAGTCAAAGGCCTGAGTTTGAGGTACTCTTCAAGCGGTGGTGACGGTTGGCGTTATGGCCTATCATTTCATGTAGTAGGTATGGCAGTCTCACCATAATCTTGATCTCTCATTCCGATGTTTCCCGGGGCTAGGAAAGAAATCCATATAAGGAATTAGATCCACAAAAGGAGCGGTAGTGGTTTGCAAGAGGTTACCCATTGCTTGGGAAGATCGACCCCAAAATCTTCAAATGGAATCGATAGCGAGGAGCAAAGTGTCGGAAAGTCAACTCAAAATCCCCAAAGGAAAGGCTCCATGCTAAGACATTCTTGGCCTATATTTGCTTCTTGAGTTAGAGAATGGTGGAATGGGTGACCAATTTGAAGCTCTTGGAGGATCTTCATAACGAGGTCTTTGTCGATGAGATGAAGATGGTACCTCGATGACTAGAAGGTTCTTTCGGAAGTGAACCTATTCATTGTTGATTCGACACCACTCTCTACATCTAAAATATAAACATACATTATGTTAGGAATAAAAGGGCTTAAAGGAATTAAATAAAGGGTTAAATAAAGAGACATAGAAAATCATACCTCTGCTGAATTACACGTGAGCTTGTTGCCCTCGAGGGCTCCCTGTCTCTCACTTGTCGTTCATATTTACGAGCTCCACGCTCCAAGGTCGGTGCAAAAGATAAGTGTACCCAAGTTAAGCGAGTATAGCTAACTCCTGTGAAGAGCGGCCGGACGAACTTTGAGTTTGTGCCAAAGAGTAAGTGAAGCCATATCGAGGCGAAAATAATCTAGTCTCGGCGACATCCATTTGGCGGTCGTACACGGAATGAAGGGTGCGCCATAGCGTTACTGAAAATCAAGCTGTCGTTTGCGGTTAGGTTGATATCCTTCTAAATAATTGAAGCGACCAAATCGATAACATAAGCCGGGGCATGCTAATAAAGTATTCAATTGGCAAGAATTGTGGTATGAATTAAAGTGTGCATACCTCATGGTCAATCCATCCACAATATCTACCTCCATTAGGCTGAGGTAAATTTGTAATTTTGAATTGATGGGAGATGAAACTATCAATAACTAGATGAGGGGCAAAGAAAAATAGCATTACTTTCACGCTCCAAGGTAGAGAGGCTTGTGACAATTGCATGACTCTTGGATAGTTCCTTTCTAAGAATATGAAGGGCATTCAAGCAAGGCCGCATGAATGTGAATCAAGCATGAATGTATTGCCAAGGTAGGACCAAATCATGAAACTCAAGTGCTAGCCTCAGAAATAATTTTAAAACCCTATACATCCTAGGGGCGGAGGAGCCAAGGAAAGATGCTCACCCTGGAGATCTACGCCAATAATGTGGATAGATCCCTCCTTGATGGGCAAGAAAGAACACAACCAAGTAACTAAAAGCCTAAAATAAGTCTTCATCCATACACGGATGCGATGGAGAAAAAATGTCCATGTGGTAAGAAAGGCTCGGCAATATCCTCGGATAAATGATGGATTGCACACCCATTTGAAAGGGTCATATAATGGAGAAGAGGTAATAAAACTATCCTCTCTTAGAAAGCTCTGAGATCCAGATCTCCATTGGCATGATCACTTTTGAGACATGGATAGCCGTAGCCATAAGTTCAATGTGATTAAGCAACTCGGGATAAATTAGGGTAGAATCATCCCCTCCGTCATTCCATCGAAAAAAGCTCATTATCAGAAGGAATATATTCTTCATAACGACTTCCATAAATAGGAAGGCCCGATCTCGTCTGCAAGTCATTCAATGTAATGGTTAGTTCTTGGGATGATCCAAAGTGTTATTCGCATCCCAGAACTCAATAAAGCCTCTTACCCAAGAAGAAGGAATATTACTGAAATCGAGCATGGAAGCATAAACCGCGTTATAAACACCAGCCGCCTTTAGAATGTCCTTGTTAGCTCGAAGAATGTATCTAGCCCAAGCAACATACCCTTTGGACCATGAATTTGGCTATGGAGTCGAGGCCACTCAATGAGGGTGGTTGTCGATGACTCGGTAAGTGTGATTTGTTTGCTTTCGATGATGTCTTTGGTTGAAGAATTTCACATAAATTGACTCACGATCAACGGACTATCGAAAGGATTATACTCTCGCATTTGACGGTGGTCACCCATTCTGATTCTCGAATTGAATGAGTTCTTGAACAATGGAAGGCGGGAGAAGCGGGTGAAGAAGTTACGAAATATATCCCCTCTAGCATATCATTGTGTTGCTCCAGTCTATCCAAAATGTCCATGTTGAGGTCATGTGAATCAATCATAGATCATATAGCATCCTCGGTGGGCTCATTGAAGGCAAACAGTGATCTCCTCCGGTTGAACATTTTCAAGAAGTCAAAAAGCAAACATATAAATATATAGATGACTACTACGGAAATAAAAAAAAGGAGAAAGAAAGAAGAAAATAAAAAGAGACAAGAGTGTTCCCTTGCGCATATGATGAAATAAATCCCACGAAAAGAAGAGAAGAAAAGAAATCGTACAACAAATACGGTCCGCTCCATGCGCGCATCATGTTTGTTGGGGGGCATTTGTTGACCTACAACTAGGTGTCATTTAAAATTAAGTAAATGACATAGAGGTTAAATACCTAATCACAATCAAATTAAATTCAATTGATTTGAAAATTTGACTTCATAATGCGCGAAAAAAAAATTAATTAAATGGAAAATATCAAATCAATTAAGGATCAATCAAATAATTAAAATCAAATTTTAATGAAATTACACATATCAAAGTCGGAAGCCCCGACATGTCTAACGACCTTGTGAAATTTATTGCGTTGTATTAAGCGTCGAAACCTATCGAGCGATGACCTTCGGTCAATTTGACAAAGTGTGTAAATGTCATGATCAATTTGAATTCGCTGTAAACCTAATATCGTCATCACATTGAGCGACATTTAAATTCCTCGCGAATCGATCCAGCCGTTGCATTAGCATAAACAACTAAAATTGACACCCATATTGCTAGGGTTTATTATTAGGATGATTATTAAATTTATGGCTTAAATTACCTAATTGGTTTTTAGCCTAATCCCAATCCCCTCAATCCCTACAACCGCTCATTCTAAGAGGAGGTCGGCGAGGTTATCCCGTTGACCCTCATTTTTCGCCTCATTTCTTCCCTCTCTCTTTCTTGCTCTGGTCTCTCTCTGTCTCTCTTTCTCTGTTTCGGCCTCCTTTGTCCCTTCCTTCGACATTTCCACTCTCTTTCCACTCTCCTCTTCCTTTTCCATTTCTCCCTTCCGTTTCCGCTCCCTGAAGACTTCTTGAGCGGTTTTCATCCTCTTCCTCCGTCCACGGTGAGGAACCGACGAATCCTTGAACCTAGCCTTCGGTCCTTCAAAGCACCCTTTCCTCCTTTCCTCTTAGCATTGAAACCTCAGTTGTTTCTCTCTGACCCTAAACTTATTCTTATGCATTTGAGTTTCTTTGAAAGTTAGGGTTTTTGCTAAATATGCTATATCTTATGCTTGGGATTATGCTAAGAGTTTCCTTTAGGGATTTGGGATGATGTATGGCCCAAATCTCATTTTTTTTTTTGGATTTTATGGTATTCATGCTTGCTGAAAATGCTTTGGGATAATGTATGGCCCAACTTTTTTTTCTTTCTTGCTGTTTTCTCTTGTCCGTGGATGCCTACATTTTCTTTAGGTGCTGAAATTGGTTTTACCTAAGGAGGTTGAATCAAAATTTTTTTTTAAAGGGGTTGTGTGCTTTCTGAAAGCGGTTTTACTAAGGGAGGTTGAATCAAATTTTTTTTTTTGTAAGGGGTATGGGTAGCTACTTGCTATTTCCTATGAGTTTCATTTGCTTTGCCTCTTGCACATAAAATCTGAAATCAAGGAGAGATGGAGTTAAGATAGAAGTATGGGGATATGACAAGTTTAGATGTGTAGCCTAAATGTCATACTACTTGTTGTTCTTCTACGGGTTACATGTCTCAATTGGCTTCAATTCCTCGCTATGATACATGCTGAAATTCTTTTATTTAGTATGGGAATGATGCAATACACTGAAATTATTTTATCTAAGGGAAATCCATTGATTGGCTTTCTAAAGGGATAATGCATGCTGAAAATATTTTACTAGAGAGAAATTGAATCGATTTGCTTCTAATGTGTATGATACATCTTGAAAGTATTTTATGAAAGGAAAACTATTAGCTTATTGTTTGAGGCATAAAGCATGCTGAAATTTATTTTATGTAAGGGAAATCAATTAGTTTGCTATCTAAAGATGTGATGCTTGCTGAAAATTTCTTTTATTTGAGCAGTTTGAAAATCGATAGGAAGGATGTATGGCTTAAAAATATCCACTAACTTTGTTCTCTATGATGCTTTCATGCTTCAATTGATTTCCTATGAAGAGAATTATATATATATCATGCCTCTTTCATATGCAAGCTTGAAATTTGTGGTATAAGTACCTACCATATTCTCCAACATGGTAGGGAAATGCTATGCTATCAAAATTTCGGCCGTGGTGTCTCACGACATACACCTATATATGTCTTTCTTGACATGGTGGGGGGCCAGGTCTCATGGCAACCCCTACACGTGGGGAGAGGGCCGGGAGGCTATTGTAAATTTTGATTATTATGCTCTAATCAAATATACATGTGACTTTCTTTTGTTTACATTATGTGAAAAATTTGTGATATAATACCATGTTCTCCAACATGGTAGGAAAAAATGCTATATCGTGAGGTGTCTCGACATACACCATACATGTCTTTCTTGACATGGTGGTGCCAATCTCTCATGGCAACCCCACATGTGGAGGGAGGCTGTTGTAAATTTTGATTTATGTCAAATATACATGCAGTAACTTTCTTTTGTTTACATTCAAATGTGAGATTTAAATTTGTGATATAAGTACCACCATGTTCTCCAACATGGTGAAATCTTATCTATCAAAATTTGCAGTATCTCACCTATACATGTCTTTCTCGACATGGTGGGTAAGCCCAGTCTCTCATGGCAACCCCCAGATGTGGAGGGAGAGCAAGGAGGCTGTTGTAAATTTTGATTATTATGTTCCTAATCAAATATACATGCAAGCAGCTTTCTTTCTATTTATATGCAATCAGATTTATTATTATAAGTACACCATGTTCTCCAACATGGTAGGAAATCTTATCTATCAAAATTTCATGGTGTCTCACGTACACACATACATGTCTTTCTTGACATGGTGGCAGTCTCTCATAGCCACATGTGGGGGAGGCAGGGAGGAATTTTGATTATTTTGCTCTTAATTAAATGCATGCAAGCTTTAAATTTATTATTATAAGTACTACTCATGTTTCTCCAACATGGTGAGAAACTTGTTGCTATCTTATAACACTGCCTTTCTTGGCGTGGTGGGCAAATAAATTCGATCAGCTCTCACGACACACCATATGCCTTTCTTGGCGTGGTGGGAAGACTAGTCCCAGTATATCGGGGATGATGTCGGGAGGTTGCCAAAATTTTCTTAAAAAAATAGATAGAAAAGAAAGGATGAAATGCTTAGGTTAACATGTTGGCTTAAAATGCTTCTTTAGGTCATTTATGAATACTCATGCTTCTCTATATAATGAAAGCTATCTTATTTATGGCAAGTATGACATAAAGTGGATTCCATCAACTTGACATGTTATGGAATACACATTAGACATATGCTCAAACTTAAATGCCTCCCTACTTTACTTGTCATTCACACCATGATTTACATGAGACATAGTGAAGACTTGCAAACACATATGAAATAAATTAAATCTACCATATGACATGACATATATCAAGAAGGTATAAAAAAAATGGTTGAGTTAGAGAAGAAACTCACAAGTATATGTGACACAGCTTAACCCTTGATGCAAGATTGAAAGAGCTTAAACTTGTGGTATAAGGGAGAAAAGGAGAGTAGGAAATGTAGGTATTTTGTGAAAGGAAAATTCCCTCTTATTTATAGGCTTCCTTAGCCCTCTCCTCTTATCATCTATTCCAAAATAATATGTATATCATATTTTCCAAAGAGCAGATGCTATTCTTCCCGGTTTGGTCTTCGGACCGGGTCCGGGTTAACAAAACCTAAAAATCTAATGATGCTATTGTAAATCTTAGAAGTTAATTATATCATGAAATGACTAAAGATAAATCTATTGGCATCACGGTTAATATATTCTTTGTAAGTTCAAGATCTCAAGAAGAAAGTCCCAAACCCGATCCTCTATGTACAATCTAGAGTTGACAAGGTTTGGAGAATGATAGATCTTGAAATAATTAATCTAGATCTGATCCTCTACAAGAAGATAGTCAGAGTTGACAGGGTCTATCTTCCCAGTTTGGTCTTCGGACCGGGTCCGGGTTAACAAAACCCAAAAATGTCATATTGAAACTTACACTTGCAAATTGAACCTACATTTCAACTAGACATTTAATGTCCATACGACATTTTAAAAGAACAGATACTCGTATGTATGTTGAAGTGTTCAAATAATAGGGACACGTGCAAGTTAGGTACAAAAAAAAAGAATAGATGCTACATCTTCCCGGTTTGGTCTTGGATAAGTCGTTAACAAAATCAAAATCAAAATTTGACTTATAAACTCCCAGACATTCTAATGTCCATACAACTCCCAAGAACAAATATCCATATGCATGTTGAGTAATTACTAAGTCAAATACAAAAGAACATCTACATCATGAAATATGAAAAATTATTTGAAAAAAATCCAAATTCCTCTATTTAAGTACAAATTTGAAGGATTATCTTCTAAAATTCAAATTTGGAAAAGTCCCTCGAATGAGAAAATATCGAGATAATAGTAAAATCGAGAAGAAGGATAATTATAATTAAGATTTATTAAATGAATATATATCTTCAAATCTAAAATCAATCATAAAATGATCAAAATTCAAAGAAAATACAAAAATATAAATAAAAATGAAATGAATTATTTAAATTAAAACTAAAAAAAATATAAAGAAATAAAAATAAAAATCAATCCACCCCTCTGCAATTGTTTGTCTTCGGGTGACAAATTAAGAAAACTTTTGCTCACAAAGAGTCAATGTCAAATTAAATACATAACTACCTTCACACTCAAATATTCTAAAGCGTCATGGCCGTGTCCTCACTGCGGTGGTTTGCGATATGGCACCACATAAATGGCAGTTCGACGAGCCCGACCCTGGTTCACATATAACACTAAATTACGGTCACGCGACCTATGTTCCCCAACGGCTTTGCTCTTTGGTATGAAATGTAGAATATATTTGGTTGGGCAAAAAGCCCTATGTTAACTAAGGTTGATTTATATTTGTTCCTTGACTCCACCCCAGTCTGAGGACACCTTGGGCGGCGTAACCCATGTGTTCGACAAGGATCCTTCAATCGGGTTGGGTCGACTACCTCCCTCTAAGTGGACCAGGACACGACGGGATAATGAATGGGATCTTGATCGCGTCATCGTTCCCCACAAAAGTTTTAAGTTAAAATAATAAATTTCATAAGTTCTAAACTCCACTCAATTATATACTCGTTATTTAACGATTTATTGACTGTCGAAAGTGCTCTCGGTGTGGGAGGGGTAATTAACTATAGGGGCTTACGCCTATAAGAAACCTGAAACTAGATATATAAAGTTCTCACCAAGTGAGAATGAAATCTCTGGGTAGTGTCTTATCTACTATTCATCTGCCTTCTGAAATTATCACCGACACTTAAACTACTCTTTCACTCTTTTCTTCTTTTCCGAAAGAGGTCGGTGGCGAATTTTTGGATCGCACAATCATGTGGAGGCATAAGTTGCTACTGATAATTCCATTAGCACCAATTAAAATTATTTTCACTTATTTTTTGGGTTAAGCATCAAAATTTTTGGATAGGAACTACCAAGCCATTAAAAAAAAGCATAAGCAATAAAAAAAATTACGAGATCCTAATTTGACCACCTCAATAGTAGTGTGAACCTAAATAAAAAAAATGAGAATATACACTTTTCAAGAACTATTGTGCAATGTTTTAATGCTCATTTAAAATGAATATGTTGCTAAGTGATTAAATCCATTAAAATTAAACTATAAAAAATTGAACCATTACTTCAAACTCTATGAAAATTTTGGGCAAAACACTAAAGCTTGAAAATAATTTAATTATGAAATTTAGAGACTAATTTAATGGTGTTGTATATGTCAAGTTATCAAAGGAAAATCTATATGTGTTAATTTCCTAATGAAGTTTAGAGACTAAATGGTTAATGAAATTGAGCAATTAGTAGAGGTTTATAATTTCCTAATGAAGTTTTGATCACCACACTTATGGGTTGATATTAGAGAAATTTTATCTTATTTGTTCCATTATATTTGACAATTTTGACTAAGAAATAGTTCATACTGGACATCAGAACCAACTTATATTGTTGACCTATAAATAGTTTTCATATACTTCATTAAGCAAATATATTGAAATTACCAAGAATTAGATGCAACGTCATGAAAATGAGAGTTGGAAATGTCTTAATCATGACTGAAATTGATCGAGATGTCCTCCAATTGTGAAATCAACTGCACCAATGTGTTCAGAATATCAAAATTAATTAAAACTGATACTTTACATTGATCAATTACCATCCAATGAAGGAAAATAAATAGAGCAGGCGATTCCGTGCATATTAAAGTCGAGAGGCCTCGAAGCTATCCGAACAATTTCCTTTCGCGAAATGGATTGCACCGTTATCGTTGAAATAGATAAATCTACCAAATAAGATATTATGCAATCAATTTGGTCAAGTGTGGAGCAAATGGCAAACCTCAGAGTACGATGATGCCTAAATTAATCTCAAATTTTCTTTGATCAACCTCGACATTGCCCAATTGACTTTCGATCTTAAAATGGATTATGCTATTGAATCCATAACGTCGAAGTTCCCTTGAAATGACACATATATTATGTGGGTTTGATTTCGGCAAAATTCACAGGAACTTTAATGTGATATTATAAAAATTAGACACACCCAATTTAATTAAATACTATTCAATTTAATCTTAATCATTAAATCATAATATGATTAAATCAGAATTTTTGTCTAAATACAAATTGGTAATCAGATTATACTCTTTCCATAAACGCTCCTTAATCATGTTTAAAACTGCACTTCAATTTCAAAATCCCGCTCAACTTAATTTGGAAGGATAACTTAATTTAGAAGGATAATTAGGCTGTGATCAAGGAATTCAAATCCCATCACTCCTTACCTATTATTCTCCTTAACCTTTTGGTAAAAAGAAAAAAAAAATTGGGCTCTTATTCTTCTCGACAGAAAAGAAGAAGAAGAATTCTTCTCTACAACACCCGCTTGTCCTCAGGAAATCCCCCTTTATCGCTCTCGTCAATTCATTCAAGCCGCAAGAAGCACCTGCTCTCACCCCTGTCCCATCCGCTCCTATCTCCCAAAGGTCGTAAGTCCCTCATCTAAAATGATTGCTCTTGTATTCACTCGCTCCGCACAAGCCCTCGACCCGAAAACTCCCTCTCTCACTCTCGTCGATTCTTTCAAGCCGCAAGCCGCACCTGCTCTCTCCCCTCTCCCATCAGCTCTCGTCTCCCTAAAGCTGAAATCTATCGATTCAAAACCTTGCACTTGCTCCTTCTCATTCATCTGGTATTCCCTCAAGCCGCAAGCAAACACCTTCCTTCCATCTTTCCCCTCCCCCTTCGCGTTCAGCTTGTCAAAATCCTATAAATCTCCCATCCAACATGGTTTACTTATTCTAGATTCAGGAAAAATAGAGAGGAAATGGGATTTAAAATCTTGTAGGATTTAATGTTATCATTTATGTTGTTTGGTAGGATTTAGGTTTAATCCTACTACCCAACAACCCCATAAACTTACTGCAGCACACCTAATCTTCGATCCCTGCTGCAGGTCAAACCGACTTACCTGCCTCTCCTCTCAGCCGAACAAACTCCTTCCTGTCAAGGCGTTGAATTATGAACATGCAGTCTGATCATTTCCTTTATCGCAGCTGAGAAGGAACTCCATCATCAAATGGGTTCCTCTCAGTTTTCGGCATTTTCCCATTTATTTCCATCTCTCTCGGCCTCCTCCTATGCATCTCACTGACACTACTGGACTGCCCCACATCCTCGTCCAAAATCATCTTCATTTTGCCATTGACGCCTCTATTTTAACCCCTTTTTGGCAGTCGAGGGGCAACTCCGTCATCAGGCGGGTTCCTCTCGGCATGTCCTTCCCGATTCCTTCTTCGATCATTTCCTTTGCCACAGTCGAGAAGGAACTCCATCATCAGACGGGTTCCTCTCGGTCTCTGGCATTCTCCCATTTTCCTTCACAAGCAAGTTGTGTTTACCTGACTTTCTTCAATTTGTGTTTAGACATAAGTATGAATCCTTTCTCTCACTATCCTCTCTTTCTCTCTTCCAAAATAGAAAACAAAAAAATCAGCTCACCAAACTTGTCAAGTCAGTCGTTGTGCAAAGTTCACAGCTATTATCATTTAAGTGTGGAAAGTATAATGTAATAAGGAAGAAATATGCAAAGAAGTGTGTGGAGATTATATATATATATATATATATATATATATATATATATATATATATATATATATATATATATATATATATATATATATATATATATATATATATATATATATATATATATATATATATATATATATATGTCTATGTTTGATTTCTTATCGCGGTTTGAAAACTTAAAATGCTTCGTAGGAGCATTAAAAATGAGAGTTTTAAAACAACAGTCAGCTTATTATTAGGCGTGGCATACCAAAATTATCAAATGCAATCCCCCTATGTTGAAATGTTGTCGAAATTTTGACTAAATTTTGGATTTAGAAAAAAAAAGGAAAGAATCAAGATTTATTTAAAAAGAAATCAAGCACATCAAAAATACAATAATCTAAAATAAAATTTAACTATGTTAAATTTTAAAATATCATAAAATAAACATAAATATGAATTTTATAAACAAATTGAAGTAAAAAAGAAAAGAAAAGAGCTTACAATGAATTTGAAATGAATTTAAAGATTATACTTTAAATAAAAAATGGATTGAACTCAAACAAATTTATGAACTTGAAGTGTATGGTGAAATTTTCATATGAAATTTTTAAAAGGATAAGATATATACTTCCATTTTCACTCTATACGGGATAAAATGAGGATGCAAATATACATCTCTTCTTTTTATATATTTTGACACCACGTAGATCCGCAGATGTTCTTATTGAGTGTGATCGGGTATGACATTGAGGATATGTGTATTGTTTCGAAAGATAGAAGTCACCACCCTACAATGGACCTAATCACCTCAACATAGACTCATAAAGACAATGGGCCTACATGTGTACCAAAGATTCTTCTTCTACTTTACATAGAAAAGTAAAGTAGGTTTTATTTTAAATCGAGTTCGTTAAGTTCCCTATAGGGACAAGCCCCCATAATTAATTACATCCTAAAGAATGAGATCCCTTAGGATCATTAACACAAAAGTGATAAAATAAGTATTAAATGCTTACTTAAATTAATTACTTTGATGTGATGTAATTAGAATCAAAAGGAAATACTCCATATAGTTATATATTTAATGTCACACTTTGTATATTATAGGTTTATACATGCTTCATGGAGGTTATGATTATTTGAAACATTAACTAGAGAGGCTATGATGGTTATTGGTTACACTAAATTTTTATTGCATTTGAAGTTGGTATGGCATAGTTGTTTTGTGCAATCCTTTAGATTAAATTTTTTTAAGCATCTGAAGTTGGCATGGCATAGTATTAATATACAACCCTTTAGATGATAAGCAAATGGAATATTTAATACAAAGTCTGAGCCTCCATCTATATATATATATATATATATATTTCAAATGAATATTATTGAAATAGTTTTTCTTCTGCCATTCAATTCTTTACAATATTTCTATATTGTATTTACATTATTGTCTTGCTATCAAACTAATGAATTGTTGTTATGCCATTTGATTCTCATTTGCTATTTTCCTATTGTCATTTTATGCTCCTTTGTTGTCTTATGGTTATGAATTCTGATGCTATGATTATAAACTAAAGATGAAATGGTTTTAATTAAGCTCGTATTATTGTCATTTGATTCTCCTTTATTTTTGTTGTGTTGTTCAACTACTTTCTTTTTTTATTATTCTATTGTCATTTAATACTGTTCGGTTGATCATTATATTGTAGGTTTACATGTGTTTCATAGAGGTTACAATAAGTTAAAATATTAATTGGAGAGGGCCAAGAGGCTATGATGATTTAAAAGATCACAGGTATTGTAATTCCATTTAATTTAAATTTTATTACATCTAAAGTTGGTATGGTATGATTATATTATGTAACCTTTCAAATTGTATTTTTGGTATAATTAAAGTTGCTATGACATGATAATATTATGCAACCCTCTAGATTACGAGTGACTCAAATATTTAATGTTAAATTTGAGCCTCTATATTATAATATTGAGTCAGAGATTCAAAATTAATGTTCTACTACTATTTAGTTATGACTTTGAGAAATTTTGTATATTATATTTACAATAATTCCATTGTCATGCCTATGAGTCTATGACCCTGTCATTCGATTCTCATTTGATGTAATTCTACTGTTAGCCTGCTATTTAGTTCTACTTTACTGTTGTTTTTTTATTTTATGCTACTATATTATTTTGTTCTTAGCTGGTTCTCCTTTGTTTCTACTGTCATTTGCTCTTGCTGTAAGCTTGTAAGTGTAATTCCTATTCTAGTTTCATTTATTCTGTCTAGGACCCTTGGTTCTCTTTTGTAGTTATTCTGATATTAGTTGGATATTTACTTCTTTATTTTGCTATCACTTGATTCTCATTTGTTGTTCTACTGCTATTTAGTTTTCCTTATTATTGACTTATTGTTCTACTATTTTTTAAATTCTTGACACTTCACATTTTGTTGATTCGATTCCTGTGGTGTTAAATATTTGCAATTGTAGCTATGCCTCTACATTAGATTGGATTCCAAGTTTATTATTTTCAATTAAAATTTTTTAATTTCATTATTTCAAATGTTTTCTTAGATTTAAATGACACTATTTGATTTGTTACTTTTCAAAAATTGAATATACGCCATATAGGTTAAATTTTTATTGAAAGAGATTAAGAAGCAGCGAAGAAATCAGTATAAGTTTAATGTATCAATAATTATGTATTTTGTTGTCTTTGTATTTTAGAGGTTAAATTGTAATTTTTGGTTATCAATAAAATTTAATTATTTTTGCTTTTTTGTGTGCATTTATTTCAAGAAATTCATAAATGTTTACAAAAGTTTTGAGCTAATTCGAGCTAAATCGAGCTGAACGAGCTCATTTAACAAATTTCAAATTGAATACAAACTTTACAGTAACAAGCCTTTCTGAACACAAGCTAAATTCAAAGATTTTTTTTATTTGTACAAGCCAAGCATGAATAACTTCTGACCTCGCTCGTGTTCAACTCATTTACACTCCAAGATTTAGTGGGAGGAAACTAATATATTGTATAGTTCTGTTGTGTTGGACATGCATAATCACACTTTTCTGTGATCCTTAATATAGCTTACTTCGACCTTTTATGATGGAGTTATACAGAGCCTTTCCAATGGTGGTCATTATTCTACTATAAGAGGCAAAACATCCATTATGAAAAATGCAAATTTATCTTTTATTTTCTAATCGAACTGGGCTAGGGTATGTGAAGTTTACGCTTACAAATAATGACTTCTTGGTTTGGAGCTTCATATGTATGATTGGAGTTAGGATGAGATAATCACCTACTTTCATAATATAGATTTTGCATTTAAGTAGGTTATGTAAATTACAAATTTTATTTCAAATTCCCTAGAAGTAATTGAATAATACGTCTAGTTTATTTATGTGCATTACCCCATTTTATTGGTTGCCATACGGCTGGTATGAGTAAAAGAGAATGTGTGGTACTTTAACTAAACTAGTTGATGGCACTTCAAAAAAATGCTTAATTTTATGAATGCTTAGTTTGCTCATAATAAAATTAAGATAAAGCCCACAAATGAAGATGTCACAAATCCCAAATCTAATAAAGGCCTATGGTCTATAAAATGATAGTGACACTTTCCAACAATTTAGGAATAAAATTTCTTACAACTATATAAAATACACTATAAAGGCATATGTGAATGACATCTTAGCCAAAAGACTTAAAAGGTCATAATAAATTTTAACTGGAGTAGTGTTTCCACCTCTTATAACATTGAAATATGTAGCTTGGAATAATGAAGTATGACTTTATTGTCACATTAGGCAAGTTCCCACTCCATGAAGAAATAAAGTCATCCTAAAGTTAATTAAGAATATTTTAGCATGATGCTTCTAAGATCAAAGAAAATTTAAGAGGTATAACATTTGAATGAGTAAATAATAACCTTCTCTCATTTCTTGGCTTACCTGAAAATAAATTCTCACCATTTTTTATTAAATTATGTGGCCCAATAAAATTAGCTTTAGTGGATCAAAGAATTCTAGGTTACCTTTGAATAATACATAGTTAAAATATTCTATTATTAAAGTTAGTTTTAAAAGATGTCTTATAATTATAAATTATCATATCTCATATTCAATAAATTAGATCCTAACATGTGCCACACAATGCATCGTCTATTACATTAATAAAATCTTCTAGTATATAAGAAGATGCATTTCACTCAAGAATAAGATTACTTTCGATGTGTCTTGAGATTATCCTTAATGATGTGGGCCTATTAAATTTGATTATCTTCTTAACATGGCTAAGAAGTGGATTTGGCCTATTTTGGAGTGAAAAAAGCATGAAGAAATAGGGTTGTGGTCACCAGTAAGGTCCACCAACACATAACAACCCAAGACTTAAAAAATATCTAACTCTGAAATAAAGATCTTAGTGTGATAAACTATAGTGTTCTAGAAAATTATAGTACGATAAATTATAACGTGTAGGAGTGCTCTAAAAAGTTATCTTTTTTTTTTTGGATAAGTTTATGTTTTTATAAATGTTTTTAAACTAGACCAATAATATCTCCCTACTTGTCAACATTGCGATAAACTTTTGAAAAGTAAGTTTAAACTTATATAATGAGTCTATTAGTAAAAATCTAAATAATTATAGATAAGGGTATCTTGTAGTGATTTAAGATTATTTGTTTAATTCCATTAGGATTATGCCCACTTGTTGACTGCAATAATAAGACCAAGTATTGCTGTAAGAAATCATAGGCTAAACTTCCTTACAAAGAAAATAGTAAGAAATATTAAGGGTTATATTAAAAAAATCTAAACTAATAACTCATCAAGATGGCTTTGCATGAAGAAAGCACCAAATCCTTTCTTTGTGGGACCACCAATCCTTCTTTCTTCTTGAAATTGACTCTAATTCTTCACCAAATCAACCAAATCATCAATAATGATACTTTATTACATATTAACAAAACCAATATATATATATATATATATATATATATATATATATATATATATATATATATATATATATATATATATATATATATATATATATATATATATATATATAATTCATATGAAAGTTAAAAAAATTCAAAGAGAGGGAATAGGGGAGAGGCCAATAAGTTTGTGGATTCACTATAAAAAAAATAGTTGATTCCTAATAGAAAATTGATTAGAAAACTTAATTATTCCATTAGAAATGTGCATTTTTAGTGGACACATGCATAAAAAAAATCCTTGGCTTGAAACACATTTCAACAACAAAAAAGGATGTTAGAAACCCTTTTTAAAATATTCTTGACAAAAGTTCTATTGAAAATCAATGCAAATAAATCAACGGATATGGACTTGGAAAGATCCATTGGAGGTGGAAAATTTTTCTTAAAAATCATTATAGAAATTTTTTGATGGAATATCTGACAAAATGTTTGGTGGATTTTTCACTGTAAATTTTCTACAAAAAATTTCATCAGTAATCTATTAGAAAATTGATGTCACAAATTTTTTCTATCAGATTTTCACACAATGATTCATATCAAAATGAGTAACAAAAAACCATCATAAATATGTTGGAAACATATATATAAATAAAAAAGTAAAAAACTTTACATTTTTGTCCTATTTTTACTCTTGCAACTACACAACATAATAGATATATTTAATATTTTTACAAGAAACACAAAATTAACAAAAATCTATAGGAAAGTTAAAAAAAATTAAAACAAAACACAAATAATTCTACTCACCTAAGTATAATGCTTATAAGAGATCGCCCAATCTTCCTAGTTCGCCCGGCCACCAATCCTTCAAAATTTTGGAAAATTTCACCCAATTTGATAGTAATAGCATCATAAAGTCTTCATTCTAGAAAATTAAGAGTATTTATTCAAGATACCCCTTCATTAAAAACACTTACCTTTCACTAATGGAGGGAGGAAAAGGGCAAAATACAAGAGCACCCCTTCATTCAAAACACACAACTTTTCACTAGTGGAGGGAGAGAGGGGTGGTTGGGTGCATTTCTTATGTACCCATATTCAGATATTATTTAACATCTCCCTCTTTCAAACATAGTCAGGAGAGGCCCAGGCTTAACCTAGCTTAGGCTATGCTTCCTCTCTAACCTAGACTTTAAAATGTATGGGAACATAACACGTAAGTGGGAAACACATCTTATCTTAAAATTCATTCTATTATTATGGCTTTGTTCTAGCAGTCACAAAAAAAAAATTCTATAACATAAAATAAATTCTTGAGAATTAGTAGACTTTAGAACAATATATTGTATAAGTATAAATAGTTTAGTTAACACCTCAAATTCTCCGAATCATATAGTTCTTTGAATCACATATCTTGTATTAGTATCTTCTTTCACAATACATAGTAAGTATCAATTTTGCTTGTCTCTTATTTTATGTGTTGTCTGAATTGATGGATTGAATATATTAAAGAAACTTAAGTTAGTACTGCATAAATCTAAAACATTAAAAGTAGTGCATACAAACTTACATGTCTTCTTTAGACTCAATAAAAGTATGCAAAGCAGATGTCTCAGCTCTACCATGCTTAATAGGTATAAAGGAATCAACTTGATGTGGTGGTAGTGGATGTTGATAACTAGGCTCCTATTGACTTATGTATAGTTGATATGGGTAAAATGGAGTGATGCAACATGGTTTGAAGAGTAATTGGCTCATGTAAGTGCAAGATTGGTGGTATGGGGTGGTGAGATGAATGTGGAGGTTATGGTAGTGATAGTACTGGTAGTGGCAGTTTGAAAATTGGGACAAAAAAAGTCTTCTTCTTCCTCCTAAAAATACTTATATTTGATCTACAGGGGCATCTTCACCACTACCTTATGCCACCTATAACAAAAAGAAAAATATTGATTAGATCAGCAAAAAAAAAAATTACATTGAGTATTAAAATTAATAAAGGCGGTGCATAATTATAGTATTCTAGAAGAAGTAAAAAAATGCATTCTAGATACTAAACTTAAAAAAAAATTGTGCATAAACATAGTATATGAAAAAAAAGATCTTAGGTATAAAACAAAAAAGGGGTAATGCATAGTTTTACTACTTGGAAGAAGAAAATAAAAATTTTATCTATAATATAGATGAAATATAGTTTTCTTCAATGAAT
Organism: Cymbidium sinense; assembly: GCA_021442155.1. NCBI lineage: Eukaryota > Viridiplantae > Streptophyta > Magnoliopsida > Asparagales > Orchidaceae > Cymbidium > Cymbidium sinense. The sequence continues at coordinate 66,761,077 of CM038227.1, read as the reverse complement.
CATTAGAAGTTGAATTTAAAATCATCTTATCCTCTTTATCATCATTATTTTTGTTGCCAGATTAAATAACTTACTCAAAAATGCCATTAATATCTTATAAGCTTATTATTAACTCAACATCATCAATTGAAACTCATTTATCATCTCCTCTTTTTGAAGAGCAAGATCAATAATATTTTGAATTTTAACATTTGCTTTAGACTTATTGCCCAATCTATTTTTTATTCTTCTGGGATATCTAAGGTAATAATACACTTGAGTGGCTTGATGTGTCTAGATGATGAGATCAAAGTCAGCATATCTTTTGCTTCATTTCACTTTCATTATGCCATATGAATTATGCATTACTGTTCCACAATTAGGAATAAAATCAAATAAACTATAATTGAATTAAAAAGGACATTTCTCTCAATGAACCAAGATATTGTACTTGCAAAATCTCTTGTAAAACTCTATAATAATTTGTTTCATCATCTAAATATGTGTTACCTCTAACGCACTCACCAAAGTATATTAAAAATACTTCTTAGGTATTAAAAAAGAAAGTGGTAATGCATAATTATCCTATGTGAAAGAAGAAAAATAAAAAAAATTGTACTTATAATGTACATGTCATACAGTTTCCTCTGATGAATCACCCGAAGTTGAATTTAAAATGTTCTTATCCTCATCATCATCATTGCACACATTTATAGATTAACTAACTTATAATTACCATTAATATCTTATAAGTTTATTACTAGCTCAACGTCATCACTTGAAAGTCACCTAACATCTCTTCTTCTGGATGAGTAAGATCAATAATATTTTGAATTTCAACTCTTGCTTTAAGCTTATTCTTAATTACTACTTTTTAATCTATTTTTTTATTCTTCTAGGATATATTAGGTAATACACTTGAGTATCTTGACACAAGGATGATGGAATAAAATCTAGCATATTTTTTTTGCTTAATTTGACTTAAGTGATGCCATGCAACTTATGTGTTCTCGTTCCTCAATTATGAATAAGAACAACCAATTATAATTAAATAAAACAACATTTTGCTCATTGAACTAGAATATTTCAATTGCACAATCTATTGTAAAACTCCATAATAATTTGTCGCATCAACTAAATGTGTGCTATTTGTAATGCGCTCACTAGAGTTATATGCCTAACTTTATTCTGACTAAGAACTAGTGTAGAATTTATAGCAATTCACATAGAAATTTGACCGCCAAACAAGTTTATGAAGGCCCTGGATCTTTACTCCATTATTCTGATCATGAACCTATAAAGTTTAACTATAAAAGAAACTATAGTCATTCACATAAAAAATTGACTGCCAAGCAAGGTCATGAAAGTCCTGGATCTTCAATCCATTATTATGATAATGAACTTATTTAGTAGAGCTATAAAAGGAATTATAGCCAATGAATTATATGAAAATTTAGATCATAATTAGGATTTCTTACATGCAATCTAAACCATGTTGGAAATTCATCCTTAATATTCTTATTAATAGTAGTAGCATCATCTAATTGCAAGGAGTTCATAAAAAACGTAAACTTAATATTAAAATATACGTGATCTTATAAACATCATATTTTAGTTACAATAAAAAAATAGATATCATTAGATGAACAATCTTTCTCAAGAAAGGTTAAATTTCATTGTTGAGAAAACATGGATTGTCAATGCCTTGAGCTCTTTATCACTCAAATATCTTGAAGTGCTTTTACTTATTGCTTTTCTAGATTATTAAAACATAGAAACCGCATTTTGTGAAACTCCAAGGCATTCAATATTATCCTTTTGTGTATGTGGCTTGAAGTAGTAGTAGTAATAAAAATTAGTTATCTCTTGAGCCAAATAAACTTCACATTTTGAACCTTCAAAGAGTTTATTCTTTATAGTCCTTCAAAAATCTATAATAACTTCAAAAATTAAGTGTGACTAAAAACAAAGTGAATTTATATTACTGTGCATTAAATGTAGATACCTTTTAAAATGATACATCCAACGATACTACACTGGACCTCAAACTCTAACTTAATATGATAGATGTATTATCGGGTGTTCCACTAAGTCAAAAAAGCATGGGGAATATCCTCTCAAGCTTACACAATATAACTACCAAAAACCACTCCAACTCCTCCTTGTCTAGGCCATTTGAGTTAAAACTAATCATTTTAAAAATTTTAAATTAGAGAATCAATTTTATAATCAAATTACAAAGCATCAATGGTGTAGCCTTTGGTTGGATCTCTTTGGGTTATTTAACCAATGATTTGTGGGCTTTCTTAAGATTTTTAGAAATGTGTGGATGGTTATGGAGAGGTTAGATTTGAAAGGGAGTTTAAGATATGAACTTAAAGTGGTCAAGCAACCAAAGGTAGTTCCTAGGCCAAATTCTAATTCACTAACTTCCAAGATTTTATACTTTTTGTAGAACTCCAAATGATTTAAAAAAGTGTAAATTATTTGAGAAAGGTTTTAGTTTTAGATTTTCAATAAGCCTCCAACTTTCTAATTTACACAAGTAACCCCTAAAGATAAAAATTATTATTAAAGAGATCATACATAACACATAACTTATGATTGAAACCATATATAATCACAAAATAAAAGAAAGTGCAAAACATATAAATAACTATGCACAAGAACTTTATGCTCCACTCTTTGATTTACTCTTTATGACTAAACCTTTAATATTAGTTATATGCCTCCTTACTTGAGCTCTAGTTATGGGACCACATTCATTTGCAACATCAAATATTCCAACATTTTCTTTAGAACTTATATAACTCTTCTCTAAAAAATTGAATTCCATGTAATCTTCCATAAGTTGTTTTGCCAGCTTCTTCAATTTATCCATGGCTATGTGGTGTTTTCATTTAGAGTTGTAGGGGCACCACACAGATCTTAGGGGGTACTTATTGAAGTGATCGTGTGTGACATTAAGATATGATGTACTATCTCGGAAGATAGAAACATCACCCTATAATGGACCTAATCACCTAATAAGGACTCCTAAGACAGATGGGTCTTAATATATACCAGAGATCTTTCACCCAATTTACATAGATAAAATAGAGCAAGGTTTGTTTTAAGTCGAGTTAAAGCTTCCATAGTTAATTACATCCTAGGAAATGAGAATTTCCTTAGAACACTCTTGATTAAAGCAGTCAATAAATGTCTCCAAAGATTTCAAGGCTAAACTATCAGAGGATTGGTTATTTTTTGAAATCAATTGTGAAGAGTTCAAATGGGAAGACTTATTTATGGATTCCATAAGAAGATAAGTAGGGAGTATCCAAGACACTATAAAGCATATTGAATTCTCCAATCTACTCTATGATGAGGCTTTATATTTTTGAAGAGGAGGATTTATTTTTATTTAAGTTGAAATTTTATTAGAATGCTAGGACTTATGTCCCAGCAACACAAGGTTATGGGAATGCATAAAATATGAGGACTTATACTCATAGCAAAAGAGAAACAAGCTACCTCAAAACTTAAGTTTAAAATGCTCTAGCACAGGCTGGAAGCATGACTTAAAATCTAATCGTGAAGAATGAGATATAGTGGTTCACCTCCATAAGAGAGAGTGAACACATCCTGACTCTTCTGTACTTACAACCGCATAGAGTTGTTGCCAGCTAACACCTCCTACACTTTAAAATCATGTAAGCTAGTCTTATGTAGATGCAAGATAGTTAGGCTATTATTTAATTAAGAAGGAAGCTAGAATACTAAACTCATTCCATATGAGATTAGATAATGTTTGGTATGTAAACATGACTTAGTCTAATGCTAAAATTTATAAGTTTTTGGGTCATTTTGACACATTTATTTTGGACCAAGGCTTAGAAAAAATATGCTTACATGCATGATGAAATTAAGTCATGAGAAAAATCAATTATAGGAGGTGTTCTCCACTATAAGGGATCACTCTCAAAGGTGAAGCACATCCCCTATTATGCAAGAGTGGAGATCCTCCCTATTCAAGAGTGACACAATATGATATGCATGGTGTGATAACATACAACATTCAGCTAAGGGATTGCTAACTCTTTTATTTATCTTGATTATGAACCTAGGATTTAACATGAAATTGTGAGTTACATTAAAATTTAGTTATGAGTTATTTAGTGAGGAAAAAAATTAATTTTATTCTAAAGAGCCTACCGCATCTAGGCTACACATCAAATCATCACAATTTTAGAAACTTATGAAAAGCATGTCATTTCTATTACACAAACTAAACACAAAAATCAAACATTTAGATTTTTGTGAAAGAATAAAAGGTCAGTGTGGCTGGGTATTGTCGCACACCCTAGAAAAGAAAAGAAAATGGATAGCCGAGGTCTACCCTTATACAACTGGGATTATAATTAAATATTATAATTAAAATAAATGCTATTGGGGTCTTCAATCTTGTGCTCTTCTTTCTTCTTCTTAGATTAGTTTGCTCTAAGCTTCACAAACCCCATAAAACTAATCCTAATCCTATTACAAAAATTACATATTTATGAAAAATGAAATATAACTACACTTGCAAAATAAATCTTAGCTAAACAAACATACAAGCCAGGAAATTATACTTCATATATTCAAACTTAGCACCTTGGACTTGGGTAGCCAAGCCCACCTGTCCTAATTGAATTATGCTTAGGGGCATAAGTAGCACCTGTAAGCAAGAACATGTATATTTATTTATAATTATAGTGACCCTTTAGCACAATCCCCGATATAAAATCTTATTAGGCAACTAATGACCTAACATCCAATATACGCATAACAATCATAATATCCAGTCTAAAATATTACATCATAAAATAAAACACATCATCATAACATACACCAGCCTAACTTAACACTGAAATTGGTGACTTAGCATTCTAATGTGTGTGCAAAGGATTAGTTGGGTGTTTCTTAATTAAGCTTTAGGAGTATGATTGTCTAAAGTTCTAGAATTGTTTAAATTAATTATTAGGGATGATTTCACTTCAAATATTTTAATGAATTAACTGGTTTTAAATTTACACATTATTGTTTCATTTGATACTTACTTAACATCTAATTGTTATAAAGAGAAGAAAGAGGTTTGACCCCTTCATCCCTACCCTTAATTATCTTTTAAAGGTATATTATTATGGTTTTAATTTATTTGATGAAAAATTTATGAACATTTTACTAAGCTTAAGTTTAGATTAATTTTAAGGAATCTTATTCAAGCATGAAAGGAATCTTAGGATTAATGAAATTGAGTCACCATTATAGGAGTAACATTCCATTACTTCTATTCATTATCAATAGCATACACACTCCTTCATTTTTTTCTTCTTTGTTCATAATATTTGATTTAATATACATATTTGGAGAAGGAATACATATTCATATTTAGCACACTTGATGATCATTAATGCATGAATTTGGTAGAAAAGAAAGATTTGATTTCATAGCTAAGCATATGTAAACATGTATTAGAAATTTAAGCAAGTACATGTCATTGTTAAACCAAGAAAGTAAGATTATATAAGACCTCATTGGGGCTACTTAAAGCCTTGTGCTCCTGGGATATCCAGACTATATACTTGCCAATTCAAATACATGTAAATATATCCACAAGAATATAAATGGAAACCATGCAACGGTTATATAAAAATAAAATTTTTGTTCATGTAAGGATTAGTGACATGAAAAACAAAGTTTTATCTCAAATTCTAGCACATGCATACATGCAAATGAAATTAAGCAAGTACATGCCATTGTTAAACTAGAGAAGTGAGATTATCTAAGACCTCTTTTGACTACTTAAAGCCTCATGTTCCTAGGATGTCCAGACTATATACTTGCCAACTCAAATATATGCAAACATAGACATGAAACATAAAGATAAAAATAATCCTTTATCATCTTTAAGTTATAACTAAATGAAAAATTTATTAATAATTTATAGGAAACATCAACTTAAACTTCGTACATTTTTATTCGTTATTAACTTATCATTTCAAAAAATAATTTGAGATTTATTAATGATAATAGCCACACCATATAATAACATTTATCCAACAAATACAACTTAAATGCAATCATATTCTTTTTATTCTCTCTTTTTTTTGAAACATGAATATATGAAACTAATGGCATGCACATTTATAATGATAATTGAAAAGAGGTAATTAAATGTTGCAACATAACATACTCAATTACTTTAGATCCTAAGGACAATCAAGCCAAATAAACATTCATGAACACTAACCAAAGTTCTTATAAGATTTGATTTTAATGTTTCAATTGTTACAACCTAAAGAAGAGAAATGATACATAGGATTTATCCCATCCCATGTTGGTGATTTGATATATTTAAAGAAAGAAATTAAATAGATTTTTATGAGTTGATTAGATTCAAGCCATTAAGTACATCAACTTAATTACCCTTTCCTAGGCTTCTTTAATTTAATTAACTACTTGATCATGAGCCATCAATAACATTCTTTGAGAAAATAAAATTTGCAATGCACCTAAAAGAGTCTAATATAATTAGGATCATGCTCAAGATTTAATTAAATTAAAGAAGAAAATAATCTAAGTTAAATATTCTTATGATTCTCCCACACCAATGGGATAATCATAATTTCTTTAATGACTTTATGCTATTAAACACATAAAGAGATAATAATAAATTATATTTGATTTATCTTAATAAAAAATTTTTAATTTTAATTTATATTTTATCATTGATTTTCCTAATTATTCCCAAATTATTAAATGTATTAATTAATCCTCTTAAGGAAGGATTTTTGAAAACAATAATTAAGAAAGAGGGCCCTAATTATTTTTCTTGTCATTTACACTATTCACATTGATTAATTAATATTAATTATTTAATTCTTAGTGTTCACCAATTTTAATAATCATTTAATTAATTAATGAGGATAATTATGATTAAAATTTCAAAATCCTTAAACTATATGGAAAATAATTTCAAGAAAATAATGGGAGGTAGAGGACATCCCATAAAATTATACCACCAAATTTGAAAATAATTAGCCAAGTAATTTGGCCCTAATTAAGGTAATTATCCTAAGCTTCAAACCTTAATTAAGCATTATTCATTATATATTAATTAAGGATTTATTTTTATTAAATTCACATATATCTAACCTTTCTAAAATAAGTTTATTTGCATTTTAAAGATTTTTCTACAATTAGTTATATTTTATTAAAGTTCTATGTAATTAAGGTAATTAATTAACACTTAATTAAACTGTAATTTAATTACTTTGTAATTTAGTGTGATCTAGAAGGTCTAATTAATTTTTTTAGATCTCAGATGTTTATTAAAGTGATTTGAATTAATTTATGACTTTTTATAATTTTTATAATTTTTAATTAATTAATTATTTAAAAATAGATAATTACCTTCAAAAATTAATAACTCTTAATTCCGAAAGTTAATTAACTTGAAATTTTTATGATAGGTAAGCAAGAACAATAAGTTTGTTTTTTGAAATTTTCAAGTTAATTGGTTTAGTATTTTTTGACTAATTAAAGAAATATAGAGTTCACTAAAACTCAAATTACTCATAAAATATACATCCAAATTTGTAGTTTTTAGGTTCATTTGATTCCTCTTGAAAAGAAGAATCCATCGAGCCTTTAGTTTCTTTTTTTGGTTTAGTATTTAATTTTTTATAATTTTTTGAAGTTTTGGGTCAGATCTAGTAGAATAAATCAAAGATTAGATTTAATCGTAGTCGTCCATTCTATTGAAGTAAGATGGACGGCTCAGTGGTTGTCTCCCTCATGAGAGGTAGACCAAATAGGGTTAGATTGATGGTGTCAATCACAAATATCACCATATCTCGTTATCTTTCGATGATCTTAATTAGAAGTCGCTTCATTTCGCATTGGGGAGTTAAAAAAAGAAAATGTGATGGGATCTAAAGAAAAATCCTAGATTCGTGCAAAATTTTCACCAAATACAAGCACCTATGGTTTATCTAAAGTTTAGAAAAGTTACCTCACCGAAGCACATGTTTGGTGGATGATAGAAGATCTCAGATCTCTTCTTTTGCCTCATTGTGGAATGCTCCATCCACTGTGCACCACCGTCCGTTGCTAAAAAAATTGGTGGCTCTTGGACTTAGAGAGCACAAGAGGTGGGAAGAGGAGTTTTCTTCTGGTTGAAAGAAGATGTGTGTGTGTATGTCTAGATTATCATATTTTTTCCATGCCCCCCCACCCACATATGAAGAAAGAAATGTATATTTTCTCTTCTCATGCTCACCTCTCTCTTTCTTTATTTCCTTGTGTTTGGCATACTCTTTTCTTTATTAAATTGAGTTGAATCTTTTCTTTATTTCCTTGAGTGAACTCATTTTAGGTAAAGATTTTAGTTGAATCATCTTAACCTAAATTAAGTTAGGGTGAGTAAAGCGAGTAATGTTTGCCCAATTAATTTAGGATTAAATTTAAATTATATTAAACTAATTATTTATAATACTTATGATTAATTAATATAATTTAACTTTAGCCTAAATAAACTCAATTTAACCTAAAAAGTCAAATTAGGCCAATTTGGGTTCACTTAGGTCGATGGGCCAAATTGACCAAATTAGATAAATTGGACCCAAATGAGAGTTAAATTAAGTTAATTTGAGTTTTAAAAAGAATTTATAATAACTAATTTGATTTAATTTTGATTTATATTGATTTTGGCTTAATATGCTCATATAGGTCAATTTAGGTTAATTCAGGTCAGATTAACCAATTGACCAAATTGGCTAAATTGGGTGCTATTGAAAGTTGAGTCTTATTCAATGATCAACTTAAGAATAATTTTAATATGGATTTGGTTTAATTTTTGGTTGAGTTTAGTTTTGATTTAAACCCATTTTTTTATTCAAATTAGGCTTAATGGGTAAAATTGGGTTATGTGGGTTAAATGACCAATATGACCCAAATTGAAGTGTGTTCAAGCTTTAATTATATTTTATTGAGTGTTTGAAATGATTTGGAGTAATTAATTTTAATTAATTTGAATTTAATTTTGATTTAGATTTATTTTGGACCAATTTAGGCTTAATGGGCTAAATTGGGGTTTACTTAGGTCAAATGACTAATTTCATCAAATCAAACCCAATAAAAGTTTAAATTATGTTTAAATATAATTTTAAAGTATTTTTAACATTTAATTTGAATTAGTTTTAATTTATTTTGAGTATTCAATACATGGACATTTGAGTCATCACTAGATTAATAATTAATTAGTCTAGTGCTCTGTTGTATTAATTTGATAAATATTAGCATCTAGGATGACTTAAATTGATCAAATTTTGATTGGTTATATTTTTGACTTGATGGGGCCCACATGGGTCAACTCTAGGTCAAACGACCTGATTGACCACTTTGAAACACATATGGATTTTTTTTTTTTGGGTTCATTTATACTTGTGTATTGATTATGTAGCTTTTGTTTAGTTTGATTTGATTTAGTTTTGATTTTATAGGATTTTCTTGAATTTAGCTAATTTTGAGCCCAAATAATTAATTGAGTTAAACAAACTTAATTACATTAATCTTGGTTCAGTTGAATCCATATTTCATTTTACATTTTGCTTAGTTGAGGTTGTTCACTTAGCCACTAATTGCAGTATCCTAAGTTCCTAATTAGAAAGCTTCTAATCTATGGTCGGAGATCCTAATTCACTGAGATTAACAAAATCTTAATGCCTAAATTAAATCCTAGGTCTAAGAGGAGGGTTGTCAACCTCACTAAAGTGAGATAAACTAAAGGACCCCCAAAAAGTGTGGTGTAACAGATATGGCACACCGCGCATATTGGCATTGATCAAGCTAGTCAACTAGATCCATGAGATGGAAAAAAAGTTGTTTAAACCATGTTTAAAAAGTAAGTAAATTTAATAGAAGCTGCTATATAGATTCACTGAAAATTAATATTCTTAGGAATTAAAAATTTTAGAATAAGCATAAAAAATGCACGAAGAGTTATGACTTTGAGAACTCATAACTCAAGTTCACCAAAGCTTGAGTTTGGAGAGAATAGGGGAAAATCCCCTAAGGATTGATTGGATTTTTATTTGGATTTGTTTTAGAAATGAGGGAGAGGCTCCCTAAAGATTAGTTTGATTCAGTTTGATTTGAGGAATTATGGGGAAGCTCCAAAAGATTGATTTTGATTTAATTTGATTTGAAGAACTAGAGAGAATTTTCTTAAAGATTGATTTGGTTTTGTTTGTGACAAGTTACATTAAGAAGTAGCCACGAGGTTTGATCTTCAACAAATACCGACCCAGTATACTCTCTACCTAACCTTATTTAAAATGGTGAGGTAAATATAAAGGATGAATATGATCTCTACCTAATTACTTTTGCAATGGTAGAAGTAGATTATTCATTATATGTTTATCGTTATTTAGAATAAAGAACACAGCATAAATGTCTGCCTGACCCTATTCAAGACATCAATACAAAATTAAATCAAACATCTGTATGACCTCATTCAAAACAACAAGTGAAGAATAGGGCATGAATGTCTGCTTGACCTTATTCAAAACATCATGATGTATGTGGAGGGAGAATCTAATATATACTTGACCATGCTCGAAAGAGTAGAGATAGATTGTTCAATACATGACTGACCTTATTCGAAATAATGAGTGAAGAACAAAGTATGAATGTCTGTCAGACCTTATTTGAAATAGCAAGACAAAGATAAGTCAAACATCAGACCTTATTCAAAATAACAAGATGAATGTAAAGGAAGAATTTAATATTTACCTAACCATATTTGAAATAGTAAAGATAAATTGTTCAACACATGCCTAACCTTATTCGTAACAACAAGTGAAGAACAAAGTATAAATGTCTGCTTGACCTTATTCAAAATAATAAGATAAAGATAAATCAAACATCCGCCTGACCTTATTCAAAATATCAAGATGAATGTAAAGTATACTCACAGAGTTGAGAATGATTTAAATTTAGATTTTAAGTTTGTAAGTAGTCTTGGTGGAGAATAAATAAATGAAGATTTTTTAAGAACGTGGACCTAGTTCATATAAAAACAAACTTGACATTGAAGCATGATCATATTGATGAAATTTATTTTTAAATATAATCACGCATAATACTTTTTAAAATAAAGCCCATTGATGAGAAGCATTGGGTGCTCACTTTTATGATTTATTAATTGATATGACCCCCCTTGATATGCCTTCTCTATAATGAAAGGGCCCTCCCACATTGGTTTAAACTTACCACCCACCTTGCAATAGGCTATAATTGGTCTCCTAAGAACTAAAATAAGCTCACCAACTCTAAAAGCTCTTGGCGTACCAACTTATTATGAGCTTGAACCATATGTGCCTTGTATAGCTTGAGGTTTTGATAGTCTTAGAGGCGTCATTCATTAAGACCTTCGAGCTCTTCCAACCATAGCTTAGCATTTTGTTCAGTCATAATCTTGTTGCTTACAGTAATCCTTAATGATGGTAACTGAACTTCTAATGGTAAAATAGCTTCAGACCAATATAATAAGAAAAAAGGAGCATATCATGTTGGGGTTTTGTGTGTGGTACAATATGCCCATAGGGCTTCAACTAATCACTTGTTCCACTGTTGCTTATTACCATCAAGTGTTTTATTTAAGATTTGTACAAGAATCTTATTTAATGCATCTACTAGCCCATTTTCCCCAGGATAGTATATGGTGGAGTACCTCCATTCTATGTCATGCCACTTTGCAAATCCTTTGATCTTCATACTCTTAAAAGTGGTGCCACTATCAGATATAATCCAGTGGGGTATGCCAAATCTATAGAGGATGTGACTCTTGAAGAACTGAAAGACAAGATGAGCCTTGACTTTCCTCAAGGGAATTGACTCTGCCTACTTGGGAAAGTAATATGTTGCTGCTAGAATGAAGTGAAGACCCTTAGAAGATGGAGGGTCAATTGGACCCACTATATCTATTCCCCAACACTCAAATGGCCATGAAACTATTGTCAAAAGGAGAACATTTGAAGGTTGATCTGGGACCACTCCTTGTACTTGACATTGGTGATAGCGGTGCGCTATATTTATGTAATCTATAATCTTTGTCGGCTGATAGTATCCAAGTATTTTAATTTTAGCTTTCATCTTTGGACCAAATTGATGTGCTCCACACAGTCCTGAATGTACTTAAGTAATAATTTTTTGGGCTTCATTTTTGTCTAAACAATGCAACTACATGTGATCAAAGGATCGTCGATATGGAGTGCCATTAATAAGAGCATAAGATATTGCTCTTTATTTGATTTGATGGGCTTGTGATTTCTCTTGATGTAGTTTTCCTTTATTCTGGTAATCAATAAAGTTTACCTCCAGTCCAATTCTTCATTTTTTCAGCAATGACAACCTTTCCTTCAAGAGTATTTTTGTTGATGAGTTCAACATCAATAGAGGAAAGGACCTGGCGATTACACACTTATATTGATATGAACTCATCATTTGGACATGCCATCCATTTGGTAAGCTTGGCTAAAGCATTAGCTATGACATTTTCTCCCTCAGGGATCCTATAAATAACCTCTGGGGTTTGGGCCAACAACTCCATAGTGTACTTGTGGTAGTAATGGAGTTTTTGTTTGAGAACTTTGTAGGACCCACCAATTTGGTTGACTACTAATTGTGAGTCCCCAAAGATATTAATATCTTTAATTTCTAGAAAAATGGCTGACTCCAAATAAGAGATCAGAGCTTCATATTCAGCTTCATTATTTGTACAAGGCTTTAATAGATGACATGAAAATTGTTGCATTCAATGGTCTGGGATTAAAAAAAACTATCCCTATTTCTGCCTTACCTGGGAGGATGAACTGTAGTTCATCTCCTCTTTGGGAGGAGGCTGCACCATCAAAGTATAATTCCCAATGAATGCTATTCACATTCTTCAAACTCATGATCTGCTCATCAAGAGGGTCATCATTTAGAGGAGAATCAAAGGGAAGGGGTGCGCTGCTAAAAAGTTTGCTAATGCTTGTCCTTTCACAGCATGAAGTGGTATAAAAGTAATATCAAACTATGACAAAATCTTGAACCATCATGCCATCTGTCTAGATAGCGTCAGCCATGTCATGAGATATTGATGTGGATTCACTCTAGAGATCAAGTTAATCTTATGAGAAAGCATGTAGTGCCTTAGCTTTTGGGCAACACATATGAGGACCAAGCAATGCTTCTCGATGGGCGGATAGTTTGCTTCTACAAGAATTAGGTGATGGATCAAGTAATAGAGTGTGTTCTTTTTACCTTCGTCATTGGCTTGAGCTAACAAAGCACCAAGAGAATCACCTAATGCAGTCGTATACAAAATGAGTGGCCTACCCGAGAAAAGAGTAGCAAGTATTGAAGGTGTTATTAAGTATTATTTAATGCTATCAAAAGCATGTTAGCACTAATCATCCCATTAAACTTGGCATCTTTCTTTGTAAGTGCAGCAAATGGCTGATAGCTACTAGATAAATTTGATATAAAGCATCTTAGATATGGCAACATTTTTTGAAAGGCCTAAGTTGGGTTAGGCTTTTAGGAGGTGGGATATCCAATATTTCTTTGATTTTCTCTAGATCTATATCAATCCTATGGTGTCTTACTACAAACCTTAGAAAATTCCTGCGATTATCCCAAAATAACACTTCAGAGGGTTTTAGGTTATATCATCGTAAACGTTCAATGACTACTCTCAAATCATATAGAAGGTATTCCTTTTATTCACTTTTGACTATGAGATCATCAACATAACACTCAACCTAGTGATGGATGATTTCATCGAAGATTCTAGTCATGGCTCTCTGATACGTGGCACCAGCATTCTTAAGGCCAAAAGGCATGACCTTATAGGAACAGATTTTGATTGGAGTCCTAAACGTGATATTCTTCTCATCCTTAGGTGTCATCTTAATTTGGTTATAACTAGATGATCCATCCATGAATGAGAAGATTGTGTGAGAAGAGGCTATGTTTATCATTAGCTCTAGTATGGGTAATGGGAACTCATCTTTGGGACATTCCTTATTTAGATCCCTAAAATTGACACATATGTGAATTTATCCATTTTTCCTTTTAACTAGGATGACACTGGATAACCAAATAGGCTATTTTTTTCTCTAGGATAAAACCAGGCTTGATCAGCTTCTCTACTTCAAAAATGAGTTGTTGTTCAATATCTAGTCACATGCGTCTAGGAGCTTGCTTAATTGGAATCGCATCAAGCTGAATTTCTAGTTTATGAACTACAATGTCAGAAGTTAATCCATGCATTTCTTCATAACTTCAAGTGAAATAATCCTTGAAGTATGAAAGTAGCTCAATTAAGTCATTGGTTTTAGATTCACTCAACAAAGAATTAACAAATGTTGGATGTGGATTATTTTTGGTACCCAAGTCGATTTCTTCTTGCTCATAAATAGTTGACTTTATTTCTTCTTCCAATTTTGAGGGTTCATCTCTTACTTGGAAGTCATTTGGATCATCTGAAGTTTCTAGATAAACTTCTTTAAATGAATTGGTTAGTTTAAAAAGAACCTATCAAACTCCATATTACTAGTGATGACTAGACAATATTCATCATAATCTATAAGGCCAACTATACCAAATCCTAACCCTAGTCTTGACTATGCTTTCTTGCATTTATTTCTCCACATTTTTTCAAAGTAATCGAACTTATGCCTGGACCATGCATGTGAAATCAATTCTTATTTTACTGAATTTTGAATATAAGGAGAGTACCAGTCAAAATATAATTCTATTGCTTCTTTACAAGATACACCCTCAAGTTCTATATCAACTTCTGAACTGGAGGATGATGTTCTTAAGTAAAACTTTTGAGGCTTGGAGTTTTCTTCCAGTTTTGGTGTAGCTTTAACTACTAAACCCTCAACAGAGTGGGAGCTGGGTTAGAGCCACATACTAGTTGATCCTCTCATATAAAGATAATTTAGATACATTATCGCTCTACTTTGGGGCCCTTTCATCATTGCTATTTGGCCCTACTATTACCTCTAACTAAGTTTGTAGACGTGGGGAGGCAATTGGTGCACTGACTACATAGAACTCATCTTCTGATCTAGATTCTAAGTCTTTGTAGATGGTGGAAAAGTTTTAAGCTGGTTGTGAAGGATCTCAAGCCTGGGGTGTGTATAAAGATCTTCCTCCTCTCCTGCCTCCTTTGAGCCTACCTCTTCCTTGTCCTATGAGAGGTTGGGACATCTTACCTGCTTATTAGAAAGGAGAGGTAAGATGTGAATGGAAGGTGTGTCAATCTCTACTTCCTTCTCCAAGTTTTCCACTTTTCTTTTTCATACTCTCTTTATTTTCCTTTCCCTTATTTTCTTTATTTTTATTTTTCTTTTTTTTCTTTTTGATTATTATTATTTTGTACATCACAGGAGTATACATTTTGCCTTCTGGGGAGGTAGTAGGCTGCATCTTCATATATCCCAACCTCGTGCACTGAGAATGGCTTTAAATCGCCCTTAATGTAGTACTCTAAGCCATTGCATGTGAATTTAATGCACTGATGGAGTGAGGATGGTACCATGTTATTTTCATGTATCTAGGGTCTCTCTAGTAAAACATTAAATGATGTATATGAATCTATAATATGGAACTTTTCCTCAGTCTTTAAGTCACCAATTTGTAATAGCAATGTGATTAAGCCCAAGGCCCTCTCACCATGTTCATTGAATCCTTTCAACATCATCTAATTAGAGTTAAGCCTAGTGATGTAGATCCTTAAGTAGGCAAGGGTTCATAGACTCATAATATTGACCAATGCACCGTGGTCAACAAGTACTCTGGATAATATAAAGTTTTCTATGTTTACTGATATATATAGTGGGCAATTGCGGTCAGTAGTCCTGAGGAGCAGATCTTCTTCTAAGAAGGTTACTCCTGAAGCTTTTTGAAGTAGCAAGCCTCTTATTCTATTTTAGAAGTAGCATTCAGTTGAGCTAAGCATATTTTAGGATCTAAAAGAGCCTTGAGCAAAGGATCCCTAATCTCTTTGGATAGGATGAGGGCATCATATATGCTTAGCCTAGTTGGCAACATTCTAAGGTGGGATAGGAAATTATGGTCAACTTTGGGCTAATTATCTGCAAGCATATCCTGTGCCAGAGCATCTTGTGGAAGGTCTATTTATTCACCAAAAACCAATGGCTTGTTTTCCCTTATTTTGAGGTTCCATCCTAAGAGGTAGAACTCTGTTACTATGGAGGTTAATTTCTATGATCTCTTCTGTGGAATCATAGTGGCATCTACCTGCTTATCGGGGGTGCCCAAAGCTTCTCCTAATGGATCTTTAGAGTGAGATGACTCAAACTCTATCTCAATAGGGGATCCCTAAAGATTTAAGATAAGGATGTCACTATCAGAGTGAAAGTCATCATATGAAAGGACTTGATCATAATTATTTTGATTATTGAGATTTGGAGAGTTATCATTAGAATTGAGATTATAAGAATCATTTTCTCCACAAAGAGATAAGATATAATCCAAATTTCTTTTTATTACTTTATTTTTCTTTAGTAGTACAAAATAAAAGTCATACAGAGTAAGCGACATGAGTGGCTTGATGCCCCCATTCACAAACACTATGCTCTTAAAGTAGAGGTAGGGGACAGATTGGCAATGCTGCTACTGATGTATCTTGGGTATGTATGGGCTATTTGTGCTCAATATTTCTCATTTCTTAGTTAGCTTTCATAACTTGTAGACCTACAAGTGGTGCGAAGGTCTGAGCTGGTTCAATTACCTGCAAAGGGAGTTTTATTACTTTATAAATAATTTTACAAGAGATTCGAGATAAAGAAATATCCTAACCTTCTTTAATATTGAGAGGATAAAGTGATTTCCAAGAGATTACTTTGATAGAACTAGTGGTATCTTCTACTAAGTATTTTGTAGGTATCACTATGGCTCCAGATTTGTAGCTTCAGTTGAGCTAATCTTTGAAGGTAATATAATCCTCTAAGATGTGTCTAAGCATGCGGTGGTACGGGAAAAAATTAGGATATCACTCTTGCCCACTTTCTCCGACCGCTTGGGTTCAAGTAGCTAGAAATTAGGCTTCTTTATGAGATTCTTGAAAATTTTCCTAATTACCTACCTCTTAAATGAATAATGCTTGTTTAACTTGAAGAGTAGTGGAATGTAAATTTTAACCATTGGTAAGGTGCAGTTTCTATGTGTGTGGAGGTAGAAGTGGTGGTGTTGACCTCACTTTTGGAGTGAGCTCTCAACTTCTCCATCTTTGACATAGGACTCCTTTATGCACTAAGAGTTCCTTAGCCTTGAGACACTTCTAGTGATTAAGTAAACACTTATCCTATCCTTAGAGACTTAGAAGGGTTTATTATAGGATTAGGCTATGCATTAGGGATTTAAGGAAACTACTTACCCTATAGATCAAATCCAACCCATGTACACTCCTTCAAACCAAACTAAATCAAATCTCTAATCAATTTAAACTCAATTGATTTTCTCAAATCTCAAATCAATCCCAACTCAATTGAGTTTCTCAAATCCAAAAATTAATTCCAAATCCAACTCCAATTCCAGATGAATGAAACACATGATCAATTCCAATTCCAAAACCTTCATAAGCCATATAAATTACATCTATAAGCTTAGCCAAACCCTTCAAATCAACCCAAAGCCAACCGATTTCTTTATAAATCACTTATTCCATCACTTGTATTCACAACTATAAATGAAATTGGCATCTAAATCATCCAAAGCAAATGCAAACCAAATCAAAACCCCCTTTTCAAACTTTTTGGCCTACCTTAGCCAAATTCATAGGCAAATCACTCTTAATTCACATGATTCTCTCATTGATCATTTATATTCTCATTTATATTCACAAATATAAATGAAATATAAATTCAAATGGCCAAAATCAAATCAATATAAATTCAAAACTCAAATCCAAGTCCAAAAGCAATCCAAACCCTTAGATTTTCCCTTCAAACAATCACTCCTTCAATCACATGCCCAAATATAAACATGAACTACAATCAGCAAGTCAAAATCAAACTAACCCAAGTCAAACCCATGTTGATCTTTTTGACTTGAAATTGTAAAATGAACACCCATTTGACTCCAAACCACTTGCAATTGGATTTATATTTTCATCATAAGTCCATGTGTGAGTTCAACCAAACTTGAATCAAGCCATGATCAAGTCAATTGACCTATTTAAGCTCACTTGACCCAGAGTGACCTGAAGGACCTTTTTGAACCAAGTTCTAATCCAACCTAAATTGGATTGAACTAAGCCCATCCAAACCTTACATTACAATCAACAATCATCCTAGAATGATCAATCATTCAAAAATAATCAAACTAAGTCAAACCTAACTTTTGACCAAGTCAACACTTAGCCCAAATGAGGTGTAAACAAGCCAAAATTCACTATGAGCCAAATTGATTGAAACCATTATCCTAAACCAATCCATAATCAGTTATTAAACATGACCAAGCCCTCTCTTAAGTTAGACCAAACCCAATTGGCCCTCCTAGCCCAAGTTGATCCAAATTGACATAAAAAGCCAAAATGGGTCAAATCTTGATCTAAGCCAAATTGATTGCAACCAATGGGTCAAATTCATTCCAAATTGATTGTTGAACTTGACCAAAGCTTCAATTGACCAATTAGACCCAACCTACCCCAATTGACCATGAACCCAACTTAACCCAAAAGGTCAAATTAACTTGAAATCAAACCAAATTAGAATAAATTGAAACTAAAGCTTACAATACATTTCAAATGATCAACCAAGCCTAAACCAACCCATGACCTAACCCAATTGGGTCAAATGGGTCAAATTGGTCAACTTGATCTATTTGACCCAAATGAACTTAAATGAACCAATACCAAATCTAAACCAAATCAAACCAAACTAATGATACCAATAGGCTCCAAATGATCATTTGAACTTGACCTAACCCATAGTTTGACCCAATTTGATTAATTGGTCAACATAATCTAATTTGACCCAACTTGACCTAAATGAGTCAAATTGAGCCAAATCAAATCAAATGAACTCCAAATCAATTGAAATTTGGCCTAACCCATTTTTAATTCATTTCAAATTTGGCAAAATTAAACTCATAGCCAAATGACTTACTTTGCCCTTGGGGAAAAGGTATCCCATGATCGAATTCACTTGGAATTTGGCCATTCCTTTCCCAAGGCCACTTGACACTCACTATTAGTCCACATGGACACCAAGGAGGGTGGTGAACATGACCCAATGAGCTTGGGAATGCCATGACCCAAGGGGAGGCCAAATTGACCTCCTTAATCACCCTTAGACACTTAGCTCATCAAATTCACTCACCAATCAATAGGCAGCCACTCTTCCCCACTCCTACACCCAAAATTACCCATGTGGGATTTTTTCTAACTCAAACTGATCAACCAATCTAAGACATTGAGCTAAAATGGAAAATCAGCTATCCATTGTCTGATCCAAGGAGGGGGAGATATACCCCCTCTCATTCTCACTCAAAAAAAGAGAGTCATTCCTTAGAGCTTGAGTCGCCAAGCATCCTGTGAGCTTTAGCCATTTTTAAGCACCTTTATTTCTTGGTTTTACTCAAAACCAAAATAGGGGAGGTGATTTTTAAATCCAATTCACTCAATCCTCAACCAAAGTGCAATTAACCTCACACACACTATCCTTGGACTTCGTCGAGCACAATCGAACCATTTCCCAAGCCTCTAAGCAACAGGAAGTGCCACATCAATCAAGACTGATTGCCATTGAAGAGGAGCTTGATCGACCGAGAAAATCACTTCAAATCAAGACTAGATTTCTTCAATAAGGCTTCGTCTCTACTAAATGAAGCTACCTCCTTCATTAGAAGCACCAGCAATTGCCTCCAATGAGGCATGCCATTGAAATTGACCTTAGAGTAAAATTTGCTTGGTCCTTTAGGAAGGAAATCATTATGTCACGTGATCTCCACCATTAGATGTATTGCTTGTGCTTCCCTGAAGGTGTGGGATGAATTTGAGCTCCATTCAAGCTCGGGTGAGCTCAGATCGAGCGACGATTATTGGACATCATCTGTCTCTCGCCGCTCAAAAGGAGATGAATCACGGACCGTCCATTCTGCATGAATGAATCAGACGTTCCTGATCAAATCATGCATTAGATCTATCTCATTTCCTCCTAAACTACAAGATTAATCTCAGCTGTCCGATCTTAAATCGGATGACCCACAGAGAAAACATGTCCGCCACCGATGTGACTCAAATATATGGAAAATGTGCCAAGGCCGTGTCGCCCATGTCCCATTGATTAGAGTTTAATTAAGCTTAATTAATCTGATTTTAATGATGAAACTTTTAAAATTCATAACTAATTGTAGAAAAATCCAACAAATACACATAAATACTCATTTAAAGGTAATTTAGAGGAGAATAACAATAAATTAAAATCAATTAATTTTGAGTAGTGGTGTTGATTCAAATTGGGTTTTATTAGAAATATAATTAAACTAATTACTCTCTAATTATTCTAGCAATTTATTCCAAACTTCCTAAGATTAATTAGTGGGATGACCTCTGCCTCCCATAATTTTCTTGGAATTTATTGCTTGATTGATTAGGGGAATTGCTTGTTTCATTCTTATTCCTTCTCTTAATTATTTAAATGATTAATTAGCATGTTAAGCAGTAATGAATCCATTAATTAAGTTGGCTAATCATTATGAAATAGTAAATGGACATAGGGAATGAGGTTAAGACCTCTGTTCCAATCGTTTCCCCTAAGTTCATTTCATTTGGATAACACTTAATCAATTTGAAACTAATTAATAGCTTAATCACTTCATTAATAATTGAATTTATCAAACTCAAAACCAAATCATTCCAGAACTCAATCATTCAATTATATGATAGATTCTTAGGTGTTCAATAACCTAAGAGAATTTCAAAGGAAATTATAATCAAACTACATGTGTAGGAGGGTTATAAAAGTACTTAATCAAATCCTTTAGCTTAATTAACTAATAATTGTGAGCCAATTGAGTTAGGCCCCTTCATTTCTTAGGTGCAATGCTAATTTAATTTTTATGTGGTTGCATATCATATGTTGGCTCATAATTACTTGGATAATTATGTTAAAGTGGTTTAGCTATTATGATTCATTTTAAATGTTCCTATTTCATAATGATTAGCCCTTATGAGAATGAAATTCAAAGATAAAATTCTTTTAAAAATGTTATAGTGGGGATGGGTTAGGACTAGCAAAAAACCCTTCTCATATTTCCTAAGCCAAATAAAATTCGAAGATAAAATTCTCCTTAAATAATTTTGATTCATTTTAAATGATCCTATTTCATATGATTGTCCCTAAGAATTAATTAGGGTGAATGAAGTCACGTGCTTACATTCCTTTATTTCTTTCCAATCATGCTAAATATTATTTTCCATATGAAATCATGCATTAATTTCTTTTAAAAATTAATTAAATAAAATGTTTCATTTTATGTCAAATTACATGTGTTGGCTAAAAATAAGAATATGAGTGGCTATTATCACTATCAAACCAAAAATTATTTTTTTAAAACTTATAAATCAAAGATTATAAATGAAGTGATGCTAGTTATAAATATTAATAAGCTTGCATGTGATGATAGAATAATATGTGTATTATGAAGTTCTCTTTCCTTCTCTTAACATGGATTCACATAGGATTTGCAAGTGTATAATTCATTTGAAAAGAACACAACACTTTCCTAAATCTATTTTTATGCACATCTATATTAAGACTTAGGAAGGACCTTCATGTTACACATGTAAATTATGCAACCAAGTCAAACATAATCCCTTTGCATGATTCCTTATCCATTTGGTTCTTTTTGTACATCTACATGTATGTAAAAAAAAGTGGTATATCAGTATGTACATCTACACAGCTTTAAGTAGCCCTAAGTAGGTCTTATACCATACGCCCCTGGTGTAGAAAATAGTGATGCCGTACTCACTTATAACTTTTATACATGGGGATGTGCATCTAGCTAATGGATGAGAAATCCCTCTTTTCTACATAACAAAGACATGCATTAATGATCCAATTAATAAATGGAATATTCAAATTTTCAAATCACATCTCTTTGCATTCATCATCAAAATGTGCTAAGATTTGCATTGCATGTATAGGTATGCATAGGATTATTCATATACATGGTATAAATGGTGGAAAAAAAATGAATGGGTGTGTGTTATGTGATAGTTATCACCCTAACTAATCCTAAGATGCCTTTCTTATTGAATTGGGTTATTTAAAGAAAAAATCTAAACTTAGGGTTAATTAAAACACATAATAAACCATTCACTAAAGGAAATTTATTAATCAATTTACCTTAGAAATCACTTAAGGTAGGGATAAAAGTGATACTCTCTCTCTCTTTCTTCTCTTTATAACACTTAGTTGATAAGTGTAGGTTACATGAAATAAAAGAAAATGTTAAGTAAAATTCCCCGAATTAACTAAACTACTTAAAGAGAAATCAACCTTTTATAAATTAAACCTCTCACACTTAGCAAATCATAACTCTAAAGCCTAGCTAGGACATACCACACAAGCTCTAGCACATGCACATTAGATTAAGTCACCATTTCAAGCATTAGGTTAGGGCGGTGCATGGTTTGATGAATGTTTAGTTTTGTGATGTATTATTTTAGACTGGATGTTAGGGTGTATGCACGTAGTCTAGATGTTAGGCTGATATTAGCCTAATCATGCTTTCTATAAGGGTTGTACTAAAAGGGCATCATAATAAGAATATAAATTCTTTTTGCTATGTAGGTTGCTTATATCCCTAAGCATAACCATGGTTACCCATGTGTGGGGTACTAAGTCCAAATTATTCTTATAACTCCTTAGGTTATATGGTGTGTTTAACTAACATTTGTTTTACAGGTGTGGCTAGATTTATTTTTCTTCCTTTTAATGTAATTTTTGTGTTAGGATTAGGATTGGTGTTATGAGGACTAAGGTGAACATTGGTTATAAGACCATGTCTTATATACCATGTCTTATATACCATGTGAGACCTTAGAGCCAACTACATCCCAAGTCAAACCAAAAGAAAAAAAAGAAATGGAGCAAACTAAGATGAAGGAATGAAGGACAAGGAGTGAAGAATGGAGGATGAAGAATGAAGGCCCACATAACACTTGTCATTTCATAATTATAATTTATTCTTTCATTATACTAGTATGTATAAGGATAGAGCTCAGCTACCCACATCTTTTTTTGGGTTGTGTAGTGGAACCCGACCACATTGGTCTCTTATTCTTTCATACTAATTTTATAAATTTATTGATGTTATGTTTATGATTGCATAATGATTTTTAGTTTTTTAATTTTTTGATGATTGTTGAATGGCCTAGATGTGATTAGACTCTTAGGGAAAAATAAAATTTCTATTCAATTAATCAATTCAAAATTAAACTAAACAATTCATAACCTCACCTAAAGCCTGGGACTTAAATTAATATAATAAAAGATTTAGTAACCCCTTAGCTGGATGTTGTATGTCTCATATTATGCATAAATCTTATTGTCTCACTCTTGCCAATGGAGGGCTTCCATCATTGTAAGAGAAAATGGCTTGACCTTTGAGAGCCATGGTGTAAATATACCTCCATCTTTTTGATTTTGACCCATAAATTATTTTCTCATGCATTATGCATATAAAATCTTATAGCCCATGTCAAAATAAAAGTCCAAAAATCAAATAAAACTTGATAAAATTTGTATTAAATCTAGGTCATTATTCATGCCCTTCATGATCTAGTCTCTTAAAGATTGAGTTTAAGGACTTAATTTCTCTTCTAAGTAAATAACAACCTAACCATCTTGCAAAGCATATGACTTGCTTACATGTATTTAAAATAATTGGAAGAGTAGTTGGCAGTCACCCCAGAAGATTGTAAATCCAACCGCCAGATGGTTTATCCTCTCTTGTGGAGGTAAACCATACACCCACTTTGTCGCTTAGATTTAGATCGCGCTTTGGCTTATGCCAATGCTCCCTAGATTTAAGATCTGAGGTCGTAGTTTCCCTTTGCGGATACAAGCATAAATCCTCACCTCTTAAGTATTTCTATAATCTTGTATGGTGGAATTGTAAGCCCTAGATATTTAATAAAAATTTAACTCAAACATATAATTGTCCTCAATTTCAATAATATAAAGCCCATCCATAGGATAGTTTGGGATGCTCACTAGGTTTCCTAGTATCATGAACATCCCCTCACATCTTTGGTTTCAATAACTCCTCCTTTTGATCAATCCAACTTGATTTTCTAAAAAAATAACCAATTTATTGATAGTCTATCTTTGAAATCTTTGGAGATAATGGTCATTTACCTAATTTGAGTATTCCATTCCTCATTCCTGGGATGTAATTAACTATGGGGCTTGCCCATAGGGAACTTAATGAACTCAACTTAAAATAAAACCTACTTTTCCATGCAAAGTTATCTCGGTACATTTGAAGACCCAAGAGTCCCATTAGTGATTTAGGTCTATTGTGATGGTGAATTCTGCCTCGAGATAGTACATCATTCATCACCCAAATAAGTACCTCCAACGAAAAAATAAACACTCAAGTTCTCTCAGCCCAAGAAATGATCATTTTCTCTGGGATAAGTATTTATATGAGTCAGACTATCCTTTTTTCCTTGGCACTTAGCTCATTTCATTCTTAAGCTGCTAGCCAACATCCTAGTTTTAGGACCTCACCCATGTAGGTCTTAAAACCCCTATTGGTCCCCTAGGTGTGAAAATAAAATTTAACCAAAAAAAGAGATGACTAAAGACCTTTTGAACCTCCTTACCATCTATGGTAAGGTTTCATTCCACAAATGAAAAAATAAATTCTTTATAAAAATATTGCTTTTTAAAAGTACTTTCCCAAAGTTCACATAATAAAATACTTGCACAAAATTTTCACAAAATATATAACTCAACCCCATCTAACAATCCTCAGGATTGTTACATGTAGGTTCTTTTCAAAACCAAAACCAAAATCATCTTTTGAAAAACACATATCTGAAAATGAACATCTTCATTCAACATACCCAAATTTATTGAATGAGGGTTTCATTTCCAAATAAAATCATTTCACAAAATTGAAACTCTTCTCAATATACCTCACATATGTTGAAGTTGAAGTTTCTTCCTTTTCAAAAGAACATATTAGAAAATAAAAATCATCATTCAATATACCCAAATTTACTGAATGAAGATCTCATTTCCAAATAAAATCATATCATAAAACTGAAACTCCACCCAATATATTTAATATATATTAGAGTTGGAGTTTATTTCTCTTTTTCAAAAAGCATAAATTTGAAAAATAAACATCTTCATTCAATATATCCAAATTTGTTGAATGGAGGTTTCATTTTTAAATAAAATCACACCATTTGAAACTCCACTCAACACATCCCACATGTGTTAAGTTGGTATTTCCTTCTTTTTAAAAAAGCAATAACCACACACACAAAATTTTATTTTTGAAAAATAAAATATGATTGAGTTCCATTTTACATATCCAAATTTGTTAAATGGAAATCTCCTTTGCAAAAATCATGAAAATCAAAATACATTGAAATTCCATTTGACATACCCAAATTTGTTAAATGAGAGTTTCATTTTTTTAGAAAGAAATTGAAAATAAATTGGATTCTATTTAACACGCCATATTCGTTAAACAAAAATCCCCCCTTTCAGAAAAATAACATAAATCAAAATAAAAATAAAACACATTTGGGATTTATTTAGCATACACAAATTTGTTAAGTAAAGATCCCATTTTCAAAACCAAAATAAAGATTAAATACATTTGGTCTTTATTTAGCATAGATAAATTTGCTAAGTAAAGATCCCATTTTCAAAATCAAAATAAAAATCAAACACATTTGAGCTTTATTTAGCATACACAAATTTGATAAGTAAAGATCCCATTTTCTAAATCAAAACAAAAATTAAACACATTTGGGCTTTGTTTAGCATACAAAAATTTGCTAAGTAAAGATCCCATTTTCAAAATCAAAATAAAAATCAAACACATCTGGGCTTTATTTAGCATACACAAACTTCCTAAGTAAAGATCCTAAATTAATTATATTTGGGCTTTGTTCAACATACACTAATTTGGTAAGTAAAGATTCCATTTCTAAATTCACACATGATATGCATCATGGGCAAACAAGCAAAAAGAAAATTATTTTCAAACATCTCATTTAGCATACCCAAATTCGCTAAATGTGTAATCCCAAAATCAAATCTAAGAAAAAAAAAATCAATTGACCCTCTTTTTAACATACTCAAATTTGTTAAATAAAAGGTCCCCAAACATAAAATTAAAATCAAATATGAACCAATGGAAGCATCAAAAGTTTCTCCAAAATACTTGAACCCATTCAACATACACAAATTTGTTCAATGATGATTGTAAACTCAAATGAACTCAAAATCTCTCTGCCAAGTTATTCAAAATATCTCCTAAATTCAATGAGCCCCACTTAACATATTCAAATTATTGAGTGTGGGTTCAAACTCTAAATCAAATTTAAAAAGAATCTGATTTGAGTTTTCAACAATTAGAGTTTCAGTCTAGTCGCTTTTCTCAGTTATGATGGATTCATGAAGTATTTGTTCACCTTCCCTTTGGATTTGGATTTGGCCTCTGATACAAAGAATTTGCAAATGAGGTACCACCATATGAGAGCCCTTGGATGAGCCCCTTGAAGAGGAAGGCTGTGAGAGGTTTCCACAAAGTGCAGCCCAAGCCCACACGCTTGTTCCCTCACTACCCCTGCTAAGGTACCCAATTGGCCTCCTCTGGGGAAGGATAGGCTTCGGGATAGTCTCCCCTACTTTTGAGGTAGGGTCTAGCTCCCATACTACTCCACCTAGCCAAACCTAACTCCACAATAGGAGCTGCAAGATCAAGAGGAACCACCACATGTAGAAAGATCTCACCAAGAAGGTTTCTCCTTTGCTTACCTAGAACAAGTTCCATCCCTTTCTCAGGAGAGGGAAGATGGGGAGGATGATCACCACCTCATCATTATGAGACAATTGAGAGGAGAAGGTCATATGCTAGAGGGCTTTATGCCAAGTTGGCGAGCTTATGGAGTTAGTCCAGTGCAGATTTGTGATCAATTCCTCAGTAGTGAGGATCCATCGTGAGAGCGACCAGTATTAGTTCACATCACAAGTAAAGAAAGGAGAAGATATGCCATGCGCCAGCCCACCCTCAGATTTCCTTGACTGCTACCCCACATCGATAGTATGTGGTACCACCCATCATAGGAGGAGAGCCCCATACAGAGGCAATCGGTTCCACCACCCCTCTACTCCATGTTTCGCTATCACTAGTTCAAACCCAAAGCCATGAGAATCAAGGAAAGAAAGCCCCGGTGATCTTATGACCAAGGGATCCCACTTTATCTACTCCACCAATTGAGGTGAGGGCGAGTTCTCCTCGACCTCCTACCAATCATGGTGAAGAAGGAGTGGCAACCCCACAACATCATCCATACCACCACCACCATCACCAACCGATGGATGGATAGTAGATAAGGGGAAGGGGACAGTATTATCCCATGGTAGATCCTTGGGCAACACTACCCATAGTAGTTGATCATGAGCATGTGTCTTCCAAAGGAGCTCCTGGGTTAGACTCCACAGGGAGGTCGTGTATCTAATGAGCATAATCCCACCACCTACCGTGAGAGAAAGTGCGTAGACCTCCTGGATGATATCTTGACATAATATTTTACTAAAATAAAAGAAATCCTAGGGTATGATTAGTTTGACCTTGAAGAGGAGAAGGTTAGCTTCGACCCCGATGAGGATGATTTGTTGGAAGACTCGACAGAGGTACACTAGAGGTTCCCTCCTTCGAGATCATCAAAGTTGAAGGTGGCTAACAGATGATGCAACTGACCCAACACCTCCTTCAATAACTAAAAAAGATGAGTAGATGATTGATAGGATGGGAAGGAGAGTTGAAGATTTGTTAGAGATAGTTCTAGCACTAATCAAGCTACATCCTACCATGGAGACTCACCGAAGTTATTGCATGTCTGGATCAACCCAAGAGTTCTCCAGTAAATAGTACTAGCTTGCATAGGAAGTGGATAGTACCTCCATACAAGAAAAATACATCAAACTCATGTGGTACAACAAGGGAAGGCACAAGCACAGCATGGTGGGACCTTGAGGAATTGATGCTATCCAATATCCTAAGGGTTTTGTGCCTCCTTCTTTGAAAAGTTTTGATGGCAGTGGGAACGCTCGCAAACATATAGCACACTTTAGGGCGAGCTGTTGTAACACTAGTGGTAGTGATGCATTATTGTTCTGTCCATTTATCAGTAGTCTAGAGGGCATAGCTTTTGATTGGTACGCTAAACTTCCCAATGATTCAATGAAGACTTTTGCTAAGTTGGAACAACTCTTTGTTAAGAGGTTTGCTGGAGCTTAGTAAAGGGTAACTGTGGGCGATCTCTTATAGCTCAACAACACCCCGGTGAGTCCCTTGTTGATTACATTCTTAGATGGCACAATTTAAGCATGAAATGGGAACCATAACTATCTAAACAACATACTATTAAAATTCTATTTAAAAATATTCATGGTTCGATCGCCATCATTCTTAAAGGTTTCACTATTAAGACATTTGAGAAATTAATCAACAATGTGGCAAGTCTACAAGGGGAGGTCAAACAGTTTCTTTTTCAAGATCAATCATTAAAGCCAAAGCCATAGAAAGCTTATGAAAAGAAGCCAGGGGTAGTACCAGCATTGGATAAGAAGAAGAAATCAGTCAGAGATCAATATGAGAGACCTCGAGCTCAACAACCTTCATTTCCACCTCCTTTGCCACCAACTCAGCCATCTTTTTTGCCACCACAGCAGCCTCTATGGCCTTCACCACCTCCTCCTACCATACTCTCGAATAGAGTATACATCACCTGTAGCTATCAATCACCTACCCTTTTGGATAAATTAAATAAACTGTATTCATTTAAAGGGAGGTAGTCAGGAAAATATTTAAGAACCTCTTAAAGTAACCTTATTTTTAGCTACCCGAGCCTAGGAAGCTGGAGGAAGTGGGCAGGAGTAATGATCCTAACTTTTGCCCCTACCACTGCATGCTAGGTCATGTTTTGAAGGATTGCTTTACATTTAAGGACTAGCATGAACATAGCTACATGTCGAGTGCTATAGTTATCCCTAAGGAATATCTAGTAGAATAACCATCCAGTTTTGTTAGGGTAATCTTTAGGGATACATGTGATCCCCTCAAAATAAAAGAATGTTGAGATATTTATTTATCCTGAACCTCAAAAAGATCATTTTTAAAATCAAGAAACTATTTTTTATAGGTGCCTGAGGCAGCTCGAACCACGAACATCAAGGAAGGTTCACAAGTTACCAAAGAGAACTTGGGAAAAGTAGGAGCTCAGCAGTAGCGACAACAACCCATACTTTTTCGGGATAACCAAGTAGCAGAACCACCAACCGAGTTCAGCCTTCATTCCAACGTTACAACTACTACTTCAGCCAGCATTCCTACTTTAGCTAGTTCTTCTTCTAGTAGACATCTTGTATCAATGGATGAGGGAATCAAATCCCTCACTCCACTTACTTTACTAGATTTCTACCATGTACCTTCTTTTAAACCTAAGAAATCAATGAAGAAAGCTTGTTTGAATTACATCTGTCCCACTTCTGATAGGTTATATAATTCTACTCCTTTAGAAAACTCTTCAAGTCTTAATAATTATAACAACTTTGATCATCCTCTTTCTGATTCAGAGATGGACTTTCATTTTTTAAATAATACAAGTTCACCTCTTAAGATAGACTTAGAATCATCAGATTTTGAGGGTCTTATTGGAGAAGCTGTAGGTATGTCCAACAAGTAGGTAGAATCTTCCACTAACCTGCCACAAGAGATCACCAAAGTTAACCTCTGCAGTGGCAAGGTTCTATCTCTAAGGGCAACACCTCAAGATAAGGGAAAGTAAGTCATTAGTACAAGCGAGCAGACAGTCCCTTCAAAGGATGCTCCACCCATGGATATGCTTATGGAGGACTAGCCCAGAGTTGACTATAATGTTCTCGCTCACCTAAGAAAGTTGCCAGCTAAGCTAAGCATATATGATGCCATTATCTTATCCAAAGAGAAGAGAGAATCATTAATCAAGGCCCTTCTTAATCCATAAATATGCTTAGCTCAGCTTACTGCTATTGGAGAGGAGGCACATTATTCAAGAGAAACCCAAGGAGTCATATTCACCGATAAAGACCTTCTTCTGGGGAATATGGAGCACAACCATCCCCTCTACATCATAGTAGATATGGAAAAATCCAGACTTTCTAGGGTATTTGTTGATCCGAGTGCATCAGTGAACGTTATGAGCCTGAAAACCCTTGCCTATTTGAGGATTGACATCTCTAAACTCTGAGGAGACAAATGATGTTGAGAGGATTCAATGAACAAGGTGAGAGGGCTTTAGGCTCCATAGTGTCACCTTTAGAAATAGGTGATTGGAAGATTGAAGCCAAGTTCTATATAATTGATTCGAATACATCATTCACTACTTTGCTCGGTAGGCCTTGGATACACTATAATAAGATGGTTCCATCATCTCTTTATCAGTGCATCAAGTTTCGAAGAGATGGAATCAAATACTGTGTCAAAGAAGATGAAAAGCTATTCTTAGTTAGAGAGGTTGAGATATATGAGGATGCGACTTACTATCTTCCTTAAAATCAAAACATCTATTCTCATGAACTTGACCAAAATTTGAATACAAAAGAAAAAGAAAAAGAAGAAAAAGAAAACAAAAAGATAAAGAAAAGGAAAAGAAAGTAAAAGTGAGCGAGAAAGGCACACCGAGGAAGAGGTAGAGTCCCATGTCACATTTCACCCACAGTTTATTCCACCATATGGACAGATAGATGACTCACCTCCACTGTGTAGAGGGTAGAGATAGAGGCAATGTGAGGGAAAGACCCCTAGTTGGCGGCTCGCCAATAGGGGCTATGTTCCAGTTCATAGGAGTACTCCTGCTATTCACATAGACTTAGAATGTAACTTGGAGGATGAGTCTCATGTGATTAGCACACCAGCTAACCCCTCTCAGGGGGTCCCATTGGAGGTGACACTCGAGCTAGATAGTGATGAAGACCAGGCCTCCAAGCAAAGCATAAATTTATTTGAATTAGGATTATGTAAAACCATTAAGCAGTAGTTGGTAACCTTAGCTCTAACCCCACATTCTTCTTAAAAAGTTGAGGGCTTGGTAGTTAAGGAAGCCCTTAGATCTTCCATGGAAGTCAAGCCAAAGAGATTTCTATTGGGATCATCATCCTCAAGTCAAGAAGCAAATGTAGAACTTGAGAATGATTCATATGAAGATTTAATGGAATTACCTTTTGATTGGTACTCGCCTTGTGTTCATAATCTTGCAAAGAAAGGTTTGATTCCTTACAAATGGTTCAGACATAGGTCAAAGTATTTCAAGAAATTGTGGGACAACAAAGGCAGGGATGCATAATCAAGACCAGGACTAGGATTCAGTACAGTGGGTCTAGTCGACTATGATGATTACTAAATAGTTGTCACCAATCATCTGGAGTCTAATAAGATCTTCTCAAACCACTCTAACTCTTATGAGGAGGTGTGTTTAAAAACTTTAGATGATCGTGATGATCTTCAAATCAAAGATGCACCTCCAAAATTTGAAGAAGAAATCAATTCAACCATCAACAAGCTCAAATAAATCAACCTTGGGACAAAAGAAGATCCACACCCCACATACATCAGTTCTCTATTGAATGAAGAAGAAACCAATGACTTAGACTATTGATTGAATTTAAGGATTGCTTTGCATGGAGCTATGAAGAGATGCCCAGATTATCACATAAACTATAAACTAGTAATAGACTAACACTAGCTATCAAGCAAGCTCCTAGATGCATGAGAAAAAAACAAGTCATTTTGAAGTCAAGAAATTGCGATGCTTGCTTTATTAAGGAAGAAAATACCCCGCTTGGTTACAATTCCTAAGAAGAAGAATGGCCAAAATTAAATATGTTTAAGGATGAATTTCCATATACCAGAGTTAATGGTGGACATTGCCTCTCATGCAATATTCTCCTTCATGGATGCATCATCATCTACAACCAAATTAAGATGGCCCCAAGGATGAGAGGAATACTTTTCAACCTCGATCAAATCTATTGTTATAAGGTCATGCCCTTGGCCTTAAAATGGGTGTTACTTACCAGCCATGACTCGATTTTGATGAACTCATTCATCATCAAGTAGAATGCTACGTCGATGATCTAGTTGTCAAAAGTAAAGAAAAGAGAAACCATCTCTTTGACTTGAGAGTAGTTTTTGAAATGTTATAACAATTTAATCTCAAAATGAACCCCAAGTGTGCATTGAGTAGCTTCAGTTCTTGGGTTTGTTGTCGACACCAGGAATAGAGATAGACCCAGAAAAGATCAAAGCTATCTTAGAAATGACACCCCCTAAAAGTTTAACTCAACTTAGATCATTTCAAGATTGGTTGGCATATCTAAGGTGCTTTATATCCAATCTCTCAGGGAGATGCAATCCATTTTCAGCCCTTGTCAAAAAGGATGGTAAGTTCAAGTGGGATGAAAAGTACTAGCATACTTTTAAAGACATCAAATAGTATTTAGTGAAGCTGCTAGTTCTAGCAGCCTATCTGCAAGCCACTTATCCTCTACACCGCACATTGGATGACTCCCTTGCACTTTGTTGGCCCAAACCAATGATGAAGGGAAGGAGAACTCTCTACAATCTCATCATCTGATCCCTACTAAAGCAAACTACCCACCTATTGAAAATTTAGCTCTCATCTTTGCATCCCAAAAGCTACATATATATGCTCTATCATAAGGTAAACTTGATTTCAAGAATCAATCCATCGCAGTATCTCATGACATGGACATTGGATTGGCACGTTGGTCCATGATTCTTTCATAGTTTGATATTACATTCGTACCCCTCCATGCAGTGAAAGGACAGACACTAACAGATTTCTTAACAGCACACCCACTTCCTTTTAATTCTCCACTTAATGATGACCTTCTTGATGAACAAATCATGAACTTAGAGGATGCTAGCATTCACCATTGGGAGATGCATTTTGATGGCATGACTTCCTTCTAAAAAGGAGAAGAACCATGATCTACTCTTCCAGGAAAGGCAGGGGTAGGAATCTTCCTGTTAACTCCAGACTGCAATATGATGAGATTCTCCTTCTAAAAAGTATCAACATCTATGGGGATTCTCAGCTGGTCATCAACTAGATTGTTGGGTCCTACAAGGTTCTAAAACCTAAGCTTCGTCACTACCATGAGTACACCATGAAGTTGTTGGCCCAAATCCATGAGGTTATCATTGACAAGATTCTTTGAGGAGATAATACAATAGTAGATGCTTTGGCCAAACTCACCAAGGAGTTGGCATGTCCAGAAGATGAGTTCATTCCAATAAATGTCCAAAATAGACAAGTCTTATCCTTTATTGATGCTAAACTTGTTGAGAAACTCTCTCTTGAAGGGGAGGTTGCCATTGCCAAGAAAGACGAGGAGCTGGATTGGAGGCAAGCATTCATAGATTACTTGACTAGGCAAACTACCTCAAGAGAAATCACAAGCCCATCGATGAAGCAGAGCTCTCATATGCTCTCATGGATGGCACCTTATACCGATCTTTGATCAAATGTGGTTAGTTTAGACAAACATGAAGCCCATAAGATCATGATCGAGGTACATTCGTGTCGTGACATCAATCCATCCAAGATGAAGGTAAAGATCAAGAGACTAGGATATTACTAGCATTCAATAATTACAGACTGCATGGATGTTGCTAGGAGATGCCATCAATGTCAGGTACACAGTGTGGTCCTACATCAACCACCCAATATTCTGCATCCAAGATTGGTCTCATGGCCATTTGAGTGTTGGGGTACTGACATAGTGGGTTTGATTGATCCTCCTTCTTCTAAGGGTCATCGGTTCATCCTAGCTACCACCGATTACTTTTCCAAGTGGGCGGAGGCAATCCCACTTAGAGAGGTCATAGCTCAGGATGTGCTGTACCAGTTCTTCAGGAATCATATCGTATATAGGTTTGAGGTACCTCGATGAATTATATTTGATAATGGTACTGCATTCAAGAGAACCAAAATCAACAGCTTCACTTGGAGACATGGTATGGATTGGAGATACTCCACTTTCTATTATTACAGGATGAATGGCCTAAGAAGCATTCAACAAAACTCTCAGACTAAAGAAGACACTCGACAACAAGCGATAATGGCATGCATGAGAAGTTTTATGACCGCATACAAAACTCCAACCCAATCCACCCCATTCTCCTTAGTGTATGGGTCCAAAGCCGTTTGACCATTATAAGTTCAGCTCCCATCACTAAGGATAGCAATGGGTAGTAAAATGACACAGAATGCCAGTTAGAAGAGCTCAAGGTTTGGAGGAGAGACATGGCATGTAACCTCGAGTTGTAGCCAAGATGATTCAAGCTCACAACAAGTCGGTCCACCCCTTTTCAGAGCTTCTAAGGAGACATTGTTTCAAAGATGGGAGGCAAGTTTGAACCCACTTGGGAAGGCCCTTTTGTCATAGAGAAGGCCTACCAAGG
Source organism: Cymbidium sinense (assembly GCA_021442155.1). Classification (NCBI taxonomy): domain Eukaryota; kingdom Viridiplantae; phylum Streptophyta; class Magnoliopsida; order Asparagales; family Orchidaceae; genus Cymbidium; species Cymbidium sinense. The sequence continues at coordinate 66,726,265 of CM038227.1, read as the reverse complement.
AGGATCTTATCAACTTATTAATTGCAAAGGGGAACACCAGATGCTTCCAATCAATGGGTTCTATTTGAAAAAAAATACTATCCATAAAATCAAGTTTTAAAATAACTATCTTTAGAAATTCCATTCCAATTCATCAAAATATACTCTTCATTCAAAGTATTGTTTGCTTGCTTACAAATCTATCACGACGTGTTTAAGGTAGGTGTAAGAGAACCCCATAAGCATCCTATCCTTCTTTCACAATACGAACACAAATTAAACACGATTCCCCAGCGCAACTAGAGTAGATGTAAGAGAACCCAAGCGGTATCCTATTTCAACTAGCACGGCTAAGTTAGGTGTAAGAGAACCCAAGCACCTTTCTTATTGGGGTCACAATTGCCATTCATGGCACCATTTCATCAACTCTTAAGCATGTTTTAGGATAGGTGTAAGAGAACCTAGGTGGCATCCTATCATCCTTTAACACAAACATAAACACAAATACATATCTTTTATCTTGGGCTATTTTGATGTGGGAGAAATCCCCCTATGGCACTTACTCATTAGTCGCTATAGGTCGATGATTACCTTGCTAATGTCACCCAAAGGGTCATTGTGAAGATGTGAGTCCTCATTCTTTCTTCCTGACTTGACCATTGCAAACCAATGAGCGCCTTATTAGTTTGGTAGGCTTTATTATGCTGTCGGTAAGCTACTCTATGTTGACTTCGTTTAAGGAGATATAAACCTACACACTTTCTTCTTGAACCACCCATCATGCACTAACTAGGTCGAGTATATTTGACGTTTAGGATAAGTCCCCAGGGCTCCTTTCCTCTGACTACTTTTGAGTTGATATAAGTCCCCCTTCACTCATAGTCACCCCTAGGTCGATAGCACCGCCGAGCCCTACTATCCCGAATCACTTAGAGAGAAGAAGTCCCACTTCTTTCTTATTGATTATCAAAACCCATGGGCACCTTAGGTTGGTTGATGCTATGTCGATAATGACTCACCCATGGATACACCACTCTTGATAGATATGAGTCCCTATGCTTTCTCTTTGAGTCAACCACTGAATACCTATAGACATTATCTTCTTCAGGGATCAGGATAAAGCCCTTAGTGGCCCCTCCCTGGCACTCTACTTCATCCTTTGACCCCATTTAGACACTACCTGGGCTACTCTTGGATTGGACATTCCCCTTTCCTAGTAGCCACCATGGTTGGAGAATTTATTTGTGGATGCACGCTCTCCTTGGACCAAGAAATCTAAGATAAGCCTAAGTTAATATAAGCTCCCTCTCAGTGTGATCTCTTGCAAACCAACAAGGTCCATAATAAATAAGCAAACAAACAAATTTATTCACTTGTGGATTAGGAATTCAAGCCCCCAGCGGCCCCTTTCCCAAGTGCATCCTATCTTGGTAGTGTCCAAAACTCCTATAGAATTGACTACACTTGAGTTGAGATAAGTCCTCGGGTTGGCACTCTCTTAGTAGTCATCCTTCAATTGGGTTCAATCTATTTTTCCACAAATAGGTTGCCCTGGCGGTCATTTCTCTATGAAAGATGTAAGTCTACTATGCATTCTTTCTAGCACAAACCAATAGGTAACCCTAGGTCAGGTTGACATATTATCTTGCTAATGCATTGCCCCAATGGTCTTTTGTTTAGAAGGATGTGAGTCCCCATGCTTTCTTCTCTAAATTGGCCGCTGTAAATCGAAAGGTACACCTTTGGTTGGATAGTTCTCCCCTTCTGTCGAGAAACTACGCCCTTTGGATCGGTAAATCAAGAAGGCGACAAGACCTACTCAAGGTCCATCAAACCAATGGGATCCATCAAATATAATTAAAATAAAATTAATTTTGACTATCTTTGAGCTGATTTAAGGCCCCCAGTGGCATTCACTCAGTAGTCGGCCTAAGGTTGGGTTCGATTCATTGTGTCGTCAAAAGATCACCCTAGAAATTGATCCCTACTTTGGAGGATGTAACTCTGCTACTCTTTCTTCCTAGTACAGCCATGACACACCGAAAGGAAACCTCTTTTGTTGGGTAGTCTTACTATGTGGTTGGTAGACTACCCCTTTGGATTGGTAAATCTAAAGTAGGTCAAGGCCGACATGGCTCCCACTCAGTACGGTCCACAGCAAACCAACAGGGTCCATCTCAAAATTCAAAATATAAAATCTGAAACAAAACCAACCAACCTCCCAAGTGGAGTCAAATTAAACAATCAAATCAATCTGCTTCTCCTCAGTGAGATGAAAATCTTTCCAATTTACTTAGTGGACTCAATTCAATCCAACCCTCCTCGCTTCCCAGTAAAGGTTCACACTTTTATCCCCAGTGGATTACAAATTCTAATCCCTAGTGGATTTCATAACCTCTTATCCTTAGTGGATAACTTGAACCTTTTCCCCTAGTAGAAGGCTCACATACTCAATCCCTAGTGGATTCCTCCTTCTCTTATGTCTTTGACATAAGTAGAGTTGCATTGCACTAAGATCTTGATTCCTTCTACACCTCAGGTTTAGGAGTAGATCATTTTGTTAGTGCTGATCATTCGACATTGTTGATCATCATCAACACCAATATGGTATGCCTTGTCAATCACACCAAACCTATTTGGGCACCTTTGTTGACCTCTACTTTGAACACTTAACCTAACCCTAGAGACTTAGATGAGGTTATCATAGGACTAGGCTATGCATTAAGGAATTAAGGAAACCACTTACCCTATGGCTCAAATATAGCCCATGTACACTCCTTCAAACCAATCCAAATCAAATCTCGAATCAATTCATACTCAATTGATTTTCTTAAATCTCAAATCATTCCCAACTCAATTGAGTTTCTCAAATCCAAAAGTCAATTCCAAATCCAACTCCAATTCCAGATGATTGAAACCCATTATGAATTTGGGATAAATTCCTAATCCAAAACCTTCCTAAGCCTTATGAATTACATCCATAAGCTTAGCAAAACCATTCAAATCAATCCAAAGCCAAGTAATTTCTTTATAAATCACTTATTCCATCACTTGTATTCACAATTATAAATAAAATTGGCATCCAAATCATCCAAATCAAATGAATATAAATCAAACCAAATCAAAACCCCTTTTTCAAACTTTTTTACCTACATTAGCCAAATTCACAATCAAATCACTCCTAATTCACATGATTCTCTCATGGATCATTTATATTCTCATTTATATTTACAAATATAAATTAAATATAAATTCAAATGGCCAAAATCAAATCAATATAAATTCAAAACTCAAATCCAAACCCAATTTATATCCTTTAAGCCAATTTCTTGGATTTAGCCAAATCATTATCAAATCAATCCAAACCCTTGGATTTTCTCTTCAAACAATCACTCCTTCAATTACATGCCCAAATATAAACATGAACTATAATCATCAAGTCAAAATCAAACTAACCCAAGTCAAGCCCATGTTCATCATTTTGACTTGAAATTGTCAAATGAACCAAACCCCATTTGACTCCAAACCACTTGCAATTGGATTTATATTTCCATCATAAGTCCATATGTGACTTCAACCAAACTTAATCAAGCCATGATCAAGTCAATTGACCCATTTAGCCTCACTTGACCCAAAGTGACCTGAAGGACCTTTTTTGAACCAAGTTCTAATCCAACCCAAATTGGATTGAACTTAGCCCATCTAAGCCTCACATTATATTCAAGAATCATCCTAGAATGATTAATCACTCAAATTAAGTCAAACCTAGCTTTTGAACAAGTCAACACTTTGCCCAAATGAGACCTAAATAAGCCAAAATTCACTATGAGCCAAATTGATTGAAACCATTAATCTAAACCAATCCATAACCAGTTATTAAACATGACCAAGCCCTCACTTGAGCTAGACCAAACCCAATTGGTCCTCCTAACTCAAGTTGACCCAAATTGACTTAGAAAGCCAAAATGGGTCAAATCTTGATCTAAGCTAAATTGATTGCAACCAATGGGTCAAATTCATTCCAAATTGATTGTCGAACTTGACTAAAGCTTCAATTGACCAATTAGACCCAACCTAGTCCAATTGAACATGAACTCAACTTGACCCAAAAGGTCAAATCAACTTGAAATCAAAACAAGTTAGAATTGATTGAAACCAAAGCTTATAATACATTTCAAATGATCAACCAAGCCTAAGCCAGTCCATGACCTAACCTAATTGCTTCAAATGGATCAAATTGGTCAACTTGACCCATTTGACTCAAATGAACCTAAATGAACCAATACCAAATCTAAATCAAATCAAACCAAACTAATGATACCCATAGGCTCCAAATGATCATTTGAACTTGACCTAACCCATGGTTTGACCCAATTTGACCAATTGATCAACCTAACCCAATTTGACTCAACTTGACCTAAATGGGTCAAATTGAGCCAAATTAAATCAAATGAACTCCAAATCACTTGATATTTGGCCCACCCATTTTTAGATCATTTCAAATTTGCCCAAATCAAACTCATAGCCAAATGACCACTTTGCCCTTAGGTAAAAGGGTATTCCATGACCAAATTCACTTAGAATTTGACCATTTTTTTTCCAAGGCCACTTGACACCCATCTATTAGTCCACATGGGCACCAGGGAGGGTGGTGAACATGACCCAATGAGCTTGGATTATATGACCCAAGGCCAAACCACTTCCCTCACACTTAGACACTTGGCTCACCAAATTCACTCACCAATCACATGGGCATCCACTCTCCCCCACTCCTCCACCCAAAATGACCCATGTGGGACGTTTTCCAACTCAAACCAATTAGCCAATCCAAGCCATTGAGCTAAAATGGCATATCAACCATCCACCGAATCCAAGAGGGGAGATATACCTCCCCTTTCCTCCCTCCCCTCATTCTTACTAAAAAAAGGGATTCATTCCTCGAGCTCTAGAGTCAAGCATCCCAGCTTTCTCCATTTTGAGCACCCATTTCTTTCTCGTTTTACTCAAAGCTAAAATAGGGGAGGTGATTTTTGAATCTGATTCACTCAATCCTCAACCAAAGTGTAATTAACCTTGCACACACCATCCTTGGACCTCATCATGCTCAATCAAACCATTTCCCAAGACTCTAAGCTACAAGAAGTGCCACTTCGATCAAGATCGATCTCCATTGAAGAGGAGATTGGTCGACCGAGAAAACCACTTCAAATCAAGACCAATTTCAACAGGCTGCCTACAAGCTTACCTCATTCATTGGAAGTGCTGATAGCTCCCATGTGAGGTATGCCACTTGTTTGGTCCATGAGGAAATCATTATGTCACATCATTGTTAGATGTGCATGTTTCCCCATGAAGGTGTGGGATAAATTTGATTCACCCCAGCTGTGAGCTTCGATACCATCGATGAACGACATATGTTTCTCACCGCTCGTGAGGAGACGGATCATAGACCGTCCATTGCATGTGATAGGATTAGACGGTCCTGATCAAACCATACTTTAGATCTCTCTAATTTCCTCTTAAATCACAGGATTAATCTCGGCCGTCTGATCTTAGATCGGACAGCCTGCTGAAAAAATGCGACCGTCGCTGGTTGACTCATCCGTTGGATGTGACAACTTAAATAACCAATCCCGTAATGCCACATGGAAGGTGTGTCGTGTCAGCCGCCATGTGGACCGATGGGATTAGGAGTTTAATTAGCTTAATTAATCTAATTTTAATGGTGAAACTTCCAAAATTCAGAACTAATTGTAGAAAAATCCAACAAATATGAATAAATATTTATTTTAAAGGTAATTCAGAGGAGATTCATAAAAAAATAAAATCAATTAATTTTGAATAGTAGTATTGACTCAATTTAGGTTTTATTAGAAATTTAATTAAGCTAATTACTCTATAATTACTCCAGCAATTAATTTCAAACTTTTTGAGATTAATTAGTGAAATGACCTCTACCTCCCATGATTTTCTTGGAATTTATTGCTTGATTGATTAGGGGAATTTCTTGTTTCATTCTTAATCCTTCTCTTAATTAATTAAATGATTAATTAGCTATTTAAAGAGTAATGAAATCATTAATTAAGTTGGCTAATCATTATGAAATAGTGAATATATATATGCAATAAGATTAGGGCCTCTGTTTCAATCTTTTCTCCTAAGTTCATTTCATTTGGATAACACTTAATCAATTTGTAACTAATTAATAACTTAATCACTTCATTAAATAGTTTAATTAATCAAACTCAAAACCAAATCATTCTATAACTCAAATCATTTTATTCTTGGGTAGATTCTTAGGTGTTCAATAACCTAAGAGAATTTCAAAGGAAATTAAAATCAAACTACATGTGTAGGAGGGTTATAAAAGTACTTAATCAGACCCTTTAGCTTAATTAACCAATAATTATGAGCCAACTACATTAGAGACCTTCATTTCTTAGGTACATTGCTGATTTAATTTTCATATGGTTGTATATCATATGTTGGCTCATAATTACTTGGATAATTATGTTAAAGTGGTATAGGTAAGGATTAATTAATGGATTTAATTTATACCTTAAGCTAATTAAAACATAAAATCAACCTAATTATTCTAAGTTAAACCAAACCAATTCACACAAGGGGGGATGGGTTAAGACTAGCAAACCCTTCTCATATTTTCTAAGCTAAATCAAATTCAAAGATAAAAATCTCCTTAAAGAATTTTGATTCATTTTAAATGATCCTATTTCATATGATTGTCCCTAGAAATTAATTAAGGTGAATGAAGTCATGTGATTGCATTCCTTTATTTCTTTCCAATCATGCTAAATATTATTTGCCATATGAAATCATGCATTCATTTCTTCTAAAAATTAATTAAATAAAATGTTCCTTTTATGTCAAATTGCTTGTGTTAGCTAAAATTAAGAATATGAGTGGCTATTATCACTATCGAACCAAAAATTATTTTCTTAAAACTTATAAATCAAAGATTATAAATGAAGTGATGCTAGTTATAAATATTTATAAGCTTGTAGGTGATGATATCATAAGATGTGTATTATGAAGTTCTCTTTCCATCTCTTAACATGGATTCACATAGGATTTGCAAGTGCAAAGTTCATTTGAAAAGCACACAATACTTGCCTAAATCTATTCCTATGCACCTCTATATTAAAACTTAGGAAGGGCCTTCATATTACACATGTAAATTATATAACCAAGTCAATCATAATCCCTTGCATGATTCCTTATCAATTTGGCTCTTTTTTTACATCTACATATATCTAAGAAAAAGTGGTATATAAGTCTGGACATCCTAGGGCTGCGAGGCTTTAAGTAGCCCTAAGTAGGTCTTGTACCTTTTTTGTAAAAAAATAATAAGCATCACTTACAACTTTTATACATGTGGATGTGCATATAGCTAATGGATGAGAAATCTCTCTTTTCTATGTAACAAAGACATGCATTAATGATCCAATTAACAAATGGAATATCCAAATTTTCAAATCACATCTCTTTGCATTCATCATCAAAGTGTGCTAAGATTTGCATTGCATGTATAGGTATGCTTAGATTATTCATGCATGCATACATGGTACATGGTGGAAAAAAAGTGTGTTATATGATAGTTATCCACCCTAACAAATCCTAAGATGCCTTTCTTATTGAATAGGGCTATTTAGAGCAAATCTAAACTTAGGGTTAATGAAAACACATAATAAACCATTCACTAAAGAAAAATTATTAATCAATTTACCTTAAAAATCACTTAAGGAAGGGATAAAAGAGATACTCCTCTTCTTTCTTCTTATAACATTTAGTTAGGTGTTACATGAAATAAGAGAAAATGTCAAAATTCTCAACTAAACTACTTAGAGAAATCAACCATAAATTAAACTTTCACATTAAATAAAATTCTTAAAGCCTAGCTAGATACATACAAAACACACATTATTAGACTAAGTTCATTTTAGCTTTAGTGCATGGTTTGATAAATGTTTAATTTTGTGATGTATTATTTTAGACTGGATGTTGTGTAGCGTAATAATGGATGATATAGCCTAATCATGTCAGGTATAGGGTGCTTAAGGGTGTTGTAATAAGAATATAAATTCTTTGCTATGCGGTTGCTTATACCCCTAAGCATAACCCAAATTAGGACATGTGGGGCTATGTGGGGGTACTAAGTCTAAATTATTCTTATAACCGCGTTATATGGTGTTTAGCTAACATTTGTTTTGCAGTGTAGATTTACTTTTCCTTCATTTTAATGTAATTTTTGCATTAGGATTAGGATAAGTGTTATTAGGACTAAGGTGAACATTGGCTATAAAACCATATCTTATATACCATGTGAGACCTTAGAGCAAACTACATCCCAAGTCAAACCAAAAGAAAAAAAGAAATGGACCAAACTAAGATGAAGGAATGAAGGATAAGGAGTGAAGAATGGAGGATGAAGAATGAAGGACCCCATAACACTTGTCATTTTATAATTGTAATTTATTCTTTCATTATACCAGTATGTATAAGGGTAGAGCTCGGCTACCCATATTTTTTCGTGTTGTGCGGTGGAACTCGACCACATTGACCTCTTATTCTTTCGTGCTAATTTTATAAATTGATTGATGTTATAGTTATGATTGCGTAATTAGGATGACATAATTTTTTAATTTCTTAATTTTTTGATGATTGTTGAATTGCCTAGATGTGATTAGGCTCTTAGAAAAAAATAAATTTTCTATTCAATTAATCAATTCAAAATTAAACTAAGCAATTCATAACCTCACCTAAAACCTAGGACTTTGATCAAGATAATAAAAGATTTAGCAACCCCTTAGTTGGATGTTGTATGTCTCATATCATGCATAAATCTTATTGTCTCACTCTTGCCAATGGAGGGCTTCCACCATTGTAAGAGAAAATGGCTTGAACTTTGAGAGCCATGGTGTAAATATACCTCCTTCTTTCTGATTTTGGCTTATAGCTGATTTTCTCATGCATTAAGCATATAAAATCCTATAGCCTGTGTCAAAATGAATGTCCTAAAATCAAATAAAACTTGATAAAATTTGCATTAGATCTAGGTCATTATTCATGCCCTTCATGATCTAGTCTCTTAGAGAGTGAGTGTAAGGACTTAGTTTCTCTTCTAAGTAAATAACAACCTAACTATCTTGCAAAGTATATGACTTGCCTACATTTATTTAAAATCATATGAGGAGTTAGTTGGCGGCAACACCAGATGGTTGTAAGTCCAACAGTCAAGTGGTTTATCCTCTCTTGTGGAGGTAAACCATACGCCCACTTTATCGCTTAGATTTAGGTTGCGCTTTAGCTTATGCCGATGCTCCCTAGATTTAGGATCTGAGGTCATAGTTTCTCTTTTGGGATACAAACATAAATCCTTACCTCTTAGACATTTCTATAATCTTGTATGTTGGAATTGTAAGCCCTAGATTTTTAATAAAAATTCAACTCAAACATATTATTCTCCTCAATTTCAAAATATAAATCCCAAACATAGGATAGTTTGAGATGCTCACTAAGTTTCCTAGTATCATGAACATATCCTACTAATCTCCCTTTAGTTTTGATAATAACTCCCTTCTTTTGATCAATCCAACTTGATTTTCTAAAAAAATAACCAATTTATTGATAGTCCTATCTTTGAAATCTTTGGATACAATGATCATTTACCTTAATCTAGAGTATTCCTAAGGAACCTCATTCTTTGGGATGTAATTAACTATGGGGGCTTGCCTCCATAGAGAACTTATTAAACCCAGCTTAAAATAAACCCTACTTTACTTTTCCATGTAAAGTAGGGGAAAAATCTCAGGTACATTCGAAGACCCATTGGTCTTAAGAGTCTTTATTAGGTGATTAAGTCCATTATAGGATGGTGACATCTGTCTCTCGAGATAGTATATCAATCCTTAATGTCATACTCGATCACCTCAATAAGCACCTCCTAAGATCTACGTGGTGTCCCCCACTTATCATACAAAAAGTAAACACTATAGTGTGCTCTAAGGCCTCATATGGTGTATAAGACTTGGTCTTATAACCAATGTTCACCTTAGTCCCCATAACACTTATCCTAATCCTAATGCAAAAAAATACATTAAAAGGAAGGAAAGTAAATCTAACTACACTTGTAAAATAAATGTTAGCTAAAACACCATACAACCAAAGCAATTATAAGAATAATTTGGACTTAGTACCCCACACATGGGTAACTAAGCCTACCTATCCTAATTTGGGTTATACTTAGTGGTATAAGCAACCTGCACAACAAAAAAATATTTATATTCTTATTACAGCACCCCTTATGCATAACCCCCTGCAGAAAGCATGATTAGGCTAATATTATCCTAACATCTAGACTACGCACACACACCCTAACATCCAGTCTAAAATAATACATCACAAAACTAAACATTCATCAAACCATGCACCTCCCTAACCTAAAGCTAGAAATGGTGACTTAGTCTAATGTGCATGTGTTAGAGCTTGTGTGGTATATCCTAGCTAGGGTTTAGAGTTATGATTTGCTAAGTGCGAGAGGTTTAATTTATAAAAGGCTGATTTCTCTTTAAGTAGTTTAGTTAATTAAGGGAATTTTACTTAACATTTTTCTCTTATTTCATGTAACCTACACTTAGCAACTAAGTGTTGTAAAGAGAAGAATGAGAGAGAGAATCTCTTTTATTCCTACCTTAAGTGATTTCTAAGGTAAATTGATTAATGAATTATATTAATGAATGGTTTATTATGTGTTTTAATTAACCCTAAGTTTATATTCACTCTAAATAGACCTATTCAATAAGAAATACATCTTAGGATTAGTTAGGGTGGCGTTGACCTCATTTTTAGGATGAACTCTCAACCCCTCCATCTTAGACATAGGACTCCCCTTAGACTTTAATAGATCCTTAGTCTTAAGACACATCTAGTGATTAGGTGGACACTTAACCTAGCCCTAGAGACTTAGAAGGTTTAGCCATAGGAATAGGTTATGCCTTAGGAGTGTTAGGAAAATTTGCACACCTTATAGGTTGAACCAACTCCTCACTTCCTTCCTTCAAGTTGAATTCAAATCAACTCCAAACTCATATAAACTTCAACTCCAAATTAAACCTTGAATAAATTTAAATAGATTTTCTCAAATCATGAATCCATTACAAATAATCAAAGCCCATGATTGAAATCCAAATTTAAATTAAAAAAAAAAAATCTTTCTTAAGTCCTTTAATTCCCTCTTAAGGAATTAGCCTAAATCATATCCAAATAAATTCAAATTCAAGAAATTTTCTCATAACCCATTTATATTCTCATTTATATTCTCATATATAAATGAAATATAAATTCAAATCAATCAAACTAAACCCAAAAGTCAAACCCAAATTCATAAATCTTTCTTAAGCCACTTTGATTCTCTCGTAAAAACTTAGTTTAGATCATGTTCAAATTAATTCGAATCCTTGAAATTTTCTCATAACAAATTTATATTTTCATTTATATTTACATATATAAATGAAATATAAATTCAAACAACTAAAACCAACTCCAAAACTCAAATTCAAATTCAACCAAAATCCAACCTATGTCTTGCAAATCAAACTCTTGAACTTAGACAAATCAATTTCAAATCAAGCAAAACTTTTGATTTTTCTTCATGATTTAATCAATTCTTCAATCATAAATCCAAATATAAATATAAACTTCAATCATCAAACCAAAACTAAATTCAAAAATCAAACCTAAGTCAAACTCATGTTCACCCTTTGACTTGAAATTATCAAATGAATCAAAACCCATTTGACTCTAAATCTCTTGCAAATGGATTTATATTTCAATCACAAGTCCATATGTGAGTTCAACAAAACTTGATTCAAGCCTTGATCAAACCAACTAAACTCAATTAGCCCACTTGACCCAAAGTGGCCAATTTGACCTACATTAATCAACATTCAATTCAATCCAAATCAAAGTGAATTAATCCAATCTAAACTTCATGTCATATTTGTTGATCATCATAGGTTAATAAATTGTCATGAATTAGATCAAACCAAGTCAACCTAGCCTGTTGACCAAGTCAACCATTTAACCCACATAGGCACCAAGGATACTAATTTTTTGACCCAAGGAGTGGTTAGGGCAGCCATGACTCATAGGGAGGTGAAATCACCTCACCTCTCCCATTGGAACACTTGGCATGAAGGACACTCACCTCCCCTTGGCTAGGACACCTACTTGTCCTTCATAGCAGCCATTTTTCATGCCTTAGCCAACCATAGGAAGCCACCTAGGATGATTCTCTTCCATTCCCAACCACCCCAAGCCAAATGACATGAGGTTGGAGCCAAAATTTTAAACAAAAAGTGGAAAAGGTTGCTTTCACATCATTTTTGATTTTAAGGTTTTAGTGGCTGAAGGAAACCTTGATTCCTCTCATTCTCCTCATCATAGAGCTCTCAAAAGCCTTTAGCAATCATCCACTTCATTTTGGAGAGAAATACTCCAAAACTAAGGGGATTTCGGCGAGGAAATGATGATCATAAGAGGAAACTTCAATTCAATGTAAAAGTAAGAATCTAAGCTCAGTCCAAGGCTTCTTCCCTTACTCCACAGAGCACTCGTGTCACCACCACCGCCAGAAATCATCCCCGATGAGATAACCTTCAAAAACCCCTTAGGATCTTTCATTTTATGACAAATTTTGTGTGATGTTTAGGAATCTACCCTAGATAATCCTACATTTTTACTTTAATTCATCCCAATTAGAAAATAAAATTTTTTTGGTGTGAATCAATGTGAAAATGAGTCCATTTGGATAAGTTTTCACTCGAAAAACCTTACTTTTTATTTTAAAAAACCTATTTTTACTGTTCATCTTCGGCGAGGCTACAACCGCTGTCTAATGCTATATGGACCATCCGATTGCTGCGATGATCGACATTCAACGCCCAGATCACGCGATCGCCTGATCACAATTTGATCTACCATCCGACCACGAATCGATGGTCCAAAACGAATCAGGGTCACTTTACGTTGACGCCGTTTTTCCCACTCATTCGCTAACTCAGCACTGTGCACAAATCATGCGGTGCAATGTGGAGCACGCATGCCACATGACATCGCGTGTCCAATCACACAGTGCCACATGGCACCGCGTTACCACGTCAGTGCCTCATGGATTTTCCAATTTAAAAAATTAATTATAATCACCTGAAACTTCAAAAATTCATAGAAAATAAAATACTTAACCAAAAATTGTAAGTAAGTGCTCATTGGATTCATCTTTCTGAGAGAAATCCAATAAACCTAAAATCCCTAAATTTACCTGAGTATTTTGAGCTTAATTTGAGTTTTAGTAAAAATCAAATTTCTTTAATTAAACCAAAAATACATGTCAGATTAAGTTGAAATTTTCAGATATTAAAATTAATGTTAAAATACATATACCATAAAAATTTTAAGTCAAAATGACCTTTTAGATTAAAAGATATTGAATTTTGAGTGTCAAATGGTCTATTTTAATAAAAGAAATTATCAGAATTCTTAAAAATCACTTAAATCAATTGAAACTTCAAAAATACATAACTAAATGTAGAAAAATAAAAAAAATATGAATGGATGCTCATTTTAAAGATAATTTAGAGGAGAATCCAATAAAATTATCTCAAATGAGCCTAATATTGAAATTAATTAATGCACCCCTAAGCACCCTCTTTATGTAATTAAGGTTAATTAAGCATGTGAACAGTGATTTAAATCCTTGATTAAGATAATTAAACTTTGTTTAAGTGATTAGGAGGTTTATGGAATGATTTGGGATATTTTCCTTAAGCTATTCCCTAAACTACCATTCTTCTTTAAATCCAAATCTAATTAAGGGTTAATCAACTAATGATCTACTTAATTAATCAAATCAAATTCTCAAAATCAAAATTAATCCAAAAACTTAATCAATCCTTCCTGGGTAGATACTTAGATGTTCAATAACCTAAGTAAACTTGAGAAAATCATACCTAACCCATATGTGTGGGAAAGGTTATGAAAGTACTTAAATTAAATCCTTCAGCTTAATTAATCATTAATTGTGAGCCAATTGCATTAGGTACCTTTCTTTCCTAGGATGCATTGCTCATTTAAATTTCTTGTGGTTTTATGTCATATATTGGCTCATAATTATTTGTTAAATATGTTAAAGTGGTATAGGTAAGGGGTAATTAATGAACTTAATCTACACCTTAACCTAACCAAAGCATAAAATTAATCAAATCACCTAAAAATTAAATTAAAATAATACAACATGTGGGAATGGGTAAGGACCAGCAAACCTTCTCACACTTCCCTAATTCAAATCAAACTCAAAACAAAATGAAAGTCTCTTTAAACAACTTTTGATTCTCTTTAAATGATCTAACTTCATAAGATTGTCTTGAAGAATTAATTAGAGTAAATGAAATTACATTCTTACATCACTTTATTTCTTTCCTAGCATGCTAAATGTATATGTCATATGAAAATCATGCATTCATGCTTTTCTAAAATTAAATTAAAAATGAAATATTTTCTTTTTGTCAAATTGCATGTTTTAGCTAAAGTAAAAAAATATGAGTTGTTATTATCACTATTAAATTCAAATCTATTTTCAAAATCTATAAATTAAATACCCTAAATTGAAAGTGTGCTTCTTATAGTTTATTGCATGTGAATATAAAAATGTGTCTTATGTTAGCTTTCTTTCTTTCCTCTTAATATGGATTTGAATAAGATTTGCAAAGGGTAGAGTTCTTTTAAAAGCACATAACACTTTCTTAAATCTATTCTTATCATGTTCAAGGGTAGAGTTCTTTTAAAAGCACATAACACTTTCTTAAATCTATTCTTATAATGTTCCATGTTATGACTTAAGAAATATCCTTACACTTACACATAAATTACATAATGAAGTCCAAACAAAAGTACAATTTGTTTGCATCTTTCTTTTCCATTAATTTCTTTTGTACATATGCTTATATTTAAGGAATGTGGTATATTAGTCTGGACAACCCCAAGTTTCCGAGGCTTTAGGTTGCCCTAAGTAGGTCTTATACCTTACACCCCAAGTTAACAATGGCATCGTACTCAGTTATGCCTTTTATACATACATGTGTGCATACAAAAAGTGGATAAGAAAATCTCTTTTCTACTTAATGAAAATCATGCATCATAAAGCATTCAAATTTTCTTAAGTAACCCACTTAGCATTCTCTTTCCATGCATTTCTTTTTGTACATGCACATGTATTTAAGAAAAGAGGTATATTAATCTGGACAACCCCGGGGTTTCGAGGCTTTAATTAGCCCTAAGTAGGTCTTGTACCTTACACCCTTAGTTAATAATGGTGTCATACTCACTTTTGTCTTTTATACTTATAAATGTGCATATAAAAATGGATAAAAGAATCACTCTCTTCTACTTAACAAAATCATGTTTTCATGAAACATTCCAAGTTTCCTTAAGCAACCTCTCTTAGCATTCATTATTAAGGTGTGTTAAATACTTGCATCACATGTATAGATATGCTTAGGATTCATTCATGTGCATGATACACATGTGGGAAAGAAATAAAATGTTGTGTTTTGTGATAGTAATTCACTTTACTTAATCTTCAAATGCATTTCTTTTTGAATAGGTTTGTTTAGAGAAAATTTAAACTTAGGATTAATTAAAATGCATAATAAAATATTTACTAAAGAAAACTAAACATGAATCCACTTTAGAAATTACTTAAGGTAGAGAAGGAAAGAGAAGTTCTCTTCCCTTTTCCTTCTCTTTGAAACTTAATAATTAATTATAGGATTGATTTAAACCAAATCAAAATATAAAATAAAATTATCCTCATATCAACTAAATAACTTAAATGAGACCACCCTTCTAAGTTGAACCATTTCACACTTGAAAAATCCTAACCTTAAATCCTATCTAAGCATACCATACAAACTTTACATGGAAAACACATTAGGCTAAGTCACCACTTCTAGTCCTATGTTATGGCGGTGCACGATTTGATGTTTGTTTCTATTTTGTGATGTGAAGTTTTAGTCTGGATGTTAGGGTATATGTGCATAGAATGAATGACAGGATGATTTAGTGTAATCATTATCTTATGCAGGGGATTGTGTTTAAGGGGTGTTGTAATAAAAATATAACTGCTTTTGCTGTGCTGGTTGCCTATACAATTAAGCGTAATCCAAAATAGGTCAAGTGGACTTGGTTACCCATGTGTTGGGTGCTAAGTCCAATTTATTTATATACATGATTGGGAATGTGTGATTTGTTTAGTTAATCTCTGTTTTGTAGGTTTTAGTTAGATTTATTTTTTTCAATTCCATTTAATTTTGTAATTAGGATTTTGGAATGATTATTATAAGGGATTAGGATGACATTGGTCATAAGATTACATATTATGTACCATGTAAAGCCTTTGGAGCATCCACCTTCCAACAATCCAAAAGAAGGAACCAAAGAAGAAAGAAGAAAAGAAGAAGAAAGAAGAAAAGAAGAATGAATAAATGAAGCTTGAAGACCCCTATAACATGAATTCCTTACTTAATTATAACCAATTCATTTGTAATCCGAGTTGTATAAGGGTACAGCTCGACTATCCAATTTATTTTCGGGTTTGTGTGGTGGTGCCCAACCACACTTGGCCTTTTATTCTTTTTCCTTATTTCTTCCTTACTTGATGTATGGTCTGTATGTGGATTAGGCTCTTAGGAAAAAATAAATCTTCTACCAATCTATCAACTCAAAACTAAAAATAAATAACTCATAACCTCATTTAAAGCCTAAGCTAAAAATCAAGATAAAAGAATTAGCAACCCCTCAACTAGATGAGTATTTATTTTACAACATCATGCACAACAACATCTTATTTCACTCTTGATTGGAGGGCTTCCACCTTTTCCAGAAAAACTTGACTTAACCTTTGAGAGCCATGGTGGAAACACGCCTTCTCCCTTCTCGTTGATTTTGGCCAATAATCTTACTTCTTCTGCATTAAGCATATGAATCCTATAAGCTTGAGTCAAATAATTATCCAAAAATGAAAGTAAAATGTAATATATTTTGCATTAGATCTAGGTCATTTTTCATGCCCTTACGTGATCTAGTCTCTTAAGGAGTAAGTTCAAGGACTTTGTCTCTTTCTAAATAAACAAGCTAGCTATCTTGCATAAAGCATAAGACTTACCTACATGAATTTAAACCATAGGAGGTGTTAGTTGGCAGCCACCCCCAGATGGTTGTATGTCCAAGTAGTCGGGTGGTTTGTCGTCTCTTGTGGAGGCAAACCAAATGCCCATTTTTACCTTAGATTTAGGTCATGCCTTGGCCCTCACCAAAGCTCCCTATATTTAGGTTTTGCGGTTGCTTCTCCCTTCTATGGGCCATAAGCATAAATTCTCACCTCTTAGACATTTCCATGACCTTGCTTCATAGAATTATAAGCCCTAAACTTCTAATAAAAATTCAACTCAAACAAATAATTTCCCTCAATTTCAAAAATGTAAAGCCTAACAATAGGATAGTTTGGGATGTTTACTAGGCTTCCTAGTATCCTAAACATCACATACTCACCTCCATTTGGCTTCGATAAAAACTCCCTCCTCTTGATCAATCCCACTTGATTTTTCCAAAATAAACTAATCGATTGATAGTGCTACCTTTAGAAATCTTTGGAGATAACGATCATTTACCTTAATCGAGAGTATTCATAGGGAATCCCCTTCCTTAGGATGTAATTAACTATGAGGTCTTTCCTCTGTAGGGAACTTAATGAATCTGATTTAAAATAAACCCTACTTTACTTTTCCATATAAAGTAGGGGAAGAATCTTTGGTACATATGCAGACCCATTGTCCTTAGGAGTCCTTATTGAGGTGATTAGGTCCATTATAGGGTGGTGACTTCTATCTTTTGAGATAGTACACCTCTCCTCAATATCATACCTAATCACCCTAATAAGAATATCTGTGGATCTATGTGGTGTCCAACTAAATGGTGTATATTTCTATTTTCATTTATCCTCTTCAAGAGGATAGATGAAGGCAAGAATATTTTCACCACAAATTTTTCTGGCGACTCCGCTGGGGAATGGTTCCTCTCTCCATATTTGGCAAATGATCATTGTCTTTGAGTATAGATAGTGGGTTTGTACTTAGGTATGAATCTGAGACTATCTTTCTTTCCATTTGCACTTAGCTTATTTCATCCTTAAGTTGAGCTAACCAACATCCTTAGGTTTTAAGACCTCACTCCATGTTGGTCTTAAAACCCCTGTTGGCTTCTCTAATGGGTAAAAAAAAAATGAAAAGATCTAAACAAAAAGAAAGCATTCAAAGACTTCCTCCTTATCATTTTTATGATGAGGAAAGGTTCAATCTAAAATAATAGAGATAAAATAATATTTTCATAAAAACTTTGCTTTTCAAAAAGCACTCTTTCAAAAATGCACTTAATAAAATATTTTTCATAAAAATTTTATCACCCTCATTTAAAAATTCTCATAATTATTACTTGTAGGAATTTTTCAAAAATAAAACTAACAAAACTTTTTGAAAAGCAGAAATGAACATCTTCCTTCAATTCATTTTGATGAGATTTCATTTTCATAATAAAGTGAATAATCATCTTTCCAAAAGTTAAAATCAAAATAAAAAATAAAGCTTTCAAGAAGCACACTTGAACCTTTCCATTCAATACACTCACACCTATTGAATGAAAGTTTCATTTTCAAATAAAACAAAATATTTCAAAAAGCACAAATGAACATCTTCTTTCAATTCATTTTGATGAAGATTTAATTTTCAAAATAAAATGAATAATCATCTTTCCAAATAAAAAAAAAAGTTTTCAAAAAGCACACATGAGCCTTTATATTCAATACACTCACACCTATTGAATTAAAGTTTCATTTTCAAATAAGATTAAATTTTTCAAAAGAACATATGAAAATATTCATTTAATATACTCAAATTTATTGAATAAAGATTTCATTCCTAAATAAAAATAACATCATTTAGAAATCCCACTTGAACATATCCCATATATGATTAAGTTGGAATTTCCTCTCAATAATCACACACAAAACAAAAATTTTACATTTCAAAAATAAGATTGATCTCCATTCCTACATACCCAAATTTGTTGAATGGAAGTCCTCTTTTCAAAAAAAAAAAAACTTAATAATCTTATTTTCAAAAATTTTCAAAAATATTTTGGAACTTCATTTAGTATACTCAAATTTGCTAAGTGAAGCCTCCAAATCTAAAACCCAAAATTTTCAAACATATTTTTGGAACTTCATTTAGCATACTCAAATTTGCTAAGTGAAGTCTCCAAATCCAAATTCCAAAATTTTTTAAACATATTTGGAACCTCATTTAGCATAATCAAATTTGCTAAGTAAAGTTTTCAAATCCAAAAAAAAAAAAAAATCAACAATCATATTTTAAAATTTTCAAACACATTTGGAACTTCATTTAGCATACTCAAATTTGCTAAGTGAAGTCTCCAAATCCAAAATCCAAAATTTTCAAACATATTTTTGGAACTTCATTTAGCATACTCAAATTTGCTAAGTAAAGTCTCCAATTCCAAAACCAAAATTTTCAAACACTTTTTGGAACTTCAATTAGCATACTCAAATTTGTTAAGTAAAGTCTCTAAAGTCAATACCAAAACTCTCAAGCACCTTTGGAACTTCTTTCGTTAGCATACCAAATTTGCTAAGGAAAAGTTTCCATTTTCAAAACCAAACTAAATCAAAAAATTTGAATACATCTTTTGGAATTTCATTTAGCATACTCAAATTTACTAAGTGAAATTTCCATTTCACAAAACTAAGTGGGACTTCAACCTTAGCATACCATATTTGCTAAAGTAAAGTCTCCACTTTCAAACAAATCAAAAATAAAAAAAATGAACACCTTAGGATTTCCTTTGCATACCCAAATTTGCTAAGGATCCTACTCTTTTAAAAATCAAAACATCCAACAAACAAATGAAACACTAAGAATTTTCTTAGCATACTTAAATTTGCTATGAATCCTATTTTTAAAAATCAAACAAAACACACTTGGGTTCTTCACTTAGCATACCTAAATTTTCAAAGTAGTAATTCCAATTTTCCAAAATCAAAACAATAATTCACAAAAAAGAACAATCATTTTCAAACACTTCACTTAGCATACCCAAATTTGCTAAGAAAAATTCCAAAATCACCAAAAAAAAAAAAAAATCAATTGACCCTTATTTTAACATACCCAAATTTGTTAAAGTAAAGGGTCCTCAAATCAAAAGAAAATCTAAATTCAAACAAACATGAACCTATGGAAGCATCCTTCTCAAAATATTTGAATCCATCTTTCAACATACATAAATTTATTGAAGTTGGATTCATATTCAAAATTCTTCTTTCAATAAAAAATTCTCAAATCTATTTGAACCCCACTTAACAATTCCAAGTTGTTGGATGTGGGTTCAAATTTTCAATTCAAATTCAAAAATCTATAAAGATAGAAATCTGATACAAACTCATCTCCTATTGCAGATTCTTATAGTCAGTTACAGTACAGTGATAGTTCAATTTTCAGTCTTTTATAGTTGCTCTGAGATGGCCGGATCATAGAATTTCATTTTCACTTTCCGCCATGGTATGGATTTGGCTTTGGACCAAGCCAACTTCCCCCGATTGGACCATACACATCTGATCCACTTTGGTAGGAGATTCAAGAGAGCGATGATTAGATGTGAGGGCACTCCCCTCACTACAGTCAGTAGGACTATGGTGACTAGGAAGAAGCTAGTCGTGATTGATCTCCCATCTCGACATCTCCTCAACAGAAGGGAGTGGCACCCCAGTGCTTCATGATAGTACCGAGTACAAAGCCCTAGTTTGAAAGCCCCATGGTTTCTCATGCTAACCTAGTGAGGGCTAGCACCCTCTCATCTATGCCCTCTAAGGGTAAGGCTCCCTTGGTCTCAAGCTTGCCTCCCCTACTTTTGAGTTAGGTCTAGCTCTCACTCCTCCCATCCTACCAGGACACAACATAGGAAAAATAATCACATGATCAAGCAATATCACACCAGGATCGCTAAGGAGATGGAGGCAGCAGCCCATTCAGTTGTTGAGGAGTTCCCTATTATCACTTTACCACTGGTTACATCAAACCAGTTCCATTCTCTCTTTAGGTCAGATAGAGAGGATGTTAGGAGGATTCACTCATCACCCCCATTAGTGGTGCAACATCAGCCATTGGTTACTAGGAGTAGGAGGTCGTACGTCGGCCTCCGATCTATCTTGTGCCAAGTAGGCGAAACTTAAGGATGTTTAGAGTCTAGAGCTCAGTTTGATCTCAGATCCATCATCCCCCATAGTGTGGGGAAGCATATACACTAGGAGATGGCCCGAGAGGTCCATATAGCTCATATCACCAGTAGGGAGAGATGAAGATTTAGTCGCCAGTCGGTAGCTTCTGCATTTATTGATTTTCCAGCTCAGTGCACTACCCGCACCGAACATACTGACAGCATCCTACTTACTTGGACCAGTCATCATAAGAGGGAAGCCCTTGTTCATAGAGACTTGATGGTGTCTCCACCCACCGCTCTACCCCTCGTCCATCATCACCAGTCCAGGTCATAACATCTCCTATTCCAGCAAAGGCCATGAAGGCCATATCTGAGGAGAAGCACACCCTATTGGTGATTTGGGTATAATCGAGGGATCCTACCCCATCCACATTGCCTATTGTGGCAAGACTGAGCTCTCCTACTCGACCTTCTACCTCAGTGGTGGTGCAGAAGGAGTGGTGACCCCGAAGCATCGTAGTCGTCCCTTCACCAACTCCGCCAGTACAACAGGATGTGGAGATGGTGATAGTCATTTCAGAGATTATAGATGATAGTCCAGCTGCACCAGTTATAGTGGAACATCCTAGGATTGTTACCACTCTCATAGCTAGTGGTAGTCAGAGTGTCACTAATCTAATGAGTACAGTTCACTAGGATTGACTCTCCAGTGGCAAGAGAGGTCCGGTGCCTCTCAGTGTATAATATTGATCACACTGGTCAGCTAAGATCATTTGTTCCCATTCAGATTGATTGTTCTCTCAAGGAGATAGTAACACATTATCTTGTAGAGAATAAGGAGATTTTGGGGTATGATTGGTCAGATGAGGAGAAGGTCAGCTTCGATCCCAATGAAGATGATTTGTTGGGAGACTCAGCCGGGGTCTGTATGGTAGATACTAAAGGATCTCTCCTCAGAGAGCATCAGATTATGGAAGATATTAAACCCGAGCAAGAAGACACAGCCCACTCAACCCATCACCTCCTAGCACAAATCAAATAGAAGGATGAAAAGATAGAAAGGATGGAGAAGAGGCTCAAGGATCTGTTAGTAGTTATCTTAGCATTGCAGAACCAAGCCCCAATAGTTCATTCTACTACAGCTGAGAATAGTAAGTCAGAGTTAATGCATGTCTTAGACCCAGCCAAGGCTTTACCTCCAGTAGAGCAAGGTAATACCTGCATGTATAGGAAGGTAGTGAATAGTACCTCCATACAAGAAAAAGATATCAAGTTCATGGTTAAGCAATAGGTGAAGGAAGCATTGGCTCAAGCCTGAGGAGGATCATCAGTTCCAAAGGGTAGACCCTACCTGGAGGAATTTGATGCAATCCAATATCCTAAAGGTTTCATGCCACCTTCATTCAAGTGTTTTGATGGCAGTGGAAACCCAATGCAGCATATTGCACACTTCAAGGCCAGTTGTTGCAATGCCATTGGCAGTGACACTTTACTATTCCATCTCTTCGTCAGTAGCTTAGCAGGGATAGCTTTTGATTGGCATGCTGAACTTCTCAATAGTCCAGTAAAGACTTTTGTTGAGTTGGAGCAACTCTTCATCAGGTTTGCTGAAGCTCAATAAAGGGTCACTGTTGGCAATTCGTTATGGCTTAACAAAACCATGGTGAGTCTCTTATTGATTATATTCTTAGATGGCATAATTTGAGTATGAAATGTGAACCACAGTTGTTTGAACAACATGCCATTGAGATTCTGCTTAAGAATAACCATGGCTCGGTCGCCTTCATACTCAAAGGTTTCACCATCAAAATTTTTGAGAAATTAATCAACAGGGTGGCTAGCTTGCAAGGAGAAGCCAAATACTTACCTTCTCCAGATCTACCAACAAAGCCAAAGCTGTAGAAGATATATGAGAAGAAGCCCGGGGTAGTGATAGCAGTAGATAAAGGGAAACAGTCGGCCAGAGAGCAGTTTGAGAGACCTCATACTTTACAGTCATCGCTTCTGCCTCCTCTACCATCACTGAGGTAGCCCTACCGGCCTCCATAGTAGCCTCCATAGCCATACCATCCTCACACATCATCGACAATGCATATACCCGCCACCAGGTAGCTACCATCCACCTACTCATATGGATAAATTAAACAAACCATACTCATTTAAGAGGGAGATAGTTAGGAAAATCTTTAACAATCTCTTAAAGAAACCTGACTTTCAGCTACCTGAACCTAGAAGGCTAGAGGAAGTGGGCAAAAGTAATGATCCTAACTTTTTCCCCTACCATCGCATGATAGGTCATGTTTTGGGGGATTGCTTTACATTCAAGGATTGGCTTGAACATAGCTTTAAGGCCAATGCTAAAGTCATCCCGAAGGAATACCTTGTGGAACAACCATCTAGTTCCATTTAGGTAATCCTTGGGGATGACTATGATCCTTCCAAAACCAAAGAAGGTTGGGATATCTTCTTATCCAAAACCTCTAAGAAAATTATCTCCAAAATCAAGAAACTTTCCTTGTAGGTGCCTGAGTTAGCTCAAACCTCCAACGTCAAGGAAGGTTTGCAAGTTGCCAGAGCTAACCCAAGGAAAGGGGGTGCTCAGTAGCTACCACTATTTCTTCTACTAGTAGAACATATGTATCAGCAAATAAGGGCATCAAATCCCTTACCCCACTCACTTTACTTGATTTCTACTTTGTACCTCTAAATAATTCCAAGAAATTGAAGAATAAAGCTAGTTTGAATAACATCTGTGTCACTTCTGATGGGTTATCTTCTTCTATTTCTAATGATAACTCTTCAAGTCAAAATAATTATAATAATTTTGATATTCTTCTTTCTAATTTAGATTTGGACTTTCCTACTCTGAATGCTACGGGTTCGCCTCTTGAGATAGACTTAGATCATCGATGAGGGTCCCATGGAGAAGAAGTGAGCTATGTGTAGAACCTTCCATTATCCTACCACAAGAGATCACCGAAGTCAACCTCCATAGTGGTAAGGTTCTACCTCTTAAAGTAGCACCTCAAGTTAGAGGGAAATAAGTCATTGATTGAGAGGATCAAGAAGCCCCTCCACAAGATGCTCCACCCTTAGATATGCTTATGGAGGATCAGCCCAAGGTGGACTACAATGTCCTCTCTCACCTAAGAAAGTTGTCATCTAAGCTAAGCATATACGATACCCTTGTCTTATCCAAAGAGATGAGGGAATCACTAATCAAGACTATCCTTGATCCTGAGATATGCTTACTCAACTGAACGCTATTAGTGAGTAGGCACATTATTTTAGAGAAGCTCAGGGAATCACTTTCACAGAAGAAGACCTTCTTCTGGGGGACTTGGAGCACAACCATCCCCTCTACATTACAATTAACATGGGCAGATTCAGACTAGCTAGAGTTCTCATCAATTTAGGTGCATTGGTGAACATTATGAGTCTAAAGACCCTTACCTATTTGAAGATCAACATCTCCACACTATGAGGAGATCAGATGATGTTGAGAGGATTCAATGAACAAGGTGAGCGGGCTTTAGGTTTCATAGTGTTACCTTTGGAGATAGGTGATTGGAAGACTAAAGCCAAGTTTTTCATAATTGATTCAAATACTTCATTCACCACTTTTCTCGGTAGGCCTTGGATACATTAGAAAAAAGATAATTCCATCCTTCCTCTATCAGTGTATGAAGTTCAGGAAGGATGGGATTAAGTATTGTGTCAAAGGAGAAGAGAAATCATTTTCAGTTAGAGAGGTTGAGATATATGAAGATGCGACCTACTATCTTCCTCAAAACACCCTTTCTCATGAACTTATACAAAATTCAAGCTCAAATTCAAAAGCAAAAGAAAATGAAGAAAAAGAAAAAGAAAAGTCAAAAGAAAAAGATGTTGGCTTGATGAGCCTCATGTTCAATTCGATCAATAATGATGATAATAAATGAATGCTTGGATGTTCTAATGAATATTTTTATGTGTTTCAGATATATTAATTGCTAATTACATGTTCAATACATCTGATAATATGTTTAAGGAAATTGCAAGAATAGAAGAATGAAAGATAGCTCAAAATGGATAATGTGAAGCTCTAGATACAAATTTTAGGTTATATGCATTTATAATTATCTTAGAAATTCTTATGAGTTCATTGTCATGAATCAATTTGCTCACATCTTAATATATTATTTTAATGAGGTTAATTTATATAAATCTCTATCTAATTAACATTCAATTATATGTTTCATACATATCATTTGAATTGTCAAAATAATAAATGATAATAAATTATGACTATTAAGTGAAATTATTTTATTTACTTAATATAATTAAATATTTTAATTTAATTTGAAGGCTATATGATAACTAACATATGTATGATTATATCTAAATTATATCAAAATATTTAAATGTCATATTTCAAAATTAACAAAAATATGTGGAATTTTGTATTTAGCAAAAGTCATTTTATAATCAAGAAATTTATAACTGATTTCATCTCCAATGGATTCCTTGGCTTTTTTTTCCTTTAGTTTGATAGGTTACATGACCCACATTTGATTAATATTGAATTTATTATGACTTTTCAAACATTAACTGATTTTAATAATGAATGCATGCTACATGCTTTGAATATATTAAGAGCCATATTTGATTATTTTTGACTTGCCCATGTGAATAGCCGAATTTGGCTGCTTGAATTTAATATTTATTTAATATAAATTATATTTTTATTATATTAAATTATTATATGATAAAATGATGTTAGATTAATATATTTTCTGAAATAATTCAAAATGACCTTCTTTCCTATAAATAGCCCTTATTCTCTTCATGAAAGCATTCCTCATTCAAATTTAAAATCACTCCAACAAATCTAAGATAAAATTTTCTAGATTTTCCTTTCAAGTGTTCTCCAAATATTGCAAGATCAAATCCTTGGTTTGGAAGCTTCAACATCTTCAACTAAGCAAGCTTTCTTAAATTACTTGAGTTTATTTTCTTGATCTTAATCCCTTTTTAAGTTGTTCAAACTATTTTCACCATCTATTTATTCTTTTCAATTTGTCCTTTTTAGTGGATTAGTCTTTGGACATCAAAGTCTAAGTTTTTCACATCAAAGCTTCTTCAATCATTTTTTTGTGGAAAACTCTTGTGATAGTTTGTAGGATTTGTTTCAACTTGTTGAAATTTTTAACTTTCTATAAATTTTATTTGGTTTCTTGAAATATTTCTTCATTAGTCTTATTTGAAATATCATTTATTATTATATCTATTTTAGATGTATATTTTAAGCATTTTAAATTAATTTACTGTGCTGAAATTATTTGTTAGATCTCTCTTTTTAATTAAAAGCTTACTAGTCTACTTAGATCTATCATATACTAATTTTATTTAAGTATTTTGTGATCATTTGCATTAATTG
Source organism: Cymbidium sinense (assembly GCA_021442155.1). Lineage (NCBI taxonomy): Eukaryota > Viridiplantae > Streptophyta > Magnoliopsida > Asparagales > Orchidaceae > Cymbidium > Cymbidium sinense. Next base: position 66,699,510 of record CM038227.1, on the reverse strand, counting down.
AAAACATCTTTTTAGTTAAAATAAATTATTCCTTGCTGAAATTTATTTTATTGTGCAAAAGAATATTGTGAATTTATTTTAAAAGCACTTTTATATTAGTGTACAAATTATAATAACATAAATAACTTAGTAATATTACTTTAAGATATTTATTTTATTATTTCTTATGAATATTAAGTGAACATTTTATCTTGCCAAAATTTTAAGTTGTAAAGTTATCATTTATAAGTTTTGAGATCACATTTTGAATTGGATAGCTTGGTATATTTGTGAGAGATTTATTTTATCAAAATTTATTATTGTGTATTTTCTTTAGTGTAAAATTTATATTTGTACTCTACCATTGTAGGAGAGTACATATTATGATTGTACTCACCATGGGAGAGTACTATTTGTAAGCTATTTTTGCATTTAGTGGATTCAGCCGTGGGATGGCTAAGCAATGAGTTTTTGGGATTTGGTCAAACCACGTAAAAATTATGTGCCTATTATCTCCCTTTTACTTTACTGTACTTTTATTTTTGCTGCATAAAGAATTGTATCATGTCATTATAAAATTAAAAATTAATTTTCTACTAAAACTTAAAATTTAAGATTTAACTTTTAAAATTTTTAATATCGCCCTCTTGGGTTGCTATAGTGACTCACAAAAGAAAATAAAAAGGAAAAACCAAGTGAACAAGAAAGGGGAATTGAAGAAGAAATAAATTCGCATATCACATTCCACCCATAGTTTATTCCATCATATGGACATGTGGATAGAATGACTCAACTTCCACTATGAAGAGGTAGAGGCAGAAACAGAGGCAGTTCTAGAGGTGGAAGACCTCTAGGTTGGCCATCAGCCAATAGGGGTTATATTCCAGTTCATAGGAGTACCCCTACTATTCACAAAGACTTGGAATCTAGTTTGTAGGATGAGTCTAATGTGATTAGTATACCAGCCAACCCATCTCAGCGGGTTTCATTGGAGGTGACACTCGAGCCGGACAGTGACGAAGACCGGGCCTCCAGACAAAGCAAAGTATTCGAATCTGATTTATGTGAGACTATTAGGTAGAAGCTAGAAATCTTAGCTCTAACCTCACTTTCATCTCAAAAAGTTTAAGGTTTAGTAGTTAAGGAAGCCCCTAAGTCTTCCAGTGATATGAAGTCGAAGAGATTCTTTTTGGGATCATCATCCTCAAGTCTTGAAGTTGATGTAGAACTTGAGGAGGATACCTTTAAAGAATTAATGGAATTACCGCTTTGACTTTTACCTTGTGTTCATAATCTTATACGTAAAGGTTTGGTTCCTCTCATACATCCCAGTCAGTATTTTGAGAAGCTATGGAATAATACAGGCTGGGAAGCACAATCAAGAGAAGGACTAGGATTCAGTATAATGGGTCCAGTCGATGATAATACTACTGCTTAGTTGTTACCAATCATTTGGAGTCTGATATGTTCTTTTCACACAACACCAACTCTTATGAGAATGTGTGTTTAGAAACCTCGGATGATCCAGATGATTCCAAATCAAAGATGCACCGCTAGAATTTGAAGAGGAGATCCATTCAATAATTCACAAACTTAAAGAAATCAATGTCGGGACAGAAGAAAATCCACACCTGATATACATCAGTTCGTTACTGAATGAAGAAGAAACTAATGACTTAGTTAAGCTATTAATTGAATTAAAGATTACTTTACAAGGAGTTATGAAGAGATGCCTGGGTTATCTCCTGATGTAGCAGTCCACAAACCAGCAATAGATCATATCACTAACCATATCAAGCAAGCTCTTAGGCGCATGCGATTAGAAATTGAACAACAAGTCATTTCTGAAGTAAAGAAACTGATCGATGCTGGTTTCATTAGGGAAGAAAAATACCCTACCCGGTTAGCTAGTATCATACCAGTTAAGAAGAAGAATAGCTAAATTTGCATATGCATCAATTTCAAGGATTTAAATAAGGCATGTCCTAAGGATGAGTTTCCTCTTTCTATACCAGAATTAATGGTGGATATGACTTCATCTCATACAATTTTTTCTTTCATGGATGGGTCATCTGGCTATAACCAAATCAAGATGGCCCCCGAGGATGAAAGAAACACTACTTTTTGAACCCTGATCGGAATCTATTGTTATAGGGTCATGCCTTTCAGCCTTAAAAATGTTGGTGCTACATACCAATGGGCCATGACTCAGATCTTCAATGAACTCATCCATCATCAAGTTGAGTGTTATGTTGATGATCTAGTAGTCAAGAGCAAAGAAAAGGAAGACCATTTTTTTGACTTGAGAGTAGTTTTTGAACAGTTAAGATAATATAACCTCAAAATGAATCCCTTGAAGTGTGCATTCGGAGTAGCTTTGGGAAAATTCCTTGGATTTGTTGTTTGACACTGGGGAATAGAAATAGATCCACAAAAGATTAAAGCTATCTTAGAAATGCCACCGTCTAAGAGTTTAACTAAACTCAGATCTTTCCAAGGATGGCTAGAATATCTAAGATGCTTTATTTCCAACCTATCAGGGAGATGCAAGACATTTTCAGCACTTATCAAAAAGGAAGTTCAAGTGGGATGATAAGTGCCAGCATGCCTTTGAAGATATCAAGTAGTATTTGGTGAAGCCACTAGTTCTAGCAGCCCCTATCCCGGGTAGGCCACTCATTCTCTACATTGCTGCATTGGATGACTCTCTCGATACTCTGTTTGCCCAAGCTAATGATAAAGGCAAAGAGAGTGCTCTCTACTACCTTAGTCATCATCTAATTCCTACTGAAGTGAACTATCCACCTATTGAGAAACATTGCATAGCTTTAATCTTTGCCTCCTAAAATATATGAGACTACATGCCTTCTCATACGGTGAACTTGATTTCTAGAACCAATCCACTACAATATCTCATGACACGGCCAACGCTATCCGGATGTTTGGCATGATGGTCCATGATTCTCTCACAGTTTGATATCACATTCGTACCCCTCCGTGTGATAAAAGGATAAGCACTAAATAGCAAAGACACCCACTTCTGCGACTCTCGCTTAGTCATGATCTCCCTGATGAACAAATCATGAACTTAGGGGAGGTTGACAACTGCCAGTGGAAGATGTATTTTGATGGCGCATCTTCTTTTTATAAAGGGTAAGCACCACGATATACTCTTACAGGAAAGGCAGGGGTAAGGAATAGTTCTCCTAACTCCGGAAAGTCGATGTGATGAGATTCTCATACTATCTTTCTAACTCTTGTACCAACAACAAAGCTGAGTATGAAGCTTTGATTATCAGTCTGGAGTTAGCCATCATTATCAGTGTCAAGAGCATCAACATCTTTGAAGATTCTCAGTTGATCATCAATCAGATTGCCGGGTCCTACAAAGTTCTTAAACCCAAGCTTCATCATTACCATGAGTATACCATGAAGATGTTGACCCAAATCCTTGAAGTCACCATCTACAAGGTTCCCCGAGTAGAGAATGCAGTAGCAGATGCTTTGGCCAAACTTGCCAAAGAATTAGCATGTCCAAAAGATGTGTCCATTCCAATAAAGGTCCAAAATAGACAAGTCTTGTCTCTTATTGATGCTGAACTCATCGAGAGACTTCCTTTTGAAGGGGAGGTTGTTGTTGCTTATAAGGATAAGGAACTGGATTGGAGGCAACTATTCATAGACTATTCGAACACCGGCAAACTACCTCAAAAAAGTCACAAGCCCATCAGGTGAAACAGATAGCTCTCTCCTATACTCTCGTTGATGGCACCCTGTACCGATGGTCCTTTGAACAAATGTGGTTACATTATTTAGATAAACATGAAGCCCATGGCATTGTAATTGAGGTACATTCAGGTCTATATGAAGTGCATTAATCTGGTATGAAGATGAAGATGAAGATCAAGAGACTAGGATGCTACTGGCCTTCGATGATTATAGACTGTATGGATGTAGTTAGGAGATGCCATCAATGTCAGGTACACGGTGTGGTCCTACATCAACCACCCAACATTCTACACCCTACATTGGACTCATGAACATTTGAGTGTTGGGGTACCGACATTATGGGTTCTATCGATCCTCCTTATTCCAAGGGTCATCGGTTCATCTTAGCTGCCACCGACTACTTTTCCAAGAGGGCGATGACAATCCCACTCAAAGAGGTCACAGCTCAGCATGTACTTCAATTTTTCAGAAACCATATCGTATATAGGTTCAGGGTGCCTCAACCAATTATATCTGATAATGGTATCACATTCAAAAACACCAAGATCAACAGCTTTGCCAGAAGACGCAGTATATATTGGAGATACTCCACCATCTACTATCATAGAGAAAATGGCTTAGCGGAAGCATTCAACAAAACTCTCATCCAAATACTAAAGAAGACTCTTGATGACAACAAGCGATAGTGAAATGAGCAGTTGGTCAAAGCCTTGTGGGCCTATCACACCACATACCAAACTCCAACTCAATCTACCCCCTTTTCCCTAATGTATGGGTCCGAAGCCATTCTACCTTTACAAGTTAAACTCTTCTCACTAAGGATAACATTGGGTAGCAAGATCACTAAGAGCAGAATGTAAAGCTGTAGTTAGAAGAGCTCAAAGATTTGGAGGAGAGTCACCTACGGGCATGCCAGAACCTCAAGTTGTACAAGGCCAAAATGATTCAAGCTCACAATAAGCTGGTCCGCCCTAGGTCTTTCAGAGTAGGAGAACTTGTGTTAGTCCTAAGGAGACCAATTATTGCCCATCGAAAGATGGGAGGCAAGTTTGAACCCACTTGGGAAGGCCCCTATGTCATAGAGAAGGCCTCCCAAGGAGGATCTTATCAGCTTATTAATTGTAAAGGGGAACACCCGATGTTTCCAATTAATAGGCTCTATCTAAAGAAATATTATCCATACAATATATCATGTTTGAAAATAATTATTAAAAAAATAGAACAAAATATGATTCCATTCATCAAATCTTCTCTTCTTTCGAAGCATTGTTTGCTTGCCTTGCAAATCTGCTATGACGTGTTTAGGGTAGGTATAAGAGTCCCCTAGTGGCATCCTATCCCTCTTTTACAAAACAAACATAATCACCTGATGCCATTAGAATAGGTGTAATAGAACCTGAGAGGCATCCTATTTCGATTAGCATAATTAAGATAGGTGTGAGAGAACCCAAGTGGCATCCTTTCTTAGTGGGAATCCTATTTGCCATCTGTGGCATCATTTCATCAAAATCCCCTAGTGTATTTAGGGTAGGTGTAAGAGAACCTAAGAGGCATCCTATTCCCTTTAACATAAGTAAATAAATAAACACATAACTTTAATCTCGGGCTACTTTAATGTGGTAGCAAGCCCCCCATGGCACTCACTCATTAGCTGCTCTAGGTTAGGTTTACATGCTATATCGCTAGTATGTCACCTTAGTGGTTCTTTGTTTGGTAGATGTGAGTCCCCATTCTTTCTTCCTAACTTGACTAGTGCTAACCAATGAGTGCCTTGTTAGTATGGTAGTCTTCACTGCCCAGCCAGTAAGTTACCTCATATTGACTTTGCTTAAGAAGATGTGAGTCCCCGTGCTTTCTTCTTGAACTAGCCATCATGCTCTAACTAGGTTTAGTATATTTGAGATTTAGGATAAGTCCCCTAGAGGCTCCTTTCCTCTTGACTACTCTTAACTTGATATAAATCTCCTAGTGGCATTCATTTAGTAGTCACCCTAGGTCGAATAGCACTTGTCAAGCCGAAGATAGATTATCCCAACACCGATAGGAGGATGAGTCTCCAGCTTTCTTCCTAGCTGATTGCCATGGGCACATTAGGTTGGTTGATGGCTATGTCGACAATGACTCACCCGGGATACACCACGTAGATGTGAGTCCCCACAGTTTTTCCTTGAGTTTGCCACCGAATACCTATTTGATATATGACTAGCCATGTCATCTTCTCTAGGGTTTTGGATTAAGCCTTTAGTGGCCCATCCTCTATAGGCACTCTATTTGGATCACATCCTTTGCAACCCCATTTAGACACTACCCGTGTTACTGTTGGATTGGACAGTCCCCCTTTCCTAGTAGCCACCCCTGTGGTCGAAGAATTTATTCAGCGGATATGCAAATTCTTCCTTGGTTCAGTAAATCTAAGATTGGTCTAGGCTAACATAAGCTCCTTCTCAATTTAATCCCTCGCAAACTAACAGGGTCCATAATAAATAAACAAACTAAACAAACAAATTAATTCAGTTGTGGATTAAGAATTCAAGCCCCCAAAGGGCCCCTTTTCCCAAGCAGACATCCTATCTTTAGGGCAGTGTCAACAGAACTCCCTATAGGAATTGCCTGACTATCCGAGTTGAGATAAATCCCCGGGTCAGTACTCACTTTGTAGATGCCTTTAGGTCAAGTTCAATGTATTTTTCCATAGACAGAATACCCTGACAGTATTTCTGCTTTGGAGGATGTAAGATAATGATGCATTCTTTGTAGCATGACTATCGAACCCATAAGTCTAGGTCGTTGTTTCTCCCAAAGCAACCAATCACCCGGATCTTTTAGTGGAAGATGTGAGTCCCCAAGCTTTCTTACAGAATTGATCATTGCAAATCGAAAAGGCACCTTTGGTGGATAGTTCTCCCATATCGGAAGCTACTCCCTTTGGTTCAGTAAATCTGAGATAGGTCTAGGCTAATATAAGCTCTTTCTCAGTGTGATCCATCACAAACCAACAAAATCCATCAAAATAAACATATCTAAAAGTGAAATTAATTTTTGACTATCTTTGAGCTGATTTAAGTCCCCTAGTGGCATTCACCCAATAGTCAGCCCTAGGTCGGGTTCGATCTGTTGCCTTGCCAACCGATCACCCTAGATGTTTCTTATTTTTGGAAGATGTAAGTTGTCGCACTTTCTTCTTAAGACATGACTATTACAAACTGAAAGGCATTCCCCTTGGTTGGATAGTCCTACCTTGTGGTTGGTAGACTACTCCCTTTGGATTGGTAAGTCTGAGTTAGGTCCAGGCCTCTATGGCCCCTACTTAGTACAATCCATCGCAAACCAATGGGATCTATTAAAACAAGTTAAAAATGAAATTAATATTGACTATCTTTGAGTTAATCTAAGTCCCCCAATGGAATTCACTCAATAGTCAACCCTAGGTTGGGTTTGATCTGTTGCCTTGCCAGTGGATCACCCCAACAACTAGTCCCTACTTTGGAGGATTACTCTTTCTTCCTAGTATAACTGCTACACACCGAAAGGCATTCCCTTTGGTTGGCTAGTCCTACTATCTGCTTAGTAGACTACCCTTTTGGATTGGTAAATCTGAGTTAGGTCTAGGCCTCCATGGCTCCTACTTGGTGCACTGCATCACAAACCAACAAGGTCCATTTCAAAATCCAAAATTAAAAATCTGAAACAAACAAAAATAATCAATCAATCCGAATTAAATCTTTTGCTCCTCATCAATGAGATATAAATCTTTCTAGCTCCTTAGCAGACTTAGAATTCAAATCCCTCAGTGGATTTTGTAGCCTTTCTTCCCTTGTGGATGACTTGAACTTGCCTCCCCAGTGGAGAGCTCACTTTTCTATCCCCGGTGGAGTCAAAGCAAACATAATTAAACAAACAACAAATTGAAATAAATTCACCCCTCTTCCCCAACGGAACTTAATTAAACAAATCAAATTTCTCCCTAGCGAGACTCAACCCAAATCAAACCTCTCATCCCCTTGTGGATGACTTTAACCTACTTCCCTAGTGGAAGGTTCACATACTTAATCCCTAGTGGATTCCTCCTTCCCTCTCTTATGTCCTTGACATAAGTAGAGCCACATTGCACTAAGCTCTGGATTCCTTCTACACCTCAGGTTAGGAGTAGATTGTCTTTGTTAGTGCTTGTGATCATTTGGTGTTGTTGATCATTTTGGTCAATACCAATACATGCGGTGTTCTTTGTCAGTCACACCACACCTATTGGGCTCCTTTTGTTGACCTCATTTTTAGGATGAGCTCTCAATCCCTCCATCTTAGACATAGGATTCCCCTTAGAATTTAAGAGATCCTTAGTCTTAAGACACATCTAGTGATTAGGTGGATTACTAACATGCTTAGGTGTTTGTCACCCCTATAGCATGAACCAACACCTCACTTCCTTCCTTCAAGTCAAATTCAAATCAACTCCAAACTCATATCAACTTCAACTCCAAATTAAACCTTGAATCAATTTCAATAGATTTTCTCAAATCATGAATCAAGTCCAAATAATCAAAACCCATGATTGAAATCCAAATTCAAATTCCAAAAAAATCTTTCCTAAGTCCTTTAATTCCATCTTAAGGAAATAGCCTAAATCATATCCAAATTAATTCAAATTAAAAAATTTTTCTCATAACCCATTTATATTCTCATTTAGATTCACATATATAAATGAAAAATAAATTTAAATCAATCAAACTAAACCCAGAAGTCAAACCCAAATTCATAAATCTTTCCTTAAGTCACTTTGATTCTCTCTTAAGGACTTAGCTTAGATCATGTTCAAATAAATTTGAATCCTTGAAATTTTCTCATAACCCATTTATATTTTCATTTATATTTACGTATATAAATGAAATATAAATTTAAACAACCAAAACCAACTACAAAACTCAAACTCAAATTCAACCAAAATCTAACCTAAGCCTTTCAAGTCAAACTCTTGAACTTAGCCAAATAAATTTCAAATCAAGCCAAACCCTTGATTTTTCTTCATGATTTAATCAATCCCTCAATCATGAATCCAAATAAAAATATAAACTTTAATCATCAAACCAAAACTAAATTCAAAAATTTAACCCAAGTTAAACTTATATTCACCCTTTGAGTTGAAATTATCAAAAGAATCAAAACCCATTTGACTACAAATCTCTTACAAATGGATTTATATTTTAATCACAAGTCCATATGTGAGTTCAACCAAACTTGAATCAAGCCTTGATCAAACCAACTAAACCCAATTGGCTCACTTGACCCAAAGTGGCCAATTTGACCTACATGAACTAAAATTTAATTCAATCTAATTCAAAGTGAATTAATCTAATCTAAACTTCATGTCATATTTGTTGATCATCATAGGTTAATCAATTGTCATGAATTGGGTCAAACCAAGTCAACCTAACTTGTTAACCAAGTCAACCTAGCTTATTGACCAAGTCAACCCTTTAACCCACATGAACTCAAACTAGCCAAATTGCAACCTAAACTAAATTGATTGCAACCAATGGCTCAAGTTCACTCCAAATTGATTATTGAACTTGACCAAAGCCTCAATTAAATCTAATTTGATCAATTGGCCAACTAGACCCAACCTAGCATAATTGACCATGAACTCAACTTGACCTAAAAGGTCAAATCAAGCTAAAATCAAATATAAACCAAATTGATTGGAAACAAAGATACCAATCCATTTAAAATGATCAACCAAACCCAAACCAAGCCATAATTCAAGCTAATTAGGTTAGCTGGGTCAAATTGGTCAACTTAGCCCAAATTGACCTAAAGGATCAAATTGGTCCAAACTTAAATTAAATCCAAATTAAAAAAAATTAATTGAAATCAATTGAACCAATATACTCCAAATAGTCATTTGAACTTGACCCAACAATTATTTTGACTCAATTTTACCAATTGGCCAACCTAACCCATTTTGACCCAATTTGACTCAAATGGGTCAAATTAATCCAAATTAAACAAAATGAACTTCAAATAACATGAAATTTGGTCCAACTTACTTTTGAATCATTTCAAATCTATCCAAATTAATATCAAAGTCAAATGACCACTTTGCCCTTGGGTCAAGGGTATTCTATGAGAAAAGATACTTTCCCAAGTGGTCATTTCTCTTTCTTGGCCACTTGTCATTTAGCAATTGGTCCACATAGGCACCAAGGACACTGATTTTTTGATCCAAGAAGTGGTTGGGGGTAGCCATGACTCATGGGGAGGTGAAATCACCTCACCTCTCCTATTGGAATACTTGGCACAAAGAGCACTCACCTCACCTTGGCTAGGACACCCACTTGTCCTTCATGGCAGCCACTTTCCCTGCCTTATGGCCAACCATAAGAAGCCACCTAGGATGATTCTCTTCCATTCCCAGCCACCACAAGCCAAATGACATGAGTTTGGAGCCCAAATTTTAAATAAAAAGTGGGAAAAGTTTGATTTCACTTTACTTTTGATTCTAAGACTTTAGTGGCTGAAGGAAACCTCGATTTCACTCATTCTCGCCCTCATAGAGCTCCCAAAAGACATTAGCAATCATCCACTTCATTTTGGAGAGAAATACTCCAAAACTAAGAGGATTTTGATGAGGAAATGATGATCATCAGAGGAAACTTTGTTTTGATGTGTAGGCAAGGATCTAAGCTCAGTCCAAGGCTTCTTCTCTTACTCGACAACGTGTTCGAGTCACCACCACTGCCAAAAATCATCAAAAATAGTAGCCGGCCTTAGGATCTTTCATTTTGTGATGGATTTTGCATAATTTTTAGGAATCTACCCTAGATAATCCTGCATTTTTACTTTAAATCATCCCAACTAGAAAATAGAATTTTTTTGGTGCAAATCGATCCAAAAATGAGTCCATTTGGACAAGTTTTCTCTTGGAAAATCCTAATTTTTATTTTTAAAAAACCTATTTTTACTGTTCATCACTATGGCTACAATGCCGTCCATCCCAGTTCACGATCGAATGGCACGGTGATTTGCTTGATCGCTCGATGCGACTGGACCATTTGATCTGCGCTGATAATCGCCAATAGCGCCGATCACATGATCTTGGCCTCTAGATTGTGTGATCTAATCTGGACCATCCAATCAACGATTGGACGGTCAGGGGTGAACCGTGGGTCGCTTTTCATGCATTGACTGATTGTTTCTTGCCCATCCGCTGATGTGGCACCGTGCGCAAATCGCGCGACACCGCATGGTGTGCGCATGCCATGTGGCATCATGCATCCAATCGCATGGTGACACGTGGCGTCGCATTGCCACGTCAGTGCCGCATGGATTTTCTGATTTAAAAAATTAATTAAAATTCCTCAAATCTTCAAAAATTCATAAAAAATAAAGTGCTTAACCAAAAATTGCAAATAAGTTCTCGTTGGATTCATCTTTCCGAGAGGAATCCAACAAACCTAAAATCCCTAAATTTCACTGAGTATTTTGTGCTTAATTTGAGTTTTAGAAAAATTAAATTGCTTTAATTAAACCAAAAATACATGTCAAATTAAGTTGAAATTTTTAGATATTAAAACTAATGTTAAAATACACATACCATAAAAATTTCAAGTCAAAACGACCTTAGAATTAAAAGATATTGAATTTTGAGTGTCAAATGATTTATTTTAATAAAATAAATTAGCATAATTCTTAAAAATCACTTAAATCAATTGAAACTTCAAAAACACAACAAAATATAGAAAGCTCAGAAAAATATGAATGAGGGCTCATTTTAAAGATAATTCAGAGGAGAATCCAATAAAATTATTTTGAATTGAGTCTGAATAGTAGATTTTCTTAATTAGGGTTTATTTGAAAACTTATTTACCCTAATTACTCCTTAAAGATATCATTAATTAATTCCAAACTTCTTAAGCATGTTTAGGGTGATGACTTCTGCCTCCCCTAATTTTTTTGGAATTTATTAATGAGTCAGTTAGGGAAATTAATTAATGAACCCCTAATCACCCTCTTAATATAATTAAGATTAATTAAGCATGTGAACAGTGGTTTAATTCTTTGATTAAGATAATTAGACTTTGTTTAAGTGATTAGGAGGTTTATGGAATGATTTTGGGATATTTTTCTTAAGCTATTCCCTAAACCTCCTCTCTTCCCTAAATCCAATTCTAATTATGGGTAAATCCACTAATGATCTACTTAATTAATCTAATCAAATTCTTAAAATCAAAATTAATCTAGAAACTTAATCAATCCTTCTTGGGTTGATACTTAAATGTACAATAACCTAAGTAAACTTAAGGAAATCATACATAACCCATATGTGTCGGAAAGGTTATGAAAGTACTTAAATTAAGTCCTTTAGCTTAATTAATCATTATTTATGAGCCAATTGCATTAGGTACCTTTCTTTCCTAGGATGCATTGCTCATTTAAATTCCTTATTATTTTATGTCATATATTGGCTCATAGTTATTTGATTAAATATGTTAAATTGGTATAGGTAAGGGGTAATTAATGAACTTAATCTACACCTTAACCTAACCAAAGCATAAAATTAATCTAATCACCTAAAAATTAAATTAAAATAATACACACATGTGGGAATGGGTAAGGACCAGCAAACCTTCTCACACTTTCCTAAGTCAAATCAAACTCAAAACAAAATGAAAGTCTCTTTAAACAACTTTTGATTCTCTTTAAATGATTTTACTTCATAAGATTATCTTTAAGAATTAATTAGAGTGAATGAAATTACATGCTTACATCACTTTATTTCTTTCCTAGCATGCTAAATGTGTATGTCATATGAAAATCATGCATTCATGCTTTTCTAAAATCAAATTCAAAATGAAATATTTTCTTTATGTCAAATTGCATGTTTTGGCTAAAGTAAAAAAAATATGAGTGGCTATTATCACTATTAAATTCAAAACTATTTTCAAAATCTATAAATTAAATATCTTAAACTAAAGTGTGCTACTTATAGTTTATTTATAAGCTTGCATGTGAATATAAAAATGTGTTTTATGTTTACTTTCTTTCTTTTCTCTTAATATGGATTTGAATAAGATTTGCAAAGGGTGTAGTTCTTTTAAAAGAACATAACACTTTCTTAAATCTATTCTTATCCTCTTCCATGATATGACTTAGGAAAGATCCTTACACTTACACATATAAATTACATAACCAAGCCCAAACATATGTACCAATTTTTTTTACATATTTCTTTTCTATTCATTTCTTTTGTACAAATGCTTGTATTTAAGGAAAGTGGAATATTAGTCTGGACAGCCCCAGGGTTGCGAGGCTTTAAGTAGCCCCAAGTAAGTCTTGTGCCTTACACCCCTAGTTAACAATGGCATCATACTCACTCATGCCTTTCATACATACATGTGTGCATATGAAAATTGGATAAGAAAATCTCTTTTCAACTTAATGAAAATCATTAATTATAAAGCATTCAAATTTTTTTAAGTAACTCACTTAGTATTCTCTTTCTATGCATTTCTTTTTGTACATGCACATGTATTTAAGAAAAGTGGTATATTAGTTTGGACAACCCCTGGGTTTCGAGGCTTTAAGTAGCCCTAAGTAAGTCTTGTACCTTACACCCCTGGTTAACAATGGTGTCGTACTCACTTATGTCTTTTATACTTGTAAATGTGCATATAAAAATGGATAAAAGAATCACTCTCTTCTACTTAACAAAATCATGCATACATGAAACATTCCAAATTTCCTTAAGCAACCTCTCTTAGCATTCATTATTAAGGTGTGCTAAATACTTGCATCGCATGTATAGATATGCTTAAGATTCATTCATGTGCATGATACACATGTGGGAAAGAAATAAAATATTGTGTGTTTTGTGATAGTAATTCACTTTACTTAATCTTGAAATACATTTCTTCTTGAATAAGCTTGTTTGGAGAAAATCTAAACTTAGGATTAATTAAAATGTATAATAAAACATTCACTAAATAAAACTAAACATGAATCCACTTTAGAAATTACTTTAGGTAGGAAAGGAAAGAGAAGTTCTCTTCCCTTTTCCTTCTCTTTAAAACTTAGTAATTAATTATAGGATTCATTTAAATCAAATAAAAATATAGAATAAAATTAACCAATATCAACTAAACAACTTAAATGAGATCACCCTTCTAAGTTGAACCTTTTCACACTTGGAAAATCCTAACCTTAAAGCCTAGCTAAGCATACCACACAAACCTTACATGGCACACACATTAGGCTATGTCACCACTTGTAGTCCTATGTTATGGCGGTGTATGATTTGATGTTTGCTTTTATTTTGTGATGTGATATTTTATTCTGGATATTAGGGTGTATGTTCGTAGAATAAATGGCAAGATGATTTGGTTAATCATTATCTTATGCAGGGGACTGTGCGTAAGGCATGTTGTAATAAAAATATAACTACTTTTGTTGTGCAAGTTGCCTATACCCTTAAACATAATCCAAAATAGGCTAGGTGGACTTGGTTACCCATGTGTGGGGTGTTAAGTCTAATTTGTTTATATACATGATTGAGAATGTGTGGTTTGTTTAGCTAATCTCTACTTTGCAGCTTTTAGTTAGATTTACCTTTTTTTTTCCTTTTCATGTAAATTTGCAATTAGGATTTTAGAATGATTATTAAGGGGGATTAGGATGATCATTGGTCATAAGATTACATCGTATGTACCATGTGAAGCCTTTAGATCAACCTCCTTCCAACCATCCAAAAGAAGGACCCAAAGAAGAAAGAAGAAAAGAAGAATTAAGAAATGAAGCTTCAAGACCACAATAACTTGAATTCCTTGCTTAATTATAATTAATTCATTTGTAATTCAGGTTGTATAAGGATAGAGCTTAGCAACCCAATTTGTTTTCGGGTTTGTGCAGTGGTGCCAAACCACACTTGGCCTTCTATTCTTTTGCGATAGCATTATAAAAATGTTTGATATTTTGTTTAGCTTGTGCTTTAGAAATGGTATACTTTTCCTAGTTTCTTTCTTGCTTGATGTATAGCCTGGATGTGGATTAGGCTCTTAGGAAAAAATAAATCTTCTACCAAATCTATCAACTTAAAACTAAAAATAAACAACTCATAACCTCATTTAAAGCCTAAGCTAAAAATCAAGATAAAAGAATTAACAACCCCTTAGCTAGATGAGTATTTCTTTTACAACATCATGCACAAAAATATCTTATTTCACTCTTGATTGGAGGGATTCCACCTTTGCTAGAGAAACTTAACTTTACCTTTGAGAGCCATGGTGAAAACACACCTCTTACCTTCTCACTGATTTTGGCCAATAATCTTACTTTTCATGCATTAGACATATGAATCCTATAAACCCGAGTCAAATAATTGTCCAAAATGAAAGTAAAATGTAATATGTTTTGCATTAGATCTAGGTCATTTTTCATCCCCTTACATGATTTAGTCTCTTAGGGAGTAAGGTTAAGGAGTTAGTCTCTTTCTAAATAAACAACAACCTAGCTATCTTGCATAAAGCATAAGACTTGCCTACATGAATTTAAATCTGTAGGAGGAATTAGTTGGCGGCCACCCCCAGGCGGTTGTAAGTCCAAGTAGTAGGGTGATTTGTCCTCTCTTGTGGAGGCAAACCAAATGCTCATTTTCTCCTTAGATTTAGGTCATGCCTTGACCCTCACTAAAGCTCCCTAGATATAGGTTCTGAGGTTGCTTCTCTCTTCTCTAGGCCATAAGCATAAATCCTCACCTCTTAGGAATTTCCATGACCTTGCATCTTGGAATTATAAGCCCTAAACTTCTAATAAAAATTCAACTCAAATAAATAATTTTTCTTAATTTCAAAAATGTAAAGCCCAACCATAAGATAATTTAGGATGTTTACTAGGCTTCCTAGTATCCTAAACATCCCTTACTCACCTCATTTGGCTTCAATAAGAACTCCCTCCTCTTGATCGATCCTACTTGATTTTTCAAAATTAAACTAATTTATTTATAGTCTTACCTATTAAAATATTTGGAGACAATGATCATTTATCTTAATAGAAAGTATTCCTAAAAAATCCCCTTCCTTAGGATGCAATTGACTATGGGGGCTTACCCCTGCAGGGAACTTAACGAACCCAATTTAAAATAATCCTTACTTTACTTTTCCATGTAAAGTAGGGGAACAATCCCTGGTACATATTCAGACCCATTGTCCTTAGGAGTCCTTATTGAAGGACCATTGGGTGGTGACTTGGCTCTTCAGATATATACCTCCTTCCTAAATTTTATACCCGATCACCCTAATAAGAACATCTGTGGATCTACGTGGTGTCCAACTAAAAGGCATATATTTCTATTTTCATTTATCCTCTTCAAGAGGATAGATGAAGGTGGGAATATTTTCACCACAGGTGGATTACTATCACATAACACACACTCATTCATTTCTTTCCATCATGTATACCGTGCATATGAATAATCCTAAGCATACATATACATGCAATGCAAATCTTAGCACACTTTGATGATGAATGCAAAGAGATGTGGTTAAAAAATTTGGATATTTAATTTGTTAATTAGATCATTAATGCATGTATTTGTTATGTAAAAAAGAGGGATTTCTCATCCATTAGCTAGATGCACATCCATATGTATAAAAGTTATAAGTGAGTACGACGCCATTATTTAATACACCAGGGGCATAAGGTACAAAACCTACTTAGGGCTACTTAAAGCCTCACAGCCCCAAGATGTCCAGACTATTATACCACTTTTTCTTAGATATATGTAGATGTACAAAAAAAACAAATAGATAAGGAATCATGCAAGGGATTATGTTTGACTTGGTTATATAATTTACATGTGTAATATGAAGGTCCTTCCAAAGTCTTAATATAAAGGTGCATAGGAATATATTTAGGCAAGTGTTGTGTTCTTTTCAAATGAACTATACACTTGCAAATCCTATGTGAATCCATGTTAAAAGAAGGAAAGATAACTTCATAATACACATCTTATGCTATCATCACATGCAAGCTTATAAATATTTATAACTAGCATCATTTCATTTAAATCATTGATTTATAAATTTTTAAAAAATAATTTTTTGTTTGATAGTAATAATAGCCAGTCATATTCTTAGTTTTAGCCAATACATGTAATTTGACATAAAAGGAAACATTTTATTTAATTAATTTTTTAAAAAAATGAATGCATGATTTCATATGGCAAACAATATTTAGCATGATTGGAAAGAAATAAAGGAATGTAAGCACATGACTTCATTCACCCTAATTAATTCCTAGGGACAATAATATGAAATAAGTTCATTTAAAATGAAGCAAAATTCTTTAAGGAGATTTTTATCTTTGAAATTTGATTTGGCTTAGGAAATATGAGAAGAGTTTGCTAGTCCTAACCCATTCTCACCCCCCCCCCCCCCAATATGTGAATTAGTTTGGTTTAACTTAGAATAATTAGGTTGATTTTATGTTTTGATTAGGTTAAGGTATGAATTAAATCCATTAATTGCCCTTAGCTATACCACTTTAACATAATTATCCAAGTAATTATGAGCAAACATATGATATGCAACCACATGAAAATTAAAGCACCAATGCACCTAAGAAATGAAGGGGCCTAATGCAATTGTCTCACAATTATTGGTTTATTAAGCTAAAGGGTTTGATTAAGTACTTTTATAACCATCTTACACATGTAGTTTGATTATAATTTTTTTTTTAAATTCTCTTAAGTTATTGAACACCTAAGAATCTACCCAAAATTCAATGATTGAGTTCTGGAATGATTGGGTTTTGAGTTTGATTAATTAAACTATTTAATGAAGTGATTAAGCCATTAATTAGTTGCAAAATGATTAGTGTTATCCACATGAAATGAACTTAGGGGAAAGATTAAAATAGAGGTCCTAATCTCATTCCATATGTCCATTCACTATTATATAATGATTAGCCAACTTAATTAATGGATTCATTACTGTTTAGCATGCTTATTAATAATTTAATTAATTAAGAGAAAGATTAAGAATGAAACAAGTAATTCTCCTAATCAATCAAGCAATAAATTCCAAGAAAATTATGGGAGGCAGGGTCATCCCATTAATTAATCTCATAAAGTTTGGAATTAATTTTTAAAGTAATTAGATAGTAATTAGCTTAATTACATTTCCAATAAAATCCAAATTGAGTCAACACCACTATTCAAAATTAATTGATTTTAATTTTCTATTATTCTCCTCTGGATTGCCTTTAAAAGGAGTATTTTTTTGGATTTTTCTACAATTAGTTATGAATTTTGGAAGTATCACCATTAAAATTAGATTAATTAAGCCTAATTAAACTCCTAATCATGTCGGGCCATGCAGTGGCTGACGCAGTGCGCTTTCCACGTGGTGATGGGATTGGTTATTTAAGTTGTAACATTAGTCGGCTGAGTCAGCCAATGGTGGACGCATTTTCTCTGCAGGCCATCCGATCTAAGATCAGACAACCGAGATTAATCCCACAGTTTAGGAGGAAATTAGAGAGATCTAAAGCATGATTTGATCAGGACCATCCGATCTGATCATGTGGAACAGGCTATCCGTGATCCGTCTCCTCTCGAGCGGTGAGAGACGGATGCCATCTGTTGATCGTCGCTTGATCCAAGCTCACCAGAGCTCACTCGAGCTCGAATAGAGCTCAAATTCATCTCAAACCTTCGAGGAAGCACAAGCAACACATCTAATGGTGGAGATCGCATGACATAATGATTTCCTTCACATAGGTCCAATCAAATTTTACTCTAAGGTCAGTTTTAATGACATACCTCATCGAAGGCTATCACTTATGCTTCCAATGAAGGAGGTAGCTTCATCTAGTAGAGACGAAGCCCTGTTGAAGAAATTCAGTCTTGATTTGAAGTGCTTTACTCGGATTACAAAGCTCCTCTTTAGTGATGATCGATCTTGATCAAAGTGGCACTTCCCATTGCTTAGAAGCTTAGGAAATGGTTCGATTGAGCTCGGTGAGGTCCAAGGATGATTTTTGCAAGGTTAATTACACTTTGGTTGAGGATTGAGTAAATTGGATTCAGAAATCACCTCCCATGTTTCACTTTTGAGTAAAACTGAGAAACGAGAAATAAGGGTGCTCGAAAATGGCTGAGGAAAGCTCTAGGATGCTTGGCTTGACTCAGAGCTCTAAGGAATGAATCTCTCTTTTTGAGTGTGAATGAGAGGAGGGGGAGGAGGTATATCTCCTCTTCGAATGTGGATGGCTGATTTACCATTTTAGCTTAATGTCTTGGATTGGCTGATCGATTTGAGTTGGAATTTTGTGAGCCAAGTGTCTAAGGGTGATTGGGGAGGTTGGTTTGGCCTCCCTTTGGGTCATGGCTGACCCAAGCTCATTGGGCTATGTTCACCACCTTCCTTAGTGCCCATGTGGACCAATAGATGGGTGGCAAGTGGTCTTGGGAAGGGAATAACCAAATTCCAAGTGAATTTGGTCATGGGATACCCTTTGACATAAGGGAAAAGTGGTCATTTTGCTATAAGTTTGATTTGGATAGATTTGAAATGATTTAAAAATGGGTTGGGCCAAATTTCAAGTGATTTGGAGGTCATTTTATTTGATTTGGCTCAATTTGACCCATTTAGGTCAAGTTAGGTCGAATTAGGTTAGGTTGAAAAATTGGTCAAATTGGGTCAAACCATGGGTTAGGTCATGTTCAAATGATCATTTGGAGCCTATGAGTATCATTGCTTTAGTTTGATTTGGTTTAGATTTGGTATAGGTTCATTTAGGTTCATTTGGGTCAAATGGGTCAAGTTGACCAATTTGACCCATTTGACCCAATTGGGTTAGGCCATGGGTTGGTTTAGGCTTGGTTGATCATTTGAAATGTATTGTAAGCTTTGGTTTCAATCAATTTTAATTTGGCTTGATTTCAAGTTTATTTGACCTTTTGGGTCAAGTTGGGTTCATGGTCGATTGGGCTAGGTTGGGTCTAATTGCTCAATTGAAGCTTTGGTCAAGTTCAATAATCAATTTGGAATGAACTTGACCCATTGGTTACAATCAATTTAGTTTAGATCAATATTTGACCCATTTTGGCTTTTTAGGTCAATTTGGGTCAACTTGGGCTAGGAGGGCCAATTGGGTTTGGTCTAACTCAATTGAGGGCTTGGTCATGTTTAATAATTGATTATGGATTGATTTAGATCAATGGTTTCAATCAATTTGGCTCATAGTGAATTTTGGCTAATTCAGGTCTCATTTGGGCAAAGTGTTGACTTGGTCAAAAGCTAGGTTTGACTTGGTTTGACTCGATTTGAGTGATTGATCATTCTAGGATGATTGTTGATTTCAATGTGAGGTTTGAATGGACTTAGTTTAATCCAATTTGGTTGGATTAGAACTTAGTTCAAAAAGGTCATTTAGGTCACTTTGGGTCAAGTGAGCCTAAATGGGTCAACTGACTTGATCATGGCTTGATTCAAGTTTGGATGAACTCATATATGGACTTATGATGGAAATATAAATCTAATTCCAAGTGGTTTGGAATCAAATCGATTTTGGTTCATTTAATAATTTCAAGTCAAAAGGATGAACATGGGTTTGACTTGGGTTAGTTTGATTTTAACTTGGCAATTATAGTTTATGTTTATATTTGGGCATGTGATTGAAGGAGTTGTTGTTTGAAGAGAAAATCCAAGGGTTTGGATTGATTTGAGAATGATTTGGATAAATCCAAGAAATTGGCTTAAAAGATATAAATTAGATTTGGATTTGAGTTTTGAATTTATATTGATTTGATTTTTGCAATTTAAATTTATATTTCATTTATATTTGTGAAGATAAATGAGAATATATATGATCTATGAGAGAATCATGAGAATTAAGAGTGATTTGATTTTGAATTTGGCTAAGGTAGGTAAAAAAGTTTGAAAAAGGGGTTTTGATTTGGTTTGATTTATATTCATCTGATTTGGATGCCAATTTCATTTATAGTTGTGAATACAAGTGATGGAATAAGTTATTTAAAAAGAAATCACTTAGATTTGGGTTGATTTGATGGTTTGGCTAAGCTTATGGATGTAATTCATATGGCTTAGAAAAGTTTTGGATTTGGAATTGATCATGGGTTTAAATCATCTGGAATTATAGTTTGATTTGGAATTGATTTTTGGTTTTGAAAAACTCAATTGAGTTGGGATTGATTTGAGATTTAAGAAAATCAACTGAGTTTGAATTAATTGGAGATTTGATTTTGATTAGTTTGAAGGAGTGTACATGGGCTGGATTTGAGATATAGGATAAGTGGTTGCCTTAAATCCCTAATGCATAGCCTAATCTTATGATAAACCCTTCTAAGTCTCTAGGGTTAGGTTAAGTGTTCACCTAATCACTGGAAGTTCTCAAAACTAAGGAACTCTTAGTGTCTAAAGGAGTCCTATGTCTAAGATGGAGAAGTTGAGAGCTCACTCCAAAAGTGACGTCAATAGGTGGCGGCTGGAATATAGGTCTCTCGGGTTGGACCCGCATGGGTTGTTTCCCTTTATCAATTGTAAAGACCATCCTAGGTCTTTTCTCTAACACCTTCTGTGGCTTTGGCTTGTAGTACTAGTCTAAAAATGATAACTTATTAGCTTCTTTTTGAAGGCTGGCTATTTTACTGATTAATTTCTTAAAAGTTTTGATGGTGAAACCTTTGAGTATGAATGACACTAGGCCATATATATTATTGAACATAATTAAAATGGTATGTTGCTCCTGAAGCTGAGGTTCACACTTCATACTAAGGTTCCTCCATCTAAGAATATAATCAACGAGGGACTCATTGGATTTCTATTTTTCAACTACTAGGTCCCCTACAGTCACCTTCTGTTAGACTCCTGCAAACCTCTTGATGAATAGTTGCTCTAACTTGGTAAAAGTCTTCACTAAACTATTAGGCAGTTATGCATACCAATCAAATGCTACGCCTTCTAGGCTACTAATAAACTATCTAAATAGAAGAGCATCACTGCCTCCAGCATTATAACAACTAGCTCTAAAATGGGTAATATATTATTGTGGGTTCCCACTACCATAAAAAAGATTAAAGGATGGTGGCACAATCCCCTTGGGATATTGCAGTGCATCAAATTCCTCTAGGTAAAGTCTCCCCTTTGGAATTTATGAGGCCTCTTGGGTATGCACCAATGCCAATCCAAGTTCCAAGCTAATTTGGCTTCTTAACTAAAGTTGACCCACTTCAAATCCTATAACTCTATTCAAACCAATTATGGTGTTTATTTTTGAATTTGTGTATGGAGGATAACACTCAGATCTGAGGGTGTACTTATTGAGATGATTGGGTATGACAATAAGGTATAGTGCACTATCTCAAAAGATAGAAATCACTATCCTATAATGGACCTAATCACCTTAATAAGGACTCCTAAGGCATGGCGAGTCTTTGAATATATTAGAGATTTTTTTCCTACTTTACATGGATTAATAAAGCAAGGTTTATTTAACCGGGTTCTAAAGTTCCATATGGGGGCAAGCCCCCTTTGTTAATTACATCCTAAGGAAGGTGAGTTCCATATGAATACTCTCGATTAAAATAGGCAATTATTTTCTCCAAAGATTTTAAAGATAAGACTATCAATAAATTGGTTATATTTGGAAAATCAATCAGGAAGGATCAAAAGGAGAGACTTATTATCGAAGCCAAAGGAGATGAGTAGGGGATGCTCATGATACTAGGAGACCTAGTAAGCATTCCAATCTATCCTATGATCGAGCTTTATATATTTGAAGTTGAGGAGAATTATGTATTTGAGTTGAAATTTTATTAGAAAATTAGGACATATAATTCCATAATATAAGGTTATGGAAATTCCTAAGAGGTGAGGATTTATGCTTGTAGCCCGGGGGAAAATAACAACCTCAGATCCTAAATTTTGGAACCTTTAGCGAGGGCCAAAGCATGCCCTAAACTAAGGCAAAAATGGGTATATGGTTTATCTCCATAAGAGATGATAAACCACCTGACTGCTACACTTATAACCATCTAGAGTGTCAGCCAGCTAACTCCTCCTACACTTTAAAACTCTATGGTTAAGTCATATATTTTGCAAGATGGTTAGATTGTTATTATTTAGAAAGAGCCTAAACCCTTAAACCCACTCCCTAAGAGACTAGAACATGAGTGGTATGAACAATGACTTAATCTAGTGCAAATATTTTAAAATTTTATTTGATTTTGGACTATTCAATTTGACAAAGGCTTTGGGATTTTCTATGCCTACATGCATGATGAAATTAGATTATTGGCTAAATGGCTAAACTAGAAAGAAGGGGTGTTTCCACCATAAGAGATGCCCTCAAAGATCAAGCATTCCCCTATCATGCAAGATGAAAATCTCCTATTTTCAAGAGAGAAAGACTATGCATGCATGATGTGAAACATACAACATTTAACTAACGAGTTGCTAAATCTTTTAATTATCATGATTTAATGCCTAAGCTTTATGTGAGGTTATGAGTTATTTAGAAATTTAATTATGAGTTGTAGTCGGGTAAAAGATTTCTCTAAGAGCCTAATCGCATCCAGGCCACACAACAAACACAAATCATAAAGAAACTATGAAAAGGCATGTCATTTCTAATGCACAAGATAAACAAAACATCAAATAATTTTATAGCTAGCGTAAAAGAATAAAAGCCTGGTGCGGTCAGGTACTGCCGTACAACCCGAAAAGAAAAGATGGGTAGCTGAGCTCTACCCTTATAAAACTTGGATTACAGAAGAATAATTATAATTACAAATGAACACATGCTATGGGGGTCTTCATCTCCTTCAAATATTCATGTCTTCTTTCCACCTCTTTGCTTCTTTGATTTGGCTTATTTCAATGCATTACATGGCACACAAGACATAGTCTTTCTAGCCAATGCTCATTCTAATTCCTCGCATAACACTAATTCTAATTCCTAACTACAAAATTACATTGAAATGGAAAGATAAATCTAACTACACCTACAAAAAAAGGTTAGCAAAACATACATCCTCCCAAGAAATTATATTTATAATTTGGGCTTAGCACCCCGCACATGAGTAACCAAGACCACCTGTCCTAACTTGGATTATGCTTAGGGGCTTAAGCAACCTGCAAATAGAGAGCATTTATATTTATTTTTTAGCAGCCCCTTAAGCATAATCCTCTATAGAAAACATGATTAGGTTAATAATGGCCTAACATCTAGTCTACGAAACATACACACTAACATGCAGTCTAAAATATTACATCACAAAATAAAACATACATCAAACCATGCACCATCTTAACCTAAAGCTAGAAGTGGTGACTTAATGTAATGTTTATGTATTAAGGCTCGTGTGGCATGTCCTAACTAGCTTTAGAGTTAGTTTCTTAAGTGTAGAAAAATTTAATTCAAAGGGTGGTTTCACTTTAAGTTGTTTAGCTGATTTGCAAGTTTTTAACTTAATATTTTCATTTATTTTATTTGTCCTACACAAAATAACTAAATGTTATAAAGAGAAGGGAAGAGAGGATCACTCTCTTTAAACCCTACCTTAAGTCATTTCTAAGGCTAATTAATTAAACAATTCTCTTTAGTGAATGACTTATTATATATTTTAATTAATCCAACATTTAGTTTCACTTTAAAATAACTCATTCAATGAGAAAGGCATCTCAAAATTAGTAGGAATGAACTACCATCATATGACACATATTTGTTTATTTCTTTCCATCATATATATAACATGCATATGGTTAAGTCTTAAACATACATATACATGTAATTTATATCTTAGCACACTTGAATGATGAAAGTAAGCAAATGAATTTATAATTGATATTTCATTTGATTGAATTATTTTATCATATTAATTTAAAGCTCTATCTAAATTCTTATGCAAAAGCATAAGCAAAGAGCTTTAAGTTACATGATTAATCAATTCAACCACTTGAACAAAATATGAATGCATGTTTCTTTTTAAGAGAAAAAGGGGATCCTCATTCATTATCTAAATGTACACAGAAATATATAAGAGTTTTAAGCAAGTATGTCACCATTGTTCTACACAAAGGGAGTGAGGTAGGAACCTCCTTAAGTCTACTTAAAGCCGTGCGTCCTTGGGAGGTTTGCTGGTCCTAATCCCATTCCCATGTGTGTAAGTTAATCTGATTTAATGAAAAGCAATTAGGTTGATTTTATGGGTTGATTAACTTAAGCTTGGATTAAATCAATTAATTAACCCTTACCTATGTCACCTTAAGGTAATTAATTAAACAATTATGAGCTAATACGATATGCAACCACATAGAAAATTAAATAGAAATGCTCCTATGAAATGAAAGGACCTACTGCAATTAGAACATAATTATTAATTAATTAAGCTTAAGGAGCTCACTTAATTACTCTTATGGTTATCTCACATAAGTGAGCTAACCATAATTTCATTAACTCTCTCTTTAGATTATTGAACACCCAAAGAGCTACCCAAGAGTTAATTTGAGAAGTTCTAGAATTATTATGATTTTAATTTAATTAATTAAGCCATTTAATTAATGAATTAAGCTAATAATTAATCCCAAATTAATCAATTTCAAGTCAAGTGAAATGAACTTAGGGAAAAAAATGGGAAAGAGGTCTTAACCTCATTCCTCATGTCCATTCACTATTCTACAATGATTAACAAGCTTAATTAATAATTTTCTTATTGTTCATAATGTTAATTAATCACTTAATCAATTAAGAAAGTAATTAAGGCTAAGACAAGCAATTTCCCTAATCAACCAAAAAATAAATCCAAAGAAAATTATGGAAACTAGGTGTCATCCCATTAATCAACCATAGAAAGTTTGGGATTAATTACTTGGGTATTTAAAGAGTAATTAAGCTAATTAAGTTCTTACTTAAACCTATAATAAGCTTAATTACTATTCAAAATTAATTAGAATTAATTTTAAATTAATCTCCTCTGAAATACCTTTAAAATAAATGTTTATTTGTATTTTTTAGATTTTTCTATGATTAGTTATGTTTTTTTAAAGTTTCAATTGATCAAGAAGATTTTCAGGAAGTTTGTTAATTTATTTTATTAAAATAAATCATTTGAACTTCAAAATTTAATATCTTTCAATCCAGAAGTTATTTTGATTTAAAAATTTCAACTTAATTTGATTTGTATTTTTGATTTAAATAATGTAATTTAATTTTTACTAAAGCTCAAATTAAGCTCAAACTATCTAGTAAAATTTGAGGATTTTAGGTTTATTGGATTCCTCTCGGAAAGACAAATCCAATAAGTCCTTATTTGTAATTTTTTGTTAAGTATTTTATTTTCTATGAATTTTTTAAGTTTGAGGTGATTTAAATAATTTTTAAAATAAAAAAAATCTAGATTTTTCTACTTAACCTAATGACTACTTCGACGGATCGACATGTGATTGGATCACATGGTTCTGTGTGGCATGGCACTTCATGTGATTGACTGGCATGGCAACATTGTGCCACATCAGCTAATGAGTGGGAAACTATGGGTGAACGAGACTGCGATGTGCGGATCATTTTGGACCATCTGATCGTAGATGGGATGGTCTATATCTGATTTGCAGGTTTAAAAGGTAGAAACGCTTAGATTGCGAGCGATCTGAGCCATGATCCCGTGATTTGCGAGATCAGATGGATACTGTGCATTTTGGTCAGCCGAATAGTGATCTAAGGGGTATATGGAATTTTTCACGAATTCTAAATGAAATCTCACTCGAATGGGCTCATTTTTGCATCCATTAACACTGAAAAACTTCTATTTCGTATTAGGATTGTACAAAATAAAGAACGTGAGAAAGGAAAATTCCTAAACTCAAATAAAATCCATCATAAATAAGAAATCCTAAGGTCGACTACTGGTTTTTGAAGATTACCTCATCGGAGATAATTTTCGGTGGCGGTGATGATCCGAGCAAACTTTTGAGTGGGGGAAAAAAGCCTCGGAATGAGCCTAGACCTTCGCCTTCACTTCAGAACGATGTGTTCTTCAATCATCGCCACTTCTTCATTAAAATCCAGTTGATTTTTGGTGTTTTTTACCCCCAAAATGAAGTGGGAATGATTGCTGGTAGGTTTGCGAGCTCTCAGGAATGGAAATGAGGGCAGGAGGATGAGTTTTTGGTGTCTATAATTCCCTGGTTTCGTATGTGGCCAAAAAATCCCCTCATTTTTGAATTTGTTAGCTCTAAATGGGTGCCATTTGGCTTGGGGTAGTTGGGAATGGAAGGGAATCATCATAGGTGACTCTTTTTGGTTTGCTAAGGCATGGAAAGTAGCTGCCATGAAGGACAAATGGGTGTCCTAGCAAGGGGAGGTGGGAGTACTTCATGCCAAGTGTTCTAATGGGGGAGGTGAGGTGAATTCACCTCCCCATGAGTCATGGCTGCCCCAACCACCTCTTTGGTTAGATGATCAATGTCCTTGATGCCTATGTGGACTAATGATGAGTGCCAAGTGGCAAAGGAAGAGAAATGACCACTTGGGCAAGTGTCTTTTCTCATGGGATGCCCTTGACCCAAGGGTAAAATAGTCAATTAGCATTGAATTTTATTTGAGCAGATTTAAAATGAGTCAAAAGTGAGTTGGACGAAATTTTATGTCATTTGGAGTCCATTTGGTTTAATTTAGGTCAATTCGACCCATTTGGGTCAAATTGGGTCAAATTGGGTTAGGTTGACCAATTGGTCAATATGGATCAAACCAAGGGTTGAGTCAAGTTCAAATGATCATTTGGAGTACATTGGTTCAATTGGTTTCAATTAATTTGGTTTAATTTGGATTTTGGCCAATTTGATCCTTTAGGTCAATTTGGGCTAAGTTGACCAATTTTGACCTAATTGACCAAATTGGCTTGAATCAAGGCTTGGTTTGGGTTTTGTTAATCATTTGAAAAATATTGTAGGCTTTGGTTAAGCTCAATTTGGATTTGATTGGGTTTTAGGTTGATTTGACCCTTAAGATCAATTTGGGCTAAGTTGGGTTAGGTTGACAAATTGATCAAATTGGGCTCAATTGAGGCTTTGGTCAAATTTAATAATGAATTTGGAATAAACTTGAGCCATTGGTTGCAATAAATTTAGTTTAAGTTGTAATTTAGCTAGTTTAGGTTCATGTGGGTTAAAGGGTAGACTTGGTTAATGGGTTAGGTTGACTTGGTTAGACCCAATTCATGATAATTGATTAATCTAGGATGATCAACAATCATGAAATGAAGTTTTGATTGACTTAATTCACTTTGATTTGAATTGAATTGGATTTTGGTTCATGTAGGTCAAATTGTCCACTTTGGGTCAAGTGAGTCAATTGCATTTAGTTGGCTTAATTTTGAGTTGAGTTTGATTTAGCTAAGTTTATATATGGATTTGAGATTGACATATAAAATCAATTGTAATTAGTTTGGGTTCAAATGAGTTTTGGATAATTTGAATATTTCAAGTCAAATGGGCTAGGTTGGGTTTGACTTGAATTGATTTTGATTTGGCTTAATAATTGTAGATTTCATTTATATGATGGAATGATTAATTTATAAAGAAATCAATCAAGTTTGATTTGGTTTAAAGAGGATTTTGGTTAAGCATATGAAGGTGGCTCACATGCCTTAAGAAGGGTCTTTGGAATTTGAATTTGATTTTGGGTTTCAATCACTTGGAGTTGGATTTGATTTGGGATTTTATTTGAGATTTGACTTAATATTTGAGAAAATCAGTTGAATTGTGGTTTATTTGAATTTAGTTAAGGCTAAGTCCATAAGACAATATCAAAGGGCTCTAGAAGAGTTTTGGAATTTGAATTTGAATTTGGTCATGAGTTTCAATCATTTGATTTGGAATTGACTTATGATTTGAATTTAAATTTGAATTTTGGGTTTGAGATTTGAATTTGGATTGGATTTAAGAAGGTGCATATGGGTTGGGTTTAGGCTATAGGGTAGGTGATTTTTCTAAGTCCTAAGACATGACCTAATTCTATGATTAACACTTCTAAGTCTTAAGTCTTAGGTTAAATGTTCACCTAATCACAAGATCTGTCTTATGGCTAAGAAGCTCTTAGTGCCTATAAGAGTCCTAGATCTATGATGAGGAGGTTGAGAACTCACTCTAAAGTGAGGTCAACAAAAGGACCCCCAATAGGTGTGGTGTAACTGAGAAGGCATGCCACACATATTAGCGTTGACCGAGATGATCAACAACATCCAAAGGATCGCAAGTGCTAATGGAAATGATCTATCCCTAAACCCAAGAGGTAGATAGAATCACAATCTTAGTGCAATGCAACTCAACTTCTGCCAAGTTTATAAGAGAAGAAGAAAGGATCCGCTAAGGGATCAAGTATGTGAACCTTCCACTAGGTAAGTAGGTTCAGATTATCGAAGGAGAGGATAAGAGTTTGAGTTGGTTTAATATGATTTGGGGAGAAAAGATCCGCTGGGGATGAGTGTACAAACCTTCCACTAAGAAAGCAGGTTTGGGTTATCCACGAGGGATACAGGTTTTATTTGGTTTGATTTCATGAGGACTCTATTGGAGAGAGGATATAATTTGCATCTCACTGGGGAGAAATTTGAATTGAGTTAATTGGTGGCCATCCACTAGGGATGAGAATTTGATTTGTTTATGATTCGGGGCTCCACTAGGGAGAGGATATGATTTGGTTTTGAGGACACATCTGTTGGAGATATGAGCTCAAATTTAATTTAGACTCCACTAGAGGGAGGATGATGGATTTGATGAAATGGACCATGTCGGTGCGATGGATCTACTAAGATGGAGAAAATATCAGCCTTGACCTATCTTAGATTTACAAATCCAAAGAGATAGTCTACCAACTGTAGGGCAAATCTAACCAACCTAAGGGGAGCCTTTGGGTGTGTAATGGTCAAGACAGGAGGAAAGCTTGTAGACTTATAACTTCTTAAATAAGGAACCACTCGGTTGATCGGTTGATTACACAATAAATCGAACTCGGCCTAAGGCGACTATTTGAGTGAATGCTACTGTAGACTCACATCGACTCAAGAATAGTCAAGATTAATTTAATATGGGATGGACCCTATTGGTGTGCGATGGATCTACTAAGAAGGAGCTAATATCATCCTAGACTTGTCTTAGATTTATAAATCCAAAGGGATAGTCTATCAGCCATCAGATAGGACTAACCAACCTAATGGGTGCCTTTCAATGTGCAATGGTCAAGTTAAGAAGAAAGATTGTAGACTTATAACTTTTTAAACTAGGAACCACTAGGGAGATCTGTTGATAACACAATAAATTGAACCTGACCTAAGGTGACTATTTGATCGAATGCCACTGTGGACTCACATCGACTCAAGAATAGTCAGAATTAATTTAATTTGAGATGGACCATGTCGATGTGTGATGGATCTAAAAGGAGCTAATATCAGCCTAAACCTATATTAGATTCACAAATCCAAAGAGATAGTCTACCAGCCATCAGGTTGAACGAACCAGCATAAGGGATGCCTTTCGATGTGCAATGGTCAAGTTTGGAAGAAAGCTTGTAGACTTATAACTTCCTGAACAAGGAACCAAAGGGATGATCGATTGATAGCACAATAAATCACACCTAACCTAAGGTGGAAATTTGAGCAAATGCCACTGTGGACTCACATAGACTTAAGAATATCCAAGTTTAATTTAATTTTAGAAGGACCCCATCAGTGTGAGATGGATCTAATAAGAAGGAGCTAATATCAGCCTAGACCTATCTTAGATTTACAAGTCCAAAAGGATAGTCGACCGACCACGGGGTAGAGCTAACCAACCTAAGGTGTGTTTTCGGTGTGCAATGGTAAAGTTAGGAAGAAAGCTTGTAGACTTACAACTTCCTGAACAAGGAACCACTGGGGTGATCGATTAATAGCACAACAAATCTAACTCGACCTAAGGCTGCTCGTTGGTGAACAGCGATCGTGCAGGAAAGAATGCGTAATAGACTTATATCTTCCAAAGCAAGGATGACTGCCGGGATGACCTGTTGGTGGCACAATAAGTCAAACCCTACATAAGGGTGACTAAAGAGAGAGTGTCAACTCGGGGACTTATCTTAATTCAAAAGTAGTCAGGCAATTCCTATAGTGAGTTTTACTGACACTGCCCTAAATATAGGATTCCTTCTTAGAAAATGTACTGCTGGGGGTTTTCCTCCTAATCCACAAGCGAAGATATATATTTTTTGTTTTGTTTATATGCATGGATCCTATTGGTGTGCGAGAGACCACACTGAGAAGGAGCTTATATCATCCTAGTCCTATCTTAGACTTATTGGACCAAAGGAGAATCTACAAATTTGTGAGATAAATTGTCTAACCATAGGGGTGGCTACTAGGAAAGGGAGACTGTTCAATCCAAAAGTAACCCGGGTAGTGTTTAAATGGGATCGCTAAGGACGTGATCCAAATAGAGTGCCCACATGGGAGGTGTCGCTAGGGGCTTTATCCTGATCCCTGAAGAAATAATGCTTGTAGGTATTCGGTGGCCAACTCAAAGAGAAAGTGTAATAGTCTTACATTTGCCAAGAGTGGTGTATCTAATGAGTGGGTCATTATCAGCATAGCGATCACCAACCAACCTAAGATGCCCATCGATGTGCGACAATCAGTCTAGATAGAAGGCGTGTAGACTTACATCTCTCTAAAGAAGAACTAATTGTCGAGATAGTTTATCGTCGATGGGATAGATACTATCTGACTTAGGGCAGCCTGTCGGTGTGCAACGGTTGTACTTAAGAAGAAAACATAGCCAACTTACATCTTCCAAAGTAGGGATCAATTGTTGGGGTGACCCATTGATGGCTCAACATATCAACTCGACCTAAGGGCAACTACTAAGTAGGGAGTCACGAAGAAGGACTGGACCTAGACTTGAAGTAGTCAAGAGGAAAGGATCCACTGGAGGAATTACCCTAATCATCTACTAGACCAAGTCAATTCACAATGGCTAGTTTAATAAGAAGGCATAGAAAACTTTCATCCTCTTAAATGAAGCCAACATGAGGGTAGCTTACCGACCATGCAGCAAGATCTACTATGCTAACAAGGCACTCGTTGGTATGCAACGATTAAATTAGGAAAGAAAGTGTAGCAGACTTACATCTTTTTGGACAAGGGACCACTGGGGTGACACACTAGCACATTAGCAGCATATGGAAGCAGAAACTTGCTCACATAACTTTGAAAAAATTTTGTTTTATATATGATTAGATGTTGTGGTTTTGATTATCAAATAAAATTTGAGATGGTAATTTATTAGTGGAGTAAAAGAGAGTTGCTGAAATCTCCTTACAATTTATAAGCGATAAGATCCTGTGGCCTTCTCTATGGAAAAAGGTCTTCAAGTTAACTCCTCATCTATGGGCAATAATTGGTCTCCTTAGAACTAAAATAAGCTCTTCTACTTTAAAGCTCTAAGACGGGCCAACTTATTGTGAGATGAGTCATTTTAGCTTTGTATAGCTTGAGATTCTAGCATGCCCGTAGGCATCTCTCCTCCAAACCTTTGAGCTATTTTAACTGCAACATGGCATTCTTCTCCATTGTGATCTTACTACCCACTGCTATCCTTAGTTAGACTTCTAATGATAGAACTGCTTTAGACTCATACACTAAGAAGAAAGGGGTAGATTGAGTTGGAGTTCTGTATGTGGTACGGTAAGCCCATAAGGCTTCAACTAACTTCTCATGCCACTATCATTTGTTTTCATCGAGTATCTTCTTTAATATATGAATGAGAGTTTTGTTAAAGGCTTCTACTAAATCATTTGCCTTTGGGTAATAGATGGTAGAATATCTCCAATACATGTTGTGTCTCTAGGAAAAAGCTCATGATTTTAGTGCTCTTGAATGCAGTACCATTATCAGATATAATTTATCGAGGCACCTCGAACCTATATACGATATGATTCATGAAAAATTGGAGCACATGCTGAGCTGTGACCTCTTTGAGTAGGATTGCCTCCGCCCACTTGGAAAAGTAGTCGGTGAGAGCTAGAATGAACCGATTACCCTTGGAAGAAGGAGGATCGATCAGACCCACTATGTCAGTATCCCAACACTCAAATGACCATGAGGCCAATGTAGAATGTAGAATGTTGGGTGGTTGGTGTAGGACCACACCGTATATCTAATATTGGTGGCATCTCCTAGCTACGTCCATACAGTCTGTGATCATAGAAGGCCGGTAATATCCTAGTCTCTTGATCTTGGCTTTCATCTTTAGACTTGATTGATGAGCTCCGCAAAATTTTGAGTGTACCTCAGTCACAATTTTATGGGCTTCGTGTTTGTCCAAACAACGTAACCACATATGATCAAAGGACCACTGGTATAAGGTGTCATTCATGAGAGCGTAGGAAAGAACTCTCTACTTCACCTGATGTGCTAATGACTTCTCTTGAGGTAGTTCGCATATATTTAGATAATCCATGAATGGTTTTCTCCAATCGGACTCTTCATCCTTTTTGGCAACAGTAACCTCCCCTTCAAGAGAGAGTCTCTCGATGAGTTCAACATCAACAAGGGATAAGACTTATCTATTTTATACCCTTATTGGTATAGACTCATCTTCCAGACATACCAACTCTTTAGCAAGCTTGGCTAATGCATCTACTATGGTGTTCTATCCTTAAGAAATCTTGTAGATGGTAACCTCTGGGATTTGGGCCAACAGCTCCATAGTGTACTTCTGGTAGTGATGGAGCTTAGGATTTAGAACCTTGTAAGACCCAGGGATTTGGGTGATAATTAATTAAGAATCCCTAAAGATGTTGATACTCTGTATGCATAGTGTAATGGCTAACTCCAGACCAGCAAGCAAAGCCTCATATTCAGCTTTGTTGTTGGTGCATGGATTGGACAAATGATATGAGAATCTCATCACATCGTGGTCCAGAGTTAGGAAAACTATTCCTACCCCTACCTTTCTTGGAAGAGTAGATCATGGTTCTTCTCCTTTTTCAAAGGAAGCTGCACCATCAAAATACATCTCCCAACAGTGAATGCTAATGTCCCCTAAGTTCATGATTTGTTCATCGAGGAGGTCATCACTAAGCAGAGAATCAGCAGGAAGTGGGTGTGCTTCTAAGAAATTCACCAGTGCTTGTCCTTTCACTGCACAGAGGAGTATGAAAGTGATATCAAACTGTGATAAAATCATAGACCAATGTGCTAACCATCCAGATAGCATCGGCCGTGTCATGAGATATTACAGTGGATTGATCCTAGAGAACAGATTCACTTTATGAGAAAGCATGTTGTGTCATAGCTTTTGAGATGTAAATATTAAAGGTAGACAATGCTTCTCAATAGGTGGGTAATTTTCCTCGACAGGGATTAGATGATGACTCAGCTAATAGAGAGCATTTTCTTTCCCTTCATCATTGGTTTGGGCCAACAAAGTGCCAAGGGTAATCTAACGTAGTAGTATTATATCAATGGCTTGCCCGGGATAGGGGCTGCTATAACTAGTGGCATCATTAGGTAGTGCTTGATATCTTTGGAGGCATGTTGACACTTATCATCCCACTTAAACTTAGCATCCTTTTTGATAAGTACTGAGAATGACTGGCATCTTCCTAGCAGGTTGGACATGAAGCATCTTAGATATGCCAACTACTCTTGGAATGATCTTAGTTGAGTTAGACTTTTAGGGGGTGGCATTTCCAAGATAGCCTTGATCTTCTCTGAACAGATTTCTATTCCATGGGGCCGGACAACAAACTTAAGAAATTTTCTTGAAGCTACTCCAAATGCACACTTCAAGGGATTCATTTTAAGGTTAAATTGTCTTAATCATTTGAAAACTACTCCCAAGTCAAAGAAATGGTCTTCCTTTTCTTTACTCTTGATAATAAGATCATCGATGTAACATTCAACTTGATGATGAATGAGTTCATCGAAGATTCGCCCGGTATGTACCGCATTTTAAGGCTAGAAGGCATGCCCTATAATAATAAAATCTTATCGGGGTTTGGAAAGCAGTATTTTTCTCATTCTCGGGGGCCATCTTAATTTATTTGTGGCTATATGACCCATCCATGAAAGAGAAGACTGCATGAGATGAGTCAATGTCCACCATCAGTTCTGGTACTGGTAATGGAAATTCATCTTTTGGACATGCCTTATTTAGATCCCTAAAATTGACGCATATGTGACTTTGGCCATTCTTTTTCTTAATTGGAAAGACACTGGCCAACCAGGTAGGATATTTCTCTTCTCTGATGAAGCCAATATCGATCAATTTCTTAACTTCAGAAATGACTTGTTGTTCAATGTCTAATCACATGCATCTAAGAGCTTGCTTGATAGGGTTAGTGTTAGGTTTTATTGCTAGTTTGTGGACTGCTACATCAGGAGATAAGCCAAGCATTTCTTCATAACTCCATATGAAACAGTCCTTAAACTCAGTCAATAGCTTAACTAAGTCATCTATTTTAGTATCATTCAATAAGGAATTGATGAATGTCGGATGTGGATTGTCTTTAGTTCCTAAGTTAATTTCATTAAGCTCGTTGATGGTTGATATGATCTTTTCTTCAAACTTTATGGTGGATCTCTGTCTTCAAGATCATTTGGATTATTTGAAATTTCTAAACACACCTCATATGAGTTAGCATGATTTGAAAAGAACCTATCAGATTCCAAATGATTGGTGATAACTAGGAAATGATTATCATCATCGACTAGATTTGCTATACCGAATTGTAGTCCTGGTCTTGATTGAGAGCTTTTGCATTCATTTTTCCATATTCTTTCAAAATAGTCTAACCTATGCTTTGACCAAGTATGTGGATTAATCCCTTCTTTGCTAAGTTAAGAACACAATGTGTATACCAATCAAAATGCAATTATATTAAATCTTTATATGAATCATCCTCAAGTTCTACATC
This sequence comes from Cymbidium sinense, assembly GCA_021442155.1. Classification (NCBI taxonomy): domain Eukaryota; kingdom Viridiplantae; phylum Streptophyta; class Magnoliopsida; order Asparagales; family Orchidaceae; genus Cymbidium; species Cymbidium sinense. The sequence continues at coordinate 66,663,843 of CM038227.1, read as the reverse complement.
AACTTCTTGACTTGAGGATGATGCTCCCAAAAAGAACCTTTGAACTATGCCATCTGTGGATGACTTATGGGCTTCCTTAACTACAAAACCTCAATTTTTTGAGATGAAAGTGTTAGAGCTAAGTTTCCCAACTTACTCCTGACTATCTCATATGTAGACTTAGATACATTCATGCTTTGCTTTAGAGCCCAGTCTTCATCACTGTCATGCTCCAACATCACCTCAAAAGGGATCCACTGCTGAGAAGAGCTAACTAGTATGTTAACCACATAAGACTCATCCTTTGAACTATATTCTAAGTCTATGTGGATAGTAGATGTACTCCTGGTGGCTGGAACATACCTTTTATTGGGTGGCCAATAAGAAGTCTTGCCACCTCAGGGGTTACCTCTAAACTGTCCTCTACCTCTGCCTGGTGGAGGTTAGGTCATCCTACCCATATGTTCGAATGGACTAATGAACTATGGGTGAAATCTAATGACATGCTCTATATATATCCTTGAGTCCATGTCTCACTCTCTTTTATTTTCTTTTGCTATTTCTTTTCTTATCTTTTTCTATTTCTTTTTATTTTTTTCTTTTATTTCTTTTTGTCCCTTTTGGGGATCCTGATCAGATTCATGAGAATAGACTTGTTAGTTTTGGGGAAGAAAATAGGCTGCATCCTCATATATCCTAACCTCATGAACTATGAAGGGCTTGAGATCTCCTTTGACGCAGTATGCAATTCCACCTCTCATGAACTTCATGCACCGATGTAGAGATGAAGGAACTATGTTGTTCTCATGTATCCATGGTCTCCCAAGAAAAGCATTGAAAGGTGTATCCAAGTCTATGATATGAAACTTGGCTTCAGTCTTCCAGTCATCTATCTCTAATGGCAACACTATAAAGCCTAAGGCCCGCTCGCCTTGCTTATTGAATCCTCTCAACATCAACCTCTCCTTTTGGAGTTTAGAGATGCCAATCCTCAAGTAGGCAAGGGTTCTTAAACTCATAATATTGACTGATGCACATTGGTCAACCAAAACTCTTGATATCTTGTATCGGCCAACATCCACTATAATGTAAAGAGGGTGGTTGTGTTTAGTCGTTCCTAGAAAAAAGTCTTCATCACTGAAAATGACTCCTAAGATGTACTTTGAGCTATGTGTCTCTTCTTCAATAGCGATCAGCTAAGCTAAGCATATCTCTGAGTCAAGATGAGCCTTGACTAGAGATTCCCTCATCTATGTGGATAAGATAAGGGTGTCACATATGCTTAACTTAGCTGACAACTTTTGAAGATGTACTAGAATACTTTGACTTGGTCCTTCACAAGCATATCCATGGGTGGAGCATCCCGTGGATTGGATATCTGCTCACTAGAACCAATGACTTATTTGCCCTTATCGAAAGGTGCTACCTAAGACGTAGAACTTTGCCACTGCTCAGGTTGACTTCAGTGACTTCTTGGAATGATGAACTTATGGAAAGTTCTACCTTCTTATCAGGTATACCCATAGCTTCTCCTATGGGATCCTCAGAGTCAATTGACTCCAAGTCAATATTAAGAGGTGAACCCGATTGATTCAGAAAAGGAAAGTCCAATTCTAAATCAGAAGAGAGTGGATTAGAATGACTAGAGCTATCATTATTATTTTTTAGACTTAGAGGGTTTTCAATAGGAATAAAATCTAGAGTACTAGAAGTGGACAAGATGTAAGTGAAAGCTTTCTTCATTGATTTCTTTTTAGATGGAGGTACATGATAGAAATCCAACAAAGAAAGTAGGGTAAGGGATTTAATGCCCTTGTCCGCTGATACAACACTCTTACTGGTAGAATAGGAGCTAGTGGAGGAAGAAGTAGTAGCTACAACTGTGGATGGAGTGCTGGAGTTGGATGGTGGTTGTCCTACTGAACTATCTCAGACAAGTAAGGTGGATTGTTGCTGCTAGGCTGCCATCTTCTTCAAGTTGTCTTTGGAAACTTGTAAACCTTCTTTGATGTTATAGATTTGAGCTGCCTCAAGCACCTGTAAAAAGAGTTTCTTGATTTTAGAAACCACTTTTTTAGAGGTTCAGGATAAGGCAATATCCCAACCTTCTTTTGCCTTAAGAGTTGTGTGGCATCCCTTTCCTTTGATTGCTTCAATTGTTGTTGCTTGATTCTATCTTTTGGTCTTGTGTCAGAACCCACATTTCAATAATTTTGATTATGTGGAATGGGGTTCAAATTGCATTGGGAGATTTGTAGAATTGGAGGAGAAGCTTTCACGTTGATGTTGACTTGAATTTTTTATTTTAATTTGCCCTTTTGAATTAGAACCCTCATTTTAAAATTTTAGGTATGCTAAATGGGGTTTTATTGGAGAGATTTATGATGTGAGGAGATACTTTTCCATAAGATTTTGATTTAGAATCCATACTCAACCAATTTAAGTAGGTTGGGCGGGGTTCAAATATTTGGAGAGACCTTTGAAGATTTTTGTATTATGTATCTTGTTTGAAAATTTTTATTTGGAAAACTTTTACTTAGCAAATTTAGGTATGCTAAGAAGAGGTTTTGATTATATGTTTGAAAATTTTATGAAAGTATCTTTTCTTGTGACGATTGGTTATGTGTGATATATGTTGATTTGATTTGAAAGTGAGGCTTCTTACTTAACAAATTTGGTATGTTAAATAGCGGCCAAATGTGTTTGAAAATGAGGCTCTCACTTAACAAATTTGGTATGTTATGTGGGAGCCACGTGTGATTGATTTGCTTTTGAAAATGAGACTTCTAACCTAACAAATTTGGTATGTTAAGTGGAGTCAAATGTGTTTTGATATATGTTTGCTATTTTGGTTTGAAAATGTGACCCTTATTTACCAAATTTGGTATTCTAAATATGGGCCAAATGTGTTTGATATGTCTGTTGATTTGAAAGTGAGACTCTTAGTTAGCAAATTTGGTATGTTAAGTAGTAGTCAAGTGTTTTGTGATTTGAAAATGAGGCTCTCACTTTAAAAATTTGGTATGTTAAATGGTAGTCAAGTGTATTTATGATTTAAAAATGAGACTCTTACTTAACAAATTTGGTATTTTAAGTAGGATTCAAGTGTGATTTGATATGTTTTTGTTTGCTTTTGAAAATAGGACTCTCACTTAGAAAATTTGGTATGTTAAGTGGGAGCCAAATGTGATTTGATTTATTTTTGAAAATGAGATTCTCACTTAACAAATTTGGTATGTTAAGTGAGAATCAAATGTGATCATGATTTTCAAGATTTTGGAAAAGAGTAATTCTATTTGACAAATGCATGTTAAATGATCTTTTGAAAAGAAAGGGGAACTCCCATTTGATAAATTTGGGTATGTCAAATGGGGGTTCAAAATATATCTTGATTTCATGTGTGTGGTTTCTTGCTTTTGAAAAGAGAGAAACTTCAACTCTAGGATATGTGAGATATGTTAAGTGAAGTTTCAATTTTATGTTATGATTTTATTTGAATGTAGAATCTTCATTCAACAAATTTAGGTATGTTGAATGAAAATAACTATTTTCAAAAAGGTGCTTTTGAATAGAGGAAACTCCAACTCTAGCATATGTGTCATATGTTAAGTGGAGTTTCAATTTTATGCTATGATTTTATTTGAAAGTAGAATCTTCATTCAACAAATTTGAGTATGTTGAATGGAGATAACTATGATGCTTTTGAAAAATGATTATGATTTTGATTTTGAAAAGAACCTCCATGAAACAATCATGGGGATTGTTAGATGTGGTTTTGGTTATGTGAGTTTTGTGCTTTTCAAAAATATATTCTATGCAAAAATCTTTTATTATATGAATTTTGAAAAAGTACTTTTGGAAAGTGAAATTTGGCAAAAGAGTTCATTTTCTTAAATATAAGATGAACCTTGCCTCATCATGCTAATGGAAAAAAGATTCTAAATTATTTTTCACCTCCTTTCTTTGTTTCATTTTATCTTTCACATATTAGGAGAACAAATAAGGGTTTCAAGACCTACAAGGAGTGAGGTCCTAAAACTTAGAGGATGTTGGCTAGCTTTGCTTAAGAATGAAATAAGCTAAGTTCCAACAGAAGGGAAGATAGTATTGGACTCATATGAAATACAAGTCCACTATTGATGCTTGGAGAAAATAATTATCTACTAGAGATGGAGAGAGGAGCTTTCCCTAGTTAAGTCGCCAGAAAAATCTATGGTGTTTATTTTTGAATTTTTGTATGGGGGATAGCACGTAGATCTAAGGGTGTATTTATTGAGGTGATTGGGTATGATATCAAGGAATAGTACACTATCTCGAAAGATAGAAATCACTACCTTACAATGGACCTAATCACCTTAATAAGGATTCCTAAGGCATGGTGGGTCTTTGAATATACCATATATTTTTCCCTTACTTTACATGGATGAATAAAGTAGGGTTTATTTAAATTGGCTAAAGTTCCTGATGATGGCATGCCTCCATAGTTAATTACATCCTAAGGAAGGTGAGTTCCTTAGGATTACTTTTGATTAAAGTATGTAATTATTGTCTCCAAAGATTTTAAAGGTAGGACTATCAGTAAATTAGTTATATTCAAAAAATCAATCGGGAATGATCAAAAAGAGAGACTTATTATCGAAGCCAAAGGAGATGAGTAGGGTATGCTCATGATACTAGGAGACTTAGTGAGCATTCCAATATATCCTATGGTTGGGGTTTATATATTTGAAGTTGAGGAGAATTATGTATTTGAGTTGAAATTTTATTAGAAAATTAGGACTTATAATTCCACAATTCAAGGTTATGGAAATACCTAAGAGGTAAAGATTTATACTTGTAGCCCGGGGTGTAACCTCAGATCCTAAATATAGGGAGCTTTAGCGAGGGCCAAAGAAAATCCTAAATCTAAGGTAAAAATGGGTATATTGTTTATCTCCACAAGAGAGGATAAACCACCTGACTGTTGGACTTATAACTGTCTAGAGTGACAGTCAGCTAACTTCTCTTATGCTTTAAAATCATGTAGTCAAGTCATATATTTTACAAGATGGTTATATTGTTATTATTTAGAAAAAGACTAAGTCCTTAAACCCACTCCCTAAGAGAATAGAACATGTGTGGTATGAACATTGAATTAATCTAATGCAAGCCTTTTCAAATTTTATTTAGTTTTGGACTCTTTATTTTGACAAAAGCTTTGAAATTTTATATGCCTACATGCATGATGAAATTAGATTATTGGCTAAATCAAAAATAAGGAGTGTTTCCCACCATAAGGGATGCCCTCATAGTTCAAGAATTCCTCTATCGTGCAAGGATGGAAATCCCCTATTTTCAATAGAGAAGAATATGCATGCATGATGTGAAACATATAACATTCAACTAAGTGGTTGCTAAATCTTTTAATTATATTGATTTAATGTCTAGGCTTTATGTGAGGTTGTGAGTTATTTAGAAGTTTAAATTATGAATTGTAGTTGAGTAAAAAATTTATTTTTCCCTAAGAGCCTAATCACATCCAGGCCATACAACAAACACCAATCATAAAGAAACTATGAAAAGGAATGATCTTTCTAATGCACAAGCTAAACAAAACATCAAATAATTTTATATCTAGTGTAAAAGAATAAAAGCTCGGTGCAATCAGGTACCACTATACAACCTGAAAAGAAAAAAATGGGTAGCCAAGCTCTACCCTTATAGAACCAGAATTACAAAAGAATAACTATAATTAAGAATGAATACATGCTATGGGGGTCTTCATCTCCATAAAATCTACATGTCTTCTTTCCTCCTCTTTGCTTCTTTGATTTGGCTTACTTCAAGGCATCACATGGCACACAAGACATAGTTTTTCTAGCCAATGCTCATCCTAATTCCTCCCATAGCACTAATTCTAATTCCTAATTGCAAAATTATATTGAAATGGAAAGATAAATCTAACTACACCTGCAAAACAAATGTTAGCTAAACATACATTCCACTCAAGCAATTATATTTATAATTTGGGCTTAGCATCTCACACAGAGTAATGAAGCCCACCTATCCTAACTTGGATTATGCTTAGGGGCTTAAGCAACCTATAAAGAGAGAGAATTTATATTTATTTTTCAATGGCCCATTAATCATAATCCCCTGTAGAAAATATGATTAGGCTAATAATGGCCTAACATCTAGTCTACGAAACATACACCCTAACATCCAGTCTAAAAAAATACATCACAAAATAAAATATACATCAAACCATGGACCATCCTAACCTAAAGCTAGAAGTGGTGACTTAATCTAATGTGTGTATTTTAAGGCTTGTATGGTATGTCCTAACTAGGATTTAGAGTTAGTTTCATAAGTGTAGAAAAATTCAATTTAAAGGGTGGTTTCACTTTAAGTTATTTAGTTGATTTGTAAGTTTTTAATGTAATGTTATCTTTTGTTTCATTTGACCTACACAAAATAACTAAATGTTATAAAGAGAAGGAAAGAGAGGATCACTCTCTTCTATCCATACCTTAAGTCATTTCTAAAATAATTCTCTTTAGTGAATTAAATAAACTCTATAACATTTTATAAATGCTACCATCATATGACACATTTATATCTTATATATAGTGTACATATATAAATACCATTTATACATGCAATTTATCTTCCACTTGAATGATGAAAGTGCATAATTTAATTGATATTCTGAATTATATTGCCATAAAATTTAAATTTACATGATTAATCAATTCAACCACTTAAACAAAGTATGAATGCATATTTATGTTTAATAGAAAGGAGATTCTCATTCATGTACACATATAAGAATTTTATATTTACCATTGTTCAACACCAAGGGAGTGAGGTAGGAACCTCCTTAGGGCTATTTAAAGTCGTGCATCCCTGGGATGCCCAAACTAATATACCCACTATCCTCAGATACATATGGATGTATAAGCAACTATAAGAATGAGAACCATAAAAAAGTAGAATTGATTTGATTAAATTATAAATTTTATCCACTAATTATGTCACACACACACACACAGATATATATATATATATATATATATATATATATATATATATATATATATATATATATATATATATATATATATATATAAGAATTCTAAGTAGGCACGGCTCCATTATTTCACACCAAGGGAATGAGGTAGGAACCGCCTTAGGGCTACTTAAAGCCGTGCATCCCCGGGATGTCCAGACTAATATACCCACAAATCTTATATATATATATATGAATGTGCAAGCAACTATAGAAATGAAAACTATACAAAAGTTGGATTTAATTTAATTGATTTATTTGTGTAAATGAATTAAAGCATTATCTAAATTCTAATGTCAAAGATGCATAAGAATGAAATCAAATAAGTATGTAACCATTGTTCTACACCAAGGGAGTGAGGTAAGAACCTCCTTAGGGCTACTTAAATCCGTGCTTCCCTGGGATGTCCAGACTAATATACTCGCTAACATTTTTACTTATGCAACTCAACATATGAATATAATAAAGAAACTTCACTTCATATACTAAGTTTATATTCACATGCACCTCCTATATATGTATAACTAAAGTCATAATACATATTCTTATTCATTAAAAAGCTTTTGAAAATATGTTTGAGATTTAGTATTGATAATAGCCACACATATTTTTAATTAAGTCAACACATGCAAATTTGATGTAAAGGAAATTATTTTTATTTAATTAATTTTAAAAGAGATGAATGCATGAATCAAATGACATACAACATTTTAATATGATTGGAAAGAAATAAAGGAACATAAGTACATAATCTCATTTAATCCAACTAATTCCTAAGGATAATCACATTGAACAACCTTATTTAAAATAAACCAAAGTTCCTTAAACCCATTTTTGATTTTATGTTTGATTTGATTTATCGAATGTGAAGGAGGTTTACTGATCTTAATCTCATTCCAATGTGTGTAAGTTAATGTGATTTAATGAAAAGCATTTAGGTTGATTTTATGGATTAATTAAATTACGCATGGATTAAATCAATTAATTAACCCTTACCTATGTCACCTTAAGGTAATTATTTAAACAATTATGAGCTAATATGATATGCAACCACAAAGAAAAGTAAATAGAAATAATCCTATGAAATGAAAGGGGCCTAATGCAATTAGCTCATAATTATTAATTAATTAAGCTTAAGGAGCTCACTTAATTACTCTTATGGTTTTCTCACACATGTGAGCTAATCATAATTTCATTAGCTCTCTCTTTAGGCTATTGAACACCCAAAGAGCTACCCAAGAGTTAATTAGAGAAGTTCTGGAATGATTATGATTTTAATTAAATTAATTAATTCATTTAATTAATGAATTAAACCATTAATTAACCCTAAATTAATTGATTTCAAGTAAAGTGAAATGAACTTAGGGAAAAGAATAGGAAAAAGGTCCGAACCTCATTCCCCATGTCCATTCACTATTCCACAATGATTAACAAGCTTAATTAATGATTTTCTTACAATGTAGAATGTTAATTAATCACCTAATTAATTAAGAAAATAATTAAGGCTAAGATAACCAATTTCCCTAATTAACCAACAAATAAATCCCTAGAAAATTATGGGAGGTAGGGGCCATCCCATTAATCAACCACAAAAAGTTTGGGATTAATTACTTGGGTAATTAGAGAGTAATTAAGCCAATAAAATTTTCTGTTAAACCTAAATTAAGCCTTAATTTCTATTCAAAATTAATTAAAAATAATTTTAAATTAATCTCTTCTCAAAATACCTTCAAAATGAATTTTTATTTATATTTTTTTGGAATTTTTTATGATTTATTATGATTTTTCAAAGTTTTAGTTGATCAAGATGATTTTCATGAAATTTGTTAATTTATTTTATTAAAATAAATCATTTGAACTTCAAAATTAAATATCCTTCAATATAAAAGTTATTTCGATTTGAAATTTTTATTGTTGGTACATTTTAAGTTCAATTTCAATATTTAAAAATTTTAACTTAATTTGATTTGTATTTTTGATTTAATTAATGAAATTTAAGTTTTACTAAAACTGAAATTAAGCCAAAAATATCGAATGAAATTTTAGGATTTTAGGTTTATCACATTCCTCTCGGAAAGAAAAATCCAACGAGTCTTTATTTACAATTTTTCATTAAGTATTTTATTCTATATGAATTTTTGAAATTTAGGTGATTTAAATAATTTTTAAAATGTGAAAATCCAGAATTTTCCACTTAACCCAATATGCACCATTCGCGGTGCCAAGGGGGCAACGCGGCACCATGTGGCACTGTGTGATTGGATCACATAGTTCCATGTAGCATACGGTGCCATGCAGCATCGTGCGGTTGGCTGGCGTAGCAACGCGGTGCCACGTCAGCCAATGAGGGGGGAATCGTGGGTGAACTCCAGATCTAATTCACTGGATTAGAGGGTGGAAATGCTCAAATCGTGCATGATCTGAGTTGTCTGATCCCACGAATCATGGGATCAGACAACTACTATGCATTTCGGCCAGCCGAACAGTGATTCGAGTGGTTTATGGAATTTTTCATGAATTCTAAATGAAATCTTACCTGAATGGGCTCATTTTCACATTGATTCACACCGAAAAACTTCTATTTCATATTAGGATTGTATAAAATAAAGAATGCGAGGGATTTCTAAGGAAAATTCCTAAAATTGTACAAAATCCATCACAAGCAAGAAATTCTAAAGATGACTATGGATTTTTGAAGATCACTTCACTGGGGATGATTTTTGGCGGCGGTGATGATTTGAGCATGCTTTTGAGTGGGGAAGAAGCCTTAGAATGAGCCTAGACTTTTACCTTCACTTTGAAATGATGTGTTATCCAATCATCGTCACTTTTTCACTGAAATCTACTTAAATTTGGTATTTTTCATGCCAAAATAAAGTGAAAATGATTGCTGGTTGGTTTAGGAGATATAAGGGATGGAGAGTGGGAGGAGGAGTTTTTGGTGTCTCTAATTCCCTGGTTTCAAATGTGGCTGAAAAATCCCCTCATTTTTCAATTTTTTAGCACTAAGTGGGTGTCATTTGGCTTGGGGTGGTTGGGAATGAAAGTGAATCATCATAGGTGGCTCATATTGGTCTGCTAATGTATGGAAAGTGGCTGCCATGAAAGACAAATGAGTGTCATAACTAGGGGAGGTGGGAGTCCTTCATGCCAAGTATTCCAAGGGGGGATGTGAGGTGAATTCACCTCCCCATGATTCATGGCTATCCTAACGATCTCTTAGGTCAGATGATCAGTATCCATGGTGCCTATGTGGACCAACAGATGAGTTCCAAGTGGCCAAGGAAGAAATGACCACTTGGGCAAGTGTCTTTTCTCATGGGATGCCCTTGACCCTAGCCCAAAGTGGTTATTTATCATTAAATTTGATTTGAGCAGATTTGAAATGAGTCAAAAGTGAGTTGGACCAAATTTCATGTCATTTGGAGTTCATTTGGTTTAATTTGGGTCAATTTGATTTGGGTCAAATTGGGTCAAATCAGGTTATGTTGACCAATTGGTCAGATTGGATCAAACCAAGGGTTGGGTCAAGTTCAAATGATCATATGGAGTACATTGGTTAAATTGGTTTCAATTAATTTGGTTTAATTTGGATTTAATTTGGATTTTGGCCAATTTGATCCTTTAGGTTATTAGTTTCAGCTAAGTTGTCCAATTTTGACCCAATTGACCAAATTGGATTGAATCATGCTTGGTTTGGGTCTAGTTGATTATTTGGAACATATTTTAGGCTTTGGTTCAGTTTAATTTGGATTTGATTGGGTTTTAGGTTGATTTGGGCTAAGTTGGGTTAGGTTGACCAATTGGTCAAATTAGACTCAATTGAGGCTTTAGTCAAGTTCAATAATCAATTTGGAATGAACTTGATCCATTGGTTGTAATTAATTTGGTTTAAGTTACAATTTGGCTAGTTTGGGTTCATATGGGTTAAAGGGTTGACTTGGTCAATGGGTTAGGTTGACTTAGTTTGACCTAATTCATGATAATTGATTAACCTAGGATGATCAACAATCATGACATGAAGTTTGGACTGTCTTAATTCACTTTGATTTGAATTGAATTAGATTTTTGGTTCATGTAGGTCAAATTGGCCACTTTGGGTCAAGTGAGCCAATTAGGTTTAGTAGGCTTGATTTTGAGTTGAGTTTGATTTAGTTGTGTTTTTAGATGGATTTAAGATTAACATGTAAAATCAATTGCAATTTGGTTTCGGTTTAAATGAGTTTTGGCTCATTTGAATATTTCAAGTCAAATGGGCTAGGTTGGGTTTGATTTGTGTTGATTTTGATTTGGCTTCATGATTGTAGATTTCATTGATATGAAGGAATGATTGATTTATAAAGAAATCAATCAAGTTTGATTTGGTTTAAAGAGGGTTTTGGCAAAGCATATGAAGGTGGTTCATAAGGCTTAAGAAGGGACTTTGGAATTTGAATTTTATTTTGAGTTTCAATCACTTGGAGTTGGATTTGATTTTGGATTTGATTTGAGATTTGAATTGATATTTAAGAAAATCAATTGAATTGGGGTTGATTTGAATTTAGTTAAGGCTAAGTCCATAAGATAAAATCAAAAGGCTTAGGAAGGGTTTTGGAATTTGAATTTGAATTTGGTCATGAGTTTCAATCATTTGATTTAGATTTGACTTATGATTTGGATTTGAACTTGAGGTTTTTGTTTGAGATTTGAATTTGGATTGGATTTGAGAAGGTGAATATGGGTTGGGTTTAGGCTATAGGGTAGGTGACTTTCCTAAGTCCCTAAGGCATGGCCTAATCTTATGATTAACCCTTATAAGTCTCTAGGCTTAGGTTAAGTGTTCACCTAATCACTAGAAGTGTCATATGACTAAGGAGCTCTTAGTGTCTATAGGAGTCCTAGATCTATGACGAGGAAGTTGAGAACTCACTCCAAAAGTGAGGTCAACACCATCCCAAGAAAACAAAACTCAATTTAATTCTCTTAATTATTCTAATTATCCAATGGATCATTGAAAACTATTCCAACACTTGCAATAAAGTCAGCTAAATCACTTAGACTTAAGTAACTCAAGTCAGCCCATTTGACCTAAAAGGTTCAAATGAGTCAAAACCTAGTCAAACCCAAATCAATTATAGTCAAAGCCACCAAACAACTTCAAATTCATAATTGAATATACTCTAACCCTCTATATCCTCAATTAATCCAAATTGACTTGACTAAACCACTTAGCCCAAAGTGACTTGTGGTGTTTATTTTTAGATGTGGGGTGGACACCATGCGAATTGTAGGGTCACTTATTGAAGTGATTAGCTACGAAATTGAGGTATGATGTACTATCTTGAAATATAAAAATATCACCCTACGATGGACTTAATCACCTAATAAGGACTCCTATGGCATGATGTGTCTTCATATATATCAGAGATCTTTTCTCTACTTTACATGGAAAGGTAAAGCAAGGTCTATATTAAGTTGGGTTCTTTAAGTTTCCTATGGAGGCAAGCCTCCATAGTTAATTACATCTTAAGAAATGAAATTTCCCTAATAACACTCTCGATTAAGGTAGACAATCATTATCTCCAAAAAATTTAAGGTTAGACTATCAAAGGATTGGTTATGTTTGAAAATTCAAGTGGGAGAAACCAGGTGGAAGGACTTATTTTGGAAGCCAAAGGAGATAATTAGGAAATGCTCATGATACTAGGGAACCTAGTGAGCATTCCAATCTATTCTTTGGTTAGGCTTTATATATTTAAAAGTAAAGAGATTTATTTATTTGAGTTGAATTTTTATTAGATTGCTAAGGCTTATAATCCATAAACCCAAGATTATGGAAATGCCTAAGAGGTGAGGATTTATGCTTGTAGCCCGAAGGAAACTAGAAACCTTATACTCTAAATCTAGGGAGTTTTAACACAAGCTAAAGCATGACCTAATTCTAACGACAATGGACATAAGGGTTCATTTCCATAAGAGAGGATGAACCCGTCCGACTTCTGGACTTATAATCATCTGGAGTGGTTGGCAGCTAACACCTCCTATGTTTTAAATCCATGTAGTCTGGTCTTATGAAATTACGAGATGGCTAGGAATTTTCATTTAATTTGAAAGAGACTAAAGTCTAAAATACACTCCCTAAGAGACTAGAGCATGAGTGGTATGAGCATATGATTTGATCTACAAACGCAAAATCTTTTTAAATTTTATTTCATTTTGACGCATTCATTTGGACAAAGGCTTGGGATTTCTTTATGCCTAGATGCATGATGAAAGTTAATTGTTGTCTAAATCAAAATAGAGAGAGTGAAGCTCCATCGGGAGGGGTTTCTCTCATAAGTTAAGCAATCCCTATAGTGTAAGGATGGAGGCCCTCATTTTTAGCCAGAGTGGTAGAAGATGCATGCATGATGTGAGACATACAACATACAGCTAAGGGATTGCTAAATCTTTTAATTATCTTGATTATTTCCTAGGCTTTATGATGAGGTTGTGAGTTGTTTAAAGTTTTAGTTATGAGTTATTAGTTGGATAGAAAAATTATTTATCCAAAGAGCCTACCGCATCTAGGCCACACATTAAAGCATCAAACATTAAGAAACTATGAAAAGGAGGCAATCCTATAACACAATCTAAACAAATCATCAATCAATTTTATAAACTACTGCAAAAGAATAAGAGGCTGGTGCGATCAGGTACTACCATACATCCCGGAAAGAGAAAAGATAGGTAGCTAAGATCTACTCATATACAACCCAGAATATTGAATAATTTTACAATTATAATGAATAGATGTTATGTGGGTTTTCATTCTTCGCTCTTCCATCTTTATGTCTTCATTCTTCCTTCCTTTGATTTCATTTGCTTTTTCTTTGATTTGGTTGTATCTGCTACAAAGGCATCACAAGGCACCCTAGGATAAAGCCTTCTATCCACTGCTCATCTCAATCCTCCATAGCACTAAACCTAATTCCTATTACAAAATTATATTTATATATGAAAACTAAATCTTACTACACCTGCAAAATAGAGGTTAGTTAAGCATACATACAATCTCAAGCAATTATTTTTATAACTTGGAATTAGCACCAACACATGGGTAACCAAGCCCACTTGTCCTAACTTGGATTATGCTTAGGGGTTTAAGCAACATACAAAGAGAACATTTATATTTATTTTTAAGTAACCCCTTAAGCATAACCCCCCTGCAGAAGACATGATTACGCTAAGAGTGATTGAACATCCATTCCACGGTGCATACACCCTAACTTCCAGTCTAAAATATTACCTCACAAAATAAAACATACACCATAACATACATCATCCTAATTTAGAACTAGAAGTGGTGACGTCTAATATGTGTGCTAAGGCTTTATGTCGTACATCTTAGTAAGCATTAGCGTTATGATTTTATAAATTTGGAATTATTTAATTCAACACAAAGGTTGGTTTCATTTAAAGATATTTAAATTATTTATCAATTTTAATTTATGTTTTATTTTGTTTCATTTGATTTACACTTAGCACCTAAGTGTTATAATGTGAAGAAAGAGGATTACCCTCTTTCATCTATACCTTAAGCCATTTTAAAGCACATTTTTATGATATAGCTTTCTTTTGTGAATGGCTTATTAAATATTTTTATTAATCCTAAGTTTAGTTGAACCTTAAACAATTCTATTCAACATGAAAGGCATCTTAAGATTAACATGATTAAATTACTATCACATAGCACATGTTGAACCCTTCCTTTCAATTACTTACAGCATGCATATAATTCAATCCTCAGTATATCGTTACATACAATATATGTTGGCACACCTAATTGATGATGAATGCATATGTTAGGAATTTATATTTTGTTAATTAGATTATTTATATATGTAGATTAAAGCTCTATCCAAATTCTAATACCAAAATAAATATAAAAGAAATTAAATAAGCATGTGTCATTATTAACCAGGGAAGTGAGGTAATCAAATGACCTCTTTGGGGCTACTTAAACCCTCGTATTCTCGGGATGTCTGGACTATATATTCATTAACTTTTAAACTTATGTAAATTTATATATGAATCATAAGAAAGAGATCTCTAACTTACATGCAATGTATGTCAATGACTTAAATAATTATGGATGTAAGTATTTTTAATAATAAATGGGGATTTTCATCTTTAAATTAAGCATACACACACATGTTTAAAAGATGTAAGCAAGTACATTCCATTGTTAACCAGAGAAGTGAGGAAATCAAATGACTTCCTTGGGGCTATTTAAATCCTTGTATTCCTAGGATTTCTAGACTAAACACTTTCTATCTTACATACATATAAATATATACACAATCATCAGGATGAAAATCATGCAAAGATTATATTTTCTTTAGTTGAATTATTTATACATACAGATTAAAGCTCTATCCAAACTCTAATACTAAAATACATAAGAATGAAATCAAATAACTACTTGTTGTTGTTAACTAGAGAAGTGAGATAATCAAATGACCTCTTTGGGGCTACTTAAAGCCACGTATTCCTGTGATGTCCATAGTATACACTTATTAAAATTCAAGCTTCTATATATCTATATATGAATTGAAGAAAAAGAACTTCACATTCATATGACTAAGCTATAAATACATGAAAATCCTATATGTATTCATAACTACCATCACTCCACATGTTATTATCAATTTATAAACTTAAAAAAATAGATTTGAATTTATTAGTGATAATTGCCACACATATAATTAAGTTAAATCAATACAGGCAAGCTTACATAAATAACCTTCATGTGATTCACTTTATTTTGAATGAACGAAGGCATGAGATCACATGTCATACAAAATTTATTGTAATTGCAAAGGAATGACCATACATAAGCATGTGATTCATTCAACCAAATTAATTCCTAAGGGAAATCATGTTAAATAAAATCATTTAAAGAAAATCAAAGCTTCTTATTAATTTGGTTTTGGATTTGAGTTTATTTAAAAAAAGAGAGATTATTTTTTGTTTTAATCCCATTCCCATGTTGATAAACTTATGTGGTTTAAGGAAAAATAATTAAGTGAATTTTATGAGTTAATTAAGTTAAATTATTGATAAATCACTTAATTACCCTTTCCTATGCTTCTATAATTTAGCTAATCATTTAATTATGAGCCAAAAAATAATATGAACATGAGAGAAAATAAAATTGCAATGATCCTAAAAACCCTAATGCAATTGGCTCATGATTAGAGATTATTAAAGAATCTAATTAAGTACTTTTATGATTTTCCCACACTTATAGGTTAATCCTAATTTCCTTAAGAGTCTTTATGTTATTGAACACATAAAGAGGAACCCTTAATTTGATTATTTATCATATGAAGTGATAAACTTTTCAATCTGATTTAATTTAGCCACTTAATTAATTTGTTAATCACTTAATTAATTTCTACCTTAATTAACTATCTTAAAATGAAATGGATTTAGGAAAGAGATTAAGAAAGACGTTCTAATGTCACTCTCTCATCTATTCACTATTAAACAATGATTGGTAAACTTTAAATAATTAATTTTTACTATTTTGAATATTAATCAATCACCTGATTAACTAAAGAGAGTAATTAAGATTTGAGTCATTAATTTCCTCTAATTACTAAGCAATAAATTCCAATAAAATCATGTAAGGCAAAATTCATCCCATTGAATTGACACACAAAGTTTTGAATAGAATACCAAAGTAATTTGGGCTTAATTAAATTAATTAGGTTAATAATTAAACTCTGATTAAGCCTTAATTAATATTCAGAATTAATTGGAATTTATTTTAATCAATTATCCTTTGAATTACATTTAAAATGGGTATTTATTTATATTTTTCTAATTTTTCTACAATTTGTTATAATTTTCCAAAGTTTTTGTGAGTAAAAATCAATTAATTAAGCCTAATCTTGTTGATGCCACACGGATTGCTAACATGGCATGCTTTCCATGTGGCACCGTTAGATTGGTTATTTAAACTCATCCGACGTGGTGACTACGTGGCGATGACAGATGTAATTTTGTCCCTATTGGATCAGGCGATAAGGATTAAACCCATGGTTCTTAAGGGATAAAATTGAGATTAATTACCAGATTAATCTCAGTAATCCAGTCCAATCATGTAGAATAGATGGTGGGTGATCCATCATCCCCCGCACGATAGAAGACAGACAACGTCTGCCTTCCACCACGCAATTCGAGCTTGTCAGAGCTCGGATTGGCTCGGGATTGATCCCACACCTTCACGAGGAGGATCCTAAGAGATCTAATGGTTGGATTCATGCAAAGTAAACATTCACTTTGAAAAGGCCCAAGAAAGTTTTTAAAAAATCTCAATTTAATGGAATTTACATAGTTGGAGCTCAAGACCAGTAGCAAACCAACTGAAGTAGCTTCACTTTGATGAGGCAAAGCTTTATTGAGAAGATGGTACAATGCCTCCCCACAGGTTGCTCTGTAGACCAAATGCTATCATAATCCACACCGAAGTTAGCCTAGGAGGTACTTCTGGTGCTCAAAATGCTTGGAGGAAGGTTCATTTCACTTCGTCGAAGCTTGGTGAATGTGTGGGTGAAGTTAATCTGGATTGGGTTGAGTTTTGAGGAGGTTGGATGGAATGGGAGCTTATCTTATCTCAGGTTGGTATTTTTTGGTGATGGGAAGTCTTAGGGAGCTCAGGAATGCACTCAGGGAACTCATCTTTGGCTGTTAGGGCTCATTGAGGGTTCAAGTGTGTGAATTGGATGGAATGGAGGGGGGTATACCCCTTACTCCCTTGGATGAGATGGCCACAATTAGCACTACTATTTTTGACTATCTGGCTACTGCAGTTGGCCGGAGGGGACATGACCAAGCTAAGGTGGCTCAGTTTGGTTGGCCAAGGGGCTAGGATTGGTGGCTTGAGGGGTCTCCATCATGTTTAGGTTCGGCCAATCAGGGGAGATGGGTTAACTCACCTCCTCTTAGCCTATGGCTGACCTAGACACTATGTATTAGGTTAACCACCTAGGTAGGGTTCCATTCTAAGCTTTGGGTGGTTGCCAAATGCAAAGGAGGGTAGTTGACCACCCAAATATGGATTTTGTCTTATGTGGAGGGATTTATCCAATGAGTTATGGGTCAAATCAGGTCCAAATTTGGTTAGGTTGGCTTTAGGCTGACACAAGGTAAGCCAAGGATGGGTCATGTCAAATTTCATTGAGTTTGGGCTTAGTTTGAATGGGTTTGGCTCAATTTAACTAGTGCAGGTCTAACTGGGCTAAGTTGGGTCAAGTTGAACAATTGGTTAAATTGGGTCAAACCAAGGCTTGGGTTAAGTTTAAATGGCAATTGGTTTGGTTCAATATTTGACTCATTTGATTTGGACCATCCAAATTCATTGGGTAGAACCATGTTCAATTGATTGATGAAGGCTTTGGTTTGAATTAATTTGGATTTGGTTTTGATTTAGGCTCTTTTGACCCTTTAGGTCAATTTGGACTAAAGAGGTCAATTGGGTTTACTCAAGCCTTTGATCATGTTCACTAATCAATTTGGAATGAACTTGAGCCAGTGGTTGCAATCAATTTAGGTTAGATCTTGATTTGACCCAATTTGGTCTTTTAGGTCAAATTGCATTAACTTGGGTTAAAGGGCCAATTGGGTTAGGTTTGGTTCAATTGATGGCCAAGTCATGTTCAAGGATTGATCTTAGGTTTATGTGGACCCTTGGTTCCAATTAATTTTTTTTAGGATGAAATTTGGCTAACATGGCTCATGTAGGTTAAGTGGATTAACTTGGTCAAATGAGCAAATTGACTTGGTTTAACCCAATTGATTGCAATTGATCAATCAAGGATGATCAACAATCATTGTGAGAGGTTTTGGTTGGTTTGGTTCAATCCAATTTGGGTTGAATTGAAAATATGCTCAAATGGGTCCTTTAGGCCACTTTGGGTCAAGTGAGCCTAAAGGGGTCAATTGGCTCGATTGAGATTTGATTTGAGTTCAGTTGAGTTTGAATATTGATTTGGAATTGATTTATAGCTTTGGTTGCATTTGATTTGTATTTGAAAGGATTTTGGTTCAATAGAATATCTTAAGTCAAATGGGTTAGGTTAGGTTTGATTGGATTAATTTGGCTCAGTTGATTTGATTGTAGATTTGATTTGGTTTGGAATAAAGGATTGAATTGATTGAATTGATTTATGAGAAAATCATTCAAGTTTGATTGAATTGAAGAGATTTGGCTAAGTCCATAAGATTAAATCATAGGGCTTAGAAAGATTATTTAAATTTGATTTGAGGAATTGAATTTGATTATAGATTTGATTTGGAGGGATGATTGGAAGCTTGATTAACTTATGAGAAAATAAATTAAGTTTGATTAGATTGAAAGGGTTTTGGCTAAGTCCATAAAATTAAATTATGAGGCTTAGAAAAAGGTTTATTTTGTTTGAAATTCGATAGGAATTTAATTATATGGATTTGAAATTGGATTGAATTTGAGGTTTGATTTAGGCTAAGGAGTGTTGACCTCAGTTTTGGAGTGAGTTCTCAACCTCCTCTTCTTAGACTAGGAGTCTTCTAAACACAAAGACTTCCTCAGTCATAAGACACTTCGAGTGATTAGGTGAACACTTAACCTAAGCCTAGAGACTTAGAAGGGTTAATTATAGGATTAGGACATGCCTTAGCGACTTAGAAAAATTACCTGCCCTAAAACCTAAACCCATTCTATGTACACCTTCTTAATCTCAATTTTAAATCCAAATTCAAATCCAAATCCAAATCCCAAAACCAAATGATTGAAACCCATAATCAAATCTCAAATCAAAATATTCCTTAAAGCCTTTTGATTGAACTCCATAGACTTAGCCAAATCTCCACCCAATTCAACCCAAATTTGATTGATCTCTTCATGAATCATTTATATCTTCATTTATATTCACAAGTATAAATGAGATATAAATTCAAATAGACAAAACCAAATCCAAAATCAAGTCAAAATCCAATTTATATCTTTTAAGTCAATTTCTTGGACTTAACCAAACCCATCCAAGTCAAGTCAAAACCAATGAATTTTCTCTTGAATCAATCATTCTTTGAATGACCATCCCAAATCTATATGAAATCTACAATCATCAAGCTAAATCAAAATCAATTGAAGTCAAATCCAACTTAGCTCATATGACTTGAGATTTCCAAATAAACCAAAACTCATTTGAACCTAAATCAATTGCAATTGGATTAATATATCAACCTTAAATCCATATATAAACTCAACTAAATCAAAATCAACCTTAAATCAAGCCAACTAAATCCAATTGGCTCACTTGACCCAAAGTGACCAATTTGGCCTACATGAACCAAAATCTAATTCAATCCAAATAAAAGTGAATTAAGCCAAACCGAACTTCATGACATGATTTTTGATCATCCTAGATTGATCAATTGATATAAATTAGTTCAAACCAAGTCAAGCTAGCCTGTTGACCAAGTCAACCCTTTAACCCACATGAACCCAAACTAGCCAAATTGCAACCTAACCGAAATCCATTAAAATAAATGATTCAAATCAATCTAAAATCAAGATTTGAACATGAGTTGACCATCAATTGAGCCAAACCATACCCAATTGGCCATTTGACCCAAGTTGACCCAAATTGACCTAAAAGGCCAAAATAGGTCAAATCATTGTCCAACCTAAATTGATTGCAACCAATGGCCCAAGTTCATTCTAAACTGATCATTGAACTTGACCAAAATCATAATTGACCCCAATTTAACCAATTGGTCAACCTAACCCAACTTAGCCTAAATTGACCTAAAGGATCAAATTGGCCAAAATTCAAATTAAATCCAAATTGATTCAAACCAAAGCCTATAATCATTTTCAATTAACCAATTGAACTTGAACCAACACCCAAACCAAGCCGATTTGGCCAATTTGGTCAAATTGGTCAACTTGATCATTTGACATATATGAATCCAAATGAGCCAAAATCAAACCTAGGCCAAATTGATTGAAACCAAGTGAACCAATGCACTCCAAGTTGTTATATTAATTTGACCCAATGCTTGGTTTGACCCAATTTGACGAATTGGACAATTTGACCCAACCTAACCTAATTTGACCTAAATAGGTTGAATTAAGCCAAATCAAACCAAATGGACTCCAAATCACTTGAAATTTGAGCTAACCCACTTTTGACTCATCATAAATCTTCCCAAATCAAATCCAATGTCAAATGACCACTTTTCCTTTGGGTCAAGGGCACCCCATGAAAAAAAAACACTCACCTAAGTGATCATTTCCCTTCCTTAACCAATTGGCACTCATCCATTGGTCCACCTAGGCTCTAAGGATACTGACCAACCTGACCCAAGAGGTGGTTGGGTCAGCCATGACTATGGGGAGGTGAATTCACCTCACCCCTTCCATTGGAACACTTGGCGAGCAAGGACTCCCACTCCCCTTGCCTTGGTTGCATTCTCACACCTTGCTCCACTCAAGTGAAGCCACCTAGGATGATTCCCTACCATTTCAAACCACCCCAAGCCATAGGACATCCGCTAGGAACCAAAAATCACCATTATAGGTGATTTTTGGCCAAAAGCAATCACAAAGAAATATAAGCCTGAAAACTCTCCTCCTGCTTTCATTTCACTCTCCAAGAGCTCTTTGAGCAATCATCATTCATTCCCCTACTTTCTTTGAGATAAAGCCACCAAAATCAAGTGGGTTTCAATGAAGAAGCGATGACTCTTTATGGAGACGACATTCCAAGCATAGGAAAAATGTCAAAGTCCATCCAAAAGATTCTTCTTCCATCTAGGAGCTTACTAGATCAACACAACCGTCAAAAATCATCCCCAGCTAGGTAATATTCAAGAAGTGTAGCCAGCCTTAGGAGTTTTTATTTATGATGATTCTTGCATGATTTTAGGAATTTTCTTAGAAAACCCTTGCATTCTTCATTTTATTTAGTCCCAATATGAATATAAAAGTTTGGTGTAAATCAATGTGAAAATGAGCCCATTCGAATGAGATTTCATTCACATTTTGCAAAAAGCCCAAAAATCCCATCAGTTTGCACTATTCCCATCGCTTTCACTGGCCTGGAAACAACAGCCATCTGATCACACGGCTGGGAAATGGACGACTATGATTTCATGTAGATCCGCATGTTATCGGCCCTCAGATCATCCAGATTTGATCTGGATCATCTGATACATGATGGGATGGTCCGACGAACAGGCCCCACTCGCCTTTCCGCACATTTCGGCGATCGTACAACCAATGATGCACTACCGCAGTGCCACGCGAACCGGCCGCCAATCACACCACGTCATGCATTACCACATCGACCGCATGGTCGACTAGGATAAGTAGGAAATTTGGCTATTTTTGATTTTAAAAATTATTTAAATCACCTAAAACTTCAAAAATCTATATAGAAAAGAAATACTTACCCAAAAATTGCAAATTGTGGCTCTTTAGATTTCTCTTTCCTAGAGGAATCTAACAAACCCAAAATCCTCAAATTTCATTGGATAGTTTGAGCTTAATTTGAGTTTTAGTGAAAATCAAATTTCATCAATTACTCTAAAATTACACTTGAAATTGATTTGAAATTTTCAGAGATTGAAATTGAGCTAAAAATCCTACCTACCACTAAAAAATTTCAAGTCAAAAGGATTTTTGGATTGTGAGATAATGCATTCTGAAGCTCAAATAGCTTAATTTAATTAATATAAATTAATATACTTTATAAAAATAATGAAAAATCATTTAATTCAGTAGAACTTTGGAAAATTATAACAAATCATAGAAAAATCATTTAAATTCAAATAAATATTAATTTTATATTTATTTTAGAGAAGAATTTATCAAAAATATCCTTAATTGATTTTGAATAGTAATTAAACCTTAATTAGGGTTTAATTAAAAAATTAATTACCTATTAATTAATTAATTAACCCCAAATTTTTTGAGATTATTTAGGGGGATGATCTCTGCCTCCTTTAATTTTCTTGGGATTTATTGGTTAATTAATTAGGAGAATTAGCTAATTGGGCTTTAATTACTCTCCTAACTTGATTAAGCATTAATTAATCACATGAATAGTAAAGTAATTAATTAATTGGGCTCATTTGTCACTATTTCACGGTGAGGAGACCTAGGGATTAAATTGGGGCCTCTTTCTTAACCTTTTTCCTATGTTTACTTCATTTGAAGGATAATTAACCCACGTGGTAATTAAGTTTAAATTTAATTAAGTGATTAATGATTTTATTAGTCTAATTACAATATAAAACACATCAATACCAAATTAATCAATTCATGGGTAGATCTTTAGGTGTTCAATAACCTAAAGATATTTAAGGAAATTATGGTTAACCCACATGTGTGGAAAAATCATAAAAGTACTTAATTAAGTTCTTTAACCTAATTAATTATTAATTATGAGCTAATTGTATTAGGCCCTTTCATTTCTTAGGATCATTGCAAGTTATTTTCCATGCATATAATGTCGGCTCATAATTATTTAATTAATTACATTAAGGTAACATAGGCAAGGGTTAATTAATGGATTTAATGCATATCACAACTTAATTAACCCATAAAATCAACTTAATCACATTTCATTAAAACAAATCAATTCACAAACATGAGAATGGGTTAGGATCGACAAATTTTCCCTCATTTCATTAAATCAAATCAAAACATATAATGAAAGATGGCATTAACAAGATTTGGTTTTCCTTAAATGCTTTTATTTGATATGATTATTCTTAGGAATTAGTTTGATTGAATGAAACATGTGTTTTATGTCTTATTATTCCTTTCCAATCATATTAAATGATGTGTGTCATGTGGTTTCATGCATTCATGTTTTCAAAATTTTTAAATTTAAATGAATTCCCTTTATATCAAGCTCACATGTGTTGATTAACCTATGAATATGTGTGGCTATTATCACTTTTAAATCAAAGTTATTTTCAAAAGTTTATAAGTCAATTATAATATTTGGAGTGATAATTATTATAAATATCTATAAGCTTGCATGTGTCTATGGCTTAGAACATGTGTTATGGAGTTCTCTTTCTTTAATCTATATGGATTTACATTAAGTTTGAATGTTAACAAGTGTATAGCCCATTTGAAAAGGACTGCTTGAATTCATTCAAATGTATTTCTATGTTATAATTTAGATAGAACTTTAACTCACATGTATAAATAATTCAATTGAAAGAAATACAACTTTTCATAATTTTCCATTACTGTAGTCATTTGTACATTCATGTGCATTCAAGAATAGTGGGTATATCTAGTATGGACATTCCAAGGATGCAAGGCTTTAAGTAGCCCCAAGGAGGTCTTTACCTTACTCCCATAGTTTAACAATGGTGAAGTACTTGCTTAAAACTTTTATACACTTGTATGTGCATTTAGCTAATGAATGAAAATCTTATTTTTCAATTTTAGCTCACATGTATAAATAATTCAATTGAAATAAATACAACTTTTGCATGATTTTCCATTATTTTAGTCATTTTTATATTCATGTGTATTCAAGAATAGTGGGAATATCTAGTCTGGACATTCCAGGGATGCAAGGCTTTAAGTAGCCCCAAGGAGGACTTTACCTCACTCCCTTGGTTTAACAATGATGAAGTATCTGCTTAAAACTTTTATACACTTGTATGTGCATTTAGCTAATGAAGGAAAATCTCCTTTTCTACAAAATACACATATGCATCTTTCATTTAAAGTGTGCTAAAATAAATATGTTGTATGTATATTTATACTTAGAATTAAGTCATATGCATGCTACGTGTGATGGAATGGAATAACTTGACATTTGTCATATCTAGTAATTTAGTTAAGTTAATCTTAAGATGACTTTCATGTTGAATAAGACCATTTAAAGTGAATCTAAACTTAGGATTTATTTAATATGTGTAATAAGTCATTCACTAAAGAGAATTAAATCAAATTAACATACTTTAGAAAGTGGCTTAGGGTAGGGATGAAAGAGAGCAATTCTCTTTCCTCTCTTTATAACACTTAGTTGCTAAGTGTAGGTCACATGAAACCAAATAAAACATAAATTAAAATTCTCAAATCAATTAAACAACTTGAAGTGAGATCATCCTTTATGGTTAAATTGAATTCCTTTCATACCTAAGAAAAACAAAACCTTAATGCCTACTAATTCATACTACACTAGCTTCACATTAGGACTAAGTCACCACTTTCAGCCATATGTTAGGCGATGTATGGTTTGATGTATGTTTTGTTTTGTGATGTATTATTTTATATTAGATGTTAGGGTGTATGTTTCGTAGACTGGATGGTAGGTCGTGATTAGCCTAATCACATTTTTTGCATGGGATTATGCTTAAGGGGCCACTTAAAAAATAAATATAAATACTCTATTTGCAAGTTGCTTAAGCCCCTAAGCATAATCTAAGTTAGGACAGGTGGGCTTGGTTACCCATGTGCAGGGTGCTAAGCCCAAATTATAAATATAATTGCTTTGGTTGTATGTATGTTTAGATAACCTCTATTTTCCAGGTGTAGTTGGATTTACTTTTCCTATTTTTAATATAATTTTGCATTAGGAATTAGGATTAGTGCTATAGGGGATTAGGATGAGCAATGGCTATAAGGCTTTGTCCTGAGAGGCCCTGTGATGCCTTTGAAGTGGAGCGAATCAAATCAAAGGGAGCAAAGACATGAAGAAATGAAGGAGATATGAAGAATGAAGACTTGAAGACCCCAATAGCATTTATCCTTTGTAAATTGTAAATTATTCTTTTATGTACCAAGTTGTATAAGGGTAGAGCTTGGCTACCCATTTTTCTTTTTGGGTTGTACGGTGGCACCCGATCGCACCGACCTTTTATTCTTTTGCTCTAGTTATAAAATTGTTTATTGTTATGTTTAGCTTGTGCATTAAGAATGGCATACTTTTTCTTAGTTTCATAAATGATTTATGATTGAATGTGTGACCTGGATTTGATTAGGCACTTAGGGAATAATAAAATTTCTACCCAGCTATAACTCATAACTAAAATTTTCTACAACTCATAACCTCACCATAAAGCTTAGGTATTAACCAAGATAATTAAAAGATTTAGCAATCCCTTAACCGTATGGTTGTATGTATAATATCATCAATGCATCTTCTACCACTCTCAAAAATGAGGGCCTCCGTTCATACATGTATAGGAACTTCTTGGCCTATGAGAGCAACTACTACTGACGGAGCTTCACCCTCTTCTCTTTTAATTTGGCCAATAATTCATTTCATCATGCATTTAGACATATGAAAATCTCAAAGCCTTTGTCAAAATGATGTGTCAAATACAAATAAAATTTGAAAAGATTTCTCATTAGATTAAGTCATTGCTCATACCACTCATTCTCTAGTTTCTTAGAGAGTGAGTTTAAGGACTTAGTCTCTTTTGAAATAATAATAACCTAACTATCATGCAAAATCATTTGACTTTTGCCTACATAGTTTTAAAGCGTAGGAGGAGTTAGCCAGCAGTCGAGTGGTTTTTCCTCTCTTATAGAGGAAAACTATATACCCATTTTTGCTTAGATTTAGGTCATGCTTCAGCTTATGCTAAAGCTCTCTAGATTTAGGATCTAAGGTAGTTATTTCTTTCAGGCTAGTAGCATAAATCCTCACCTCTTATGCATTTTCACAATCTTGTATTATGGGATTATAAGTCTTAGCTTTCTATTCAAATGTCAACTTTAATCAAATTAATCTCTTCAATTTCAAACATATAAAGCCAGACCATAGGATAGATTGGAATGCTC
Source organism: Cymbidium sinense (assembly GCA_021442155.1). Classification (NCBI taxonomy): domain Eukaryota; kingdom Viridiplantae; phylum Streptophyta; class Magnoliopsida; order Asparagales; family Orchidaceae; genus Cymbidium; species Cymbidium sinense. The sequence goes on along the minus strand of CM038227.1, from coordinate 66,636,988 downwards.
ACTAGGCCTCCAAGTATCATGAGCATTTCCTGCTCATTCCCTTTGGCTTCGATAATAAGTCTTCTCCTTGAGTTCTCCTACTTGATTTTTCTAAATATAACCAATTTATTGATAGTCTAGCCTTAAAATCTTTAGAGACCTTAATTTCTACTTTAATCAAGAGTATTCCTAAGGAATTTCCATTCCTTATGATGTAATTAACCATGGAGGCTTGATTCCATAAAAAACTTAACGAACCCGACTTAAAATAAACCCTGCTTTACTTTTTCATGTAAAGTAGGGGAAAAATCTCTAGTATATTCAAAGACCCATCATACCTTAGGAGTCCTTATTAGGTGATTAGGTTCATTATAGGGTGATGATTTTTATCTTTCAAGGTAGTGCATCATTCCTTAATGTCGTACTCAATGACTTTAATAAGTATCCCCTAAGATCTGCATGGTGTCCCACATCTCAAAAATAAACACCATAAGGAGGTAGACATAAATTGTGTTTAGGCTATAGGGTAGGTAAGCTATCTTAATCCCTAAGTCATGATCTAAACCCTATGACTAATCCTCCTATGTCTATAGGCTTAGGTTAAGTGTTCACTTAGTCAATAGAAATGTCATATGACTAAGGAGCTCTTAGTGACTAGGAGAATCTTAGATCTAAGATGGGAAGGTTGGATCCTCACTCCAAAAATGAGGTCAACATTACCTAAAAGGTCCAATTAAATCAAACTTCAGTCAAACCCCCACTAGATTAGATCAAGCTATCTAATCTTTTCATTGATGATTGTAGGTCACTATTGAACACTCTACTACAATCAATAGGATCTAACCAAGCCAATTTGTCACCTTAACCCAAGTTGAACCAAATTGGCCTAAAAGGCCAAATTAGGTCAAATCATGTTCTAAGTAAAATTAAGTGCAAACAATGACTCTCATCATCCACAAATTGAATATCGAACATGACTCAACCACCAATTGAAGCCAATTGAACCTAACAAGGCTAATTTGGCCCCTAAACCCAAGTTGACCCTATTTGAGGCCAAACCAAATCCTAAACCAAATTAATTGAAACCAACGCTTCTAACCAATCTCCAATTGAATATTGGACATGATCTAACCTTCAATTGAACCCAATTTGGTCAACCAACCCGAATTTGACCTAATTTGACCCAAATTGAACCAAATCACTCCCTAATCTAAATCAATTCAAATCAACTCTTCCAATCAATCCATAATGACCAATTAAACATAGACCTAACCCATGCTCAAACCAATTTGGCCAATTTGGTCAAAATAGTCAACATGACCCATTTGACCCAAATTGAATCATATGGACCAAATCCAATTCTAACACAAATTGAATTAAACCAATTGCACTAACTCTTTCCAAATGTCCAATTAAACTTAACCAAACTCCCACTTTGATAGTCAAAATAGTGAACTTGGCCCAATTGAGTCCATTTGACCTAAATGAATCCAATTGAGCCAAACCTAACCAAACTTGGCATGACTCATTCTTGGGTCACCATGAGCCTAACCAAGTGGGCCAAACACATGGTGAACCTAGGTTGGGTCAAACCCAATGAACCAATCCCTTCAAATGAGATAAAATTCCCATTTTGAAGAGTTTTCCACCTCTTCATGCCTTGGTAGCCACCTTCGAACTTTCTTGGATAGAGGACCACTAACCCAACCTAACCCAAGGCTGTTGGGTTTAGGCTTTGGTTAAGAGAGGGTAAGCTCACCCGTGGGCAACCATTGGTCCACCTAAGGAAGAGTGTACACTCCATGGAAAACCACTATACTCCCATACCCTCTCACACACATCCACCTCAACAGTCCCTGCCACCTCCGGCAACCCACTCCGGCCGGATGACTGCCAAAGGTTGAGCTAATCTCAGCCCTTGGTTCAATTGGGGAGGAGAGTATGTTCTTCCCCACCCATTTAAACTCAACATACACCTTCCTTAGAACTTTCTGAGCATTCCGTGAACTTCCCATTCACCCCATCATCGGGAAGACCAAACTCCACTCAAACCCAAGAGCCCCATCCATCCAACCTCACCAAACTTCCACCAAAGCCAAATTAATTTTTCCTGCACCTTCACCACACTCCAGCAATCGAAAATAAATTAATTTTTGATCGATTTGACTCTAAGAGGCATCCCTAGACCAACTTTAGTGACTTTCATGGTGGCATTTGGTCCATAGATCAATCAGTGAGGAGACAGCTTGTGATCTTCTCAACAAGGCTCCATCTCTTCAAGTTGAAACTATCTCTGTAGATGGACCATCAGTATTTAGCTCTAACAAGGTAAAAATCTAATAACCATAGATTTGACCCCCAGTTGTTGGTCTTTTGAAAATAATTGTGTTCTCATGTTATTTTCACCATAAGATCTTTTTAGATCTCTTCCATGATCGTTTTGGAGTTGATTTTGCCATCACATGAGCTCTGGCAAGCTCAGATCAAGTGGTGGAAGATGGACGGTGTCTGTCTTTTGGTGCTCACATGATGACGGATCACCAGTTGCCTGTTCTTCATGATTAGAATGCACAATTATGATTAATTATGCTAGAAATCTCGATTGAATCCCTCCATAATCACAAGATTATCGATAACTAAATAGCTACATTGGACATTTTAAATAACCAATATCATCGTGCCACATGGAAAGCTCTGTCGCATCAGCATCCATGTGGTGCTAATAGTTTAAAATGATTAATTAGGATTTAAAATGTAATTAAATAGTGACAACTTCAAAAAATCATAACTAATTATAAAATAAATCCAAAAAATACAAATAAATCCATTTTAGAAAGTTTAAACATAGGTGAATTTAATAAAAATAAAATCCTTAATTAATGCTTAATGAATGGTGATTAATTAAGCTGTGAAGCTTAGTGTAATTACCATAATTAAGGTCAAATTACTTGGCTAATTAATTCCAAATTTAACATATTGATTAAATTGGATGTCCTCTATCTCTTATATTTTTCTTGGAATTATTTTCCAAGTGGATTAAGAAATTCTAAATTTTTAACCCTAATTACTTTTTTAAATTAATTTAATAATTATTAAAATCAATGAATAGTAAAATTGAGTAATTAGGGATAATTAATTAATAAAAATAGTGAGGATGACATGGGAATTAATTAGGACCTCCTCTCCTAATTATTTTCAAATGTACTCCCTTAATGAATTTAATTAATATGTTTAGTAATTCAGTATGAATTAAAAAAATTAATAATAAAATTCAAATGAAATTAATTTTAAGCACTCAAGTGTAACCCAAAAAATTCTTTATGTGTTTAATAACGTAAAGTCATCAAAGAAATTATGATTCTCCCATTAGTATGGGGAAACCATAAGATTGTTTGGCTTAATTTTTTTTTTCTTCTTTAATTTAAATAACTCTTAAGTATGTACCTAATTGCATTAGATCTATCTAGGTGCATTGCCAAATTTATTTTCATAAAGTATATCATTGAAACCTCTTGCTTAAGTGATTAATTAAATTAAAGAGACTTGGTAAGGGTAATTAAATTTGTGTAATTAATGGATTGAACCTAATTAATTCATAAAATGTATTTAACTTCTTTCCTTGAACATATTAAACAACCAATATAAATGGAGTGAATTCTATGTATCATTTTCGTTTTTAGGTTTTAATAACTTGAACATTAAAATTAAACCTTAAAGACCTTAAAGAAGCTTTGATTAAGCTGAATGAATGTTTATTTAACTTGATTGTCCTTAGGGTTTAATGAAATCAAGTATGTTGTGTGGTAATATTTAATTACTTTTTTTGCAATTATCATAAATGTGTATGCCATGTGCTTCATATATTCATATTTTAAAATTAAAAGAATATGATTGCATTCAAATTGTATGAGTTGGACAAATGTTATTATATGGTGTGGATATATCACTAGTAAATCTCAAATTATTTTAAAATTATATGTTAATTATAAATTAAATGATTTGAAGCTTAAATCAATGCTGATTATAAATAATTAATAAAATGTTCATTTATATGTAATTAAAAGATGGAAAGTGATGGTTTTATCCCCATGTTCTATGCTTATGCTTACATGTATTTGAATTAGCAAGTATATAGTCAAGACATCCCAGGAATACAAGGCCTTAAGTATCCCCAAGGAAGTCTTAAATAATCTCACTTATCTTGTTTAACAATGACATGAACTTGCTTAACTTCATTTATGTGTTTGCATATGTTAGAATATAAAATGAAATCCATTTCTTTATGTCATTTAGCTTTACATGAATAAAGGATATTTATACACAACCTTTTCATGATTTTGTTTCTATGCTTACATATATGTTTATGTGTATTTGGATTGGTAAGTATATAGTTTAGACATCCTAGGAATATGAGGCTTTAAGTAGCCCTAAGGTGATCTTAGATAATCTCACTTTTCTAGTTTAACAATGGCACGTATTTGCTTAAATTCCTAATTCATATTTACACATGCTTAAATATGAGATGAAATCTCCCTTTTATATCAAATTCATGTATCGACATTCATTAAGTGTTCAAAAATATGGGTATATTGCATGTATATGTATATACTAAAATAAATATTAGAGAAATTAAAAATGAAAGGATGTGGATATTATTGACAATGAAAGGAAGTAGTGAAATATTACTCATATGATGGTGACTTAATTTCATTGATCAAGAGTAAAGTCATATGATGCCTTTCGTGTTTGAATAAGATTCATTAAGACCAATCTAAACTTAGGCTAAATAAAATTCATAAGTGGTTCATTAAGAGAATTAAAGCCATAATAATCTATCTTTAGAAATCAACTTAGGCTAGGGATGCAAGAGTTAAGTCTTTCTCCTCTCTTCATAATGATTAAATCTTGAGTAAGTAGTAAACGAAATAAAAATACATAAGTTAAATTCCAATTAAGCCACTAAAAGACTTAAAGTGAAACCATCCTTAATGGGTAATTTAAATAATCCTAACATTTTAGAAAATCCTAATTCTAAAAATCAATCAAGACATTCCACACTATTCCTTAGCACACACATTAGAATACCAAGTCATCGACCTTAGTATTAGGTTAGACCGATGTATGTTGTGGTAATATATTTTATTTTGTGATGTAATATTTTTAGACTAGATATTAGGATTATTTTGTGCGTAGACTGGATTAGGTCATTATTTTCCTAATGATGTCTTTTGCAAGAGATTGTGCTTGAAGAGATGTTGTAATAAAAATGAATATAAATGTTCTCGCTTACAGGTGTTGCTTATGCCCCTAAGAATAATCCAATTACGATGGGTTTACCCAAGTGTAGGGTGCTAAGTCCAAATATGTGAAATATAATTATTTGGCTTGTATGTTTGTTTAGTTAACATCTATTTTATAGGTGTAGTTAGATTTTATTTTTCATGAAAATGTACTTTTTTTGTAATAGGATTAGGATTAGTTCTAGCAATGGTCAAAAGGAAAAGACCTGGGAGACCCTGTGAAACTTGGAGCAAACTAATCCAAAGAAGAAAAGAAGAACAAGAATTGAAGACCCCATAGCATTTATTTCAATTGTAATGTTTAATTATAATCCAGGTTGTATAAGGGTAAAGCTCGGTGACATAACTCTTTCTCATTTCTGGGGTGTACGATGGTACTCAGTTGCATCAGTCTTTTAATATTTTATAAAATTTAAATGTTTGATTGTTGTGTTTAGATTTTTGCAGTAGAAATGTCATACTTTTCATAAGTTTTTTAAAGTGTAATGATTTGATGTGTTGTCTGGATGTGGTAGGCTCTTTAGAACAAAATTAAAATTTTTACCCTCATTAATAACTTTAATTAAATTTTAATAATCAATTCATTACATCATCTTAAAGCTTAGGCTTTTAATCAAGATAACAAAAGATTTAGCAACCCCTTAGCTGAATGGTTATATGCTATAATAATATGCATGTCATATTATTTCACTCTTGAATAGAGAAGATCTCCACTCTTGCATGATAGGGGACATGCTTGACCTTTGAAAGAAGTCCCTTATAGTGGAGAACACCTATTTTTTGTTGATTTAGTTCACAGCCCAATTTTATCATGCATGTAAGCATAATTATCCTAAGCCTTGGTCCAAAACAAATGTGTCAAAATGATCTAAAAAAATTGTAAAATTTTATCATTAGTTTAAACTATGTTTGCATACCAAACATTATGTAGTCTCTTAGGGAGTGATCATAGGGATCTAGCTTCTTTTCTAATTAAATAATAACATAACTATCTTGCATCTACATGAGACCAGCCTACATGGTTTTAAAGCGTAGGAAGTGTTAGCTGGCAGTTACTCTAGGTGGTTATAAGTTTGGAAGAGTCGAGATGTGTTCACCCTCTCTTATGGAGGTAAACCATTATATCTCATAGAATTAGGTGTAGCTCTTAGCTTGTGCTAGAGCATTATAGATTTAAGTTTCAAGGTGGCTTATTTCTCTTTCTTTATGAGTATAAGTCCTCACCTCTTAGGCATTCTCATAGCCTTGTGTTGTTCTAACATAAGTCTTAGCATTCTAATAAAATTTCAACTTAAATAAAAATAAATTCTCCTCTTCAAAAATATAAAGCCTCATCATAAGGTAGATTGGAGTATTCATTAGGCTTCCTAGTGTCTTGGATACTCCCTACTTATCCTCATATGGAATCCATCAATAAGTCTTCCCATTTGAACTCTTCTCATTTGATTTCCAAAAATAGTCAATCCTTTAATAGTTTAGGCTTAAAATCTTTGTAGACATTTATTGACTACTTTAATCGAGACTGTTCTTAAGAAATTTCCATTTCTTAGGATGTAATTAACTATGGAAGCTCCCTTTCATAAGGAACTAAGGAACCTAGCATAAAATAAACCATACTTTACTTATCCATTTAAAGTAGGGGATAGATCACTGGTATATACGTAGACCCATCTACCTTAGGAGTCCTTATTAGATAATTAGGTTCATTATAGAGTAATATTTCTATCTTTCGAGATAGTACATCAAAGCTTAATGTCACATCGATCACTTCAATAAGTACACCCTAAGTTCTGTGTGGTGTCCTTATGACTCCAAAAGTAAAATACCTTAGATTTGTTTGGCGACTCTGCTGAGAAAAGTTCTTCTCTCCATCTTTAGTAGTTAATCATTATCTCTAAGCATCGATAGTAGACTTATGTTTTTTATGTAAGTCCAAGACTATCATTCTTTCTATTGGGCACCTCACCTATTACATTCTTAGGTAAGTGTGGCCAACATACCAACATCCTTCAGGTTTTAGAACTCACTCCAGTAGGTTCTAAAACCCCTATTGGACCTTCAATAGGCAAAATTCAACCAAAGAAATAACTTAAATAAATGAAACAAATTCAACAAACTTCTAAGAAACTCCTTCCACAAATATGATAAAGGAAGGTTCATCCCCCATCTCAATATCTATTTAAGCTCACTTTTAGTGAAGTTCAAGTTAAACAAAACTTCTCCCCTCCAAATTATAAATCTCTCCAAAGTATATATAAACACCATCTAACATAATCAAGTTTGTTAAGATGATGGTTTCAATTCAAAGTTAAGTCAAAGAAAATAACAACCAAAGCAAAATCTAATCATACGCCTTTCTTTTCCAACAGCAGAAAGAAAGCCCAAGTCTTTCTTCTTTTTATGCAACCAATCTTTATGTCTTCTGGAAAGCTCATCTTTTCTTTTGCTTTGGGAGTGGATTTGGCCATGGATGAAGCCATACTCACCTCTACCCCAGTCATTAAGTTTGTTCTTGGATTTGAGCATTTTAAGGTTACTTGTGATGGTCCTACCCTTAGTATAGAGAGTAAGAAGGAGGTGGTTGATAAAAAGCCACTTTTGTAGTTTGATTTATAGTAAGATATGGACTTCCCATTGCTGAAGAGAAAGGCCTTAGAGGTTCCCACACCATGAGTGCCACTTATGCCTACCATAGTATCTATTAGGATTAGCACGGCCTCTACCGCAGCCCTAGTCTTTAAAGGGAAGTCAGTCTTAGCATCTGAGATTGTTTCCCCCACCTTCAAGGTCAATTCTAGCTCCCGTCATATGCCTTTGACTAAAATTCAATGTTGTAACACGAATAGAAAGATTATGATTTATTCGAGTGCATAGCTAAGAAGATTGAGGAAGCTTCCCATGTAGCTAAAGAGGCATCCACTCGTGAGACCTCTCCCATTCTTGGTGGTAGTAGGTTTCACCCCCTCTCAGCTACAGAGGGAGAGAAGGATGTGAGAAAAATAGTTGCATCACCCTGATGCCTTACTAAGTATGAGACATCATATAGGGATACGAGAATACCATATGATGGCCTTAGGTATGTGCTTAGGAGAGTTGGGAGAGCACATGGATGATCTAAGTCTACCACCCTACATGACTTGAGATGAGTTTTCCCTAGGGGTGTTAAGGCTCAGATCCGAAGAGAGAGGGCCTAAGCTAGCAATAGAGATAGAAGGAGGTTCACTAGGTGGTCGATGATAGCATTGATTGACCACCTTGATCGACAAGCTGATAAATCCAATCATTCATACCATATGGCCCTTACTGGTTCTAGCCATAGGAGGAGATCTTCAGTGAAAAGGCAATGAGTGTCATCATCACCATACCACTCCACTCACTGACCACCATCACCAGTTCATGTCTCACCATCCGAGGTTCCTACCAAGTATCATAAGTCAGCATTTGGAGAGAAGTCATCCCCCTTGGTGATACGACTATGTCCCAAGGAGCACACTCCATCCATCTTACTAGTTAATGTAAGGCCAAGCTGTTCAACTCGACCTCCAGCCTCGACAGTGGAGAGGAAGGAGTAGCGGTCCAAGAGTGTCGTAGTTGCTCCACCATCCCAATAAGAGAAGGAGGAAGAAGGGAGTTCTGAGTTGGCCCCTATGATTTTTGAACCAGTCATGGCTAGCACCTCTCTTGTCTAAGACATACAGTGCATCACCTCTTTGGATCATAGTTCAGTAGTAATTCATCACTTAGCATATGTCCTAGTAGTCTCGGCTCGAGTAGATGACTGATCTTTAGATGAGATAGACTATCATGCTGTAGTGAGACAGATAGTTGGGGATGACCATTCTGATCAGTAGGAGGGCATGGTAGATTTCAATGTTGATTAGGATGACCTCCAAGATGATGTAGCGGAGGTCCACATGGTTAATTCTTGAGGGTCCTTGCATAAAGAGTAGCCTAGTTATGGTGTTTATTTTTTACTCATCTGTATTAGGGGGGGGGGGGACACCATGATGGTGTAGAGGTGATCGGGTATGACATTGAGGAATAGTATCACTATCCTACAATGGACTTAATCACCTAATAAGGACTCCTAAGGCATGATGGGTCTTCAAATATACTAGAGATTTTCCCCTACTTTAAATGGATGAATAAAGTAGGGTTTATTTAGATCGGGTTCTAAAGTTCCCTATGGGGGGCAAGCCCCCATAGTTAATTACATCTTAGGAAAAGTGAATCCCTTAAGAATACTCTCGATTAAAGTAGACGATTGTTATCTCCAAAGAATTCAAAGATAAGAATATCAATAAATTGGTTATGTTTTAGAAAATTAAGTGGGGTGGATCAAAAAGGAAAGATTTATTATCAAAACCAAAGGAGATGAGTAGAGAGTGCTCATGATACTAGAAGCCTAGTGAGCACTCCAATCTATCCTATAGTTGGGCTTTATATATTTGAAATTGAGGAGATTTATTTATTTGAGTTAAATTTTATTAGATTGCTATGTATTATAATCTATCAACACAAGATTGTGGAAATGCCTGAGAGGTGAGAATTTATGCTTGTAGCTCACAGTAAATAACAATCTCAGATCATAAAATCTAGGGAGCTTTAGTAAGAACCAAAGCATGACCTAAATCTAAGCGAAGATGGGTATATGGTTTACCTACACAAGAGAGGATAAACCACCTGACTTATGGACTTATAATCACCTAGAGTGGCAGCCAGCTAACTCCTCCTAGCAAGTCATATGCTTTTGCAAGATGGCTAGGTTGTTCTTATTTAGAAAAAAAAAAACTAAGTCCTTAAACCGACTCCCTAAGAGACTACAACATGAGGGATGTGAATAATGATTTAATCTAATGCAAAATTTCATCAAATTTTATTTAATTTGGGACTCTTTATTTTGACACAGGCTATAGGATTTTGTATGCCTAAATGTATAAGAAGTTGATTATGGGCCAAATCAAAAGGGAAAGAGGTGTTCTTCCATCATAGGCTCTCAAAGGTTAAGCCCTTACTATCTAGCAAAGATGGAAGCCATCCCTTAACAAAAGTAAAATAAGATGATTATGCATGATATTAAACATATAACATCCAGCTAAGGGGTTACTAAATATTTTATTATCTTTATTTAAGTCCTAGGATTTTATATGAAGTTATGAGTTATTTTAGATGTTTAGTTATGAGTTGTTAGTTTGGGCAGAAAAATTAATTTTTATATTAGGAGCCTAAACCCATCCAAGCCATACAACAATCACCAATCATAAAGAAACTATGAAAATGCATGATTTTTCTAATACACAAGCTAAATAAAATATCAAACAATTTTATAAAGCTATCGTAAAAGAATAAAAGGATGATGCAGTCGAGTACCGCCATATAACCCAAAAAGAAAAGTGGGTAGCCGAGCTCTACCCTTAACAACCTAGATTATAAGAGAATAATTATAATTATAAATGATGAATGTTACGGGGGTCTTCACTCTTCATTCTTCATTCTTAATTTCTTCATCTGATTTGCTCCATTTCTTTCTTCCTTTTGGCTTGATTTAGATGTGCTTGCTCTAAAGGCATCACATGGTACATAAGACTTGGTCTTATAACCCAAGCTCATCCTAATCTCCCATAACACTTATCTTAATCCTAATGCAAAATTATATTAAAATAAGGAAAGTAAATCTAGCTACACCTGTAAAATAAATGTTTGCTAAACACACCATGCAACCCAAGCAGTTATAAGAATAATTTGGACTTAGCACCCCGCACATGGGTAACCAAGCCCACCTATCCTAACTTGGATTATGCTTAGGGGCATAAGCAACCTGCACAGCAAAAAATATTTATATTTTTATTACAGTGGCCCCTTAAGCACAACCCCTTGTAGAAAGTATGTTTAGGCTAATATCGGCCTAACATCCAGACTATGCACATACACCCTAACATCCAGTCTAATACATCACAAAATAAGCATACATCAAATCATACACCGCCCTAACATAAAGCTAAAAGTGGTAACTTAATCTAATATGTGTGCATTAAGGCTTGTGTGGTATGTTTTAACTAGGCTTTAGAGTTTAAATTTGCTAAGTGTGAGGGATTTAATTTATAAAGGGTTGAATTCTCTTTAAGTGATTTAATTGATTTGAAGATTTTACTTAGTGTTTTCTTTTATTTTATATGACCTACACTTAACAACTAAGTATTATAAAGAGAAAAAAGAGAGGGAACCTCTCTTTCATCCCTACCTTAATTCACTTCTAAAACAAGTTAATTAATCAATTTTCTTTAGTGAATGGCTTATTATATGTTTTAGTCAATCCTAAGTTTAGGTTCACTCTAAATAACCTTATTCAATAAGAAAGACATCTTAAGATTAATTAGAATGAATTACTATCACATAACAAATGTTCATTCATTTCTTTCCATCATATATATCATGCATATGATTAAATCCTAAACATACCTATACATACAATGTATGTCATAGCACACTTAAATGATGAATGCAAAGAAGTGTGTTTGGAATTTAAATATTTCATTTGATTGAATTATGAATGCATATTTTTAATAGAAAAAGGGAATTCTCATCCATTAGCTAAGTACACATTCACATGTACAAAAGTTTTAAGTGAGTATGTCATCATTATTCTACACCAAGGGTGTAAGGTACAAGATCTACTTAGGCTACTTAAAACATTGTATCCCAAGATGTCCAGACTAATATACCACTTTTCTTATATACATATGGATCTATAAGCAATTATAAGAATAGGAAAACCCATACAAAAGTAATATTTGATTTATTTGATTCATGCTTCTTATTCATTGGTTATATCATACATACATATATATAAGAGTTTTAAGTGAGTATGACACTATTGTTCTACACCAGGGGCATAAGGTACAAGATCTACTTAAGGCTACTTAAAGCCTTGCAGCCCTGGGATGTCCATACTACTATACCACTTTTCTTATATACATATGAATGTAGAAAAAGAACCATAAGAATGAGGAGTCATGTAAAAAGTCATATTTGATTTGATTATATGATTTACATATGTGATATGAAATTCTTCTTAAGTCTTAACATGGAGTTGCATAGGAGTAGATTTAGACAAATATTGTATTCTTTTCAAATGAACTCTACATTTGTAAATCCCATGCAAATCCATATAAGGTAAGGAAAGATAGCTTCATATTACATATCTTATATTATTAACACATGCAAACTTATAAATTTTTGTAATTAACATCAATCTATATATAATAATTAATTTATGGGCTTTTGAAGATAACTTTTGATTTAATAGTAATAATAGCCACACATATTTTTAATTTAAATCAACACATGCAATTTGACATAAAAGAAACCATTTCATTTAGTTAATTTTAAAAGAAATCAATGCATGATTACACATGGAAAGCAACATTTAACATGATTGGAAAGAAATAAAGGACCATAAGCACATGATCTCATTCATTCCAATTAATTCCTAAGTATAATTATACTAAATAAAGTTATTTAAAATAAACCAAAGTTCTTTAATAACATTTTTAATTTTGAGTTTGATTTTATTTAGAAAATAAAAGAGGTTTACTAATCCTAATCCCATTCCCCATGTGTGAGTTAATTTTGCTTTAATGAGGAAGTAATTAAGTTGATTTTATGGCCTAATTAGGTTAGGGTATGAATTAAGCCAATTAATTAACCCTTACCTACATCACCTTAAGTTAATTAACTAATTAATAATGAGCCAATATGATATGAAATCACATGAAAAGTAAATTTGCAATGCTCCTAAGAAATGAAAGGGGCCTAATGCAATTGGCTCATGATTAATAGTTAATTAGGCTTAAGGGATCTCACTCAACTACTTTTATGACTCACACATGTGAGCTAACCATAATTTTATTATCTCCCACTTTGGGTTATTTAACACCCAAAGAGCTACCAAAGTTTAATTAAGGGTTGCTTAGGTGTGAAGTGAATTTTAGATTGAGTTAATCAAGATTATTAATTAATTGATTGAATTCTTTGATTATATTTTTATTAGAATGATGAAATTAACTTAGGGAAAGGGATCAAGGAAAAGGCCTCAATACTAACCCCTAAGTCATTTCAAACACTCAATTAGGCTCTGATTTTTATCATGAAGATTAATTAATTAAGCAATTAATTACCTCATTGATCATTAACTAATCAAATTCCAAAAAATGAAGAAAACTTAGAAAATGAATTAGGAAAAGTAGCCCAACCACATTCCCTAAGCTCCCTTATTGTTCAATAGAGGTAATTAGGCTTAAATAATTAATTAAACCATTATTCATTCACTAATTATCACTAATTAAATTAAGAAAGTGATTAATACTTAATCAATTGATTTCCTTAATTAAGCAACTGATAAAATCCAAAAAAAAATGGGGGAGATAAAGGTCATCCCCCTAAACGTCCACAAAGAGTTAGAGATTAGTTGGGTGATTAATTAAGGAATAATTAAGCTAAGTAGATTTATAATTAAATCTTAATTAAGCCAAAATCACTATTTAAAATCAATTAATAATAATTTTCCTAGATTCTACTCTAAAATATCTTTAAAATGAGCCTAAGTTTGTATTTTTTTTTGGATTTTTTAGGATTAGTTACGATTTTAGAAGTTTCAGGCTTAAAATAGATTAATTAAGCCTAACTAAAGCCTTAATCCCATCGTGCCATATGGCGACAGAAGTGGTGCACTGACCTGACACACTTTCCACATGGCATGACGGGAGTGGCTATTTAAGATGTCACATCTAAAGGCTGACTCGGATGGCAGCAGACACACTAACTCTATGGGCCATCCGAACTAAGATCAGATGGCTACGATTAAACACACAATTTTGAAGGGGAAAAGAGAGGTTCTACACATGATCAGATCAAGACCGTTCATTATAATCATGATGAATAGATGGTCCATGATCTATCTCCTCCCAAGTAGCGAGTGACAGGTACCGTCCATCGATTATCACTCGATCTGAGCTCACCCAAGCTCGGATGGAGATGAAATTGATCTCACACCTTTAGGGAAGCATAACACACACATCTAACGGTGGAAGTCACACGAGGCATAAGTTTCCTTCATGAAGGACCAACTTATTTTGAGCTAATGATCAATTTTAATGGCATACCTCACCGGAGCTTGTGACCGACGGTTCCAACGATTAAGGAAGGTTCATTTGGTAGAAACGAAGCCTTGTTGAGCCGCACAAGCTTTGATTTGGTGTAGTTTTCTCAAAAGACCAACCCATGGCATGTAAACAATCAGTCTTGATTGAACTCCACCATCCGGCCATCAGGAAGCTTAGGAAATGATTCGTTTTAGCTCGTTTAGATCCAAGGATGGTGTGTACAAAATTAATTGCACTTTGGTTCGAAATGAAAAAATGGGAATCACTGGTTTGCTCCCCTATTTTGGTTTCACGTAAAACTGAGAGTGGGGATTTTGTGGAGCTCATGAAATGCAAGGGGGAGGCTCTAGGATCTCATTCCTTGACTATTAGGCTTGAATCGAGTGGTGTGTGTGACTTTGAGTGAAAATGAGGGGGGGAGGTGGCTACCATGGGAGTAATGGGTGACCTTGGTGGTTTGAAATGCTCCAATGGGAATAGGGAGGTGATTTCACCTCCCCATGAGTCATGGCTGACCCAACCACCTTTGGGTTAGGTCAGCCTTGGTCATTGGTGCCTAGGTGGACCTATGAAATGGTGTTAAGTGTCCAAGGGGAGGAAATGACCAAATTTGCATGTGTCTTATCTCATGGGATGCCCTAGACCTAAGAGCAAAGTGATCATTTGGCTATGGGTTTGATTTGGGCAGATTTAAAATGGGTCAAAAGTGGGTTAGCCCAAATTTCAAGTGGTTTGGAGTTTATTTGATTTGATTTGGCTTGATTTAACCTATTTAGGTCAAATTGGGTCAGGTTGAGTCAAGTTGAGAAATTGGTCAAATTAGGTCAAACTAAGGATTGGGTCAAGTTCACATGACTATTTGGGGTATATTGGTGTCATTGGTTTGGTTCAATTTGCTTTGGATTTTATTATGGCTCATTTGGGTTCATATAGGTCACATGGGTCAAGTTGACCAATTTGATCAATTTGACCAAATTAGGTTGTGTTAGGTGTTGAGTCAAGTTCAATTGGCTAATTAAAAGTGATTGTAGGCTTCAGTTTGGTTTTATTTAGAATTAATTTTGATTTTGGCTAATTTGATCCTTTAGGTCAATTTAAGCTAGGTTAGGTTAGGTTGACCAATTGGTCAAATTAGGCTCAATGTTGGCTTTGGTCAAGTTTAATAATCAATTTAGAATGAACTTGAACCATTAGTTGCAATCAATTTGGGTTAGATTGTGATTTGACTTTGGCTTTTTAGGCCAATTTGGGTCAACTTGGATGAAATGACCAATTGGACTTGGTTTGGCTCAATTAAGGGTTTGGTCATGTTCAATCATTGATTATGAATTGGTTTAAATCAAAGGTTTCAGTCAATTTTGCATATGGTGGATTTTGTCTAGTTTGGGTTTCATTTGAGCTAAATATTGACTTGATCAAAAGCTAGGTTTGACTTAGTTTGACCCAATTCAAGGTGGTTGGTCACCCTAGGGTGATTGTTGGTTATGTTGTGAGGTTTAAATGGGCATAGTTCAATCCAATTTGGGTTGGATTAGAACTTAGCTCAAGAAGGTCTTTTAGGTCACTTTAGGTCAAGTGGACCTAAATTGGTCAATTGGCTTGATAATGGCTTGATTCAAGTTTAGTTGAACTCACATATGAGCCTAGGATTGTAATATAAATCCAATTGCAAGTGTTTTGGAGCCAAATGGGTTTTGGTTCATATGATAATTTCAAGCCAAAAAGGTCAACAAGGACTTGGCTTGGGTTGACTTGGGTTTGGTTTGACAATTATGGTTTATGTTTATATTTGGGTCAATAATTGTAGGAATTATTTAATCAAGAAGAAATTCATGAGTTTTGAATTTATTTGGGTATCATTTAGCCAAGTTCAAGAATTTAGCTAAAAGGGCTAAAATTGGGAATTTGATTTGATTTGGACTTGGTTTTAGTCATTTGGACTTATATTTTATTTATATTTGTGAATATAAATGAAGATATAAATGGTTCATGAAAAAATCACTTGAGTTTGGAGTGATTTGGAAGCAAATTTGATTAAGCTTATGAAGATTGGTCTATAAGGCATAAGAAGGGTCTAGATTTGGCCTGATTTATTTTGATTTGATTTGGAGGGTTTGAACTTGGACTTCATTTATATTTATGAATAGAAATGAAAGAATGATTGATTTATGAAAAAATCAATCAAATTTGGGTTGGCTAAGCATATGAAGATGGTTCATATAACTTAAGAAGAGATTTTGGAGTTTGGATCTAATCATGGGTTTCAATCATTTGATAGTTGGATTTAATTTAGAATTTGGATTAGGATTTGAATTAAGATTGAATTTGATAATTGAGAAAATCAATTGGATTAAGGTTTATTTGAATTTGGTTAAGGCTAAAATCAAAGGGCTTAGGAAGGGATTTGGAGTTTGAATTTAATCATGGGTTTCAATCATTTGATAGTTGGATTTGATTTGGAATTTAGATTGGGATTTGATTTGAGCTGGAAGAAGGAAGCAAGGATTGGGTTTAAGCTATAGGGTAGAGAAGTCCTACTTAATCCTTAAGGCATAACCTATCCCTATGGCTAACTCTTCTAAGTCTCTAGGGTTAGGTTAAGTGTTCACCTAATCACTAGAAGTGTCTTAAGACTAAAAAAACTCTTAGTTTCTATAAGAGTCCTAGATCTACGATGAGCAAGTTGGGAGCTCACTCCAAAAGTGAGGTCAACACTAGCCAAGAAGTTCAGGGTGTTGCAGTTGGGGAAAGTGAGGCATCAAACTCAACTCAATGGCTCTAACAAATCAAACTCAAGGATGATCAGATTGATAGAATGAAGAGGAGAGTAGAGGAGTTGATGGAAGTAGTGTTAGCATTGCAGAATCAAACAACTGTCCTCCAACCCACTCTTATGGATGTCGATAGTCTTAAATTAGTACATGTCCTAGACCATCCAAAGAGCATCACTCCAATGGATGAGGATATTGGTAGCTTGCATAAGAATACAGTTGATAGCATCTCCATTCATGAGAAGGATATCAAACACATGGTAGAGCAATAAGTGAAGGAAGTGTTGGCACAGGCCGAAGGGAGCTCATCGGTTCCAATGGATAGACCTTACTTAGAGGAATTCAATGTAGTTTAATACTCCAAGGGTTTTGTGCCACCATCCCTTAAGATATTTGATGGCATTGGGAACCCTAGACATCATATAGCACACTTCAGGGCTAATTGTTGCAATGCTGATGGTAGTGTGTCATATTCTTCAAGTAGTTTGTCAATAGCCTTTCTAGAGTTTCCTTTGATTGGTACATTATTGACCTCATTTTTAGAATGAGCTCTCAGCCCCTCCATCTTAGACATAGGACTTCTCTTAGACATTAAGAGTTCCTTAGTCCTAAGACACATTTAGTGATTAGGTGGACACTCAACCTAGCCCTAGAGACTTAGAAGAGTTAGCCATAGGAATAGGTCATGCCTTAAGGGTGTTAGGAAAATTTGCCTACCCTTAGCTTAAACCACTCCTCACCTTCCTTCCTTCAATTCAAACTCCAAATCAATCTTATTTGATTTTCTCCAAACTCAAACCAATGCCACATGATTGAAATCCATGAATGAAATTCTTAATTCCAAACTTTCTTAAGTCCTTAATCTTCTCTTAAGGACTTAGCCTAAATCATGATCAAACCAATTCAAACTCATGAGATCTTCTAATAACTCATTTACATTCTCATTTATATTCACATATATAAATGAAATATAAATTCAAATCAATCAAATCAAGTCCAAAAATCAAATCTAAAACTCCAAAATTTCCTAAGTCGTTTAAATTTCCTCTTCAAGACTTAGCCTAAATCATGATCAAATTAATTCAAAGTCATGAGATTTTCTCATAACTCATCTATATTCTCATTTATATTCACATATATAAATGAAATATAAATATAAATCAATCAAATCTAAATCCAAAATTCAAATCCCAAAGTGACCTAAAGGGTCATGTTGAGCCAAATTAAAACTTAACTAAAATTGATTGGAAATAAAGATACCAATCCACTTCATATGACTAACCAAACCTAAACCAACCCATGACCTAGCTCAAATAGGTAAAATAGGTTAGATTGGTCAACTTGACCCATTTGACCTAATGAAGTCATATGAACCAAATTCAAACCTAAACCAACTTGAATCAAACCAAAGCCACCAAAATATTTCAAATGGTCATATGAACTTGACCCAACACTTGGTTTGACCCAATTTGACCAATTGGTCTACTTGACCCACGTTGACCCATTTTCACCTAAATGGGTCAACATGAGCCAAACCATATCAAATGAACTCCAAATCCAATGAAACTTAGCCAAACCTATTTTCTCAACATACCCAACATATCCAAATTCAAAAATCAAACAAATGACCATTCTACCCTAGGCCATAGAACAAATTTTGGTCAAATCCATGGGGAATTTGGTCAATTCCTCTTCACATCTACTTGATACTTTCCTAATAAGTCAAGTAAACCCTATGGAGGGTGACGCACCCAACTAAATGGGTTTGGTTCAGCACAACTTTACCCAAGGCCAAAATTAAGCACATGGCTCAAATTGGCCACATGGGAATCATGCTCCCACTCAATTTGAAGCACATGGGGACTTAACATTCCACTCCCTAGCCCAAACTGATCATGTGCAAGCCTATAATAGATAAAAAAAAAACCCACTGCCTAAGGTTAATTGGATCAAAATGGCAAGTGAAGCTTCGACCGTCCGATTTCCTAAGGGGATATATACTCCCCCTAATTCACTTCAATTCCAACACAGCTTAATTCAATTCAGTAAAGAGGAGTGTTAGGAGTCATTATAAAGAGTTCCTAAGCTCTATAAAAGGATTTTGAATTGGCCATTCTTGGTTTTCCCTTAACCAAAAATAGGGGAGCTCCAAGGATTTGCCAACTTCCACTACACTCTAATTCAAGCAAATTTCTTTTGCACACTCCACCAGAGGGTCAAGTTGAGCATGCCCAATCCCTTTCCCAAGCTCCAAAGGTAGAGGAGGACTCACCTATATGAAAGTTGTAAGGAAGCTAAGGAGGGGTTGGTCCATAGAGTTATCCACTCAACCTCAAGAGCTAAAACTTTCACCAAAGCTTCATCTCAACTAGACGAAGCTCCTCCAAGGGAATCAAGCTCCAGTGATCACCTCCAGTGAGGTATGCCATTTTTCGATCACTAAACTCAATGTGGTGTGGAGCTTTGTGAAAGAAATTTTGATCCCATGGAATTTTGACCATTAGATATGCTTGCCATTAGGGTTAGATGGTGTGTTCAAGATTTCATCCCAATCCGAGCACGATCGAGCTCAGATCTTCCCTTTGAAAGTGGACACTCCATTATTCCTTAGGGAAGAATAAGGATGATCTCTGGCCATCCATCTGCGCATTTTGGATGGACGACCGAAATTAAATCCTATTTTATATCCTATTTTATCCTTTTAAAATCACAGATTAAATCCTAGTCATTTGATCCTTGATCGAATGGTGGAGGCAAAAGCGTGTAGCACTGCCACCACGCAGTGCTATGATGTGATGTTTAAGTGGCAACTTACAGGATGACATGTGTAAAGCATAGCCTCGTCAGCACGTGCGTGGTGTGTCATTGGATTAAGTGATTAATTAAGATTTAAATAATTCTAATTAATCCTCTAAACTTCTAAAATTTACATATCTCTAATGAAAAATTAGAAAAATATAAGGCTAATTGCTACTGAAAGATAATTCAATCTAAAATATTCTAAAATTAGTTTTAATGGATTTTGAATATTGCCTTTCTCTAAATTTAGGTTTTATTAGAAATATTAATTTATTAATTACTCCCTAATTAATCCATTGATTAATCTCAATCTTCTTGAGTGTATTTTGGGGGATGACTTATGCCTCCCCTAATTTTTTTGAGATTTATTGGTGGATTAATTGGGGAAATTGCTAATTCATTTTCTAATTACCCCTTTATGTAATTAAGATTAATTAAGGGTTTGATTAGTGTTTTAACCCTTTTTTGAAATTGATTAAGGTCTATTTCAGTAAATAGGAGATTTATGGAATAATTTTTGGGGTATTTCCCCAAGCTATTCCATAAACCCACTTTTCTCTCTTAATCATCTCTTAATTAAGGGCTAATTAACTAATTATCCTTTTAATTAATTTCTTAAAATTATAATACTTTCCAGAACTTAATTAATCTACTTTGGGTAGATACTTAGGTGTTTAAGAGCCTAAGTTCAATTAAAGAAATCAAAACTCAACTCATATATGTGAGGGGTGTTTTGAAATTACTTATGGTAAACCCCTTAGCTTAATTAATTATTAATCATGAGCAAAATTGCATTAGGCCCCTTTCATCCTAGGTGCATTGAAAATTTAAATTTCTTGTGAGATTTTATGTCATCTCATTGGCTCATAATTATTTGATTAACTATGCTAAGGTGGTGTAGGTAAGGGTTAATTAACATGTTTAATTCATACCTTAACCTAATCAAAGTATAAAATGAATCTAATCATCTAAAAATTAAACAAAAATATCAAACACATGTGGGAATGGGTTAGGAATAACAAACTCAATTCATATATTCAAAATAAAATAAAATTCAAAATCAAATGACAATCATTTTAAATAAACATTGATTTACTTTAAGCTTCCTTATTTCATAAGATTGTCTTTAGGATTTAATTAAATTGAATGTGTTTACATACTTTCATTGATTTAGTTCTTCCCCAACATGTTAAATATGTGTGTCATACGATTTCAAGCATCCATGCTTTTCAAAAATCAAATTTAAAATGAAAATGTTTCCTTTATGTTAAATTGCATGTGTTGGCTAAAGTAAGAATATGAGTGGCTATTATCACTATTAAATTCAAATTATTTTCAAAACATATGAATCAATTATCAAAACTGAAAGTGTGTCACATATATTTTATTTATAAGTTTGCATGTGAGTAAAATACAAGGTTGTGCTTAGTGTAGGTTTTTTTCTTGTCTTCTCTTTTAGTATAGTTTTGAATAGGATTTGGCAAGGTGTATGGTTCATTTGAAAAGAACCTAACACTTGCCTAATTCCATATCCTATTCATTCCTATACTATCACTTAAGAAGGATACCTATGATTGTAGATGTAAATTGCATAAACAAAAATAAATCAATCAACACCAACTTTTGCATTCTTTCTTTTCCATTCATTTCTTTTGTACACGTGCTTGTATTTAAGGAAAGTGGTATATTAGTCTAGAAAACCCCAAGGTTGTGAAGCTTTAATTAGCCCTAAGTAGGTCTTGTACCTTACACCTCTGTTTAACAATGGCATCGTACTCACTTATGTCTTTCATACATTCATATGTGCATGTAAAAATTGGATAAGAAATCCCTTTGCTACTTAATGAAAATCATGCATAATAAACATCCAAATTTTCTTAAATGAACTACTTAGCATGCATCATAAAGTGTGCTAAACATTCCCATTTTCATGTATAGATATGTTTAGGACTCCTTCATATGCATGTTATACATGTTGGGAAAGCAGTGAAGTGATGTATGTTTTGTGAATTAATTTCATTTTACTTAATTTTAAAATGTCTTTCTTTTGAATAGGTTTGTTTAGAGTTCATCTAAACTTAGGATTATTTAAAACACTTAATTAAAATATTCACTAACCAAAACTAAAACATAAATCCTCTTTAGAAATTACATAGGTTAGGGAAGGAAAGAGAAGTTCTCTTCTCTTTCCCTCTCTTTATAACTTAGTAATTAATTGTAAGATTCATTTAAACCCAATCAAAACATAAAATAAAATCAACCCAAAATAATTAAATCACTTAAATGAAACCCTCCTCTAAGTTGAACTTGCTTCACACTTAGAAAATTTTAACTTAAAGCCATAGCTAAGCATACCACACAAACCTCCAAAGCACACACATTAGGCTAAGTCACCACTTCTAGCTTTAGGTTAGGGCGGTGCATGGTTTGATGCTTGCTTTTATTTTGTGATATATGCTTTAGTGTCGATGTTAGGATGTATGTGCATATAATGAATGGTAGGGCGATCTTAGTCTAACTATTGTCTTCTGCAAGAGATTGTTCTTAAGGGGCGTTGTAATAAATAAAAATATAAATACTTTTGTTGTGCAGATGCTTATACCCCTAAGCATAATCCAATAGGCCAAGTGGACTTAGTCACTTATGTGTGGGGTGATAAGTCCAATATACATGCTTGGGATTTGGTGGTTTGTTTAGTTAACCTTTATTTTGCAAGTATTAGCTAGATTTACTTTTCATTTTCATGTAATTTTTGTAATTAGGATTTTGGAATGGCTGCTATGAGGATTAGGATGAGCATTGGTCATAAGATTTCATCTTATGCATCATGTGAAGCCTTTGGAGCATCCACCTTCTAACCATCCAAAAGAAGGAACCAAAGAAGAAAGAAGAAAAGAAGAAGAAAGAAGAAAAGAGGAATAAAGAAATGAAGTTTGAAGACCCCCATAACATTGAGTTCCTTGCTTAATTATATGTAACTCATTTATAATCTGGGTTGTATAAGGGTAGATCTAAGCTACCCAATTTGTTTTCAGGTTTGTACGATGGTACCCGATCAAAATGGCCTCGTATTCTTTAGTGATTAGCTTTATAAATTGATCGATGATTTGTTTAGCTTGTGCATTAAGTGGCATCCTTCCCTAATTTCTTCCTTGCTCTATGTACGGCCTAGATGTGGATTAGGCTTTTAGGGAAAAATAAATCTTTTACCAAATTTAATAATTCAAAATTAAAATTAAAGAACTCATATCCTCACCTAAAGCTTAGGCTAAAATCAAGAAAAAATAATTAGCAACCCCTTAGCTGGATGAGTATTTCTTTTATAACATCATGCAAAAATGCATATTATTTTCACTCTTGATTAGAGAGCTTCCACCTTTTCCCTTTGAGAGCCATGGTGGAAACACACCTCCTCCCTTCTCAGTGATTTTGGCCAATAATCTCATTTCTTCTACATTAGGCATACAAAACCTATTAGCCTCAGTCAAAATGATTGTCCAAAAAATAAAAATAAAATGAAATCTGAACTGTATTAGATTTAGGTCATTTGAATCATACCCTTACATGATCTAGTCTCTTTAGAGAGTGAGTTTAAGGACTTAGTCTCCTTATAAATAATTAACAACCTAGCTATCTTGCATAAAGTACATGACTTACCTACATGAATTTAAAACTGTAGGAGGAGTTAGTTTGCAACCACTCCCAGGTGGTTGTAAGTCCAAGCAGTCGAGTGGTTTGTCCTCTCTTGTGGAGGCAAACAAAATAGTCATTTTCACCTTAGATTTAGGTTGTGCTTTCTGCCTTCGCCAAAGCTCCCAAGATTTAGGTTATGAGGTCACTTCTCCTCTTTGTGGGTCATAAGCATAAATCCTCACCTCTTAGGCATTTCCATAATCTTGTGTTGTGGAATCATAAGCCCTAAATTTATAATGAGAAATTCAACTCAAGCAAATTAAATCAATTTCAAAAATGTAAAGCCTAACCATATGATAGTTTGAGATGCTTTCTAGGTTTCCTAGCATCATGGGCATCTCCTTCTTATCTTCCTTTGGCTATGATAATAACTCCCCCCTCTTTGATCAATCCCATTTGATCTTCCAAAATAAGTTAATCGAATGATAGTTCTACCTATTGAAATCTTTGGAGACAATGATCATTTACTTTAATCGAGAGTATTTCTAAGAGATCTCATCCCTTAGGATGTAATTAATTATGGGGGCTTGCCCCTGTAGGGAACTTAACAAACTCAGTTTAAAATAAACCCTACTTTACTTTTCCATGTAAAGTAAGGAAAGAATCTCTAGTACATATGCAGACCCATTGTCCTTAAGAGTCCTTATTCGGGTGATTAGGTCCATTATAGGGTGGTGACTTCTATCTCTCGAGATAGTACACCTCTTCTCAATGTCATACCCGATCACCTTAATAAGAACATCTGTTGATCTACGTGATGTCCCAACAAGGCATATTTTTTATATATTTTTGTTTTCCTTTATCCTCTTTTCCCAAAAGGGGGATAGACGAAGGCAGAATCATATAAAAATTTTCCACCACAAAATTTTTTGGCGACTCTGCTGGGGATGGTTCCACTCTCCATTTTTGGTAAATGTTCATTATCTTCAAGTATCGATATTGGGTTCATACTTTGGTATGAATCTGAGACTATCTTTCTTTCCATTGGAACTTAGCTTATTTCATTCTTAAGTTGAGTTAGCCAACATCTTAGGTTTTAAGACCTCACCACGTATTGGTCTTAAAACCCCTGTTGGGTTCTCCAATGGGTAAAGATAAAAAAGATCTAAATAAAAAATAAAAACATTTAAAGACTTCCTCCTTATCATTTTTTTGATAGGTAAAAGTTTATTCTAAATAATAAAGGTAAAATAAATTTTTTTATAAAAATCTTGCTTTTCAAAAAGAACTCTTTCAAAAATGCACATAATAAAGTATTTTCCATAAAATTTTCTTAAATCACCCTCATTTAATAATTTTCATAATTGTTATATGTAGGAATCTTCAAAAATAAAACTAACAATCTTTTCCAAAAGCACAAATGAACACCTTCTTTCAATTCATTTTGATGAAGATTTCATTTTCAAAAGTAAAATGAACAATCATATTTCCAAAAGTCAAAATCAAAATCAAAAATAAAACTTTCAAAAAGCGCACATGAACCTTTCCATTCAATGCACTCACACCTATTGAATTGAAGTTTCATTTTCAAACAAAACTAATTTTTTTCAAAAGCACATATGAACATCTCCATTCATGATACCCAAATTTATTAAATGAAGATTTCATTCCCAAATAAAAATAATATCATTTGGAAATCCCACTTAAACATATCCAACTTATGATTAAGTTGGAATTCCCTCTTTAAAAAAAAGCAATAATCAAACACAAAACAAAATGTTCACATTTTTTAAAAATAAGATTGACTTCCATTTCTACATACCCAAATTTGTTGAATGGAAGTCTTCTTTTCAAAAATCAAAACTTACCAATCATATTTTCAAAATTCAAAATATATTTGGAACTTCATTTAGCTTTCTCAAATTTGCTAAGTGAAGTCTCCAAACTCAAAACCAAAAATTTTCAAACACATTTCGAACTTCATTTAGCATACTCAAATTTGCTAAGTGAATTCTCCAAATTCAAAACCAAAAATTTTCAAACACATTTGGAACTTCATTTAGCATACTCAAATTTGCTAAATGAAGTCTCCAAATTCAAAATCAAAAATTATCAAACACATTCGGAACTTCATTTAGCATACTCAAATTTACTAAATGAAGTCTCTGAATTCAAAATCAAAAATTATCAAACACATTTGAAACTTCATTTAGCATACTCAAATTTTCTAAGTGAAGTCTCCAAATTCAAAATCATAAATTTTCAAACACATTTGGAACTTCATTTAGTATACTCAAATTTGCTAAGTGAAATCTCCAAATTCAAAACCAAAGATTTTCAAGCACTTTTGGAACTTCATTCTTTAGCATACCAAATTTTCTAAAGAGAAGTTTCCTTTTTCAAAACTAAATCAAAACACAAAAAATTTTGAACACATCTTTTGGAATTGCATTTAGCATACTCAAATTTGTTAAGTGAAATTTCCATTTCACAAAATTAAATGGAACTTCATCTTTAGCATACCATATTTACTAAAGTAAAGTCTCCACTTTCAAACAAAAATAAATAAAAAAAAAGGAAACACATTAGGATTTCCTTAGCATACCCATATTTTCTAAGGATCCTACTTTTTCAAAAATCAAAATATCCAATGCAAATGAAACACTCAGGATCTTCTTAGAATAATCAAATTTGCTAAGAATCCTATTTTCAAAAATCAAACAAAACACACTTGGGTTCTTCACTTAGCATACCAAAATTTTCTAAGTGGGAATTCTAAATTTCAAAATAAAATAACAATTCACAAAAAGAAATAATTATTTTCAAATACTTCACTTAGCATACCCAAATTTGCTAAGTAAAATTCTAAATAAAAAACAAAACCAATTGACCCTAACTTTAACATACTCAAATTTGTTAAAGGAAAGGGCCCTCAAATCGAAATATAAACCTGTGGAAGCATAATTCTAAATCTGCTAAATTCAAACAAACATAAACCTGTGGAAGCATCCTTCTAAAAATATTTGAATTCACTTTTCAACATACCTAAATTTGTTGAAGTTGGATCCATATTCAAAAATTTCTCTTTCCAATCAAATTTCTAAATCTTCTCAAATCCATTTGAATCCCACTTAACACTTCCAATATGTTTGATGTGGGTTAAAATTTTCAATTCAAATTCAGAAATCAACAAAAATAGAAATCCGATCCAAGCTCGTTTCCAATATTGTAGATTCTTAGCATCAATACAGCTACAGTTCAGTCTTTCATTTTTTATAGTTGATTTGAAATGACAGGCTCACAGAAGTTTGTGTTCACTTTCCCTCACGACATGGACTTGGCCTTGGACCAAGCCAATTTTCCCCGAATGGATCATACCCACCTTATTCATTTCGGTAGGGGATTTGAGGGAGTGAGGATCACATGTGAGGGCACTCCCCTCAGAACTATCAGTAAACTAGGGTGGCTGGGCAGAAGTCAGTTATCTAGATTGATTTACCTTTAGATTATGATATCTCCTCATTGAAGAGGAAAGTAGTGGCAGCCCCACTAGCTTTAGTAGGACCAAAGACTAGCCCTAGTTTCTGCATACAAGAGCCTGTTGCCCCTGAGGGCTCCCCTGATCTCAAGGATTGCCTCCCCTACTTTTGAGTATGGGTCTAGCTCTGACTCCTCTCATCCTGCTAGAACACAATGAAGGAACAAAAATCACATGATTAAGCAGTATCATATTAGGATTACTAGGGAGATGGAGGCACGCCTGCTCACCTATGAGTTTCCTTTTTTTCACCATTGGTTACAAGAACTTATTCATCCTCTCTTTAAGTTAGATAGAGAGGATGCTAGTAGGATTTGTACTTCACCTCCACCAATGGTTCAACATCACCATCGCTACTGGTAGAGGTCATGTCGACATTTGATCGCCTTGTGCCGTGATGGAGCTTATAGACGCTCGTGAGTCTGAGCTCAATTTGATTTGAGATCCATCATTGGGGAAACATAAGAGGGCCGTGAGAAACCCATACATCTCATATTACCAGAGGGAGGGAAGGCACCAGAGCTTCTGCACTCATCGATTTTCCACCAATGAGTTACCCACCATAACAAATCATTCTACATGGGACCAAATAGGATAGATCCTCATAGAGAGTTGGTGTCCACCACACGCTTCTACCGCCATCACCGCCAACATCATAACATCTGCCCATCAAAGGCCATGAAGGCCATATACGGGAGAAGCTGCACTCGTGATCCAGCCTACCAGGATCTTACTCCCTATAATGCCTACTGCGAGCTTTTCTACCCGCAGAGGAGTGGTGACCCCAAAGCATAGTCATCCCTTCACCACTCCACCGCCATGGATATGGAGATGGTAGCAGTTATTGTAGAGGTAGCAGATGATAGCCCAACTGCACCGATAATAGTGGAACCTCCTAGGAATTTCACCCCTTTCATAATTAGTGACAGTCAAGAGTGTGTCTCTTCCAGTGAGTATAGTCCCCATAGGATTAACTCTCAAGCAAGAAGGAGGTCCGTGCCTCAGGCATGATAGTGATCACATCACCAAAATCATGTTCATTCATTGATCATTCTCAGGAAATAGAAATATTATCTTAAAAAAAAAGGAGATTATGGGTATGACCTAATGAGGAGAAGGTTTGATCCCAATGAAAGATGATTTGTTGGAGACTCTGGGTCTATATGGTAGATAGGATCCTCAAGGAGCAAGAGCCATGGAAGGTGATGAGGTTGATCAGAAGACAACCAATCACCTCACTCACCAATTAAGATGAGCATAGATAGATGGGAGGCTTGAGGACTTGTTAGCAGATTTCGTAAAAGCTAGCTTCATCCTACTACAACCATATTATTAGCCAGAGTTAGTGTCTAGACCCACCAAGACCTTACCTCCAAGCAAGGTAGCACTAGCATGTATGGAAGGAAAAGTACCTCCATACAAGAAAAGACATCAAATCCATGAAAAAAGTGAAGGAAGTGGCTCAATCCCGTGAGGATCATCAATTCCAAAGGGTACTACCCTGAGTAATTTGATGCAATCCAATATCCCAAGGGTTTGTGCCACCTTCCTTCAAAAGCTTTGATGGTGAAACTAAAGATGTACACCCCTGACATAATCTTGGCGCTAATGCCTCACAGTAGAGGATTGCTTTGATTGGTATGAACTACCTAATGATTCTAAAAGACATCGAGTTGGAGCAACTCTTTATCATGAGAGGTTTGCTGGAGCTCAAGAAGGGTTACCATAGTGATCTCATACACTGTGTGAGTCCTTA
The DNA here is from genome assembly GCA_021442155.1 of Cymbidium sinense. Classification (NCBI taxonomy): domain Eukaryota; kingdom Viridiplantae; phylum Streptophyta; class Magnoliopsida; order Asparagales; family Orchidaceae; genus Cymbidium; species Cymbidium sinense. The sequence goes on along the minus strand of CM038227.1, from coordinate 66,608,051 downwards.
TTGATTATATTCTTCATCCTAAGTATGAAATGTCAGAAATTCTGAGCAAGATGCCATTGAGATTCTTCAAAAGAATATCCATGGCCTGGTCATCTTCATGCTTAAGGGCTTCACTATCAAAACATTTGAGAAGCTAATCAACAAGACAGCTAGTCTATAAGGAGAGGCCAAAAAGCTTCATTTTCAAGGCCAGTTAGCCAAAGCAAAGCCATATAAGGTCTATGAAAAGAATCCAGGAGCAGTGACAATGGTAGATAAGGGGAAGCAACCAGTTAGAGATTAGTCTGAGAGACCATGGCCTTAGCGGCCTCCACCTCCTTTGCCACCGAGCACCTGGCCTCATAGTGGCCTCCATGACACCCTCACTCCCACCATATCTCCAGCGTCACACATACCCGCTAGGTAGCTATGGTCCACTACTCTTTTAGATAAGCTTAACAAACCTTATTCATTTAAGAGGAGGTAATTAGAAAGATCTTTAAGAATCTCTTAAAGAAGTCTAAATTTTAGCTACCTGAGCCTAGGAGACCGGAGGAAGTAGGCAAAAGTCATGATCCTAACTTTTTCCCCTACCATCATACGCTAGGCTATGTTTTGGAGGATTGCTTCACATTCAAGGATTGTCTTGAACATAGCTTCAAGATCGATGATGTAGTTATTCCAAAGTAATACGTTGTGGAACAATCAGCTAGTTCCATTAGGGTAATCCTTGGGGATACATGTGATCTTTCCAAAACTAAATATGGTTGGGATATTTCTTTATCTAAAACCTCTAAAATGATCATCCAAAAGATCAAGAAACTTTTCTTGTAGGATACTGAGTCAGCTCAAACCACCAACATCAAGGATGGTTTGCAAGTTCTAGTGTCAAGTCGAGGAAAGGGAGCTTTCGGCAAATATAGCATGTAGAGGATATCCCAGTAGCACAACTACCAACCGAGTCTAGCCTCCAGCCTGCAGTTGCAACTCCCACACCGGTGACTTCCTCTACTTTAGCTAGTTCTTCTTCTTCTACTACTAGTAGAACTCTCAATGAATAAGGGCATCAAATCCCTTACCCCACTCACTTTACTTGATTTCTACTTTGTACTACCCCCAAACAAATCCATGAAATTAAAGAACAAAGCTAGCTTGAATTACATCTGTGTCACTTCTGATAGGTTGTCTTCTTCTATACCTGATGATAACTCTTCAAGTCAAAATAACTATAATAATTTCGATCTTCCTCTTTCTGATTCAGAGTTAGACTTTCCTACTCTAAATACTTTGGATTCACCACTTGAGATATACACTCATTCAATTCTAAGGGTCTCATAGGAGAAGTTGTATGTGAGCTTGACATGTAGGTAGAACCTTCCATTACCCTACCACAAGAAAACACCAAAGTCAACCTCCATAGTGGCAAGGTTCTAACTCCTAGGGCAGCACCTCAAGATAGAGGGAAACAAGTCATTGGTACAGAGGCTCGAGAAGCCCCTCCACAGGACGCTCCACCCTTGATATGCATGTGAGGTCCAACTCAAGGTGGACTACAATGTCCTTTCTCATCTAAGAAAGTTATCATCTAAGCAAAGCATATACGATGCCCCTGTCTTATCCAAAGAAATAAGGAATCATTAATCAAGACTCTCCTTGATCTTGAGATATGCTTAGCTCAGCTAACCGCTATAGGTGAGGAGACACATTATACAAAAGAAGCTCAAGGGATCACCTTCACATATGAAGACCTTCTTCTAAGGGATTTGGAGCATAACCCTACATCATTGACATGGACAAGTTCGGACTTGCCGAGTTCTCATGGATCCGTGCATGGTGAACATTATGAGTCTAAAGACCCTTTCCTATTTGAGGATCATCTCACACTCAGGAGATGGATGATGTTGAGAGGATTCAATGAACAAGATGAGCGGGCTTTATGTTCCATAGTGTTATCTTTGGAGATAGGTGACTGGAAGATTGAAGCCAAGTTTTGCATCATTTATTCGAATACTTCATTCACTGCTTTTCTCGGTAGGCCTTGGATAATCAAAATAAGATCATTCCATCCTCCCTCCATCAATGCATCAAGTTTAGAAAAGATGAGATTGAATATTGTATCAATGGGGATGAAAAGCCATTTTCAGTTAGAGAGGTTGAGATTTATAAGGATGCAACATACTATCTTCCTCAAAATGCCCTTTCTCGTAAACTTGGATAAAATTCAAACTCAAAATCAAAAGAAAAAGAAAGTGAAGAAAAATAAAAGATAAAAGATAAAGAAAATAAAAATGGAAATCCAAGTGGACAAGAAAGGGGAATTGAGGAAGTAATAGATCAGCATATTACATTCCACCCATAGTTCATTCCATCATATGAGCATGTGGGTAGGATGGCTCAACCTCCACTAGATAGAGGCAGAGGCAGAAATAGAGGCATTTCTAGAGGTGGAAGACCCCCTGGTTGGCCATCAGCCAATAGAGGTTGTGTTCCAGTTCATAGGAGTACCCTACTATTCATATATACTTGGAATCTATCTCAGAGGATGAGTCTAATGTGATTAGTATACCAACCAACCCCTCTCAGCGGGTTCCATTGGAGGTGACTTTTGATCCAATCAGAGATGAAGACTAGGCCTCCAGACAAAGCAAAGTATTCAAATTAGGTTTATGTGAAACTATTAGGCAGCAGCTCGGAACCTTAGTTCTAACCTCACTTACATCCCAGAAAGTTGAAGGTTTAGAAGTTAAGGAAGTCCCTATGTCTTCGAGTGAAATGAAGCTGAAGAGATTCATTTTAGGATCATCATCCTCAAGTCCTGAAGTTGATGTAGAACTTGAGGAGGATACATTTAAAGAAATAATGGAATTATCATTTGACTTTTACTCGCCTTGTGTTCGTAATCTAATACAAAATGGTTTAGTTCCTCATTCGTGGTCCAGGTACAGGTCAGAGTACTTTGAAAAGCTATGGAACAATATAGGCAGGGAAGCATAATCAAGAGCAGGACTAGGATTTGGTACAGTGGGTCCAGTCGATGATGACAATTAGTGCTTGGTTGTTACCAATCATTTGGAGTATGATAGGTTATTTTCACACAACACCAACTCTTATGAGAATGTGTGTTTAGAAACCTCAGATGATCCAAATGATCTTTAAATCAAAGAGGCACCTCTAGAATTTGAAGAGGAGATTCATTCAATAATTGACAAGCTTAAAGAAATCAACCTCAGGACAGAAGAAAATCCACGCCCGACGTACATCAGTTTGTTGCTAAATGAAGAAAAAACCAATGACTTAGTTAGGCTATTGATTGAGTTTAAAGACTACTTTGCATGAAGTTATGAAGAAATGCCCGGATTATCTCCAAATGTAGCAGTCCACAAACAAGCAATAGATCCTAGTGCTAACCTTATCAAGCAAGCTCCTAAATGCATGTGATTAGAAATTAAACAATAAGTCATTTAAAGTCAAGAATTGATCGATCTTTGGTTTCATCGGGAAGAAAAATATCCTACGGTTAGCTAGTGTCGTACCAACTAAGAAGAAGAATGGTCAAATTCGCATATGCATCGATTTTAGGGACTTAAATAAGGCATGTCCTAAGGATGAGTTTCCTCTTCCTATAATGGTGGACATCGCCTCATCTCATGCAGTTTTCTCTTTCATGGATGGGTCATTTAGCTACAACCAAATCAAGATGTCTCCTAAAGATGAAAGAAACACTACTTTCCAAACCCTCATCAAAATCTTATGTTATTGGGTCATGCCTATTGGCCTTAAAAATGTGCTACATACCAGCAGCCATGACTCATCTTCAAAATGAAATCCATCATCAGGTTGAGTGTTATGTTGATAATCTAGTAGTCAAGAGCAGAGAAAAGGAAGACCACCTCTTTGACTTAAGAGTAATTTTTGAATGGTTAAGATAATATAACCTCAAAATGAATACCCTAGAGTGTGCATTCGAAGTAGCTTCAAGGAAATTCCTTGGGTTTGTTGTCCGACATTGGAAAGTAGAAAAAGATCAAGAAAAGATCAAAGCTGTCTTAGAAATGCCACCTCCCAAGTGCTTACCTTAACTCAGATCCTTTCAAGGATGGTTGGCATATCTAAGATGCTTTATCTCCAACTTATTGGGGAGATGCAAGCCATTTTTAACACTTGTCAAAAAGGATGCCAAGTTCAAGTGGGATGACAAGTGTCAGCATGCCTTCAAAGATAATAAGCCGTATTTGGTGAAGCCACCAGTTCTAGTAGCCCCTATTCCGGGAAGGCCACTCATCCTCTACAATGCTGCATTGGATGACTCTCTCAATGCTCTGTTGGCTTAAGCCAATGATGAAGGGAAGGAGAATGCTCTCTACTATCACACTTATGATTCTGTGAACTATCCCTATTGAGAAACATTGCCTAGCTTTGATCTTTGGTTCCTAAAAACTACGACATTATATGCTTTCTCACAAGGTGATCTTGATCTCCAAAACCAATCCACTGCAATACCTCATGACATGGCCAACACTATACGGATGTTTGGCACGATAGTCCATGATTCTCTCGCTATTTGATATCACATTCATACACATCTGTGATAAAAGGATTTGCACTAGCAAATTTCTTAGCAACACACCCACTTCCTACTGATTCTCCGTTTAGTGGCGATCTCCCTAATGAGCAAATCATGAACTTAGGGGAGGCTGGAAACCATCGATAGGAAATGTATTTTGATGGTGTAGATTTTTTTTATAAAGGGGAATCACATGATCTACTCTTCCTGGAAAGGCAGGAGTAGAAATAGTTCTCCTAACTCCAAACCACGATGTGATGAGATTCTCATACTATCTTTTTAACCCATGCACCAATAATGAAGCCGATTATGAGGCTTTGATTGTCGTTCTGGAGTTAGCCATAACTATCAGTGTCAAGAGCAACAACATCTTTGGGGATTCTTAAATGGTTATCAATCAAATTATCGAGATCTCGACGAATTATATTCAATAATGGTATTGCATTCAAAAGCATGAAGATCAACAGCTTTGCTAGAATACATGGTATATATTGGAGATACTCCACTATTTACTACCCCAAAGTAAATGGCTTAGCAGAAGCATTCAATAAAACTCTCATCCATATACTAAAGAAGACTCTTGACGATAACAAATGCATGGAATGAGCGGTTAGTTTGAAGGCTATCATTATTTGAACTCCAAGATACCTATTTTTCTTAATGTAGTGCAAGCTATTCTACCTTTATAAGTTCAACTCCCATCACTAAGGATAGCATTGGATAGCAAGATCACTACATAGCATAATGCAAAGTTGCAGTTAGAAGAGCTCAATGGTTTGGAGGAGAGTTGCCTATGGGCATGCCATAACCTCGAGTTGTATAAAGCCAAAAATGATTCAAAGTCATAATAAGCTAGTCCACCCTAGGTCTTTCCGAGTAAGAGAACTTGTATTAGTCCTAAGGAGACCAATTGTTGCCCATCGAAAGATGGGTGGCAACCCACTTGGAAAGGCCCCTATGTCATAGAGAATGCCTAGAAGATCATGTTTATTACTTATAAATGAACACCAAGCTTCCAAATAATGGGCTCTATCTAAATATTACCCATGAAATAAATCATGTTTGAAAAACAATTATTAATAAAAGAATAAAAATTTGATTCCATTAGTCAAATCTTCTCTTCTTTTTGAAGCGTTGTTGCTTATCTTGTGAATCCTCCATGGCGTGTTTAAGGTAGGTGTAAGAGTCCCCATGGCATCTGTCCTCTTCCAGACAAACATAATCTCCCGATGCTATTAGAATAGGTGTAAGAGAACCTGAGAGGCATCCTATTTCGATTAGTACAACTAAGATAGGTGTGAGAAAACCTAAGTGGCATCCTTTCTTAGTGGGAATCTTGTTTTCCATCAGTGACACAATTTCATCAAACTCCCTAGCATGTTTAAGGTAGGTGTAAGAGTCCCCCGGAGGCATCCTATTCTTTTTAACTCATGAATAAAAATAAACACAAATCTTTTATCTCGGGCTATTTGATGTGAGAGCAAGCCCCCTATGACACTCACTAATTAGTTGCTCTAGGTTGTCACATCTTTACCTAAGTATGTCACCCTAGTGGTCCTGTTTGGAAGATGTGAGTCCTGCTTTCTTCACGACTTGACCATTAAAACTACGAGAATATGTTAGTGACTTCTTTTGGTAGAAAGCTACCTCATGTTGATTTTATTTAAGAAGATGTGAGTCCCCGAGCCTTCTTCTTCAACTAATCATCATGATCTAACTAGGTCGACTATATTTGAGGTTAAGGATAAGTCCCCTAGAGGATCCTTTCCTCTGGACTACATATTAGTTGATATAAGTTCTCCAGGGCCATTCACTCAATAGTTGCCCTAGGTCAAATAGCACATGTTGAGCTGAAGACAGACTATCCCAGTAATCAATTCTATTATAGGAGGATGTGAGTCCCCAAGCTTTCATCCTAGGCTGATTGTTGCAAACTGAAGGGCACCTTAGGTTGGTTGATGTTTGTTATGCTGACAGCAACCCACCCGGTGGATACACCACTCTTGGTAGATGTGAGTCCCCACACTTTCTCCTTGAGTTGGCCACCGAATACCTTTTGGATATTTGACTAGCCATTTCATCCTCTTCAGGGTTTTGGATTATTTCCTTTAGTGGCCCCATCCCCTACGGGAACTCTACTTAGATCACGTCCTTTGTAACTCCATTTATACACTACCCTAGTTACACTTAGATTGGACAGTCTCCCTTTCTTAGTAGCCACCTCTGCGGTTGGAGAATTTGTTCAGCAGATGTGTAAATTCTCCCTTGGTTTAGTAAATTTGAGATAGGTCTAGGTCGATATAGGCTCCTTCTCAATTTGATCCCTTGCAAACTAACAGGGTCCACGATAAATAAACTAAACAAAATAAACAAAATTTTTGCTCCTTATCAATTTGATCCCTCACAAACTAACAGGGTCCATGATAAATAAACTAAACAAAATAAACAAAATTTTTGCTTGTGGATTAAGAATTCAAGCCCCCAAAGGGCCCCTTTTTCCAAGTAGGCATCATATCTTTAGGGTAGTGTCAGCAGAACTCCTTATAAGAATTTCCTGACTATCTAAGTTGAGATAAGTCCCCGGGTCGACACTCACTCCGTAGTCACCCTTAAGTCGGGTTCAATCTATTTTTCCATAAGCAAGTTACCCCAACAATCATTTTGTTTTGGAAGATGTGAGATTATGATGCATTCTTTCTAGCATGGTTGTCACAAACTGACAGGCAGCCCTAGGTCAAGTTTGATTCATTGCCCAAAGCAACCGATCACCCCAGTGGTCTTTTCTAGTGAAAGATGTGAGTCCCCGAGCTTTCTTCCCTTCAACTGATCATTACAAACCGAAAGGCACCCCTTTGATCAAATAGTTCTCCCATCGACCGGGAAGCTACTCCCTTTGGTTCAATAAATCTGAGATAGGTCTAGGCTGATATAAGCTCCTTCTCAATGTGATCCATCGCAAACCAATGGAATCCATCAAAATAAATCTAAAAAATGAAATTAATCTTGGCTATCTTTAAGCTGATCTAAGTCTCCCAGCGACATTCACTCAATAATCAGCCCTAGGGTTGGGTTCAATCTGTTGTCTTGCCAATAGATTACCCCAGCAACTGGCCTCTACTTTAGAGGATGTAATTCTAGTACACTTTCTTCCTAGTATGGTTGCTGCATACCAAAGGGCATCAGTTTGATTGGCTAGTCCTACTATGTATTTAGTAGACTACCCCTTTTGATTGGTAAATCTGAATTAGGTTTAGACCACCTACTCAGTGCGATCCATTGCAAACCAACAAGGTCAATCTCAAAATCCAAATCTAAAAATTGAAACACCCTCTTTCCCAATGGAGATTTCTCCTCAAGGAGACTTAAATCAATTCAAACCTCTAATCCCCTTGTGGATGACTTGAACCTGCTTCCCTAGTGGAAGGTTCACACTCTATCCCTAGTGGATTCCCCCTTCCCTCTCTTTTTTCCTTGACATAAGTAGAGCCACATTGCACTAAGCTCTGGATTCTTTTTACACCTTGGGTTAGGGATAGATTATTTTTGTTAGTGCTTGTGATCTTTCAGTGTTATTGATCATTTCAGTCAACACCAATACGTGTGGTGTTATTTTCCAGTCACACCACACCTATTGGGCACCCTTTGTTGACCTCATATTTAGGATGAGCTATCAACCCCTCCATCTTAGACATAGGACTTCTCTTAGACATGAAGAGTTCCTTAGTCTTAAGACACATCTAGTGATTAGGTGGATACTCAACCTAGCCATAGAGACTTAGAAGAGTTAACCATAGGAATAGGTCATGCCTTAAGGGTGTTAGGAAAATTTTCTTACCCTTAGCTTGAACCACTCCTCACCTTCCTTCCTTCAAGTCAAACTCCAAATCAATCTTATTTGATTTTCTCCAAACTCAAACCAATGCCACATGATTGAAATCCATGATTGAAATTCATGATTGAATCCATGATTGAAACCCATGAATGAAATTCCTAATTTCAAATCTTTCTTTCTTAAGTCCTTAATCTTCTCTTAAGGACTTAGCATAAATCATGATCAAACCAATTCAAACTCATGAGATCTTCTCATAACTCATTTATATTCTCATTTGTATTCACATATATAAATGAAATATAAATTCAAATAAATCAAATCAAATCCAAAACTCCAAAATTTCCTAAGTCGTTTAAATTTCCTCTTAAATACTTAGCCTAAATCATGACCAAATCAATTCAAACTCATGAGATTTTCCCATAACTCATTTATATTCTCATTTATATTCACATATATAAATGAAATATAAATATAAACCAATCAAATCTATATCCAAAATTCAAATCCCTACTCCAAAATTTCCTAAGTCCTTTAAATTCCCTCTTAAAAAACTTAGCCTAAATCATGATCAAATCAAATCAAATCCTTGAGATTTTCTCATACCTCATTTATATTTACATATATAAATAAAATATAAATATAAATCAATCAAATCTAAATCTAAAATTCAAATTCCTACTCCAAAAATTTTCTAAGTTTTTAATTTCCAACTTAAGGACTTAGCCTAAATCAAATCAAAATCAATTCAAACTCATGGAATTTTCTCACAACTCATTTATATTCTCATTTATATTCACATATATAAATGAAATATAAATATAAACCAATCAAATCTAAATCCAAAATTAAAATTCCTACTCTAAAATTCCTAAGTCCTTTAAATTTCCTCTTAAGGACCTATCAAAAATCATCTTCAAATCAATTCAAACTCATGAGAATTTCTCATAACTCATTTATATTCTCATTTATATTCACATATATAAATAAAATATAAATTTAAATCAATAAAATCTAAATCCAAAATTCAAATCCCTACTCTAAAAATTCCTAAGTCCTTTAAATTTTCTCTTAAGGATTTAACTTAGATCATGATCAAATCACTTCAAATCCTTGAAATTTTCTCATGACCCATTTATATTCTCATTTATATTCACATATATAAATGAAATATAAATTCAAACAATCAAAACCACTTCCAAAATTCCAACTCAAATCCACTCAAAATCCAACCTAAGCCTTTCAAGTCAAAATCATGAACTTAGACAAATCAACTTCAAATCAAGCCAAACTCTTGATTTTCCTTCATGATTCAATCAACCTTACAATCATGAATCCAAATATAAATACAAACTTCGACCACTTAATCAAAACTCAATTCAAAAATCAATCCAAAATCCATTCATGTTCTTTCTTTGAATATGAAATTATCAAATGAATCAAAACCCATTTGACTTCAAACCACTTGCAAATGGATTTATATTTCAATCATAAGTCCATATACAAGTTCAATCAAACTCAAATGAAGCTTTGACCAATCCATTTAACCCACTTAGGCTCACTTGACCCAAAGTGATCTAAAGTACCCTTATGAGCCAAATTCTAATCCTAACCAAATTGGATTGTATCAAACTCACCTATGCCTCTCATCATGATCAACAATTATCATGAGATGATCAATCACCCAAATTAGGTCAAACCAAGTTAAACCTAAGGGTTGACCAAGTCAACACTTAGCCAAAATGAAACCTAACATAGCCAAAATCAATCATAGGCCAAATTAATTGAAACCATTGATCCAAGTTCATTCATGAACTATGTGTGAACTTGACCAAGTCAACTTTGAGCCTAACCAAGCCCAATTGGCCATATGACCCAAGTTGACCCAATTTGACCTAATAAGTCAAAATGTGTCAAAATTTGATCTAAGCCAAATTCATTGAAACCAATGGGTCAAATTCAATCCAAATCACTTGTTAAACTTGACCAAAGCCTCAATTGGCCAACTAAACCTAACCTAGCTCAATTGACTTTGAACCCAACTTGACCTAAAGGGTCATGTTGAGCCAAATTTAAACTTAACCAAAATTGATTGTAAACAAAGATATCAATCCACTTTATATGACTAACCAAACCTAAACCTACCCATGATCTAGCTCAAATAGGTAAAATGGGTCAAATTGGTCAACTTGACCCATTTGACCTAAATGGAGTCATATGAACCAAATTTAAACCTAAATCAAATTGAATCAAACCAAAGACACCAAAACATTTTAAATGGTCATATAAACTTGACCCAACCCTTGGTTTGACCCAATTTGACTAATTGGTCAACTTGACCCAAGTTGACCCATTTTGATCTAAATGGGTCAACATGAGCCAAACCATACCAAATGAACTTCAAATACAATGAAACTTGGCCAAACTTATTTTCTCAACATACCCAAAATATCCAAATTCAAAAATCAGCTAAATAACCATTCTACCCCTAGGCCATAGAACAAATTTTAGTCAAATCCATGGGGGATTTGGTCAATTCCTCTTCACATCTACTTGATACTTTCCTAATAGGTCAAGTAAACCCTATGGAGGGTGGTGCAACCCAATGGGTTTGGGTTAGCTGATGGACAAAGCGAGCACATGGCTCAAATTGGCCATGGAATCACCCACTCAAATTTGAAGCACATGGGAGTTACCATTCCACTCCCTCCAAACCAAGCACCTCAATAGATCAAACAACCCCTTGCAAGTCAATTGGATCAAAATGGCAAGTGAAGCTTCAATTGTCCGATTGCCTAAAGGGGAGATATACTCCCCCTAATTCACTTCAATTCCAACAGAGCCTAATTCGATTGAGTAAAGGAGAGTGTTAGGAGTCATTAGTAACAGTTCCTAAGCTCTCTAGAAGGATTTTGAATTGGCCATTCTCAATTTTACCTTAAGCAAAAATAGGGGAGCTCCAAGAATTTACCAACTTCACTACACTCCAATTCAACCAAAACCTTGCACACTCCACGAGAGAGTCAAGATGATCCTTCCCAAGATCGAAAGGTAGAGGACAATTCACCTAGATTAAAGCCACAAGGAAGCTAAGGAGGGGTTGGTCCATAGAACTATCCACTTAACCTCAAGAGCTAAAACTTTCACCAAAGCTTCTCTGACCAGGCAAGCTCCTCCAAGGAAGCATAGGTGATCACTTTCGGTGAGGTATGCCATTTTTTTATCACTAAACTCAATGTGGTGTGGAGCTTTGTGAAAGAAATTTTGATCCCAAGGAATTTTGACTGTTAGATATGCTTGCCATTAGGGTTAGATGGTGTGTGCAAGATTTCATCCCAATCTGAGCTCGATTGAGCTCGAATCTTCCCTTTGAAAGTCGACGATCTCCATTATTCCTCAGGAAAGAATAGGGATGATCTCTGGTTGTCCATCTGTACATTTTGGATGGATGGCCGAGATTAAATCCTATTTTATCCATTTAAAACTGTAGATTAAATCCTAACCATTCGATCCTTGATCGAACGACAGAGGCAAAAGCATGTAGCGCCGCCACCACACTGCGCTATGATGTAATATTTAAGTGGCCGCTCTCGGGATGACACGTGTAAAGTGCAGCCTCATCAACGCTTGCATGGCATGCCATTGGATTAAGGGATTAATTAAGGTTTAAATAATTCTAATTAATCCTCTAAATTTCTAAAATTCATATATATTTAAAGAAAAATTAGAAAAATATGAGGTAAATTGTCACTAAAAGATAATTCAATCTATAATATTCTAAAATTGGTTTTAATAGATTTTAAATATTGCCTTCCTCTGAATTTGGGTTTTATTGGAAATCTTAATTTACTCCCTAATTAATCTAGTGATTAATCTCAAACTTCTTGAGTGTATTTTGGGGGATGACTTTTGCCTACCCTAATTTTCTTGGGATTTATTGGTGGATTAATTTTAGAAATTGCTAATTCATTTCCTAATTACCCCCTTTATGTAATTAAGGTTAATTAAGGGTTTGATTAGTTGTTTAAACCTTTGTTGAAGTTGATTAAGGCATGTTTCAGTGAATAAGAGGTTTAGGGAATACCTTTTGGGGTATTTCCCCTAACCTATTCCTTAAACCCCCTTTTCTTTCTAATCCTCTCTTAATTACGGGCTAATTCACTAATTACCCTCTTAATTAATTTCTTAAATTTCTAAAAAAAATTTAGAAATTAATTAATCTACTTTGGGTAGATACTTAGGTGTTTAAAAGCCTAAGTTCAATTAAGGAAATCAAAACTCAACTCAAATGTGTGAGGGGTGTTTTGAAATTATTTAAGGTAAACCCCTTAGCTTAATTAATCATTAATCATGAGCCAAATTACATTAGATGCCTTTATTCCTAGGCGCATTCCAAATTTAAATTTCTTGTGAGGTTTCATGTCATTTCATTGGCTCAAAACTATTTGATTAACTATGCTAACGTGGTGTAGGTAAGGGTTAATTAACATGTTTAATTCATACCTTAACCTAATCAAAGTATAAAAATGAATCTAATCATCTAAAAATTGAACAAAAATATCAAACACATATGGGAATGGGTTAGGAACAACAAACTCATTCACATTTTCAAAATTAAATCAAATTCAAAATCAAATGAAAATCATTTTAAATAAACTTTGATTTACTTTAAGCTTTCTTATTTCATAATATTGCCTTTACGATTTAATTAAAGTGAATGTGTTTGCATGCTTTCATTACTTTAGTTCATCCCCAACATGTTAAATATGTGTGTCATATGGTTTCATGCATCCATGCTTTTCAAAAATCAAATTTAAAATGAAAATGTTTCCTTTGTGTCAAATTGCATATGTTGGCTAAAGTAAGAATACAAGTGGTTATTATCACTATTAAATGCAAATTATTTTTAAAATATATGAATCAATTATCAAATTTGAAAGTGTGTCACTTTTATCTTATTTATAAGTTTGCATGTGAGTAAAATACAAGGATGTGCTTAGTGTAGGTTTTTTCCTTCTCTTCTATATTAGTATAGTTTTGAATAGGATTTGGCAAGGTGTAAGGTTCATTTGAAAAGAACCTAACACTTTCCTAATTACATACCTATTCATTCCTATACTATCACTTGAGAAGGATACATATGCTTGTACATGTAAATTTCATAAACAAAAATAAATCAATCAACACCAACATTTGTATTCTTTCTTTTCCATTCATTTCTTTTGTACATGTGCTTGTATTTAAGGAAAGTGGTACATTAGTCTGGAAAATCCTGAGATTGTGAGGCTTTAAGTAGCCCTAAGTAGGTCATGTACCTTACACCTCTAGTTAATAATGTTGTCGTACTCACTTATGCCTTTCATACATTCATATGTGCATGTGAAAATTGGATAAGAAGTCCCTTTGCTACTTAATGAAAATCTTGCATCATAAGCATCCAAATTTTCTTTAATGAACTTCTTAGCATGCATCATAAAGTATGCTAAGCATTCCCATTTGCATGTCTAGATATGTTTAGGAATCCTTCATATGCATGTTATACATGTTGGGAAAGAAGTGAAGTGATGTATGTTTTGTGAATTTAGTTCATTTTACTTAATCTTAAAATGTCTTCCTTTTGAATAGGTATGTTTAGAGTTCATCTAAACTTAGGATTAATTAAAACACTTAATTAAAACATTCACTAAACAAAACTAAAACATGAATCCCCTTTAAAAGTTACTTAGGTTAGGGAAGGAAAGAGAAGTTATCTTCTTTTTCAGTCTCTTTATAACTTAGTAATTAATTGTAGGATTCAATTAAAGCCAATCAAAACATAAAATAAAAATTAACCCAAAATAATTAAATCACTTAAATAAAACCCTCCTCTAAGTTGAACTTGCTTCACACTTAGAAAATTTTAACTTAAAGCCATAGCTAAGTAAACCACACAAACCTCCAAAGCACACACATTAGGCTAAGTCACATCTTCTAGCATTAGGTTAGGGCGGTGCATGGTTTTATGCTTGCTTTTGTTTTATGATATATATTTTAGTCTATATGTTAGGATGTATGTATGTAGAATGAATGGTAGGGTGATCTTAGTCTAATCATTATCTTCTACAGGGGATTGTGCTTAAAGGGTGCTGTAATAAATTAAAATAAAAATGCTTTTGTTGTGCAGGTGCTTATACCCCTAAGCATAATCCAATAAGTCAGGTGGACTTAGTCACCCATGTGTAGGGTGATAAGTCCAATATACATGCTTGGGATTTGGTGGTTTGTTTAGCTAACCTTTATTTTTCATGTGTTAGCTTGATTTACTTTTCCTTTTCATGTAATTTTTGCAATTAGGATTTTGGAATGATTGTTATGGGGATTAGGATGAACATTGGTTATAAGATTTCATCTTATGCACCATGTGAAGCCTTTGGAGCATCCACCTTCTAACCATTCAAAAGAAGGAATCAAAGAAGAAAGAAGAAAAGGAGAAAAAAGAAGAAAAGAGGAATGAAGAAATGAAGCTTGAATACCCCCATAATAATGAGTTCCTTGCTTAATTGTATGTAATTCATTTATAATCTAGGTTGTATAAGGGTAGACCTAGGCTACCCAATTTGTTTTCGAGTTTGTGCAGTGGTACCTGACCACAATGGCCTCTTATTCTTTTGCGATTGCTTTATAAATTGATTGATGATTATTTAGCTTGTGCATTAAGTGGCATCCTTTCCTAGGTTTTTCCTTATTTTTTGTCTGGACTAGTTATAGATTAGGCTCTTAGGAAAAAATAAATATTTTACCAAATTTATCAATTCAAAATTAAAATTATAAAACTAATAACCTCACCTAAAGCTTAGGCTAAAATCAAGATAAAATAATTAGCAACCCCTTAGCTGGATGAGTATTTCTTTTATAACATCATGCATAAATGCATATTATTTTCACTCTTGATTGGAGGGCTTACACCTTTGCCAGAGAAACTTGGCTTGACCTTTGAGAGCCATGGTGGAAACACACCTCCTCCATTCTCACTGATATTGGCCAATAATCTCATTTCTCATGCATTAGGCATATGAATCCTATTAGCCTGAGTCAAAATGATTGTCCAAAAAATGAAAATAAAATGAAATCTGAATTGCATTAGATTTAGGTCAGTTTAAGCATACCCTTACATGATCTAGTCTCTTTAGAGAGTTAGTTTAAGGACTGTCTCTTTCTGAATAATTAATAGCCTAGATATCTTGCATAAAGCATATGACTTACCTACATGAATTTAAAACTGTGGGAGGAGTTAGTTGGTAGCCACCCACAGGTGGTTGTAAGTCTAAGTAGTCGGGTTGTTTGTCCTCTCTTATGGAGGCAAACCAAATACTCATTTTTGCCTTAGATTTAGGTTGTGCTTTTGGCCTTCACCAAAGCACCCTAGATTTAGGTTCTCATATTGCTTCTCCCCTTTATGGGTCATAAGCATAAATCCTCACCTCTTAGGCATTTCCATAATCTTGTGTCGTAGAATTATAAGCCATAAATTTTTAATGAAAAATTCAACTTAAATAAATTAAATCAATTTTAAAAATGTAAAGCCCAACCATAAGATAGTTTGAGATGCTCGCTAAGTTTCCTAGCATCGTGGGCATCTCCTACTTATCTTCCTTTGGCTTTGATAATAACTCCCCCTTCTTTGATCAATCCCATTTGATCTTCCAAAATAAGCTAATCGATTGATAGTCCTACCTATTGAAATCTTTCGAGACAACAATCATTTACCTTAATCGAGTGTATTTATAAGGGATCAAGTCCCTTAGGATGTAAGTAACTATGGGGGCTTGCCGCTGTAGGAAACTTAATGAACCCAATTTAAAATAAACCCTACTTTACTTTTTCATGTAAAGTAGGGGAAGAATCTTTGGTACATATGTAGACCCATTGTCCTTAGGAGTCCTTATTCGAGTGATTAGGTCTATTATAGGGTGGTGACTTCTATCTCTCGAGATAGTACACCTCTCCTCAATGTCATACCCGATCACCATAATAAGAACATTTACGGATCTACGTGGTGTCCCAGTAATGCATATTTGTATATATTTCTATTTTCATTTATCCTCTTTTCCCAAAAGGGTGATAGACGAAGGTAGGAACATATAAAAATTTTCACCACATACGCCAAACTGTCTAATGGTTCGAAGAAGTCTTTTTTAGAATAAGAATAACTTTATCAAGAGATTTGCAAGAGCTCAATAGAGCATAATTGTAAGATACCTTATTATAGATAAATAAAAACCTAATGAGCCCCTTATTGATTATATTCTCATGTGGTGAAATCTGAGTATGAAATACGAACCACAACTGCAAGAACAACATGCCATGGAAATTTTTCTTAAGAATATTCATGTCCCAGCTGCTTTCATGCTTAAGGGCTTCACTATTAAGACATTTGAGAAACTAATTAGCAAAGTGGCCAATCTATAAGAGGAAGCCAAGCAGTTACCCTTCTTAGACCAATCATGAAGCCTAGGCCTTAAAAGGTATTTAAGAAGAAGCTAGGGTTTTAGTAACATTAGATTATAAGAAGCAACCAGTGAGAGCACAATTTGAGAGGCTCAGAGCTCAGCAATCTCTACTTCCACCTCCTCTTCCACTCCCTTAGCCACCACAAATGCTGCCTCAGCAATCTACATAATAGCAATACCAGTATCTGCCACTAGGTAGCTATTATCCACCTACTCTTGCTAACTAACTCAAGAAGACATATTAACTCAAGAGGGAGGTAGTTAAAAAAAACTTTAAAAATCTTCTTAGGAGCCTGACTTTCAGCTACCCGAGCCTAGAAAGCTAGACGAAGTGGGTAAAAGTGATGATCCTAACTACTTCCCCTACCATTGCATATTAGACCATGTTTTAGAGAATTTCTTTACATTCAAAGATTTGCTTGAACATAGCTTCAAGTTATGAGCCATAGTAATCCCTAAATAATATCTAGTGGAACAACCTTTTTGTTCTATTGAAGTAATCTTTGCGAATACATCTTATCCTCGCAAGAGAAAAGAGGTTGGGATATCTCTCTATCTCGTACATATAAAAAGATCATCTCTAAAATCAAGAAACTTTCTTTGTAGGTGCCTGACTCAGCTCAGACCTCCAACACCAAGGAAGGACTACCAATTATGAGGGACAACTTGTGGAGGGTAGAGGCCTAGCAGCAGCAGTAGCCACCACTTGCCCGGGATAGTTCCATAGCACCACCGCCATTCGAGTCCAGCAATCTCTCTCCCACCATTGTAGCTACCACATCTACCAGCTTCACTACCACCAACAGGAGCATTATATCCATGAATGAGGGCATTAAGCCACTCAAGCCACTTACTTTAATTAACATTTATCATGTACCTCCCAAACTGAAGAAATTAATGAAGTAGAATAATTATGCTTACATCTTGTCTACTTTTGATGACCTTAGTGATTTCATTTTTATGGATAACTCTCCAAGTCACAATAATAACAATCTAAAGGATTCTGACCGATTTCATTCAGATTTAAAAGTAGATTGCCCTTTTTGATTCTTCAGGGTTCACCACTTGAGATAGATTTGGAGTTACTATAACTTCTTGGCGCATCTTTCAAAGTTTCCAGCTAAGCTAAGCATATATAATGCTTTTGTTTTATCCAAAGAAATGAGGGAGTCACTAATCAAAGTATTGTTTAACTCCAAGATATGCTTAGCTCAATTAGCTACTGCTAATCTAGCTGTAGAGGAGGCATGTTTTTTTCAAAAGAAGTCTTATGAGTCATCTTCTCAGATGAAGACTTACTTCTAGGGACAATAAAGCACAATCGTCTCCTTTACATTACAGTGGATATTGGCAAGTTCAGGTTATCCAGAGTGTTGGTTGATTCGGGTGCATCAATGAACATTATGAGTCTAAGAACCTTTACCTACTTATGAATTGACATCTCTAAACTTCAATCTAAAAAGATAAGGTAGAAAGGATTCAATGAAGAAGGTGAGAAGGCCTTAGGCTCCATAATATTTCCATTGGAAATAGATTATTGAAAGATTGAGGCTAAGTTTCATATAATATACTCAAATACATCTTTCAATTCTTTGCTAGTGTGACCTTAGATTCATGAGAACAATATGATTTCATCCTCCTGACATCATCGTATCAAGTTCATCAAGGATGGGACTGAATATTGTGTTAAAGGTGATCTCAAGCCATTTGCAATACATGAGGTTGGGATTTATGAGGATGTGGCCTATTACATCCTTAAGAAACAAAATATATTCTCTCATAAACTTAGCAAAAATGAAAAAGAAAAAGAAAAGAGGGAAGAAGAAAAAAAGAGAAAAAAGAAAAAGAAAAAGAAAAAAAAAAGAAAAGGGAGCAAGAAGATAACATTAGGGAGGAAATAGAGACTGAGATTAGATTCCACCCACAGTTCATCACTCCATTTGAATAAGTGGGTAGAATGACTCGACCTCCACCAATACTAAGAGAAGGCAAGTCTAGAGAAAGTTCTAGAGCTAGTAGATCTCCATACCTACCGCATATTAGAAGATTTATTCTAGCATCTAGGAGTGCACCTATCATTTACATAGACCTGGAATCTAATTCAGAGGGCAAGTCCTATGTAGTGAGTAGGGTTGTCAAAAAAGCTCGTTGTTCATGAATAGCTCGTGTTCAGCTCATTTATTAACTAAGCGAGCCTAACACAAACAAATATTTTAAGCTTGATTTATAAATAAGCCGAATATGAACAGTTCTTTGTTCGATCGGATTCGACTCGATTTAGCTCAAAATAAAAATTATATTATTATTATTATTATTAATATATATATATATATATATATATATATATATATATATATATATATATATATATATATATATATATATATATATATATATATATATATATATATATATATATATATATATATATATATATATATATCACATAAGCATGGCTTAGTTTATAGATTGGCCCAGGTTTGAATCCTCCCTTTTATAGATTTTTGGACTCTTGCATTTCGAGCCATTTCAAATAATTCAAGCTAAATTTGAGCCAAACACGAACAAGGGTTTGGCTCGCTCAAGCTCAGCTCATTTACACCCCTAATAGTGATCACACTAGCTACCTCTCTATGGTGGCGAACCCCATTGAAGGTGACACTAGAGCCTAATAGTGATGAAGATTGGGTCCCCAAGCAAAGCATGACTGTATCTGAGCCCTCTTTATGTGAAATTGTTAGACAACATATGAGAACCTTAGCTCTAACCACACTTCCTCACAAAAAGTTAAGTGTTTTGTAGTTAAGGAAGTTCCCAAGATATATACCAATTCTAAGCCTCAGAGATTTTATCTAGGAGCAACATCCTCAAGCCAGGAAGTTAATGTAGAGCTTTAGGTTGAATCATTGAAAGAATTAATATAATTATCGTTTCATTGCTACTCGCCTTATGTTTTAAATTTATCCAAGAAAGGTTTAATTCCACATACATTGTCTAAGCACAGGTAGGAGCACTTTGAAATTCTATGGAACAATAAATTTAAGAACTCTCAATCAAGGCCAGGACTAAGCTTCGGCAAAGTAGGCCAATAGACGATGATGATTACTACTTGGTCATCATCAATCATCTAAAATCTGATAGGTTCTTCTCAAATCACATCAACTTATATAAAGATGTGTGTTTAGAAATTTTAGATGATCCAAATGATCTTCAAGTCAAAGATGCACCCTTGAAATTTGAAGAAGAAATCAAATCAACCATCGATGAGCACAAAGAAATCAACTTGGGTACTTAAGATGATCCACGCTCAACGTACATAAATTCCTTATTGAATGAATTTGAAACCAATGACTTAGTTAGGCTACTCACTAAGTTTAAGAATTGCTTTGCATGGAGCTATGAAGAAATGCTCGAATTAGCTCCTGAAGATGAAGTTCATAAACTACCAATAAGGTGCTTCCATATTAACCCCGCTTCAAGTAAGCAGCACATGCAACTGAACGAAGTCATTTCCAAAGTCAAGAAATTAATCGATGCTAGTTTCATCCGGAAAGAAAAATACCCTATCAGGTTGGCCAATGCCATCTTAGTTAAAAAGAAAACTTATTAGATTTGCATATGCGCCAATTTTAGGGATCTAAATAAAGCATGCCCAAACGATGAATTTCCACTACCAAAACTAGAGCTTATAGTGGATATTGCCTCATCTCATATGGTCTTCTCTTTCATGGATGGTTAATCTATATATAACCAAATTAAGATGGCACCTGAAGATGAAAAGAACACAGTTTATAGAACCCTGATCAAAATTTATTGTTATAAAGCCATGCCTTTCAGCCTCAAAAATGTTAGTGCCATGTGGACTACGACTTGAATATTTGATGAACACATTCACCACCAAGTCAAGTGCCGATGATCTCGTGGTCAAAAGTAAAGAAAAAGAAGACCATCTCTTTTACTTGAGAGTAATTTTTGAGTGGTTGAGACACTATAACCTTAAAAACTCTCTGAAGTGTGCATTTGGGGTAACTACAGAGATGTTTTTGGGGTTCATTATCTGACATCATGAAATTGAGATCGATATGGAGAAGATCAAAGCGACATTAAAAATGCCACCCCTAAAATCCTAACTCAACTCAGATCAATCCAAGAGAGGTTGGCATATCTAAAATGCTTTATATCAAACCTATCAAGAAGATGTTGACCATTCTCAGCACTAGTCAAGAAAGACCCCAAATTCAAGTGGGATGATAAATGCAAACATGAATTTAAAAGTATCATGCAATATCTTATGACTCCACCAGTTCTAGCTGCCCCTATCCAAAAGAAACACCTCATACTCTACACTTCTGCATTAGACGACTCCTTTAGCGCTTTGTTGGCCCAAGCCAATGATAAGGAGAAAGAGAATGTGCTCTATTATCTCAATCATTATCTGATACCTACTGAGATGAACTATCCATCCATTGACAAGCATTTCCTAGCTTTGATCTTTGCAGCCTAGAAGCTAAGGCATTATATGCCCTCTCATAAAGTAAACTTGATTTCTAGAGTTAATCCACTGCAATATCTCATGACATGATTGACACTATTTGGACTGTTGACATGATGGTCCATAATTTTATTATAGTTTGACATCACATTCATACCCCTCAGTGTAGTGAAAGGGCAAGCACTCTCAAAGAGGAGAAGAACCATATTCTACTCTTCCAGGCAAGGCATGGGTAGGTATAGTCTTCCTAACACCAGACCATGATATAATGAATTCTTATATCATCTGTCTGAACCCTACACCAATAATAAAGCTGAATATGAGGCTCTAATCACTAATTTAGAGTTAGCCATCTACTTAGGCATCCAAAGCATCAGTATGTTTATGAATTCACAACCAGTGGTTAACCAAATGCCTTGGTCCTACAAGGTTCAAAATCTAAACTCCATCACTATCATAAGTACACCATGGAGTTACTAGCCTAGATCTTATAGGTCATAATCTATAAGATCCCTTAAGGAGAAAATGTCATAGTGTATGCTTTAGCCAAGCTCACCAAAGAGTTGGCATGTCCGGAATATGAGTCCATATCAATTAAGGTTCACAATAGACAAATCCTACCTCTTATTGATGTTAAACTTATCAATAAATACACTCTTTAAATGGAGGTTAATGGGGAGGATTGATTCTGCAGCCCTTCATTTATTACAACAATAGGCAAACTATAGGCCCTCATTTCCAGTCAGCCATGAGCCCCTCTCTCATGCTCTCATTTGAATTGTTCTTATTTGGTAGTGCTATTTCACTATCATGCTAGCATCTAAGATCATGTGTGGTCATGTCCCGTGTTCAGATCTGGGCCAAGATGTGGGGATGACACAAGAAAGAGATTATTAGCATCATCATTAGTGTGGATTCTTTACAGCATTATGTGGAACAAGCATATATCGTCTCGTCTACATCATCTCATCATCAGTTCATCGGTCCTCTGTGGTTTGTATTTGGTTCTTTTCTGCACCATAGAACTCCAACTACCCCATTCTCCCTCTAAGCCATTCTTCCTTTAGATGTCTACTCCCATTCTTCTTTGGGGTTTCTAATCATTAAATTATAAAGGATTAAAATATTGGAAAAGTATGGAATAGTGAAGATGCTGGACCTTGAGTTATATAATGCTACAAAGATCCATGCTCATAAGTTGGTTTTCTAAGCTTTGCTTTGGAGTTTTTGATTCTAGGAGATTATTGTACATCACAAGATGGAAAAGCATTTGAACCTTTGGAAGGAATTTACCATAAAATAAGCTACCAAGATATTTCTTATCAACATAGTGGGTATTGATCTATCCAAGGGGTTTATCTATGGTTTATCTAATAATGAAGCTTTGTTGGCTTAACCATAAAACTCCAAACAATCTCTTCTTCAATGGGTTTGAAAATTCTTCCTTAGATGTCTCCATCATTAAGGATAGCTATGGATGGTTAAAATTATAACTGATTAAAATACTAGGCTATGGTTTGGAAAAGCTCAATGGAATAGAGGAAAGATGCCTGCGAGTATGCCAGAACCTTGAGTTATATAATGCTACAATGATCCATGCTCATAATAAGTTGGTTTTTTCTAGAGCTTTTTGGGTCGGAGAGCTCATTTTGATTCTAAGGAGACTAATTGTAGCCCATCACAAGATGGAAAAGCAAATTTGAACCTACTTGGGAAGGCCCATTTACCATAAAATAAGCCTACCAAGATATTTCTTATCAACTAATTAACCATAAAGGAGAATGCCCGATGCTTCCTATCAATAGGCTTTATCTAAAGAAATATTATGCACAAATAATGCTCCAAATAATCTCTTCATCAATGAAAATTTCATTCAATCAAATTATTCTTCAATTTGAATGTCTTTGATTAACAAATTCTCGATGTGTCTTGGAGAGGTGTAAGAGAACCTGAGTGGCATCCTACTCTGATAAGCAAAACATAAACACGAACCACAAACACAAGTCTAATTGCTTTGGACTACTTTAAGTTAAGGTAAGACTCTAAATGACCCTCACTTAGTAACTACTCTAGGTTAGGTTTGATTCACTACTTGCCAGTGAGTCACCTCAACGGTTGCCCTTGCTTTTGAAGATGTGAGTCCTCATGCTTTCTTTCTAGCTTGGCCATTACAAATCGATGAGCCCCTTTGTCAATTTGATGTGTTCTATTGTGCAACAAGTAGACCATCCCAATAGTTGATCATGTTTTTGGAGATGTGAGTCCCCTAGATTTCTCCTTGAGTTGACTATCATATGTTGACTGGGTTCAAATATATATCTGTGGGTTAGGGTAAGACCACCAGTGGCTCCTCTTTCTCTTGACTACTTCAAGCTTGGGTTTAGTCTTCGACTCCCACTTGGTAGTTAGCAACAATAGCTTAAACACGATGATAAAAATCAATCATGTCACCATATGACTCTCTCTAGTGTTTTCCCCTTTAGTTTGAGTAGTAACATTTTGCGGATAAGTGGACTACTCCTTTGGGCTAGTAAATCTAAGGTAGGTCTAGGCTCTTGTAGTCCCTCCTTAGTGTGGCCCATCATAAATTGACAGGGTCCACATCCATTCAACAATTAAATATAAAATCAAAATCAACATGAGTCACCAAAATCAAACAAAATTTTTCAATATAACCAATCATACTAATGAATCCAAATTAAATCAATTAAGTCAACTGATTCAAACAAATCAAGGTAAACTAGTTTTAATCCAAATCCCGTCAATTCCCAACAAGTCTTCATTCATGCCTTTGGCATGATTCAATTCCCAACAAATTCTTTTTCATGTTCTTAGCATAAAGATAAATTTCAAACAATCATTCCTAATAAATTTTCATTCATGCCCAAAGCATGATTCAATCTTCAACGAATTTTTCCCCTTCTTGAGTTCTCGACACAAAACCAAACTCTAAACAAATTAAATCAAATTCAAGTTATTCTCTTTCCATGCCCCTAGCACGAAACAAAACAAATCAAATGTAACTAAGTTTTGAATTCCTTATACCCCTCCATTTTGGTCTCCCTTACTATTCATAACCTTCTTGGATGATATTAATCATTTCGGACAATGCCAATATGTGCAGTGTGCCTTGTTAATTACGCCTCACCTATTGGAGGTCCTTTTGTTGACCTCACTTTTGGAGTAAAGATTGATCACTCTAATCCTAATCCTAGGTCTAGGATTCTTCTAGACACTCAGTTTTACTTTATACTAAGACACTTCTAGTGATTAAGAGAACAATAAACCCAAGCCTAAAGACTTGTCGGGCATAACCTTAAGTATAGAGCTTACCTTAGGACCAGTGGGATTCACTTACCCTAAGGCCTAAACAGAAACTCATACCCATCAATGCCTTCAAACCTAAACAAAATAAATGAAACCTCAACCTCAAGCCAATCAATTGCTCTTGATTGAATTTGATTTTCAATCCAAGCTCCAAGCCAATTTGGCTTCTTAACTCAAGTTAACCCACTTTAAATCCTATAACTCCATTCAAACCAACCCAAGCAAACTAAACTCAATTCAATTCTTCAAATGTTCTAATTATCCAATAGATCATTACAAATTATTCCAACACTTGCAATCAAGCTAACTAAACCAATTAGACTTAAGTAACCCAAGTCAGCCCATTTGACCTAAAAGGTTCAAATGAGTCAAAACCCAATCAAACCCAAATCAATTGTAGTCAAAGCCACCAATCAACTTCAAAATCATCATTGAATATACTGCAACCCTCAATAAACGTAATTAATCCAAATTGACTTGACAAACCACTTAACCTAAAGTAACCTAAAAGGTCCAATTAAACCAAACTTCAATCAAGCTCCCATTGGATCAGATCAAGCGATCCAATCTCTTCATTGATGATTGTAGGTCACTATTGAACACTCTTATATAATCAATTGGAGCAAACCAAGCAGTTTTGGCCCCTTAACCCAAGTTGACCCAAAATGATATAAATGGCCAAATTGGGTTAAATCATGTTCTAAGCCAAATTAATTATAATCAATGACTCTTATCAACCAATTGAATCTAACCAACCCAATTTGGCCCCTTAACCCAAGTTGACCTAATTTGACCTAAAGGGCTAAATTGGGCCAAATCAAATCCTAAAGCAAATTGGTTGAAACTAATGCTTCAACCAATCACAAATTGAATATTATATATGATCCAACCTTCAATTGGACCCAATTTGGTCAACCCAACTCGATTTCCCTACTTTGGTCAAATTGAACCAAATCACTCCCTAATACAAATTAATTCAAATAAACTCTTTCAATCAATCACTAATGACCAATTAAACATATACCTAACTCATGCTCATGCCTATTTGACCAATTTGGTCAAATTGGTCCACATGACCCAGACCTAAATTGAACCATAAGAACCAAATCCAACCCATAATCAAACCAATTGCACTAACTCGTTCCAAATGGCTAATTAAACTTAACCAAGCTCTCGCTTTCACCCAATTTGGTCAAGATGGTCAACTTTGCCCAATAGAGCCCATTTGACCTACATGAGTCCAATTGATCCAACCCCAACCAAACTAAGTTGAAACCCAACCAAACTTAGCTTAACTCATCCTTGGGTCACCATGGGTTTGTGTAAGTGGGTCCAACCCATGGTGAGCCCAAGTTGTGTCAAACTCATTGAACCAAGTCCTCTAAATGAGACAAAAATCCCCATTTGTAAGGGTTTTCTACCTCCCCATGCCTTGGCAGCTACCTTTGGCCTTTCTTATAGATAGGGCCATTAACCCAAGTTAATCCAAGGCTATTGGGTTCAGCCTTTTGCTAGAGGGTGAGGTCACCCATGGGCAACCATTTATCCACTTAAGGAGGAGTGTACACTTCATTAAAACCCACTATACTCCCTCAGCCTCTCACACACACCCACCTCAGCAGTCCCCTAACACCTCCAACCACCCACTACGGCTAGACGACTACCAAAGGTTAAGCCAATCGTAACTTTGGTTCAATTTAGGAGGAGAGTATACACCTCCCCAACCATTCAAATTCAACATACACTTTCCTCAAAGCATTTTGAGTAGTTCTAGAGCATTCCCTAAGCTCCCCGTGCACCCCATCGTCGACGAGACCAAGCTTCACTCAAACCCGAGAGCCCCATCCATCCAACCCACCAAACTTTCACCAATGGTAACTTAATTTTACCCACACCTTCACCACACTCCGGTGACCGAAAATGAATTAATTTCCAATTGATTCAACCATCAGAAGGCATACTTAGACCAACTCTAGTGACTTTTGTAGTGGTGTTTGGTCCACAGATCAATCGATGGGGTGGCAGCTCAAGCACTTCTCAATAGGGCTTCATCTATTCAAGATGAAGCTACCTTTGTCAATGTACTATTGGTCTTTAGCACCGGAGAGGTAAAAATCTGGCAATCGTATATTTTGCCCTTGGGTGTTGGTATTTTTTGAAACGAATTGTATTTTCATGTGCTTTCCACCATAGGATCTCCTTAAATCTCTTTCATGATCATCTTGTAGTTGATTTTGTCAACAAATGAGCTTCAGCAAGCTCAGATCGAGCGATGGAAGGTGAACAATGTCCGTCTTTCGATACTCACAGGACGATGGATCACTAGATGTCTGTAATACATGATTAGAATGAACGGTCATGATTAATCATGCCAGAAATCTCAATTTAATCCCATCATAATCACGAGATTAATCTCAACTGTCTGATCCAAGATCAAACGATAAGGATGAATCCGACAGATCGAATGATCAGGACAAAATTGCCTCCATTTTAAATTCGGTATGGTGCCACATCAACATCAACGTGGTGTCGATAGTTTAAAATGATTAATTAGAGTTTTATAATGTAATTAAATAGCAAGAACTTCAAAAAAAAATCATAACTAATTACAAAAAATACAAAAAAATATAACTAAACCCATTTTGGAAAGCTTAGATAGAACAAAATTTAATAAAAATATAACTCCTAATTAATGCCAAATGAATAGTGCTTAATTAAAGTTTGAAGCTTTGGATAGTTACCTTAATTAAGGCTAAATTACGTGGCTAATTAATTCCAAATTTAGCGTATTGTTTCCATGGGAAGTCCTCTACCTTCATATTTTTTCTTGAAATAATTTCCCTAGTGATTTGGGAAATTCTAAATTTTTAATCATAATTACTCCTTTTAATTAACTTAATAATAACTAAAATTAATAATGAGTAAAATTATGTAATTAAGGATAATTAATTAGTAAAAATGGCGAGGACAACATGAGAATTAATTAGGACCACCTCTCTTAATTATTTTTAAATGTATTTCCTTAATAAATTTAATTAATATGATTAGAAATTAAGTTTGAATTAAGGAAACTAATAATGAAATTAAAATAAAATTAATTTAAAGAACTCAAGTGTAACCCATAAAACCCTTTAGGTGTTTAATAACATAAAGTCATCAAAGAATTATGACTCTCCCCTTCATGCGGGGAAACCATAAGAGTATTTAGTTTAAATATTTTTCCTTCTGTAATTTAATTAGCTCTTAAGCATGAGCCTAATTGCATTAGATCTATCTAGGTGCATTGCCAATTTTATTTTCACAAAGTATAGCATTGAAGGCTTATGCTTAAGTGATTAATTGAATTAAAGAAGCTTGGGAAGGGTAATCAAATTAGTGTATTATTGGATTGAACCTAATAAAATATATATAACTTCTTTCCTTCAACATATTAAACAACCAATATGGATGAAGTGAATTCTAAGTATCATTTCCCCTATTTTGGGTTTAATAACTTGAACATTAAAATTAAACCTTAAAAAAGCTTTGATTAAGCTTAATGGATGTTTATTTAACTTGATTATCCTTAGGGTTTAATAAAATCAAGTATCTTGTGTAGTGATATTTAATGACTTTTCTTTAATTATTATAGATGTGTATGTCATGTGCTTCATATATTCATAGTTTAAAATTAAAAGAATATGATTGCATTCAAATTGCATGAGTTGGAGAAATGCTATTATATGGTGTGGCTTTATCACTAGTAAATCTCAAATTATTTTGAATTTATATGTTAATTATAAAACAAATGATTTGAAACTTAAATCAATTCTCATTATAGATAATTAATGAAATGTTTATTTATTTATAATTAAAAGATGGAAAGTGATGGTTTTATCCCCATGTTCTATGCCTATGCTTACATGTATTCAAATTAGCAAGTGAATAGTCTGGACATCCCAGGAATACAAGCATTAAGTAGCCCCAAGGAAGTCTTAGATAATCTCACTTCTCTAGCTTAACAATGGCACGTACTTTCTTAACTTCATTTATGTGTTTTTATATGTTAGAATATAAAATGAAATCCATTTCTTTATGTCATTTAGCTTTACATGAATAAAGGATATTTATACACAACCTTTTCATGATTTTGTTTATATGTTTACGTATATGTGTATGTGTATTTGGATTGGTAAGTATATAATTTGGACATCTTGGGAATACGAGGCTTTAAGTAGCCTTAAGGAGGTCTTAGATAATCTCACTTCCCTGGTTTAACAATGGCATGTACTTGCTTAAATTCCTAATACATATTTACACATGCTTAGATATGAGATGAAATCTCCCTTTTATATCAAATTCATGCATCAACATTCATTAAGTGTGCAAAAATATGGGTATATTGCATGTATATGTATATACTAAATCAGATATTAGAAAAATTAAGAAAGAAAGTATGTGGAAATTATTGATAATGAAAGGAAGTAGTGGAATATTAATCAAGTGATGGTGGCTTAATTTCATTGATCTTAAGATGCCTTTCATGTTTGAATAAGATTCCTTATGTCTAATATAAACTTAGGCTAAATAAAATTTATAAATGACACATTAAGAGAATTAAAGCAATAATAATCTATCTTTAGAAATCAACTTAGGCTAGTGATGCAAGAGTTAAGTCTCTCTCATCTCTTCATAATGGTTAAATCTTAAGTAGTGAACAAAATAAAAACACATAAGTTAAAATCCAATCAAGCCACTAAAAGACTTAAAGTGAAACAGTCTTTAATGACTAATTTAAACAATCCTAAGACTTTAGAAAATCATGATTCTGAAGATCAATCATGACATACCACACTAAGCTTTAGCACACACATTAGAATACTAAGTCACCGACCTTGGTATTAGGTTAGGGCAGTGCATGTTATGGTGATAATTTTTTATGATTTAATTTTTTTAAACCTGACGTTAGGATTATTGTGTGTAGACTGGATGTTAGGTTATTATTTGCCTAATGATGTCTTATGCAGGGGATTGTGCTTGAGGGACTATTGTAATAATAAATAAACATAAATGTTCTCGCTTGCATGTGTTGCTTATGCACCTAAGCATAATCCAATTAAGACAGGTGGGCTTGGTTGCCCAAAGTGTATGGTGCTAAGTCTAAATATGTGAAATATAATTGCTTGGCTTGTATGTTTGTTTAGCTAACATATACTTTATAAGGGTAGTTAGATTTCATTTTTATGAAAATATAATTTTTATAATAGGATTTGGACTAGTGTTATGGGTTTTAGGATGAGTAGTTGCTAGAAGGCAAGGACTTGGGAGACCCTATGAAGCTTGGACAAACTAATCCAAAGAAGTAAAGAAGAATAAGAATTGAAGACCCCATAGCATTTATTTCAATTGTAATATTTAATTATAATCCAAGGTGTACGGTAACTATTTCTCTTTTCTAGGGTGTACGATAGTACCTGGCAGCATTGACCTTTTACTCTTTTATGAAATTCAAATGTTTGATTTTTGTGTTTAGATTTTGCAATAGAAATGGCATGCTTTTCATAGGTTTCTTAAAGTCTGATGATTTAATGTGTATCCTGGATGCGGTAGGCACTTTAGGATAAAATTAAATATTTTACCCTCATTAATAAATTCAACTAAATTTTAATCAATTCATAACATCATCTTAAAGCCTGGGCTATTTATCAAAATAATAATAGAATTAGCAACTCCTTAGCTGAATGATTATATGTTATTACAATATGCATGTCATATTGTTTCACTCTTGAATAGAGAAGATCTCCACTCTTGCATGATAGGAGACTTTCTTGACTTTGAGAGCAGTCATTTGTAGTGGAGAACGCCTTTTTCTCATTGATTTAGCCAATAACTCAATTTTATCATGCATGTAGGAATAATTATATCAAACCATGGTCCAAAATAAATGTGTTAAAATATTCTCAAAAACTTGTAAATTTTCAACATTAATTTAAGCCATGTTTGCATACCAAATGTTATCAATCTCTTAGGGAGTGAGCTTAGGGTTCTAGCTTCTTTCCTAATTAAATAATAGCCTAACTATCTTGCATCTACATGAGATTGGCTTATATGGTTTTAAAGCATAGGAAATGTTAACTGGCAGCCACTCCATGCAGTTGTTAGTCCAGAAGAGTAAGGATGTGTTCACCCTCTCTTATGGAAGTAAACCATTATATCATATTTTCTCTTATTAGAATTAGGCTAAGATTCTAGCTTGTGCTAGAGCACTCTAAATTTAGGTTTTAAGGTGGCTTGTTTCTCTTTTACTATGAGTATAAGTCCTTATCTCTTATGCATTCCCACAACCTTGTTTTGTTGGAACATAAGTCCTAGCATTCTGATAAAATTTCAACTTAAACAAAAATAAATTCTCCTCTTCAAAAATATAAAGCATCATCATAGGGTATATTAGAGCATTCACTAGGCTTCTTAGTGTCTTGGATACTCCCTACTTATCCTTCTATGGAATCTATAAATAAGTCTTCACATTTGATTTCAAAAAATAACCAATCCTTTGATAATTTAGCCTTGAAATCTTTGGAGACATTTATTAATTACTTTAATCAAGAGTGCTCTTAAAAAATTCTTATTTCTTAAGATGTAATTAACTAAGGAAGCTTGCTTCCATTGGAAACTAATAAACTTGGCATAAATTAAACCCTACTTTACTTATCCATATAAAGTAGGGGAAAGATATCTGGTATATACGTAAATCCATCTGCCTTAGGAGTCCTTTTAGGTCATTAGGTCCATTATAGAGTGATGTTTGTATATTTCAAGATAGTACATCATATTTTAATGTCACATCCGATCACTTTAATAAGTATCCCCTAAGATCTACGTAGTGTCCCTATAACTCCAAATTAAAATACAACACCTATGTGCAGCACAATAATGTAGGTTTCTAAAGATACCCTTTCTAAAAGATCTTTGAGTACTCATTAAACACTCTCAATAAATATTTTATAGAAATGATCATGATAAATTTGAAATATTATTGATGTATACTAAACTATAACTCATATAGAAGTTTTTTCCTTAGAGATGGAACCTTGCACCATTACTTGTATAAAAATTGCTAAAACCACATACATCATTAATGAGATTATAACATTCTCTAACTAAAGTATATACTTTAGCATGTGTATGCTCCTCTAAAAGTAGATGATACTCGACTAGGAATTTAGGTGGTGACACTAGATTACCTACTAACATATGTCTACTCATTTAGGTAACTAAATAAAAGGTGGGATGTCTACCTTGTAACATACCTAAAATTGTTCCAATACAAAACATAGGCTTATTATCAAGCTAGTAATGATATAAGAAAACTAGTTTAGAGTGTCCTATTGAGTTTTAGGCAATTGCAAAAGAAGTATGAAATCTAGGTATTCTATGCTCATTTTCTTTAAAGATTTTAAAAGATATCATGATCATATTATATTAATATCATAGATTGAAAATAAAAGGCTAAAAATAATATATTTATTCTAAAACTTTTTATAAGGAGACATCCAAGATTTATAATCAACTTTAATATACTTTTAAGAAGTGGTCATATATAAGAGGTAAACAATTAGTACCATCCAAATCTATAAAAAAGATATCCTAGTCTTTCATAAATCATTTCATTTACTAAAGAGACTTACAAAATAGTTTTGAATTTATTACCTTTTTGACAGTGAGTTACTCTAGACCTCTTTAGAAATAATATGAAGTTTCCAAATAAAAAAATCTTGGGTTTAATAAGTTTATCAAATTCTCTTGTTATTCAAGAATTGCATAGCTCATTACTTTGGTAGGATTTAAAGCCAAAGTTAATTAGTATTGACCAACGCCTCTTAGCAGAGTTGAATATTCTATTGATCATTAAATTTAGTGTTATTAGTTATATGTAGGGATGGAAACTCAGTTTCAATGGAAGGACTACTTCTAACCCAAAAATTAGTGTATAAAGAGTTGCATGTGTGAGAGTCCTACAATTGATTTTGTTTGCCCATAAAGATTTTAAATTTTTTTTGTGAACTTTTTATTTTTTGGTAGACAAAATTTCATTTTATAATTTGACTAGAGTTTTATTAAAATATTTTGTTAGATCATGAGAACTAGGATAATAAATGGTTTATTAATCAATATTATGGCCTTGAACAAACTTATTAATTTTGGTGCAAAATCATAGAATTTTCAGATATGACATGATGATGTTTACTAAGCTAATAACTATTTGGTCATAAAAAATAAAGTGCATTATCTACTTTAAACTATTTTAAAGGAATGGCTTTAGCCCATTTAGAAAAATGATCAGTTGCAACGAATAGGAATACCTGACCTTTAGATAAAAGAGGTTCTATTAGACCTATAATATATGTTACCTAAGATTTAAATGCTAAGAAGCAGTAGTTAAGAGTAAGACATTAGAAAGTATATGATGAACTGGTCCATATATTTTGCTCCTATGACATCTTTTGGTAAAATTTAAATTGTCTTATGTAATAGTAGACTTCTGGTTAATTCAGAACAACACACATTGAGGACATTAAGGTGGGAACAAAAGCTATTAACAATTCCAACTTCAGACAATGCAGTTCATTTACAATCAGTACACACTAAAAAATTTAGCTTTTAGCATCCTAAGAATAATCATACACAACTAGATGACATCCTTTCCCCACCTCATTAGCACCTTAGTATAAACATTGAAGAGATAATTCAAACACATGGAAGAAGAGTGGTTAATTCAAAAATCTAAAAGAAACAAATACAAAGGCATCATAGAACTAAGAAATATAAACCCACATGCAACCTCATCCTTAGGAAGAAGCTCCACAGCTAGAATAGTAGCCAATTAGAATGATAGGATCACTACTAGAGGCTCAAGGGGCTCTAAGTATCCTCAACATGACTAACTTCATGATTTAAAATATTAGAGGCATTTCAAATTCAAATTCCTCTAGTAAGCTCAAAAACATCATAATATCACACAAACTAGATGCATTTGCCATTTTAGAACCCCTCATTCAACTTCACAATATTGACAAAATAAGAAGGAAGTTTAATCGGTTCAATTGAATTCCAAATTGTAGTAACCAAATTTGGCTATATTGGAGAAGTCCCTTTGAAGTTAATATTATCATTGATGATCTTCAATTTATTCATGTCCACATCAGCTATTCTAACTTCAATTTCCAACCAACCATTGTTTTTAGAGACTAAAGAAAGGAATTGTGGAGAACAATCCATACAATTAACCTCAATTATCAAGATAGCGGTTAGTTGGTGGAGAATTCAATGTTATCACAAACTCTATTAAGAAGAAGGGTGGGAAGAAACATAACAAAGTGGTCATGAGGAAATTTGTTGATTACATTGATGAGGCTTGCTTGATTGATGCTAGTTTTAGTTAATCTCCTTACATAAAGATTAGTGGTAGAACTTATGAAAGCTTGATAGAATCTTGGTTAATGTCAATTGGCTCAACAACTTTCACCATATTACTATCCATCATATAAAATGAACATGTTTAGATCATGCACCCCTTCTACTGCCAATTGACTTCTTCCCTAAACCAACCAAAAAAAGTTTTCAGATTCTTGAATATGTGGACAAAATATTATCTTTTCACTAACTACCTCAAAGAAGCCTAGAATTCTAGCATCTCCGGCCCTTGGTTAAGACTATAGGACTTTCATAAAAATCTACCTTTAAGGTTAAAAAGCTATAATTGGAATGTATTTAGAGATATTCACCAACAAATTGAATCTACTGAACATATAGTATGTCTACTTGAAGAAAAATGCCTTAATGCATATTCCTTGGTTGTTTAATCTAAACTTTAACAAACACATGTTGAACTATCCAAACTTGTTTCCATGGTGTAAGAATTCTTAAAGCAAAAGGCTACATTATCAATCTCAAAGAGGGTGATAAAAATACAAAATATTATCCTGCTTGTATCAAAAAAAGGAGTTAAAAGCCATTACAAAGATTAAAACTTTTCATAATTAGCTATTTAATCAGAAGGAAATCATTGCAAATGGTAATGATTTCTTCAAAGTCATGTTTCAAAAGAAATTTGTGAACCTAGAATATTTTTAGGAAGATTTTCTCAATGATTGCAACGACAAACTCTAACATCTAGATCTTAATTCTAACCCTATGGATGAGGAAATTATAGCAACCATTAACACATTAAATGGTTCTAACATTGCAAATCTTGATGGGTATACAACTCACTTATATCAACATTGTTGGATGTGGATGAAGGAGGATGTTATACTATCCATTCAAGCATTCTTTCAAGGTCAAGATATGCATAAGTATTTTATCTCCTCCACCATAACATTGATACCCAAATCTAATGACAAATATACTTGGGACAACTTCAGACATATCAGCCTCACCTTTATCATCACCAAATCTATAAGTAAAATTATTACCACCCATCTATAACCACATTTACTCAAGCTTATTAGCAAAAATCAAACTACATTTGTCAAAGGAAGGAGCACCTCTAAAAACATACTACTGGCCCATGAACTTCTCACTAATTTGGATAGAAAAGGTAGGGCTGGTAACATTATCATCAAACATGACATAAAGAAAGCATTTGATTACATAAATTGGAAATTCATCATAGCCTCACTAATGGCTAGGGGATTTTAAGATAGCTTTTGCAATTTGGTGGGGAGGCTACTATCCAACAACCCCTACTGTATCCTTATCAATGGGAAAGCACATGATTTCTTTAAAGCATATATAGGCATCATGCAAGGTGATCCTTTGTCTCCCTCTCCCTTTATTCTTGTGTTTGGCTATTTTTCTAGATTGCTTGAAACCAACCATAAGGCTTATAGATACCTCAGTTATAAGACCAAAGGAAAGGTTAACTTTTCTCATTTAACTTTCACTGCTGACATATTACTTTTCTACATAGGGTGCAAAAACTCTATCAAAAAGATCATGAAGATCATAAATATTTTTAAGGCAACCTTTGGCAAAACATTCAATAAAATAAAATGTCAATTTATCATGGGTGAAAATTACACAACTAATTGGAGATGGAATAGGTAGTGCACTTGTGGTGTTTAATTTTGAATGCTCCGGGCAAACACCGCGTAGATCTTAGGGGGGTACTTATTGAAGTGATCGGGTATGACATTAAGGTATGACATACTATCTCGAAAGTAAAAATATCACCCTATAATAGACCTAATCACCTAATAAGGACTCCTAAGGCATGATTAGTCTACGTATATACCAGAGATTCTTCCCCTACTTTACATGGAAGAGTAAAGTAGGGTTTATTTTATGTCAGGTTCTTTAGTTCCCTATGGAGGCAAGCCTCCATAGCAAATTAAATCCTAGGAAATGGGATTTCTTAAGAAAACTCTCGATTAAAGTAGTCAATCATTGCCTCCAAAGATTTAAAGGTTAAGACTATCAATGAATTGGTTATTTTTGGAAAATCAAATTAGATTGTTCAATTAGAAAGGTTTATTTTAAAATTAAAAGGAAAATAAGTAGAAAATGTTCATGAAACTAAGAAGCCTAGTGAGAATTCCAACCTATCCTATGGTGAGGCTTTATATTTTTGAAAGTGAGAGGATTTATTTATTTGAGTTAAAATTTTATTAGATGGGTAGGGCTTATAATCCATCAAATAAGATTTTGGAGATGCCTAAGAGGTGAGGATTTTTGTTTGTATCCATAAAAAAATAAGCAACCTCGAATCCTAAATCTAGAGAGCTTTAGCACAAGCTAGAGCATGACCTAAATCTAAGCAGAATGGGGGACATAAGGGTCCACTCCACAAGAGAAGATAAACCTGTCTGACTCTACTAGACTTACAACTGCCTAGAGTGGCCGCCAGTTAACATCTCCTATAGTTCAAAACCATGTACTTCGGTCTTATGAAATTGTAAGATGGTCTAATCTATTATTTAATTTGAAAAGGAAACTCGAGTCCTAAACTCACTCCCTAAGAGGTTATATTATGTTTGGTATTATATTTCTTAGTCTAAATGCAAAATCTTTTCAAATTCTATATTATTTTGACACAATATTTTAGACAAAGGCTTTGGGATATTTTATGCCTAAATGCATGATAAAATTTGATTATTGGCTAAATCAAAAGAGAAAGAGGGTGAATCTCCATCATAAGGGGTTGCTCTCATAGGTCAAGTGGTCCCTAAAGTCCAAGAATGGAGGCCGTCATTTTACAAGAGTGATAGAAGATACCATGCATGATGTGAGACATGCAACATATAGCTATGAGGTTGCTAAATCTTTTAATTATCTTGGCTATAACTTAAGATTTAAGATGAGATTTTAAGTTTTTCAAAATTTAATTATGAATTGTTAATTGGGATAGAAAAATTAGTTTTATCTTAAGAGCCTACCGCATCCTAGCCACACATTCAAACATAATTCATAAAGAAACTATGAAAAAGATGCAATTTTATTGCATAATATAAACATAAAATCAACCAAACATGTATATATTCTTTAAAAGAATAAAAGGCCGGTGCAGCCGAATACCGTCGTACACCTCGAGAAAGAGAAAAGATGGGTAGCCGAGCTTTACCCTTATATAACTCAAAATTATAAAATAATATTACAATTGAAATTGAATACATGCTATGGGAGTCTTCACTTTTCCTTTTCTTCTTTCTTCTTTTGATTTGCTCCAAGGCATCATAGGGCACTTTAGGACTAAGCCTTTTCTTCACTTCTTCTTTTAATCCCCATAGCACTAATCCTAATACATATTGCAAAATTATATTTTATAGAAAGTAAATCTAACTACACCTATAAAATAGATGTTAGCTAAATATACATACAAACTATGCAGTTATATTTCATAATTTAGACATAGCATCCTGCACATGGATAACCAAGCCCACCTATCCTAACATGGATTATGCTTAGGGTCATAGCCAACCTGTAATTTTCTATTATGCTATTAACAGCCTAATATCTAGCTTACGAGTCATACACCCTAACCTCCAGTCTAAAATATTACATCACACATACATTGTCCTAACTTAGAACTACAAGTGGTGACCTAACTCTCATGTGTGTGCTAATGCTTGATGTGGTATATCTTAGTTAAGATTTGAATTGTAGTTTTCCAAGTTAAGATTTTAATTTAACATGATTGATGGTTTGACCTTAAGTTGTTTAGAGGTTTAAAAGTATTAATTTATACTTTATTTTTTTTTGTTTGCTTTACACTTAGCATCTAAGTGTTATAAAGAGAAGAAAGAGACTTAACCTCCTCATCCCTACCTTAGGTTATTTTCTAAAGCATATTATTATGATTTAGTTTCTTTTAATGAATGATGCATTAAATATTTTAGTAATCCTAAAGAATCCTATTCAACATGAAAGGCATCTTAAGATTAATGTGGTTGAATTACCATCACATAGAACATATTAAACCATTTTTTTCATCACCCATAACATTCATATGATTTAATACTTAGTGTGCCTATACACACAACATATTTTGGGACACTTGAATGATCATGGATGCATACATTTAGAAATTGTATTTTACTTGATCGAATTATTTATGCATGTAAATTAAAGCACTATCCAAATTCTAATACAAATATACATGGGAATGAAATCCAACAAGTATGTTCCATTGTTAAACTATGAAAGCGAGGTAATCAAATGACCTCCTTAGGGCTACTTAAAGCCTTGTATTCCCAGGATGTCCAGACTATATACTTATTATC
This sequence comes from Cymbidium sinense, assembly GCA_021442155.1. Classification (NCBI taxonomy): domain Eukaryota; kingdom Viridiplantae; phylum Streptophyta; class Magnoliopsida; order Asparagales; family Orchidaceae; genus Cymbidium; species Cymbidium sinense. Next base: position 66,569,611 of record CM038227.1, on the reverse strand, counting down.
AGTCAAGCATATGTAAATCTATATAGGAATTTAGGAAATAAATCCAAACCTTACATGTGATGTATTTTATATGCTTAAGTGATTATGGGCACAAGTATTTTTAGTAAAAAAGGGGATTTTTATTCTCTAACCAAATACACACACAAGTGTATAAAAGAAGTAAGCATGTACGTGTCATTGTTAAACCAGGGAAGTGAGGTAATCAAATGACCTCCTTGGGGCTATTTAAAGCCTCATATTCTCAGGATATCTAGACTATATACTTGCTATCTTAACTACATATGAATGTATAAATGATTAGAAGAATGAAAATCATGCAAAAGATTGTATTTTATTTGATTGAATTATTTATGCATATGAATTAAAGCTCTATCAAAATTCTAATACAAACATACATAAGAATGAAATCAAACAAGTACATGTCATTGTTAAACCAGAGAAATGAGATAATCAAATGACCTCATCGGGTTTGCTTAAAGCCTTGTATTCCTAGGATGTCCAAACTCTATACTTATTATCATTAAAATTGATGTAAATCTATATATGAACATAGGAAAAAAGGTTTCTCATTCACATGCTTAAGCTATAACCACATGCAAATCCTATATGTATTAATAACTACTATCACTCCAAATATTATTATCAACTTATAGTTTTTGAAAAATAAATTTATATTTATTAGTGATAATAGCCACACATATAATAAAATTAGGCCAACACATGCAAGCTTACATAAGTAAATTTCTTTTGATTCATTGGAATTTGAAAGTATGGATGCTTGAGTTCACATGACATACTACATTTAAAATGATTGAAGAGGAATAGCTAAGCATCTACCCATGATTCATTCAACTGTACTAACTCCTAAGGACATTCATATTAAATAAAATAATTTAAAGAAAACCAAAGCTTCTTATTAATTTGATTTTTGGATTTTGATTGAGCTTGAAGAAGATAGATCATTTATTATTTTTATTCCATTCCTATATTAGTTATCTTGATTTGTTTAAGAAAAGATAATTAAGTGATTTTTATCATTTAATTAAGTTGAATCATTAAGAAATCCATTTAATAACCCTTTCCTATGCTTCTTTACTTTAATTAATGATTTAATCTTGAGCCACAAATGACTTGAACATGAGGGAAAAGAAAATTTCAATGCTTCTAAAAGACCTAATGCAATTGGATCATGATTAGAGATTAATTAAGTTAAAGAATCTAATTAAGTACTCGTATGATTTTCCCACACTTATGGAATAATCATAATTTTCTTAAGAATCTCTGTGTTAATGAACACATAAAGAGGAACCCTTAATTTAAATATTTCTTATTTAAAGAGATTAGTAATTTAATTTGATTTGATTTGAACATTAATTAATTAAATAATTCCTTAATCATTTCATGATTTAAACAACTCTCTCTAAAGAGATTGAATTGAAAAAATAATTGGGAAACAGACCCTAATCACTCTCGTTCATCATCCCCTTATTAATTAATAATTAATGAAGTTAAATTAATTAATTTTTATTATTTTAAATTAATCATTAAATTAATTAAGAGAGTAATTAAGGTTTGAATTTCAAATTTTCCTAATTACATAGCTAATAAATCTCAAGAAAATTATGGGAGGTAGAGGTCATCCCTTTGAATGAACATGCTAAGTTTGGGATTAATTTCCCAAGTAATTAGGGATTAATTAAGCTAATTAAGAAAACACTTAAACTCTAATTAAGCATTAATCACTATTCAAAATCAAATGAAATAATTTTTATTAAATTCTCCTCTATTTAACCTTTTTAAAATATATTTATTTGCATTTTTTAAAATTTTTCTACAATTAGTTATGACTTTAGGAATATTCAGCCATTTAAAACATATTTTTAAGCATAATTAATCATTAATCCCATCGGCACCATGCGGACTACTAATGTGGTAGCGCTTTCCATGTGGCACCATGGGATTGGCCTCTTAAACTACCCGACGTGGTGCTGACGTGGCAGCGATGGACGTGCTTTCATCCGCACCATTCGATCTAAGATCAGACAGTGGGGATTAATCCTGCAGTTCCTTTAGGATTAAATCCAATTAAATCTAATGCATTTATCATAATCGTCCATTTAAATCACATATAACTGATGGCGGATGATCCTTCATCCAATGGAAGGAAGACTGCCTTCCATATCACGAGCTTGTTAGAGCTGTGGAGATCGGATTGACCCTAAAATGTTCATGGGGGAGATATAAAAAGATCCTATGATGGGATTCACACAAAATCAAACTTTCTTTCATAAAGGCTAAAAAAATTTTGAGATTTTGACTGTTTGCTGAAATTTACCTCGTTAGAGCTTAGGATCGACTGTTAACCTACTGAGATAGCTTCTTCTTGAAAAGATGAAGCCCTACTGAGAAGCTCGCACCTATCCTCCTCATTGGTTGCTCTGTTAACCAAGCGTCACCAGAAAACTCATCAGAGTTAGACTTGGAGTGCTCTCCTGTGCTCGAATCGATCGGGAATCGATTCATTTCTGCTCGCCGGAGCTCAGTGAAGGTGTGGGTAAAGTTAATTTCAAAATGGTAGAGTTTGGAGGAGGTTGAACAGAGATTAGTTTTATCCTATTTTGGGCTTGGTGTTTTCACCAATGGGGAGGCTCTAAGAACTTAGGAAAAGCTTTGGGAGACTCTCCTTGAGTTATTTATGCTCTGAGGATGTCTGTTGTGTGGAATGAGATCAAATAGAGAGGAGTATTTTCTCCTCCCCATCCAAACCAATGCCTTGGATGAATTCTACAAATTACAGGTGTCCAGTCAAAGCAGAGGCTAATGGGTGGCAGGGAATCAGTGAGGTGGCTCGATTTGAGCAGAGGAGGAGGGAGAATGGCTACCAAAAGCTAAGGTGATTATCCTTGGTTTCCTATGTGTGCCAATGGGATGAAGTGGGTTAGCTCACATCAACTTGGTTCATGGCTAACCCAACCAGCTTTGGGTCAGGTGAGCTAGTGGTCCTCATGTCCATTTGGAGCTTAGGGTGGCTACCAAAGGTAGGAGAGTAGGTTTAGCCATTCAAATGTGGATTTTGTCCCATTATGAAGGCTTTACCCAATGTGTAAGGGGTCAATTCGGGTTGGACTTGGCTTAGGTTTGACTTGGACTGACCCATGGTGACCCAAGGATGGGTCATGCCAAGTTTGAATGAGTTTGGGCTTGGTTTGATTTTGTTTGGTTTAAATTGACTCATTTAGGTCAAATTGGGCTAGGTTGGGTCAAGTTAACTAATTGGTCAAATTTGGTCAATCCATGGGTTGATATAAGTTCAAATGAGTATTTGGATGTTTTGGTTCAATTGGTTTGGTTTGGCATTAGATTTGAATTTGACTCATATGGGTTCATATGGCTCAAATGGGCTAAGTTGACCAATTTGGTCAAATTAGCAAAATTGATTTGGGTTAGGTGTTAGTTTGGGTTCAATTGATCATTTGAAGATGATTGTAGGTTTTTGATTTCAATTAATTTAGATTTAGGAATCATTTAGGCAAATCTGACCCTTTAAGCTTAGGTCAATTTGGGTTAAATGGGTCAATTGGGTTGAATTGATCAAATTCAGTCCGAACAAGGGCTTGATAAAGTTCAATAGTCAATTTGGAATGGATTTGAGTCATTGGTTTCAATCTATCTGGATTGGATTTTGATTTGGCCCTATTTGTCCTTTTAGGTCAAATTGGGTCAACTTGGGTCCAAGAGCCAATTGAACTTGGTTTGTCTTAATTGATGGTCAAGTTATGTTCAAGGGTTAATTTATGATTGATGTGGATCACTTGTTTCAATAAATTTGATTTAGAATGGGGTTTGGTTCAATTTGGCTCATGTATGCTAATTGGGTCAACTTGATCAAATGATCAAATTGATTTGGTTTGACCTAATTGATTGTAATTGATCAATCAAGGGTGATCAATGATCATTGTAGGAGGTTATGGATATGTTGGTTCAATCCTATTTGTGTTGGATTGGAATTTGGCTCAAATGTGTCCTTTAGTTCACTTTGGGTCAAGTGAGCTTAAAGGGTCAATTGGCTTTATTGGATTGAATTAATAGGAATTAGGTTATCCAAGATGATCAACAATCATCATGGAAAGGGTTCGACAGGTTGATCTAATCTAATTTGGGTTGGATTAGAGTTTGGCTAAATTTGGTCAAATTGGTCACTTTAGGTCAAGTGGACCAATTAGGCTAATTGAGTTAGATTAGGTTTGATTTAGGTTGAATTGAGTTTGATGATTGACTTAGGATTGATGTATGGCTTTGGTTGTAATTGATTTAAGTTTATTTGGATTTTAGCTCATTTGGACATTTTGGGTTCAAATGGGCTATCTTGGGTTGGTTGAATTGATTTAAATCAATGGGCTTGATTATAGCTCTTGGAAGAGCTTGAGATGATGATTTGAATGGTTTGAGAAAATCAATTGAGTATGGTTTGATTGAAGGAGGTTTGGGGTCAAATCCATTGGATTGAATCATATGGTTAAGATAGCTTTGATTTTGGCTTGGAGTTTGGATATGAGATTGGATTTAATTGGTATTGGTTTAATTTGAGGTTTGGGTTTGCAATGATTTGAAGTTGGTTTTGGACTTAAGATTAGGCATAATTCATGGGTTAGGCCATATGGTAGGTAGGTTTCCTTAGTCTTAAGTCATAGCCTAATCCTATGGCAAATCCTCCTAAGTCCCTAGATTTGGGTTAAGTGTTCACTGAGTCACTAGAAGTGTCATATGACTAAGGAATTCCTAGTGTATAGAAGACTACTAGATCTAAGATGGAAAGGTTGAATCCTCACTCCAAAAGTGAGGTCAACAAAAGGACCCCTAACAGGTGTGGTGTAATTGACAAGGCACACCACACATATTGGCATTAACCAAGATGATCAACAAGGTGGAGCCAGGAAGAAAGAACTGGCACTTACATCTTCCAAAGCAGGATCACCACTGGGGTGACCTGTTGACGGCACTACAAATTAAACCTGTCCTAGGGTGACTATTGATTGAATGTCGCTGAGGATCTTATCTCAACTCAAGATTAGTCAAAATTGATTTGATTTGATATGGACCCTGTTAGTGTACGATAGACCTCACTAAGAAGGGGCTATATATTTCTGGGCCCATCTTAGATTTACCAGTCTAAAGGGTAGTATATTAGCTGATGGGTAAGACTATCCAACCTTGGGGGTTGCCTTTCGGTTTGCAACAGTGGTGTTAGAAAAAAGGCCAGGAGACTTACATCATCCAAAGTGAAATCAGTCGTTGAGGTGACTTGTTGATTGCACCATAAATCAAACTCGACCTAGGGAAACTACTAAGTGAGTGTCATTGGGGATATTAGCTCAACTCAAGAGTAGTCATGGAAATTCTTACATGGAGTTTTGCTGACACTGCCTTAAAGATAGGATGCCTGCATGGGAAAAGGTGTCTTTAGGGGCATTATCCTAATCTATAAGATATTTTATTTTGTTCTGTTTGTTAAGCATGGACCCTGTTGGTTTATGAGGGACCACACTAAGAGGGTGCCATAGGGGCTTTGTCCTATCTCAAATTTACTAGCCCAAAGGAGAGTTCGCACATCTGTAGTACAGAACTTCCAACCACAGGGGTGGCTACTAAGAAATGGGAACTGTCCAATCTAGTAGTAACTTGGGTAGTGTCTAAATGGGGTAGCAAAGGATGTGATCCAAATAGAATGCCCATAGGGGAGGGGTCACTTGGGACATTATCTTGATTCCTGAGAAGAAAGCCTATAGGTATACGGTGGCCAACTCAGGGGAAAGAGCGGGGACTTACATCTGCTTTAGTGGTGTTATCCATTGGGTGGGTCACTATCAGCAAAGCGAATACCAACAAACTTAAGGTGTCCGTCGATGTGCAACAATCAATCTAGGAAGAATGTGTAAGAGACTGACATCTTCCCAAGCAAAACTGATCATCAGGACAGTCTGTTGTCGGCTAGACAGCTACTATCCGACCTAGGGGACTACTAAGTGGGAAGTCATAAAGAAGAACTGAACCCAAATTTGAAGTTGTCAAAAGTAAAGGAGCAATTGGGGGACTTACCCTAATCCTCAATGATAAACTTGGACTCAGTCAATGCATAAATCTAGTTCAAGAAGAAAGTGTGGGGACTTACATCTTATTAAATAAAGCTAACATGAAGGTAGCTTATATGTTATGCGATAAGATAGACCATACTAACAGGGCACTCATCGGTGTGCAGTGGCTATGCCAGGAAGAAAGTACATGGACTTGCATCCTCCTGAGCAAAAGACCACTATGGAGACACACTAGCTATGTAGTGAATCAAACCCGACCTAGAGCAGCAACTGATTGAGGGTAGCTGGGGGCGTTATCTCAACTCAAAGTAGTTTGAAATAAAGGATTTGTGTTTGTTTTGTTTGTGATTGTGTTGTGCTAATGAGGTATAAGATGCCGCTCAAGTTCTCTTACACACAACAAATATCCACAAAGCGAAAATGCTTTTAATTTGAAGAAATTTGTGATTTGAAATGAAGTTATATTGATGAAAATTATTTTTAAACATTATTTTAATGGGTAATATTTCTTAAGGTGGAGCCTATTGATTGGAAGCATCAAGCGCTCTCCTTTATGGTTGATAAGGTGGAATGATCCACCTTGGTAGAGGCTTTTTCTATAACGAAAGGGCTTTCCCAAGTGGGTTCAAACTTACTTCTCATCTTGCAATGGGAAACAATTGGTCCCCTAAAAACTAAAACAAGATCTCCTACTTGAAAATCTCTAGGGCGGATCAACTTGTTCTGAGCTTGAATAATTTTTTCTTTGTATAACTCAAGGTTTTGACATGCTCATATGCATTTCTCCTCCAAACCTTTGAGTTCTTCTAGCCATAACTTGGCATTCTGATCGGTTGTAATCTTGCCACCCATAAATATCCTTAGTGATAGGAGTTGAACTTCTAATAGTAGAATGGCTTCAGACCCATACACTAAGGAGAAAGGGGTAGACTGAGTTAGAGTTCAGTAGGTGGTGTGGTAGGCCCACAAAGCTTCAACTAACTTCTCATGCCACTGTTGTTTATTATCGTCAAGCATCTTCTCGAGTATTTGGATGAGAGTTTTGTTGAAAGCTTCTATTAACCCTTTGCCCAAGGGTAATAGATGGTAGAGTATCTTCAATTTATGCTGTATCTTGGAGTGAAGTTGTTGATTTTGGTGCTCCTAAATGTAATGCCATTATCAGATATAATTCGATGGGGTACCCCAAATCTATATACGATATGGTTTCTAAAATGCTAGAGCACATGTTGAGTTTTGATCTCCCTTAGCGAAATCGCCTCTGCCCACTTGGAAAAGTAGTCTATAGAAGCATCCCCATTGAGCAGTCGCCCTTTTACTCAGCACCTCACCTAAGGATCATTCATGAAGATCAGGAACTGTAAAGAGCTTCTTCTCTTCTCGGGCTCGAGAAAGCAAAGATGAATTCATGACCCTTTGAAGAAGGAGGATCAATTGGACCCACTATGTCAACACCCAAACAATCGAATGGCCAAGAAGTTAAGGTTGGATGTAGAATGTTGGGTGGTTGGTGTAAGACTGCACCATATACCAGGCATTGGTGGCATTGGTTGCATTACTTAACTACATCCATACAATTGATGATCATCGACAACCAATAGTATCCAAGTCTTTTGATTTTGGCTTTCATCTTGGGACTGGATTGATAAGCTCCGCATATTCATGAATGTACTTCAGTCATGATCTTATGGGCATCGTGCTGGTCTAAACATTGTAACCACATATGTTCAAAGGATCACCGGTATAAGATACCATCAATAAAACTTTGTTTAGGTAATCAATGAATGGTTATCTCTAATCCAGCTATTCATCTTTTTTGGCAACAGCAGCCTCCCCTTTAAGAGAGTGATTTTTTATGAGTTCGGCATCAATAAAAGGCAGCACTTGCCTATTTTTCACTCTATTGATATGGACTCATCTTTTAGACATGCCAACTCATTGTCAAGCTTGGCTAAGGCATCCGCTATGGCATTTTCTCATTGAGGTTTCTTGTAGATGGTCACTTCTAGAATTTGGGCCAATAACTCCATGGTGTACTTATGATAACGATGGAGTCTAGACTTTAAGATCTTATAGGACTTAGTGATTTGGTTGACCACTAATTGAGAATCCCTAAAGGTGTTGATGTTCTAGATGACTTGCGAGATGAGTAACTTTAGACTGACAATCAGTGGCTCATATTAGGCTTCATTGTTGGTACAAGGATTAGATAGATGATATGAGAATCTCATCATATCACTGTCCAGAGTTTGGAGAACTATTCCTACCCTTGGCTTTCATTGAATAGTAGATTTTGGTTCTTCTCATCTTTGAGAAGAAGCCGCACCATTAAAGTACATATCCCATCTAAGGCTACAAACAAATTGAGCTGAGTCAAGCATTCTATGTTCAAGCTTGAGCTTGTTTAATATTATTGAGTTCGAGCTTGATTCAACCTTTTATGAATAGTGTTCAAGCTTGAGCTTGTTATCATTATCGAGCTCGAGCTTGATTCAAGTTTGTTCATGAGCTTGGTTCAAATTGGATTATTGAGCTTGTTAACGAGCAGCTCGCTTAATAAAATAAATGAGCTTTAATCAAGCCTTAATCAAGCTTGTTCATGAGCAATTTGTTGAGAAATATATATGAGTTGTATCAAATAAAGCTTGTTAAGCCTAAAAAATTAATAATTTGAATAATAATGTTCATAAACAAGAGCCAGAATCGAGCCATAATTAAGCCATAATCGAGTTCTTTAGCGAGCTTGTTCACAAGCTTTAAGTGATAATGTTCATGAACATAAATGAATAGAATTCTAAGTTGTTCAAGCTTGTTCATTTAGCAATCGAGTATTTAAAAAAGTGTTCAAGCTCGCTTGATTAGTTAATCAAATGAACATGAATGAGCTCTGATCAAGCCGAGCAATAAGTAGCTTGTCGAAAGCTCGGTACATTTGAGCCCAACTCCCATTGGTGAATGCAGGTATCCTTTAGGTTCATGATTTGTTCATCGAGGAGATCATCACTAAGCGGAGAGTTAGCAGGAAGTGGGTGTGATGCTAAGAAATCTGTGAACGCTTGTCCTTTCACCACACGGAGGGGCACAAATGTGATATCAAACTATGATAAGATCATGGACTAACATGCCAATGTTCGGATAGCGTAGGCCGTGTCATGAGATATTATGGAAGATTGATTCTAAAAATCATGTTTACTTTATGAGAGAGCATATAGTGTCATAGCTTTTGGGATGCAATGATTAAAGGTAGGAAATGCTTCTCAATGGGTGGATAGTTTGGTTCAGTAGAGATTAGATGATCCTTGAGATAGTAGAGTGTTCTCTCTTTCCCTTAGTCATTGGCTTAGGCCAACAAAGCATCAAGGGAGTCATCTAATGAAGCAGTATAGAGTATAAGTGGCTTTCCTAGGATAAGGGCAACTACAACTGGCGGCGTCATCAAATACTGCTTGATTCTATCGAAGGCATGCTAGCACTAGTTGTCCCACTTGAACTTGGCATCCTTCTTGAGCAGCTCTAAAAATGGTTGGCATCTGCCTTATAGGTTGGATATAAAGCATCTTAGATATGCCAACCTCCCCTTAAATGATTTGAGTTGAGTTAGACTTTTAGGGGATGGCATTTCTAATATCACTTTGATCTTCTTTAAATTGATTTTGATACAGCGGTGTTGGACAACGAACCCAAGAAACTTCCCTGAAGTTACTCTGAATGAACACTTCAAATGATTCATTTTGAGGTTACATTGTCTTAACCACTCAAAAACTATTCTCAAGTCAAAGAGATGGTCTTCCTTTTCTTTATTTTTACCACGAGATCATCGACATAGCATTCTACTTGGTGATGAATGATTTTGTCAAAGATTCGAGTCATGGCCTACTGGTATGTATCATCTACATTTTTAACTTCGAAATGCATGACCTAGTAGCAATATATTTCGCTTGGGGTTTTGAAGGCAGTATTTTTCTCATGTTCAGGAGCCATCCTTATTTGGTTATATCGATATGAATCATCCTTGAAAGAAAAGACTAAATAAGATGAGGTAATGTCCACCATTAATTCTGGTATTGGTAGTGGAAAATCATCTTTTGGACATGCCTTATTCAGATGTCTAAAATTGATGCATATGCAAATTTATTTATTCTTCCTCTTAACTAGGATGACGGCAACTAGGTGAGGTATTCTTCCTCCTGGATGAAACCAGTATCGATAAGTTTCTTGACTTCAGATATGATCTATTGTTCAATGTCTAATTGTATGCATCTAGGATCTTTCTTAATAAGGTTAGCATCGTGCTATAATGTTAGCTTATGGACCATTACGTTAGGAGCCAATCCGGGCATTTCTTCATAACTTCATGCAAAGCAATTTTTAAACTCAATGAGTAGCCTAACTAAGTCATTTGTTTCAGTTTCATTCAACAAGGAACTGATGTACATCGGGCGTGGGTCATCTTTAGTTCCCAAGTTGATTTCTTTGAGTTCATCAATGGTTGACTTAATTTTTTTTAACTCTGGAGGTGCATCCTTGACTTAGAAATCATCTAGTCATCTAAAGTTTCTATGCACACCTCATCATATGAGTTAATGTGATTTGAAAAGAACATATCAAATTCTAAATGATTAGTGATGACCAAGCAGTAATCACCATCATTGACTATGCTTAATGTATCAAAGCCTAGTCCTGGTCTTGATTGAAAGCTTTTGCATTTGTTGTTCCATAGCCTTTCGAAGTAATCTAACTTATGCTTACAGATGCCTGAGGTAGCTCGAACCTCCAACATCAAGGAAGGTTCACAAGTTGCCAAAGACATCTTGGGGAAAGTGGGAGCTCAGCAGCAGCCCATACCAGCCCAGGATAGCCAAGTTGTGCAACCACCGACAAAGCCCAGTCTCCATCTCACCATTGCAGCTACTACTTCAGTCGGCACTTCTACTTTAACTAGATCTTCTTCTAGTAGACATCTTGTATCGGTGGATGAGGGCATCAAATCCCTCACCCCACTTACTTTATTAGATTTCTACTATGTACCTCCTTTAAAATCCAAGAAATTGAGGAACAAAGCTGGTTTGAATTACATCTATGCCACTTCTAATGATTCTACTCTTATAAAAAACTCTCCAAGTCTAAATAAAAATTATAACGACTCCGATCTTCCTCTTTCTAATTTAGAGATGGACTTTCCTTCTCCGAATAATACAAGTTCACCTCTTGAGATAAACTTGGAATCGTCTAATTCTGAGGGTCCTATAGGAGAAGTTGTAGGTGAGCCTTGTGAGCAGGTAGAATCTTTCACTAAACCTCCACTAGAGATCACCAAAGTTAACCTCCGTAGTGGCAAGGTTCTACCTCTAAGGGTAGCACTTCAAGATAAGGGAAAATAAGTCATTGGTACTAATGAGAAAGATGCCCCTCCACAGGATGCTCCACCCATGGATATGCTTATGGAGGATCAGCCCGAAGTGGATTACAACGTCCTCGCTCACTTAAGAAAGTTGTCAGCTAAACTAAGCATATATGATGCCATTATCTTATCCAAAGAGATGAGGGGATCATTAATCAGGGATCTTCTTGATCCAAAGATATGCTTAGCTCAGTTGACCACTGTTAGAGAGGAGGCACATTATTCAAGAGAAGCCCAAGGAATCACATTCACATACGAAGACCTTCTTATGGGGGACATAAAGCACAACCATCCCCTCTATATCATAGTGGATATGGTAAGATTCAAACTTTCTAGGGTTTTGGTTGATCCAGGTGCATCGGTGAACATAATGAGTCTAAAGACCCTTGCCTATTTGAAGATTGATATCTCTACACTCTGAGGAGATTGGATGATGTTGAGAGGATTCAATGAACAAGGCGAGAGGGATTTAGGCTCCATAGTGTTACCTTTGGAAATAAGTAAATGGAAGACTAAAGTCAAGTTTTATATAATTGATTCAAATACTTCTTTCACTGCTTTACTCGGTAGGCCTTTGATACACGAGAACAAGTTGATTCCATCTTTCCTCCATCAGTGCATCAAGTTTCAAAAAGATGGGATCGAATACTATGTCAACGAAGATGAAAATCAATTTTCAGTTAGAGTGGTTGAGATATATGAGGATGATACCTACTATCTTCCTCAAAGCACCTTTTCTCATGAACTTGGCCAAAATTCAAATACAAAAGAAAAAGAGAAATACAAGTGACTGAGAAAAGGACATCAAGGAAGAAGTAGAGCTGCATGTCACATTCTACCCACAGTTCATTCCATCATATGGACATATGAGTAGAATGACTTGACCTCCACCAGGTAGAGGCAAAGGCGGACATAGAGGCAGTTCCAAAGGTGGAAGACCCCCTGGTTAGCAGCCGGCCAACAGGGGTAATGTTCCAGTTCATAAGAGTATCCCTGCTATTCACATAAATTTAAAATCTAGCTTAGAGGATGAGTCTCATGTGATTAGACCATCCAACCCCTCTCAGGGAGTTTCATTAGAGGTGACACTTGAGCCAGACAGTGATGAATATTGGGCCTCCAACCAAAGCATGAATGTATTAAAATCAGGTTTATGTAACACTATCAGGCAGTAGTTGAAAACTTTATATCTAACCTCACTTTCTTCTCAAAATGTTGAAGGTTTAGTAGTGAAGGAAGCCCCTAGATCTTCCATTGATGTAAAGCCAAAGAGATTCCTATTGGGATCATCATCATCAAGTCCAGAAGCTGATGTAAAACTTGAGGATAATTCATATAAAGATTTAATAAAATTTCTTTTTGATTGGTACTCGCCTTGTGTTCTTAATCTTGCAAAGAAAGGTTTGATTCCTTATACATGGTGCAGGCATAGGTCAGAGTATTTCGAGAAGCTGTGGAACAACAATGGCAGAGATGCACAATCAAGATCAGGGCTAGGATTCAGTATAGTGGGTCTAGTAGATGATGATGGTTATTGTTTAGTTGTCACCAATCATCTAGAGTCTGATAGGTTCTTATCAAACCACACTAACTCTCATAAGGAAGTATGTTTAGAAACTTCAGATGATCCATATGATCTTCAAATCAAAGATGCAGCTCCAGAATTTAAAGAAGAAATCCATTCAACAATCGACAAGCTCAAAGAAATCAACCTCGGGATGAAAGAAGATCCACGCCCTACATACATCGTTCTACTAAGAAGAAACTAGAGCAGGTTATTGATTGAGTTTAAGGACTACTTTGCATGGAGTTATGAAGAGATGGTTGGATTATCTTCTTACGTAGCAGTCCATAAACTAGCAATAGTCCCTAACGCTAAGCCTATCAAGGAAGCTCGTAGATGCATGTGATTAGAAATCAAACAACTAGTCATTTCTGAAGTCAATAAATTGATCGATGCTAGTTTCATCAGGGAAAAAAAATACCCTACCTGGTTAGCCAGTGTCATACCAGTTAGGAAAAAGAATGACTAAATTTGCATATGCATCGATTTTAAGGACTTAAATAAGGCATGTCCTGATGATAAATATTCACTTCCTATACCAGAATTAATGGTGGACATCGCCTCATCTCTTGTAGTATTCTCCTTCATGGATGGGTCATCTGGCTATAACCAAATCAAGATGGCCCCCAAGGATGAAAGAAACATTTCTTTTTGAACCTTGATCAGAATTTATTATTATAGGGTCATACTTTCGGCCTTAAAAATGCTAGTGCTACATACCAATGGGCCATGATCAAATCTTTAATGAACTCATTAATCATCAAGTTTAATGCAATGTTAATGATCTAGTAGTCAAAAGCAAAGAAAAGGAAGACAGTCTCTTTGGCTTAAGAGTATTTTTTGAACTATTAAGATTATTTAACCTCAAAATGAATCCCCAGAAGTGTGCATTCAAAGTAGCTTCAGGGAAGTTCCTTAGGTTTGTTGTCTGACACTAGGGAATAGAGATATATCCAGAAAAGATCAAAGCTATCTTAGAAATGCCAACCCCTAAAAGTCTAACTCAACTCAAATCCTTCCAAGGGCGGTTGGCGTATCTATAATGCTTTATCTCCAATCTATCAGGGAAATGCAAGCCATTTTTAGTACTTGTCAAAAAGGATGCCATGTTTAAGTGGGATGATAAGTGTTAGCATGCCTTCGAAGATATCAAATAGTATTTGGTGAAGCAGCTAGTTCTAGTAGCCCCTATCCCGGGCAAGCCATTGATCCTCTACACTGCTGCATTGGATGACTCCCTTAACATTCTGTTGGCTCAAACTAGTGATGAAGGGAAGGAGAATACTCTCTACTACCTCAGCCATCATCAAATCCCTACTGAAGCAAACTATCCTCCAATTAAGAAACATTGCCTAGATTTAATCTTTACATCACAAAAGCTACGACACTATATGCTTTCTTATAAGGTGAACTTGATTTCAATAATCAATTCACTACAGTATCTCATGACATGGCCAACGCTATTCAGATGATTGGAACGTTGGTCCATGATTCTCTTGTAGTTTAATATTACATTCATACCCCTCCGTACGATAAAAGGATAGGCACTAGCAGATTCTTAGCAGCACACCCACTTCCTACAAATTCCCCGCTTAGTGATGATCTTTCCAGTAAACAAATCATGAACTTAAGGGAGCTTGACAATCACCATTGGGAGATGTATTTTTATGGTGCAGCTTCCTTTCATAAAGGAGAAGAACCACGATCAACTCTTCCACGAAAGGCAAGGGTAGGAATAGTTCTCTTAACTCTAGACCGTGATGTGATGAGATTCTCATACTATCTCTCCAATCTCTGCACCAATAATGAAGTTGAGTATGAGGCTTTGATTGCTACTCTGGAGTTAGTCATTATAATGTGTGTCAAGAGCATCAACATCTATGGGGATTCTCAACTGATCATCAATCAGATTGTTGGGTCCTACAAGGTTCTAAAACCTTATCTTCATCATTACCATGAGTATACCATGAAGTTGTTGGCCCAAATTCTGGAGGTTACCATCCACAAGGTCCCTCGAGTAGAAAACCTAGTTGTAGATTCTTTGGTCAAACTTGCCAAGGAATTGGCATGTCTAGAAGATGAGTCCATTCCAACAAGGGTCCAAAATAGACAAGTCTTATCCCTTATTGATGCTGAACTCATCAAGAGACTTTCTTTTGAAGGGGAGGTTGCCATTGCCAAAAAGGACAAGGAGCTGGATTGAAGGCAACCATTCATAGATTATTTGACTAGAGGAAAACTACCTCAAGAGAAGTCACAAGCCCATCAGATGACATAGAGAGCTCTCTCCTATGCTCTCGTGGATGGCACCTTGTACTGACAGTCCTTTGTAAAATGTGGTTACATTATTTAGACAAACACGAAGCCTGTAGGATCATGACCGAGGTACATTCAGGTCTATGTGGAGTGCATCAATTCAAACCGAAGATGAAAGCAAAAATCAATAGACTAGAATACTACTAGCCTTCGATAATTATAGATTGCGTGGATGTATCTAGAATATTCCATCAATGCCAGGTACATGGTGTGGTTCTACATCAACCACCTAACATTCTACATCCTACATTGGCCTCATGGCCATTTGAGTGTTGGGGTACCGATATAGTGGGTTCTATCAATCCTCTTTCTTCCAAGGGTCATCGATTCATTTTAGCTACCACCGTCTACTTTTCCAAGTGGGCAGAGGCAATCCCACTCAGAGTGGTCACAGCTCAGCATGTGCTCCAATTTTTTAGGAACCATATCATATATAGGTTCGAGGTTCCTCGACAAATTATATCTGATAATGGTACTGCATTTAAGGGCACCAAGATCAATAGCTTTGCCAGAAGACATAGTATATATTGTAGATACTCCACCATCTACTACCCCAGGGAAAATGGCCTAGTAGAAGCATTCAATAAAACTCTCATCCATATACTAAAGAAGACACTTGATGATAACAAACAATAGTGGCATGAGCAACTAGTTGAAGCATTATGGGAATACCACACCATATATAAAACTCCAACCAGATCTACTCCATTTTCCTTAATGTATGGGTCTGAGGATGTTCTACCATTAGAAGTTCAACTCCCATCACTAAAGATAGCATTGGGTAGTAAAATCACAACAAAGCAGAATGCCAAATTACGGTTAAAGTGCTCAAAGGTTTGAAGGAGAGACTCCTACGGGCCTGCTAGAACCTCGAGTTTTAAAAGGAAAAAATGATTTAAGCTCACAACAAGCTAGTCTTCCCTAGATCTTTTCAAGTATGAGAGCTTGTTTTAGATCTAAGGAGGCCAATTGTTGCCCATCAAAAGATGGGAGGCAAATTTGAACTCACTTGGGAAGGCCCTTTTGTCATATAGAAGGCCTACCAAGGAGGATCTTATTAGCTTATTTATTGTAAAGGGGGACACCCGATGCTTCCAATTAATGGGCTCTATTTGAAGAAATAATACCCATAAAATCATGTTTGAAAATAATTATCTTCAAAAATTCTATTCCAATTCATCAAAATACTCTCTTCTTTCATAACATTGTCTGCTTGTTTGCAAATTTGCTATGACGTGTTTAGGGAATCCAAAAGGCATCCTATCCCTTTTTCACAACACGAACATAACTAAACACAATTCCCCAATGCTACTAGAATAGGTGAGAGAGAACCCAAGAGGCATCCTATTTTGACTAGCATAACTAAGTTAGGTGTAAGATAACCTAAGCCACATCCTTTCTTGGTGGAATCATGACTGCCATTCGTGGCACCATTTCATCAAATCCCAAAATTTTTTTAGGGTAGGTGTGAGATAACCCAAGTGGCATCCTATTCCCTCTAACACAAGCAAAAAAAAAAAATTAACACATATCTTTTATCTCAGGCTATTTTGATATGGGAGCAAGCCCCCTTTGGCACTCACTCATTAACTACTCTAGGTTGGGCTAACATACTACATTGCTAGTATATCACCCCAGTTGTCACTTGTCTGGCGGATGTGAGTCCCATGCTTTCTTCCTAACTTGACCATTACAAATCAATGAGTGCCTCGTTAGTTTGGTAAAACTCACTACGCAACCAGTAAGCTACCCCATGTTGACTTTATTTAATATGATGTAAGCCTACACTCTTTCTTCTTGAACTAGCCATCATGCACTAACTAGGTTGAGTACTTTTGAGGCTTCTGATAAGTCTCCCAGATGCTCCTTTCCTCTTGACTACTTTTGAGTTGATATAAGTCCCCAAGTGGCATTCACTCAGTAGTCGCCCTATGTCGGATAGCACCTGTCGAGCCAAAGACAGACTATCCTGACAATCAATTTTGCTGTAAGAAGATGTGAGTCTTAATGCTTTCTTCCTAAGCTAATTTTTGCAAACTGACGAGCACCTTAGGTTGGTTAATGTTTGCTATGCTGACAGTGACTCACCTGATGGATACACCACTCTTGGCAGATGTGAGTCCCCACGCTCTCTCCTTGAGTTGGCCACTGAATACCTATGTAAATTATTTTCTCTAGGGTTTTGGATAAAGCCCTTAGTATCCCCTCTCCTTGTGGGAACTCTATTTGGATCACATCCTTTGTGACCCTATTTAGACACTACCCAAGTTATTTTTGTATTGGACGTCCCCCTTTCCTAGTAGCCACCCTTATGGTTAGAAAATTCATTCAACAGATGCACAGATTCTCCTTTGGTTCAGTAAATCTGAGATAGGTCTAGGCTAATATAAGCTCCTTCTCAGTATGATCCCTCACAAACCAATAGGGTCCATGATAAACAAAAAAACAAACAAACAAACAAATAAAATAAATAAATTATTTTGCTTATGGATTAGGAATTCAAGCCCCTAGTGGCCCCTTTCCCAAGCAAGAATCCTATCTTTAGAGCAAGAAACTCCTAGAATTGCCCCACACTGAGTAGATAAGCCCTGGCTGGCACTCTCTTAAGAATTTAGGTTGGGTCTAATCTATTTTTCCACAAACAAAGTTACCCATTCTCGCTTTGGAAGACAAGTCTACTACTATACTTTCTAGCATGATATGGAAAATCGATAGGCAAAGATGCCCTGGCTGACATACCTCGCTAACGTGTCACCCCAAATGGGTCTTCTATTCGTGAAAGATGAGTCCCCGAGCTTTCTTCCAATTAGTTGCAAAGACACCCCTTTGGTTGGATAGTTCTCCCTCGATCGAGAAACAACTCCCTTTGAATTGGTAAACCTAAATTAGGCCAAGGCCAACATGGCCCCTACTCAGTGCAGTCCTTCGCAAATCAGTGGGATCCATCAAAAATAATTAAAAAAATGAAATTAACTTTGACTATCTTTGAGATTATTTAAGTCCCCCAGCAGTATTCACTTAGTAGTTAGCCCTAGGTCGAGTTGACATGTTACCTTACTAATGTGTCACCCCAATGATCTTTTGTTCAGGAAGATGTGAGTCCCCATGCTTTCTTCCCAAAATTAATCTTTGCAAATTGAAAGGGATCAATCCAACCTGAACTTGCTCCCCTAGTGGAGAGTTCACATTTCATCCTCAGCAGATCCCGAATACTAATCCCCGAGTAGATTTCACAACCTCTTCTTCCAAGTCGATGACTTGAACTTGCTCCCCTAGTGGAGAGTTCATATTTTCACCCCTAGTGGAGCACCTAATCATAAATCAACAAATCAAATCAAATTTCTCCCCAGTGAGATGCAAATCAAATTAAACCTCTTATCCCTCAGTGGATGACTTGAACCTTTTCCCCTAGTAGAAGGTTCACATACTCAATCCCTAGTGGATTCTTCCTTCACTCTCTTATGTCTTTGATATAAGTAGAGTCACATTGCACTAAGCTTTTGACTCTTTCTACACCTCGAGTTTAGGAGTAGATCATTTCTGTTAGTGCTTGTGATCGTTCGACATTGTTGATCATCTCGGTCAACACCAATACGTGTGGTATGCCTTGTCAATCACACCACACCTATTGGGTTCCCTTTGTTGATCTCACTTTTGGAGTGAGCTTTCAACTTCTCCATATTAGACATAGGACTCCTCTTAGACATTAAGAATTCCTTAGTCTTAAGACACTTCTAGTAATTAGGTGAACACTTAATTTGACCCTAAAAACTTAGAAGAGTTAGCCATAGGAATGGGTTATGACATAGGGGTATTAGGAAAACTTGTCTACCCTATAACTAGAACCAAATCCTTATTTCTTTCCTTCAAGTCAATCTTCAAATTCAAATCAACTTCAAATTCAAATCAACCTCAAATTCAAATCAACTCCAAATTCAAATCAACTTCAACTCCAAACCAACTTCAAACTCAAATCAATTCCAACTCAATTGATTTTCTCAAAACTTAAATCAAGTCCAACTTAATTGATTTTCTCAAATTCAAATCAATTCTAAAATCCAAATCATGAATTAATTCCAAGTGATCGAAATCCATGATCAATTCTAAATCCAAAATCTTTCCTCGGTCATTTTGACTTCATCTTATGGACTTAGCTCAAATCAAATCCAAATCACTCCAAAATCAAGAGATTTTCTCACAACCCATTTATATTCTCATTTATATTCACAAATATAAATAAAATATAAATTCAAATAATCAAAACCAAATTCAAAACCCAAATCTAAATCCAATTCAAATTCAACCAATCCTCTTTCAAGTCAAATTCTTGAACTTAGACAAATCATCCTCAAATCAATCCAAACATTTAGATTTTCTCTTCAAACAATCAATCCTTCAATCATAAGCCCAAATATAAACACAAACTTCAATAATCAAACCCAAATCAAACCCATGTTCATCCTTTGAACTTGAAATTGTCAAATGAATCAAAACCCATTTGACTCCAAATCACTTGAAATTAGATTTACATTCCAATCATAAGTCCATATGTGAGTTCAACCAAACTTGAATCAAGCATTGATCAAGTCAATTGACCCATTTAGGCTCACTTGACCCAAAGTGACTTAAAGCACTTTTTTGAGCCAAATTCTAATCCAACCCAAATTGGATTGAACTAAGCCCACCTAAGCCACACATTATGAGCAACAATCATCTTAGGATGATCAATCACTCAAATTGGGTCAAACCAAGTCAAACCTAGCCTTTGACCAAGTCAGCACTTAGCCTAAATCAAACCTAAACTAGCCAAAATTCACCATAGGCCAAATTGATTGAAACCATTGATCTAGATCAATCCATAATCAATGATTGAACATGACCAAGTCATCATTTGACCCAAACCTAGCCTAATTGGCCACTTGACCCAAGTTGACTTAAATTGACCTAAAGGGTCAAAATGAGTAAAATCTTGATCTAAGCTAAATTAATTACAACTAATGGGCCAAATTCATTCTAAGTCACTTGTTGAACTTGACCAAGCCTCAATTGGCCAACTAGACCCAACCTAGCCTAATTGACCATGAGCCCAACTTGACCTAAAAGGTCAAATCAACTTGAAATAAAATCAAACCAAAATTAATTGAAACCAAAGCTTGAAATATATTTCAAATGATCAACCAAGCCAAAACCAACCCATGACTTAACCCAATTGGGTCAAATAGGTCAAATTGGTCAACTTAACCCATTTGACCTAAGTGAACTCAAACGAACCAAAACCAAATATAAACCAAATTGAACCAAACCAATGATACCAAAACACTTCAAATGATCATTTGAACTTGACCTAAGCTATGGTTTGACCCAATTTAACCAATTAGTCAACTTCACCCAAGTTGACCCATTTTGACCTAAATGGGTCAACTTGAGCAAAATCATATCAAATCGACTCCAAATTCATTAAAAATTGGCACAACCCATTTTTCAATCATCTAAAATCTATCCAAATCAAAATTAAGTCCAAATGACCATTTTACCCCTAGGTTAAAGGGTAACTGATAACCAAATTTACTTAGAATTTGGTCAATTCCTTCTCATGGCCACTTGCATCCTCTTAGTGGACCATTTGGACACCAAGGAGGGTGGTGCACATGACCCAACCCAAGGCCAAACTGACCCCTCCAATCAAATTTTGCCACTTGGATCACCTCCCACACTCACCTAGCACATGTGCACCTCCTCCATTCCACTCCTCTGCCAAAATTGAAGCACATGGGATCCCTAACAACCTAAACAACCCATTCAATTAGAGTAATCAATCAAAAATGGAAGAATAAGCTACGACCGTCCGATCCAAGTAGGGGGAGATATTCTCCCCCTCATTTCCACTCAAACAATCTCTCTTGCATTTGATTGTGCTCAGAGAATCAAAGGCAAGCTTCTCCAAGTTTCTCAAGGATTCCCAAGCTCATTTGAACTTCTCCTTCTCGGTTTCCTTCATAGTCAAAATAGGGGAGGACTAAGGATTTTTAAACTTGCTCAATTCTCAATCAAAGTTCAATTCACTTTACAAGCACCATTAAGGAGGCAAGTTGAGCCCACCCAAAGTATTTCCCAAGCATCTAAGCCATGAAAAGGGAAATCAAGACCAAATCCGCAAGCCATTGGAGGGAGCTTTGGTCAATTGAGCAATCTACTTCATCTCAAAGCTTGAAACCTTCATCGTCTCCACTAGATGAAGCTGCCTACTCCGTTGGAAGCATCGGTCATAGCCTCCAAGGGAATTGTAATCCCATTAAAATTCAACTACTGGATGTTCTTCCCTTTACTTCTAGATTGTGTGGATTGAATCTCAGCCTAATCTGAGCTCAAGTGAGCTTAGATCAAGCCATGGAGGATGGATGGTCTCCGTCTGCCGCAGGTTTAGGCAAGAATGAATCATGGGACATCTATCCCGCATGTTTTGGATTGATGACCCTGATTAAAACATGATAGATCTCTGATTTAATCCCTTTATAACCGTGGGTTTTATCCTAACCATCAGATCCTTGATTGGACGGCCAAGTGGAAAAATGTGTTGCGCTGCCGGCTGACGTGGCATATGATATGACAACTTAAATAACTAAGTCCACCACGCCACATGGAAAGCACATGCCGCATCAATAGCCCATGTGGCATCAACGAGATTAGTTATATAATTAGGTAATTTAATTACCTATTAATCACAAAAACTTCATAAATTCATAACTAAGTGTAAAAAAATCCAAAAAATGCAAACTCAGTTTATTTTAAAGATAATTTAGAGGGTAATCTAATAAAATTATTTCTAATTGATTTTGAATAATGAATGTTCCTTAATTAGGGTTTAATTGAAAATATAATAACATTAATTACTCCCTAATGACTTCATTAATTAATTCCAAATTTCTTGGACATGTTCAGTGGGAAGACTTCTGCCTCCCTTAATTTTCTTGGAATTTATTAATGAGCTACTTAGGAAAATTAATTAATGAACCTCTAATCACCCTCTTAATATAATCAAATATAATTAAGCATATGAATAGTGAATTAATCCCTTAAATGAGATAATTAAATATTGTTTAAGTGAGCAGGAGGTTTTTGGAATGGTTTTGAGCTATTTTACCTAAGCTATTACCTAAACCTCCTTTCTTCCTTAATCCAAATATAATTAAGGATTAATCCACTAATGATCTACTCAATTAATCTAATCAAACTTTCAAAACCAATCTGAACTTAATCAATCTCTTCTTGGGTTGATCCTTAGGTGTTCAAAAGCCTAAGGTAAGCATAAGGTAATCATAATCCAACTCACTTGTGTGGGATGGTTATGAAAGTACTTAACTAAACCCTTTAGCTTAATTAATCAATAATTGTGAGCCAATTGCATTAGACCCCTTCCTTTCTTAGGAGCATTGTTGATTTAAATTTCATGTGGTTGCATATCATATGTTAGCTCATAATTGTTAAGTTAATTATGTTAAAGTGGTATAGGTAAGGAGTAATTAATGGATTTAATTTATACCTTAACCTAAATAAAACATAAAATCAATCTAATGGTTCTAAAATTAAACTAAACTATTCACACATGGGGGAAATGGGTTAGGACCAGTAAACTCTTTTTCCTAAATCATTTTCAAATCAAATTCAAAACTAAAGAAAAAATCTCTTTAAACAATTTTGGTTCACTTTGAATAATCTTATCTTATAGGATTATTTTTAGGAATTAATTACGATGAATGAAGTCATATGCTTACATCACTTTATTTCTTTCCAAGCATGCTAAACATTGTATGCCATAAGAAATCATGCATTCATATCTTTTGAAAAATCAAATTAAATGGAATGTTTCCTTTATGTCAAATTGCATGTTTTGGCTAAAGTAAGAATATGAGTGGCTATTATCACTATTAAATAAAAATTATTTTTAAAACATACAAATCAAAAAATTATAAAAGAAGGTATGCTACTTATAAGTACTTATAAGCTTGCATGTGATTGTAGCATAAAAAATGTGTTTTATGTGATTTTCCTTCTCTTCCTTTAACATGGATTTGAATAGGATTTGTAAAGTGTATAGTTCATTTGAAAAGAACATAACACTTGCTTAAATCTATTCCTATGCACTTCTATGTTATTACTTAAGAAGGATCTTCAAATTTACACATGTAAATTGCATAACCAAATCAAACAAAAATACAAATCTTTTGCATGATTCTTCTTTCATTTATTTCTTTTTGTACATGCACATGTATTTAAGAAAAGTGGTGTATTAGTCTGGACATACCAAAGTTGCAAGGCTTTAAGTAGCCCCAAGTAGGACTTATACCTTACACCCCTAGTGTAGAAAAAAATGGTGTTGTACTCACTTATGTCTTTTATACATGTCAATGTGCATTTGATTAATGGATAAAAGAGTCACACTTTTCAACTTCATAAAAGCATGCATCTATGGAATATCCAAATTTTCGTAAACAGCATCTCTTTGTATTCATCATTAAGGTGTTCTAAAGTGTTTGCATTACATGTATAGCTAAACTTAGGATTATTCATATGCATGGTATTCATGTTAGAAATAAATAAGGGATTGTGTGTTATGAGATAGTAATTCACCCTAATTAATCTTAAGATGTCTTTCTTATTGAATAGGTTTATTTAGAGCAAATCTAAATTTAGGAATAATTAAAACACATAATAAAATATTCACTGAAGAAAAATCACTAATGAATCTACCATATAAACTACTTAAGGTAGGGATAAAAAAGAATTTATCTTCTCTTTTCTTCTCTTTACAACACTTAGTAATTAAAATTGACAAATCAACTAAATCACTTAAAATGAAACAACCCTCTAAGTTGCATCCTTCACACTTAGAAAATTACAACCTTAAAGCCTAGCTAAGACAACCACACAAGCCTTAAATGGCACACACATTAGGCTAAGTCACCATTTCTAGCTCTATGTTAGGGCGATGCATGGTTTGATGCCTGATTTTGTTTTGTGATGCAATGTTTTTAGACTGGATGATATGGTGTATGTGTGTAGACTGGATGGTAGGGCGATCTTAGCCTAATCATGTCTTTTGTATGGGATTGTGGTTATGGAGCACTGTAATAAAAATATAAATGCTTTTGTTGTGCAGGTTGCTTATACCTCTAAGCATAATCCAAACTAGGACAGGTAGACTTGGTTACCCATGTGTGGGGTGCTAACTCCAAATTATTCATATAACAGCTTGGGATGTGTGGTATGTTTAGCTAATCTCTATTTTGCAGGTTTAGTTAGATTTACTTTTCTCATTTTCATGTAATTTTTATAATTAAGATTTGGAATGAATGTTATGGGGGATTAGGATGAACATTGGTCATAATACCAAGTCTTATGCACTATGTGAATCCTTCAGATCAATCATATTCCAACCAAGCCAAAGAAAGAAAGAAGCAAATCAAACATGGAGAAAGAAATAAAAAAATGAAGAAATGAAGAAGTGAAGAATGAAGACCCCCATAACATGAATTCATTTTAATTATAATTATTCATTTGTAATACGGGTTGTATAAGGGTAGAGCTTCCCACATTTTTTTTTGAGTTTGTGTGATGGAGCCCGACCACAAAGGCCTTTTATTCTTTTGTGCTAGCTTTATAAAATTGTTTGATCTTTTTTAGCTTGTGCATTAAGATGGCATTATTTTCCTAGTTTCTTCATTGATTGCTGAACGGTCTGGATGTGATTAGGCTCTTAGAGAAAAATAAACTTTCTATCTAATTAATCAACTCAAAATTAAAATTAAATAACTCATAACCTTGCCTAAAGCCTAGGACATAAATCAAGAAAAATAAAATATTTAGCAACCCCTTAGTTGGATGTTGTATGTCTCGCATCCTGCATAAAATCATCTTACTTCACACATGCTTATGGAGGGCTTCCACTTTTGCCAGAGAACATGGCTTGACCTTTGAGATCCATGGTGAAAACACACCTTCTTCTTGCTGATTTTGGCCCATAACTAATTTCTCATGCATTAAGCATATGAATCCCATAGTCTGTGTCAAATAAATTGTCCAAAAATAAAAATAAACTTGACAAAATTTGCATTATATTAAGTCATTATTCATACTCTTCATGACCTAATCTCTTAGGGAGTGAGTTTAAGGACTTTGTCTCCTTTCTAAATAAATAGCATCCTAGCTATCTTGCAAAAGCAAAAGACTTATCTACATGTATTTAAAATCATAGGAGTTAGTTGGCGAGCAACCTTAGGCGGTTGTAAGTCCAACAGTCGGGTGTTTTATCCTCTCTTATGGTGGTAAACCATATGCCCATTTTTTTCTTAAATTTTGGTCATGCTTCAGCCCTCACCAAAGCTCCCTAGATTTAGAATCTGAGCTTGTTGTTTCTCTTTTCGGGCTACAAGCATAAATCCTCACCTCTTAGGCATTTCTACAACCTTGTATTGTGAAATTATAAGCCCTAGATTTCTAATAAAAAAATTTAATTCAAACAAATAATTCTCTTCAAATTCAAAAATATAAAGCCCAACCATAGGATGGTTTGGGATATTGGCTACATTTCCTAGCATCGTGAGCATCCCCTACTTATCTCCTTTTGGTTTCGATAATAAATCCCTCCTTTTGATCAATCTCACTTGATCTTCCAAAATTAACCAATTGATTGATAGTCTTATCTTTAAAATCTTCAAAGACAATGATCATTTACCTTAATCGAGAGTATTCTTAAGGAATCTCATTTCTTATGATGTAATTAACTATATGGGCTTGCCTCTATACGGAACTTAACCAACCCAATTTAAAATAATCCCTACTTTACTTTTTTATGTAAAGTGGGGGGAGAATCTCTGGTTCATTCGAAGACCCATTGTCCTTAGGAGTCCTTATTAGGTGATTAGGTCCATTGTAGGATAGTGACTTCTATCTCTCGAGATTATACATCATTCCTCAATGTCACACCTAATCACCCAAATAAGAACATTTACGGATCTGCGTGGTGTCCAAATTGTGTATTTTGTTTTCATTTACCTCATTAGATGAAAATAAAAAACACCATAAGATGTTTTGGTTTAATTGGCTTAGTTTGGTTCGCATTTGATTTGAATTTGACTCATATGAGTTCATATGGGCCAAATGGGCTAGGATAACCAATTTGGTCAAATTGGCCAAAGTGGCTTGGGTTAGGTGTTAGTTTGGGTTTAATTAATGATTTGAAGATGATTGTGGGTTTTTATTTCAATCAATTTGGATTTATGAATGATTTAGACTAATTTGACTCTTTAGGTCAATTTGGGCTAAATGGGTCAATTGGGTTGAATTGATCAAATTGGGTCTAACCAAGGGCTTGATAAAGTTCAATAGTCAATTTGGAATGGATTTGAGTCATTAGTTTTAATCAACTTGGTTTGGATTTTGATTTGGCCCAATTTTGCCTTTCAGGTCAAATTGGATCAACTTGAGTCCAAGGGCCAATTAAACTTGGTTTGACTTAATTGATGGTCAAGTTATGTTCAAGGGTTGATTTATGACCGATGTGGATCATTGGTTTTTTGATTTAGAATGGGGTTTGGTTCAATTTGGCTCATGTAGGCTAATTTGGTCAACTTGATCAAATTACCAAATTGACTTGGTTTGACCTAATTGATTGCAATTGATCAATCAAGGGTGATCAATGATCCTTGTAGGAGGTTTTGGATAGGTTGGTTCAATCCAATTTGGGTTGGATTTGAATTTGGCTCAAATGGTCCTTTAGGTCACTTTGGGTCAAGTGAGCCTAAAGGGTCAATTGGCTTGATTGGATTGAATTAATGGGAATTAGGTTATCCAAGATGATCAATAATCATCATGGAAAGGGTTTGAGGGGTTGATCCAATCTAATTTGGGTTGGATTGGGGTTTGGTTCAATTTGATCAAATTAGTCACTTTAGGTCAAGTGGACCAATTGGGCTAATTAAATTAGATTAGGTTTGATTTGGCTTGAATTATGTTTGATGATTGACTTGGGATTGATTGATGGTTATAATTTGGCTCATTTGGACATTTTAGGTTCAAATGGGCTAGTTTGGGTTGGTTGAATTGATTTTAATCTATGGACTTAATTGTAGCTCTTAGAAGAGTTTGAGATGATTTGAATGGTTTGAGAAAATCAATTGAGTTTGGTTTTATTGAATGAGGTTTGGGGTCAAATCCATGGGATTGAATCATAGGATTAAGATGGGTTTAACTTTGGCTTAGAGTTTGGATATGAAATTAGATTCAACTGGTATTGGTTTAATTTGGGGTTTGATTTTACATTGATTTGAAGTTTGTTTTAGACTTAATATTAGGCATAAGTCATGGGTTAAGCCATAGGGTGGGTAGGTTTCCTTAGTTATAAGTCATAGCCTAATCCTATGGTGAATCCTCCTAAGTCCCTAGTTTTGGGTTGAGTGTTCACTTAGTCACTAGAAGTGTCCTATGACTAAGGAAGTCTTAGTGTCTAGAAGATTCATAGATCTAAGATGGGAAGATTGAATCCTCACTCCAAAAGTGAGGTCAATAGTACTAATTCACTAAATATAATCTTCTTATTAAGTATTCAACATATACAAAGGTAGGAAAAAATCATAATATTTGATGAAGTAATCAGCAAAATTCATAACTAGATTAACTCTTGAAAAAAAACACATTCCTATCCTTTGGAGGCAGAGTCACTCTAGGCTAAATCATACTCAACTCTAGGCCAAATCATACTCAATTATATTCCACTCTACACTATTTAAACTATGCATATGTCAACCAAGATACAAAATGAGATTGAAAGACTCTTCAATAAATTCATATGGAGCAGGAAAAATAATACGTTCAGCCAGTTTGAAGAAATTTTGTAATCCTAAATGTGAAGGTGGTTTGGGCTTCATATCACTAGTTTATTCAATTTAAATCAATCAAATTAAACTTTGGATAAAGTTCAAACAAAGTAATCCCTCATGGGCTGCTTTCTTTCAGAGTAAAAATTGCCAAAAATCCCACCCAACTTAAGTGTACCAAGACCTATTGATTCCAGACATTGGATACATCTGCTTCAACATAAGGATTTAGCATAAAGTATGATCTTCTAGAATCTTGTCCATGGTAGTTTAAATTTCAACCTCAATCAATGGTTTCCTATGAGAATGATGTCAAACTTCACACCTTAACTTGCTCCAAGCAATATTGTTGTCTCTGATTTCTAGATAAATGCCAACTAGAATGCTCATAAACTCAATGAATATATGCTTTCTGATATCATCAAAGTTGTGACCAACATACTTATAACACCTTAACAAAATAATACCTTGCAAATAAAATGTGACAACAAATCATTATCAATGACTAAAGCTATCTCCAACAACGTTCACACCACTCAAAGGACTACTAATTGGGGTAAATCTATATGCTATAATGCAATCAAACCATCCATGTCTTTCTTTTATTGTAGGCTAATGCATAATTTGTTACCTCCTGATGACATTTTGAAACTCATGGGTATTAAAATTTCATCTATTTTCTACTTATGGTTGAATCAAGAAGAATGCATAACTCATCTATTTATCAAATGACCAACCAGCAAGCAAATAAGGACAACTATTGAAACAATGTTTTAGAAATCACAACCAAATGAAAAATCCTTATTAAGCTACTTAAAGCATGGTGGCATTCTTCTCTATCCAACCACAAAAAATGCCAATCCACCATATCATTATTTTTTGGTTCATTTAGATGGCTTGAAACTCTAACAAACGTGAAGGTAAAAAATGGAATATAAAGATATCTCAGCTCATATTAGAAGTGACATTAGAAAAATTACAACAGCTGGTCTCTTATGGATCCACCTGAAAAATGCAGCCTATCCAATCATCTCAACCTTTGACTAATACATTGGGAAAAACTTGATGCATACTACATCAAGATTAACATTAATGATAGTTTTAATATTGATGTTCTAGCTGTCGGTATTGAAGTTGTCTTCATAAATCATAAAGGCAAATGTTTATTCCTTTACTCCTTACCTTGCTATGTTAAGATTGCACTACATGCAAAAATTAGGGCTTGTCATATAGCTATGAAGATTGTCAATCTTTTTATATTCAAATCTTTATGGATATAATCTAACTCAACAACTCTATGCAAACTAATTAATGATGGTGATGAAGGCCCTTGGAACCTAATACAAATTCTCAATAAAATCACAATTCTCATAAGATAATTTAATTTTAAAATTAGTCATATACATTGGGAAGGGAATCAACCAGCAAACATACTAGAAAAATTGAGAATCAACCAACAATCGTCTCCTTCCAGCCTTTACCTCATGTACATAGTCTTTTAATTAGAGACCTCATAGATTTACTTTAAATCATAAAATGTTATATCTGTTAGCTATTTTTGAACAAGCTCTATGTACTCCTTATTTAATACAAAACCAGCTTTTATTTAAAAAAAAACTAACCTTTAAATTTTTTGTTTCATTCTTGGATCGGATTGATAGAACATTTAAAGACCTTTGCTAACTTTAGTCATGACATTTTTGGCTTCTTCTTTATCTAAGCATCAAAGCAACCTTTGGTTGAAGGATTATCAATATAAAATGTTGTTTATAATTGTATATGATAGAACTCTTTGTCAAATTTGAGAGGCTATGAAATGATCTTTGGAGAGGATTCCCTACTTAAGATAATTGATAGATACTTGTCTCCAATCATTTTAATTTGAAGTGAAATAGCTTTAAAAAAATTTGTTATTTTGATAGCTTATCATTTAAGAAAGCAAGAGATATGATTTGTTTATTCTAAATACTGACCCAAATAAGATCTTCATTTATGTTAGAAAGATTTTTTTTTAGTTAGACTTAGCAGTGCATTTGCTTTACTATTTTGACATCAAAGTATTTAAATTGGAGAAACAACTAAAATATTTTTGAGTAACGACATTATTTTTTATTGATAAGCATACAAGTCAGTTTTGAAATTTTATATATGCCAACTATTTGACATACACCATAAATTTTGATTCTCCTAATACCCACCTAAATGATTATTTTGAGACTTATAATAAGAACTTCATATTCCACATTTCAATTTTGCAAGGATTAGCTAAAGCATATGTGTTTCTAATAATTCCTCCTTTAATAAGTAAAAAAAATCAATTTGATTCCTTCTTTTACTTGAAGAATTTGTTAGAGTGCAGTTTTATGGATGAAGCTCTATTGAAATATAATTCTTATTCTTGATTCCTTGTTTTTAAGATTTATTCATTGGGTATACTATCATTCAAAGGGTAATCAACTAGAATGAGATTGGCTATGAGAAAACCAACCAAGGCTTATCACTTCATAGCCTTTTAACAAGCACATGATATATACAATTGCAATAAATTCATTGCCCATCAAGCTAACCTTTCTAAAAGGGCTAGCTAAGAAACATTTAATGATTTTAACATAAGAAAATTTCTAATTTTATAAGATAACATATAATGCTTTATCTTTTGAACTACAAAGCTCAATACTAAACAATATTTTTGTACAAGAGGATTTTTCATCACAATAGGAGAAAATCATTCAATGGGATGATATAAAGAATTTTTCTTTACCCTTTTCATTATTTTGCACTACTAGTACTCATACTAATTCATCAAGAGTGAATGCAATACTTATTTTCACAAAATTTTTTTACTATTTTAAAAGGCTGGGTTGGGAGTTGGGGAGTGAATTGGGTTTTTAAAAGATAAGTTCAGAAAACTTAATTTTAAACATTTATATAAAAGTTAAATATTTAAAGATAAATCTTTAGAGAAATAAAATAACAATCAACAATAGTTTAGAAAAGTAAAGTGTAAAAAAATAAAGAAAGAGAACACATAGAATTTTACATGGTTCAACCAAACCCCAAACCAGCCCACATTCATGCCTAGCCACCCAGGTTAGGAATTCACTAAATTAAAATTGAGATTATAATAAATCTCTCGTACTCTTCTTCATATGCAAGTACAACCCAACACCATACTTTTCTTAATGGTCAAGTACAACCCAACACTGTAAGATTTAGTGTGGGGAAAAATATTAACATCATGATATGGCCTTCATATAAATTATTATATAAGAAGCGATGGAAATAAGATTGTATTAAGGTCACTACCTATAAACTTGTGTTAAATATTTATTTAAAGGAAAACCATCGAGTTAATAAAAGGAATCAACTTGATCTCTTAAATGAACTAGGCTCTTTTTGTTTAATTACACTTAAGGATTTCTCCAAGAGAAATTTTAAATAAAAAACATATCTTTATTTGATTTTATTTCATGTGTTTTAACAATGAGGACTTCTGATCCTTCAATTAATACTCAAATAAAATACTTTATATATTTGGTATCAATCTCAAAATCAAATGGTGAATCACTATAATCAAGTGAAATCATGACCTAATATATAAAAGGTCTAAGTGATAATAATCATTGAACTACTAAAGATTCAAAAAAAGAAAGAGTGTGATGGGCTCAATGTGGTGAGTGGGTTAGAGAAAAAATTCAAGAAAATGTTAGAAATAAATGTGATTGGGATTTCATTGATTCATCATCCTGAGCTAGTAAGCTTAAGATCAATTAGCTTCAGAAGGTAGTTGACCTAACTCCGTTAAAAGATACTTTACCAGCAAACAACCATATCTTAACCTCATGACCTCGACCAAAAAAATAATATATTAATAATTTGCTAGATAGATAATTTATACATAATGGATGAAAATATGCATGATATATAATCTCTATATGGGTAGAAAGATCTATATAGGAAGAAAAGAAATGAGACGGCCAATTTATATCTAACCAAAGCAACTCAACTTTGGAGTTACAATCTTATCAAAATAATAGTAGTGAAAGTTACACATTTTTTCTAACTTTAGACTATGCATTTGTCAAGTGCTTTTGTTGAAAAGTTGCACATTTTTCCCACCTTTCACTCTTGTAGGCATATTTAAGGAATTCTTATCATTGAAACTTCTTTAACTATTATTCAACCTTTCTCTTTAGTTTTTGTAGATTGTGGTGGATGCTTCAAGGTGTTTAAAAGAGAATTCATTAAGAAGATTTCAAGGGGGAGGAGCCAAAGCAATGCAAAAGACATTCTCAGAATCTCCACCTAAGTTTTCCTTTCTTCTTCTGTTTTTTATATTATAGTCATGTTCATCAACAAGCTTTTAATGTTTTTCTTTTGTTTCTACAATAACTAAGTTATCCTTCTCATGGTTGGGTTATAAGTGTTGGGTTAGAAGCGTTTAATGTTTTTCTTTCTAAAATATCATCATGACTTTAAATTATTATTCTCTTTAAGTATCAAGTATTTAACTTAATATCTTAGGATATATTTAGATTTGGTAAGATCATAGGAGGAACCATTGTAATTTCCTCCTATCTTATAAGTTTGACTTTATCTTCTCATGGGTAGACCTCTTTCATTGCTTGAGTTTGGTTATTTCTTAGTGGATGTAAGTAGTAAATTTAGGCATCAATCTGTGGTGTGGGTGTTGACCTCACTTTTAGTGAGGTTTAAAACCCCTCTTTTTAGACTTAGGATTTGATCTAGCACTAAAATTCTGTTGAGACCATTCTTTTTAGTGAGATTGATGATCACACTAATCTCAGTAATTAGGATCTCCAAGCTTAGATTAAGAGCTTCCTAATTAAACACTTAGAACACTAAATTTAGTAACTAGGTGTACAACCCAAACTAAAGCAAGAATGAAAATAACAAATCAAAGTGAAACTATAATTATAATTTGAAATTAAAACTAAATTAAAAAGTCAACACATTAAAGTGAAATCTAGGTTAACCTAGTAGGCCCCACAAGATCTGACCTAACCTAATTGGACAAGGTGGGTCAAATAAAATTTAAATTCAATAAAATTTAATAAAGAATATAAATCAAGTAAATCTAAATTCAATTGAGCCTAGATTGAGGTGATTAGCATGGTTGACCTTATTTAAGCTCAAAACCATCTAGGTCCATAAAAATAAAATAAAATTAAAAAAACAAAAATTAAACCAAATTAAAAGTACAAAATTAATGTATAAATATAAATGAATATGAAACTAAATTCATATGAGGTACATAAGGGCTAGCTAGATCATTTGATCTAAGTTGACCTATGTGGGATCCACCAAGTCTAAAGTCAAACTAATCATAATTTGACAAAATGACTCAAAGTTATGAAATGAATATAATGAAGCACAAAATTGAACAAACTTGAATTCAATGAGGACTCAAAATGGCTTAATTGGATCACTTAGTTTAAGTAAACCAAAATTGACCCTATTGAACTCAAACTCAAATTAAATTAAAATTAAATCAAATTAAAATTGTCAAACACTTTAAAATCATATTTGAATACAATTTGGCTTTTCCTTAGGTTAGATGTGACCAAATTGGTCATTTGATCTGAGTGAACCCAATTTACCCATTAAGCCTAATTTGGGCCAAGATGGGTTTAAATCATAATCAATTCTAAATTAATTAAAATTAATTTTTCCAAATCATTTCAAGTACTCAATCAAACATAATTGAAGCTCAAACATACTTAAATTTAGGTCAGATTTATTATTTGATCCAAGTAAATCCAATTTGACCCATTAAGCTCAATTTGGACCAAAATGAGTCTAAATCAAAACCAACTCCAAATCATCTCAAATACTTAATAAAATATAATTAAAATTTAATTTAAACTCAATTAATCCAAGTCAACCCATCGAACCTAACTTGATTCATTTGAGCCAAATGTGTCAAGGTTCAAGCCAACTCATTCCAACTCAAGTTGACTCAAACTTAACCCAAATTTTGTCACATGGAGGCTAACACCTCAGCCCATGTGAAGTGAAATTTCAAGTCAACAATAGAGGCATAAAGAAGAGAGAAAATTAATATCAAAAGGACAAAACCTAAGATTTACTCATGCACAAGCCATATCTCCATTTGGTTGACACTTATCAAGCTCTATAGTAGCTAAACCATCGATTCTTAACTTCTCCGAGACTCCCCCAGCTGGCCATCTCCTCCAATCACCATTAATGGTGATTTTCATCCACCATTAAAAATGGACGAAATGAGGGCTTCTAGGTTCTCTTCACTGGGTTTAGACATCTCCTGGAGCTCCACTGATCACAGCCATACCATACCCCCTCCCTTTCTACACATAAAATCACCAATTTAGGTCAAAATTCAAGGACGGAGTAGTGAAGCTCGCCGTTTCCAACAATCAGTGGGGAAACAAGTGAGAGTATTCATTTTGAAGCTTTATCCCACGTTCCCAAGCGATTTTAAGTTGAAAAACTGTCGAACATTAACTTCAATGAGGTAATTTCTTTAAACTTTAATGAAACCTTAGGTTCTTATTTGGTAAAAATTTTTGCATAATTCTAAGAATTTCTTCTTTATATCTCGTTGCAATTTTATTTCCCAAGCACTTTGGTATGAAATATGGCATTTTCCAATGAGTTCATTGGAAAATCGCAACTTGGACAAGTTGTTTCGGGTAAAAAACCCATCTTCTTAGGTTTGATTTGTCAATTGGGAGGGAGAAGAAGCAGCAACCATCTAATCCCAATTTAATGGGATGGATAGTTGGGATTAAATTGCCTTTTAGATTATATTTGAGCCATTAGATCAATAGGATTGATCCGGATCATCTAATCTATGATCGGATGATCCATATCAAATCATTTCCCGCTTAATTTGTTGCATCAACGCTCGCATGGTTCAATCAGGCATTAACACGCGTAAAGGCTGCCCGGTTAGTGCTAATTAAGTTCAATACAAATTTTAGGGATTTTCTAAATTAAATAATTACCAAAGTTCATATGCAACTTCAAAAATATATAAAAAGTAAAATACTCAATGAAAAATTATAAATAAAGGCTTGTTGAATTTGTTCTTTCGAGAGGAATCTAATGAACTCAAAAGACCCAATTTTTATTCGGTATTTCTAAATTAATTTGAGATAGAATAAAAATTAATTATTTTAAATTAATCATAAAATATTAATCAAATTGATTTGAAATTTTTCAAAAATGAAATTGAGACCAGAATCTACCTACCATGAAAATTTCAACACAAAATGATAACAAGATTGAAATCTATTAAATTTTGAAGCTAAAATGGCCCATTTTAATAAAATAAATAATTAAAATTTATAAAAATTAATAAAAAAATCATCAAAGTAGCTTAAAATACTTTAGCTAATATTAGATTACTTGGAAAAATATTCAAGGTTTTTAAACCTCCCTAAATCTTAAATCAGCAAATTATATGTTAATTAATATTAATTAATCCCTTTAATTATGCTAAACTCCAAAAAATTGTAATAAATTAACCAATAATCTAACAAATATAAATGACCCCTCTCTAAATTCATATTTTGGAGAGGAATCCAATAAAAATAAAAGCTATAACTTATATTATATAATTTTGAACTAATTTAAGTTTTAATGAAAATAATCAAACTTTAATCACACTTAAATAATGATCTACTTGATTTTAAACTTTTGCAATATGAATTTAGTTTTAGAATCTATTTAACATAAAAATTTCAAGAATTATTTATCATTGGGTTGAATGTTATGAAATTTACAAGTTCTAGGGCATAATTTAATTAAATAATTAAAACTAAATGAGGAATATTAGGGAACCATTTGGAAATATCTTAAAACATCATGATTAACATCAAAGACCTCTAAAAAATATTAGAACCCTTTGGAACTTGATAAAAACTAAAATCACATACTTAGGTTTAATAAATCATTAAAAACAACACTGATCAAATTTATTGGAACTAAATTCCAAGAACTAGATAATAAACTAAATATTAAGCAAAAATGGAAATAAATTAAAACTCAAACTCTCGTTAAACCTAGATTAGATCAAGTAACCATACTCTAATTTTTAGTTATAATTAAATTAAATTTAATAAATATAATTAATCATTAATTAGAATGTAGCCAAATTAATTAAGTAAAATCAAATTAAACATAATTAATTCATCAAATTCTAATCAAAACCAACACTTTTTTAGGCAAAAAAATATAATGATAATAAATAAAACTTAAAATTAAGTTAATTAATTATCTACATTAAACCAAGTTAAAATCAAATTAAATTAAACAAGTCCTATTATTAATGATCCCTAAAATAAGCTTAACTTATATTAAACACTTAATTAAGATCATTATAAACATTCATCAAAGTTTCAATCAGACCAATTTATCATGACTAATAAAATAATTAATCATTAACTAATTAAGATTTTAGTCAAGCTATCCATTTAATTAAGTTAATTAAGCTAAGATAAAAAAAATTTAATTAAATCAAATTAATTATACATCCAACCAATTTAAACCAAATTTGAATTAACTAAGTGAAATAAGATAAATTAAGATTAGTCATTAATTAAATTTTAATTATATAATTTAATAAATATTGAATTAATCATTCATCATATTTTAATGAGGTTAATCATGATAAATTCAAATGAACAAGATGTAAGCTTTAATTAATTTTATCAATTGATTTAAATAATGAATAAATAAACTTTAGTAGATTGATTCAATCGATCAATAATCAATATTTCGTTAAGTCATTCGATTAAATACCAAATAAACTAAATTAATTAAGCCTAAATATTCAATCAGATTAATTAAATCAAAACCATCTAACTAAACTTTAAACCTTCAAAACCTTCAATTGCGCTTCAAGTAAATCAACAAATTCTTTAATTGAATTAGATTAAGAAATTTATCTTAAACAAGATAACTAAAATGATCTATAACCAAACTATTAATTTATTTAACTACTCAATCAAATCTTTACTTAAAATTAACTTAGTCATTTGAAACTTAAATATTTTTTTCAATTAAACCAAAATAATAGTCAAGTCATTTAATGTGATAGGTTAGATTGAATATATTTTAAATATACTAATCAAATAAATTGAATACAAATATTTAATCAATCAAATAAATTAAATTAATGAAATCAAATTAAATTATAACTAAGTTGATTATATAATTGGATTAGACATCATTAAATCAAAATAACTTGATAAAAAAGAAATAAAGTATAAACCCAAATCAAATAAAATTTAAGTATCATATAAACTTAATTATGTGACAAATATTCAAATTACTAAGAATCATGAATTGATTAATAAAAAAAACATATACATATGAATTAAAATATCAAATCAATATGATATATCAAAACATGAACTACTAAATTTAAATAATAATAGAACTAACTTAATCAACTAAAACTATATGACATAATGAAGTCTAATGAACTTAAGAAATATTTAAATGAAAACTAAGTAAAAGATTGAAATATTAGTTGAATTCCAAACTAAAGCAAATTTAATCAAATTGAAATAGATTTCTCGACTTAAAGTAAATACAAAAATCCAAAACACTTACAATATTAATCAACATAGATCATTGAAACTAATGAAACCCAATAAACTTAATTAATTGAAATTTAAATAAATCAAAAAGACAGAAAAGAGAAGAAGTAAATAACATAGCATAAATTAACCCTTAATTCTATTAAATTGAAGATTAATAAGGTAAACCTTAATTAAAATATAATTATAAAAATCAAATAAAATTAATTAAATTAAACTTAATGTAATTAAATTATTACATAAATTAACATAAGTGAAATTTAAAGAGCCTAATGAATTTCTAAACAAAACCTAAGTAAAGATGCATGAAATATCAAATGAAATTTAAATATAATAAATAAATTTAATTAAATTTGAGAAAATAATAACCAAACTGAAATTGGAATATTAATAACCCACCTTAATGAAATACCAAACTCAAACAAAAAGTTTAACCAATTTAATCAACCTAAGATCAATCATTAATAATTAAATTTTAATCAAGCTATAATACAATAACAAAAACAACAACAACAATAAAAATAAGCCTTTATCCCACTATGTGGGGTCGGCATCATGAATCCTTCTTCTCCTTTGTGTCCTATTATATGTCAAATTCTCATTTAATTCAAGTATACTAAGGTCATTTTTTATATATCTTAACCAAGTATTTTTAGGTCTACCTCTACCTTTCTTAACATAAGATAAATCTAATGCATCTACTCTCCTACTCGAGTCATCAGACGGTCGATGCTTTATGTGGACAAACCATCTAAGGTGACTCTCTCTAATCTTATCTGCCATTGGAGCTACTCCAACTTTCTCCCGAACTTACTCATTTTGCATTTTATCTCTAAGAGTAAAGCCACTCATCCACCCGAGCATCCTCATCTCTGCAACACTTATCTTAATCTTATGCTTAACTTTTATTGGCCAACATTCTACACCATAAATCATTACAGGTCTTAATCAAGCTATGGTACATTTAAGTAAAATTGAAAATAAGATCAAAACAAATATAATCAAACTTATAAATTTTAAATGTTAAAGTAAATTTTCCTAAAATTAAAAGAAGTTAATTTAAAGTGCATAAGTTAAAACAAACTTTAATTGAAATTGAATCTAAATCATATCTCTTCATAATAAGTGTTCATAAGGTATATAGTCTAGACACTCAAGGTTGCAAGGCTACTAGTTTAAATGAGATCTCAATACCTTGAACCACTATTTTAATAATACCGTATACCTGTGAGAACTAAATAATGAAAAAAGATTAAATAAAAAAATATTGATATGTTTTAAAATCTAAATTATTAAGTTCAAATTTTAAGATAAATTTCACCATCTATTTAAAAATATCATATTAGGAATAGGGTGTTAAGTATATTAAAACTTTACCATATGCAAGGGTTAATATCTTTTTCACTCTTAAAAACATAAAATCAATCTTAACTAAGATATAAAAACTATAATTAAAATTATAACTTTAAATCAATTAAATATTTATGGTGAAATCACCTTATGGTAAATCAAACAAACCTTAAACTTGAATCAAACTTAAATTTAAAAAAGCCTAGCATAGACTTGTCATATTAGCCCTTTTTCACACACTAGAATATTAAGCCATCGATCCTAGACTTAGATTAGATCGGTGTTTTATTATGATGTAATAATTTTCTTATTTACTGGTGTAATATTTTAGACTAGATGTTAGGATTATTTATGAGTTGTCTCGATGATAAGATGACATTAGACTAATGATATTTTTATAGGGGATTATGCTTAGGGACTGTTATAATAAAAAAATATTTTTTTTAACTTGCAGGTACTGCATAAGTCCTTAAACATAATCCATTAAGATAGGTAGGCTTGGTGACCCAAGAAAGGAAGCTAAGCCCCAATGTGTAGAATTTATAAATTTTTTTGGTGTGAATATATGTAAATCTAACTTCCATATTGTAGGCATATTTAGATTTTAATTTTCATAAAAATATAATATTTGCAATATGTTTAGGATTAGAAATATAGGGTATAGGATAAGTAGTGGCTAGAAAGCCTTATCACGGGATGCACTGTGATGCCTAAAGAACTTGATCTATGAAGATAATGATGAACACTAAAGACCCTCATAGTTTTACTTTCATTATAAATTAATTGTAGTCTAGGTTGTATTAGGATACACTTTTTTTTTCTTTTTTGGGGTATACAGTAGTACCCGATCACACTGGTCTATTATTCTTTTAATCGATGATATTTGTGGACTTGTTTACTTTGATTACATAATAAAACTATATGTTTTTATAGATTTCTTAAGATATTTATGTTTGTTGTATGGCCTGGATATTGTAGACTCTTTAAGGACTTAAATTTTTCACCCCCGCTAGTCAACTCTAATTAAAATTTTAACAACTTATAACTCCACCATAAAGTCTAGGCACTTAATCAAGATAAAATATTTATCAACTTATAATTATGTGATAAATATTATAAAACCATACATGCATATTATTTCTTTTTTTTTTAAATAGGGTGTCTCTACTCTTACACGATAAGGGATAGATCTTGACGTGTGAGAAAAGTTTTTTGTAGTAGAGAACACCCCTTACTCTTTGATTTAGCCCATAACTCCATTTCATCATGCATGAAGGAATAACCATCCACTCAAGATTGAGACGAAAGTAAATAAAACATGTAAGTTTTATTGTATTAGTCTAAGGCATACTTTCATACCAATCATAATCTAGGCTCTTATGAAGTTAGTTTAGGATCTTGGACTCTTCTTAATAAATAACAGCTTAACTATTTTGCATTCAAAAGACTTGGCCACATGATTTTAAAAGTGTAGAAGGTGTTAGCTCACAATCACTCCAAGTATTTATAAGTCTAGAATAGTTGGGATAGGCTCACTTTCTGTAGTGGAAGTGAACCAACATATCCCAAATTTATTCTAGTAGAATTAAATCCAGCTCTTAACTTGAGCTAGAGCACTTTAGACAATGGTTAAAAGGTAGTCCATTTCTCCTTTTCTACGGGTGTAAATCCTCACATCTTAGGCATTTCCACAATCTTGTGTTATTGGAATATAAGTCCTAGCATTCTAATAAAATTTTAACTTAAAATAAGCATACTTCTCCACTTCAAAAATGTAAAGCCCAATGATAGAATAGTTGAAATATTTACCGGGCTTCCTAGTATCTAAAGGCATTTTGTACTTATTCCAATTGGTTCAAAAATGAACTCTTTCTTCTTGGAGCACTCCCTTTTGAATTTCCAAAATAACTACTCTTTTAAGACAAGCTTTGAAATATATAGAGATGTTAGCCAATCACTTTAATCGAGAGTATTCTTATAATATTCATATCTCTTAAGATGTAATTAACTATGGGGCATGCCCTATATAGAACTTAAAGACCCAACTTAATATAAACTTTTTATTCATACGTATAAAATATGGAAAAAATATCTTGTCTATCTAGACTCATCGGCCTTAAGATTTCTTATTAAGTAATTGAGTCTATTATAGTGTGATATTTTTACCTATTGAGGTAGTATGTCACTCTTTGATGTCATACTCAATCATTTCAGTAAGTACCCCCTATGATTTGCGGGGTGTCCCTCATCACAAATTTTAAACACCATAGTGGGTTGTGATTAGGTCACTAGGGGTGATCAATTTGGTGGTTAAGTTTCCTATGATGCTTAAAAAAGTGAGGTTGATCAAAGGTTATGGTAATAATTTAACACCAAGATGAGTGCTCTCCTATTCTGATTTCCCTAGAACCTCCAGTAGCATAGTTAAGAAAGCAGTGGATTCTCTATCCCTGTAGTGTGGGGATGGACCGATAAAAGCCTTGAGCATCCAAGACAAAGTCAAGACGAGATGAGCCATTTCTCATTATGATAGGTGTCAAGTGAACGATCAAGTTGGTGAGCTGTCTCATGGGAAACCTTCCTGCACATTTCGTAGAGCACTGAAGATGAATGAGAGGTTCAATACCACATCATTACAAGGGGAGCTCACTCGATTCACAGAGTTGATTTTTCATATGTATCGTTCAATGTTCTCACAAATTCTCACCATCTTTGTGAATGTGTGAGTCTTATGGATTTAATTTAGAGTGTGGATTAATATATTCAAATAATAGGTCAACTAAACCTAACTAAAGAATAAGCTATGTTCTAGAAGAGTAACTTCCAAAAATTAAAAACTATGTACACAAAACTCTAAATCACATGAAATAAAAGAAAAAAATGTAGGGATTAAAGTATAGTTGTGTTCTAGAAAGTTTAACAAGATTTCATGAAAGTTAGTTATATATTTTAGATTTTCTCTCAACATTAATTAGGTGAAACTCTCTTTGATTGATTGGTAGCTCACTAGCTACTTGCTAAAGTACAACTTAGTAGGAACTGCCTAGTGCAATCACCCCCATAGTTTTGACTCAATGATCTATCTTAATTAAAAGGCTACTTTAATAGAAAGGTTATCTTTTTCTATTATATTAGACTATAATACAGATGTTTATATTATAATAGTCTGCTTGTCTATACCTTACATATCTATTATTTTTTATTTATAGTGCAATCATCAGTGTAGCTTAAATAGAAGGTTAAAAGATATATTTAAGGACTTTTTTATCTAGAGAGGACCTTTTCCAACCATTTTGGATCTTTAGATGGAACCTTTTTATTCTTTACAAAATTATATTAGATCAATGATGGTGGTGAGTGGACTTTTGGTAAAATTAAGAGATAAAAAAAGCTATGCATCTTTAGATTAATGTCTAAAGATGAGTTCTAAAATTTTTAGTGGAATTTTGAGGATTTAATATGGTCTCTTTCTAGAACTTCCATGACTAGCTTTGATTGAGGTAGTTTGAGTTGATTTGCAAAATCTCTTTAGAAAATAAATTTTATGTAGAGTAAATGGATAAACATAATTATGGATAGCTAGATTAAGATGTGAACTAATGACCTAGAGTATATGGTTAGATTTGATGGAGTTTATGCAGTCATCGATTGATAGAGAGTGAGATTAAGTCTAAGCCTTGTCTAGTTTGGATAAATATATAAGTGGAACTCAAGAGTGAACATAAGATTTGGGATGAGTGTTAGATGATCTTAAAGAATGCTAAAGATGTGAAACAAGGTTTAATAAAGTTAAGAGTAAGATATTAACTGAGTAAAAGTAAATAATGAATAGAGTAAAGATAACTACATTATCTTTAAAAAAGGCAACACTTGAGCCACCAAACACCATGCTAAAAAAGTGCAATTCTTCACTCAAAATAATTCATTTGATAATAGAAGTTATAAGCACTTTAACTCATATTTATAGGCATTACAAGACTCTATGGCTAAGATTTTTTTAGGGAAATAAAGACAAAAACAAAAAAGGGGTTAGTGGCTATTTATTAAGAAGAACCTCCAACTACTTATTTTTAATGCTTCTTTATCATACCCAGTCATATAAGCTTCTAGATAATAAATAAGACTATAAAATACATTTAAAATTATTTAGAATATGGACCCTTTGTTGAGTTTTTTACTTGGGATTATGTAGGTGAGCCTATTCTTTGATCTCTTACTTAAGCTTTAATCATAGCTCTAACAATTGAGCTTTTAATTTATTTTTCTTGATCTAATGATCTTCATCTTCTTGATCTTAATGATATGTTACAATGATCAAATTCCATGCTTTTTTTCATTATTTAATAAAATATTCTCCATATGTTCTATCTACAATTTTCTATAGTATCCTCACTTAAGCACTCTTCACTCTCTCTCTCTCTTTCTCTCTCTCTCTCTCTCTCTCTCTCTCTCTCTCTCTCTCTCTCTCTCTCTCACTTCTCTATTGATTATGCTAGTCT
Source organism: Cymbidium sinense (assembly GCA_021442155.1). Lineage (NCBI taxonomy): Eukaryota > Viridiplantae > Streptophyta > Magnoliopsida > Asparagales > Orchidaceae > Cymbidium > Cymbidium sinense. The sequence continues at coordinate 66,525,909 of CM038227.1, read as the reverse complement.
TTTAAGGTCTTATGTCATCCATAAATAATTTTGGATCCAATAATGAGTATAAGAAATAGCCTGAGGTGAAGGAGATGGAACTCCAAAAACTTAAATTCTTTTATCATTAATAGTAAACAATATGATCCTTGAATAACTTTAGTAAGAAAGTCAATCAATTGGTAGAGGCATTCAATTTGTAAGCAAAATTATATTTAAGTAGCAAATATCTTAATACTATAGGAAATTTCTAGGTTTAAACTAAGAGAAAAGAAATGCTCTTAATGTTATGCTCATTGCTAGATTTTCATCTATGAGGGAATTTTTTACTACAAGCAATAATAGACTTTCTCATAAAGTGTTTTGAGAATGTGAATGGTGAAATCTCCTTTTTTTCTTGAGATTAATATGAGAACATGTATTCGATGAGTTATAAAAATAGATGAAGTATTGAATTAAGGTAACTCTATGAGAAAGTAGAGAGAAAATTGTAAAGAATATAAGCAAGAAGTATTTATAATTTTTTAGTTTATAAACTAATATCCACTACTAGAGCTAAGTGTGAAAAAAAATCTCCATTATACCTTCAAACATGATACAATCCATGAGATCTCATGCGCTTTTTCAAAACCATATGAAAGATACAAGAAAAAGAATTGAGACTTAAAATAGAGAGAAGATACACTCAAGAAGAAAAGTATAATTATTATTAATATGGTACTAGAAATTCCACTAGTCGAAGCACGAATCTTGATGCCAAAAATAATCTGATCCTAAGTCGAAATTAGTCTAGATCAAGCACTTAAAATATCATTGGAAACTTTGGGATATCAGTTAAATCCCTAAAATGTTTTTAAATATAGAGTGTTTATGATCAAATAAAGCGTCTTGATGAGCCGGATCTAACAAGCCCAAGATCTCGTGATTCTAACTTCATTTGAGCATTCAAATACTTAAAATATATCAGATGATCAAGGAAAATATTTTGAGCCGTCTAATGGAGTGGTTTGGATTTTTCATGTATTTATAGAAATGGCATCCCTTTAATCTATTAGTAGCCCCTCATTCTTCACATGAGGGGAGTCCAAGCTAAAGAGAAGAGAGAGCTCTAAGGCTTGAAGACCCTCTAAGCATAATGTCGTGCCTCGGCGGTGCCAACCGCAGCCATCTACCCACCACCACCGCGCCGTGACTACCATCGTCGGTCCTCACCATTATCAACCACCGTCGCTGGTCATCACCACCAACCACCATCGCCGCGTCTCGACCGTCATTGGTCATCATGTGCGTCATGTCGCCCGGCCGCCACCGCTTACTCAGCCATCGCCGGTCATCGCCCAACCGCGTCGACCACCATCGCGATCATCATACGGACCACCCGACCATCGCTACCACCATCGATCATCATCATCGACCAACCGCGCCATTCCGGATCGTTCTTGGTCATTATTGCGTCATCGTCACCACGCGGTACCCAACCGCCGCGTAGGCCGTCGATGTTCACTATCACCCAATAGCTATACTGACTAACCATTATTTCATAGATGTTGTTACCTGATTTTGGGATTCCCATTGTTAGGCTTTCTCACATACAATTCTGTAATCCCGTTATTGGAAAAACTTTGTACTCTGAAACAGATACATAGTGAAAAATTTTTACTAGGCTAGGCCCCATGGTTTTTCCCCCTCTTCAAGGGTTTTTTTCACATAAAAATCTTAGAGTTTCTTGTTCATTCTCCAAATATATATGTGTGTGTTGGATTTCACAATAAAGCTAAAGCGTAAATTTTTATTCTATCGCAACTGGTTTTCTAACATGCAACAGTTTGGCATCGTCTGTGGGAAATAAACCCCATAATCACAATCTCTATGAACACCTGCATTATGGCCAACAAGCACAATACTCATAATAACAGAGCCTCCCACTATGAATCCTATCACTCCTGAAACCAATCATTGAACTAAGGACACCAAACTTCTGCCTCACTTCCCCCTGATAGGCATGACCCTATCGATGAAGGTGCAACAGGAATCTCTCTAGAATATCGTATGTATCGAATGAAAGAGTCTCAAAATGAGATAATCCAACTTTTACAAGAAACACGATAGCCACTACTACGGCAAATGCATCTCCCCAAGATCTCGTTGTAGGGGAGGTCAAAATGCTATCTGGCCTTCATCGGTGAAGCTCCTCTACTTCCAGACCGTGATGGTGACCTCCTTGACATCACTAGTTCTACTCATCCATCACTTACAACTCAACTGACTTCTAATCCACCAATTATTGCTAGTAGTTTGGCATGTTCTCATCCTATTGATTCCACCCATCATGTTATTCGTGCGGAATTACAATGCTTAGTGCGAGAAGAATTTCACTTTAAAGATGAAAATCATCTTCCCTCTTATAGGCGGCTATCAGGAGTCTTCACCTTTGACTGAAGCTATTCTTCAACATCCTATTCCAGTAGGGTTCAAGCTTCTGAGCATCAACTCTTATGATGGGGAAACTGACCCATATGAACACATGGACCATTATAGGACCATCATGCATATCCAACAAGCTCCTGACATATTACTTTGTCAGGTCTTTCAAGTCACCCTTAAGGGTCAGGCTCACACTTAGTTCTACTCCCTTCCAAGGGGAACCATCAAGGAATTTATGATCTCCTTCCATGACCCTCATATCAACGACGTGAATCACGACCAGAAAAGGAAATCACACTACTGAACACATCTCATGTTAACATCTTGATGTCCATTCGAGATGAAGAGACCATTAAGTGGCCACATCCACTAAAACCAAATTTAGAAAATCAATAGCAATATTGCCACTTCCATCGAAGTCGTGGACATACTCCTGAGGCGTGTAAACAACTCAAAGAAGAGATCAAGAGGCTCATTTAACTAGGATATCTATGTCGATTTGTGCAAAATCAATCAACTCAAGCAATCATAACTTTGACTAGGGGGCAACCAGAACAACCATCACAAAAATAACAAAATAGTGGCTAGATAATTGGAGAAATTGAAACAATCATAGGAGTACCACTATTATATAATCAAGTCCTCATTGCCACCTTTGAATAACCAGAGTTAAAAAAATCTTGTATTAATCATTCCATCACTTTTAAAGACTTGGACATAGGAGTCCAAGTTTTCCATCAAGATCCACTTGTCATCAGTGGAGGGATTGGTGGCCCATGTTATAATGTTAAGAGAAGTTTGATTGATAATGGGAGTTCTATCGATGTCTTATTTTACTCCACATTTCTTAGCATGGGCTTGGTTAGGGAAAAGCTCCAACCCGCTGCAATACCATTATATGGGTTTGATAATCGCTCTGTGCGAGTGGAGGGGGAAATCACCCTTCCTATTGTCCTCATAGAATTTTCTCGACAAGTGACTCATTCAATTAAATTCATGGTGGTCAAGTCAGATTCAACATACAACGCTATCTTTGGAAGGCCCCTCCAATCAATTTTTAGTGATGTTACTTCGGTATCTCATCTTAAGATGAAATTTTCAACCCCCATTGGAGTTAGAGTGGTCTGTGAAAATCTACAAATAACACAATCATGCTACCTTAGACAAGCTCAACCACGCCCTTCAGTGACCTTCAGCATCGAGAATTTTAATTTTTGAGATGAAGAAGTACCTAGAGAGCTTCACCTGTAAAAGACTTGCTCCCTATTTCATTATCAAATGAACAACTTTTATGAACAGTGCAAGTCAGTTCCCTGTTCTCAGACGAACAAAGGGTAAATACATAGACTACTTGCACAAAAATCAAGACATTTTGCTTAGAGTCTGACAGATATGCCTGGGGTTGACCCCAATGTGATCATGCACTCCCTCAAGATTGAGCCAGAATTTAAACCAATCATCCAAAAGTAGAGGAGTTTTGCACCTGACCGCCTCCAAGCTATTGAACAAGAAGTTAACAGGCTCTTAGAAGCAGGATTCATATGAGAAGTATATTATCCCACATGGCTAGCAAATATTATCATGGTTAAGAAAGCAAGTGGAACTTGGAGAATGTGTATTCATTACACTGATTTAAATAAAGCTTGCCCGAAAGATAGTTTTCCCCTTCCCCGAATTGATTAATTGGTTGATGCTACGTCTGGGCATCAAATGCTCAATTTTTTGGATGCTTACTCAGGTTACAACCAAATAAAAATGGACTCAACGGATGAAGAAGTCACATCATTTCAAATATATAAAAGCTTATATTGTTACCAACTTATGCCATTCAGGTTAAAAAATGTTGGTGCTACCTATCAACGCCTTATGAATAAGGTTTTTAAAGATCTCTTAGGCCACACAATGAAGGTATATATGGATGACATGTTAGTAAAAAACTTGGAAGAATCACAACATATTTTTAACTTAGAAATATGCTTTAATCTTCTTCGACATTATAACATGCGACTTAACCTAACCAAGTGTGATTTTGGGGTTATGTCGGGAAAATTTCTTGGGATCATGGTCACCCACCGCGGGATTGAAGCTAATCCCGAGAAAATTAGAGAACTCAGAGATATGGATCCTCCAAAGAATATCAAAGAAGTTCAATACTTGAATGGATGAATTGCTACCTTATCCCACTTCTTAGCCCATTTTGGGGATAAATACTTGTCATTCTTTAAAATATTAAAGGGAGCTAAAAATAATAATTTTCAGTGGACTGATGAATGTCAAGCTGCTTTTGAGGAACTAAGGGATTATTTAGCATCCCACCCTTACTATCCAAGCCTATCCAAGGAGAGATGGCATATTTATATCTCATAGTCTCTTCCCACGCAATAAGCTCAATTTTAGTGCAAGAGGAAAATGTAATACAATGACCAATTTACTATGTCAGTAAAATTCTCTTTGGTATAGAAAGTTGTTATCCACTGGCAAATAAGATGACTTTGGCTTTAGTTTTCTCAGCGTGAAAATTACGTCCATACTTTCAAGCTCACACCATCGGTGTTTATACACATTTACCAATGAGGCCATTCTATAGAAACCAGAGACATCTAGGAGGTTAATCAAATGGTCCGTAGAATTGAAAGAGTTTGATATCCATTTTTAACCCAGGCCAGACATAAAGTCTCAAGTACTTGTAGACTTTATAGATGAATGCACTACCCCTGCTCCAAATTAGATATCTGTTACCCCCTTTCATCTCCTCAATAGACCCTCTATATTGATGGAGCTTCAAGAAATACTAGTGTCGGAGCAAGAATCTAACTTATTTTCCCCCAACAGGATACCTTAGAGTATGGACTTTGCCTAAAATTCCCTATAACTAATAATATGGCTAATCATAGAGTTAAGACTTACCATCGATTATGAGACTCAAAACTTAATGATCCACACTGACTCTCAGCTTATCGCCTCCCAGGTTGAGTTAAACTTTTATGCTCATAATCCCCAGCTAGCACAATCCCTCAGCTTGGTGAAGTCACTTCTCGCCCATATCAAGACACATCGAATCATTCGCATACTTTGAGAGAAGAACACTAGAGCTGATGCTCTCGCTAAGCTCGCTACCTCTAGTATGGGATATCTATTTAAGAGAAGGTGTGTTGAGAAAAAATATTTTTCTAATATCCAAGAGTCATGGATAATACAAGCAATTAATGAGATGAAGGAACCTTCGTGGATGAACCTTATCCTATCCTTCCTAAAAGAAGGGACCCTTCCTGAAGACCCAACTGCTACAACTCATCTCCGAAGATAAGCTGCAAATTTTATTATTATCGGAGGTGAATTATACAAACGAGCTTTCTCTGGGTCATACCTTAAATGCCTCTCACCATTAGCGACCGATTATGAATCAAGAGAAGTTCACTCTGAGATATGTGAAGAACACCTAGGAAGAAGGGCGCTAGCCCTTAAAATTATGAGGCAAGGGCTCTATTGGCCTACGATGAGGCAAGATGCCTTGGATTTGATAAAAAAATATGTGAGTTATCAACTGCACTCTAACCTCTCTCATACACCACATACAGAGCTTTCATCCCTTCAAAGCCCATGGCCTTTTGCTCAATGGAGAATTAATATCATGGGACCTTTTCCAGTAACATTAGGGTATCGAAAGTTTATCATTTTAGCTGTCAACTACTTCACTAAATGGGTGGAGGCTGAACCACTCGCTAAAATCACAAAAGCAAATGATAAATAATTTGTTTGGAAAAATATAATATGTCGATTCGGTCTACCTATAAAAATCATCACCAACAATGAAACCCAATTTACTAATGTTGACCTCATTGTTAGAAGAGGTCATTTTAGCAATAAAATGATATCAAGTTCAAATAGGGATTTCCTACTTCAAAATTCAAAGTCATTATGTTTAGTAACTTAGGAAATACATTTTTGAGCTAAATCCAATTTACTTGGTTTGATGAAAAACCAAATAAAACATCCAACATAAATTAAATCAAGTGAATTAATGCAAAAAAAAAAATGAAAATTCAAAGTCAAACCTAAAGTCAACTCTAGTCAACCTAGAGTTCACTTAAGTGGACCCATTTGGTCAAAAAGTCAATCCATTAAATTTGACTAAATTAAATCATCAAAAATATTTTAAATAATCAAATAAATATGTATGATCATAATAACAAAAGAATTTGAGTCCATAAAGGCCTAGATTAGGTAAATTAAATCTCTTAAATCAAAATAACCTAAATAAGCCACTTTGAACTCAAATTCAAGAAAACTTAAAATAATTTTAAATTGATTGTCCTAAATCATATGTGAATGGTGATGGGACATAACCTAACTCCCTATTGGGTGTAGTTGGGTCAAATGGTTCATTTAACCCATAAGAAATTATGTTTAATTCACTTAACACAATCTGGGTAAAGTGAGTTAAGCAAGACAAAAGAAATAAGGAAATAACAAACCACTTCCAACCAAATCACATGGGATGGAGGTAACACTTCCTTAAACCCTTCTAATTAAGGTTTACATCCCTGATCAAAGCTACTTAGACTTCTCTTGCATTATTACATAAAATCCAAATATGGAAAACTAATACAAGCAAAAGAATTTGAGAAGTCAAATTCCTTCTCCCTTCTTCCCACCTCTTCACATAGGACAGTTATGGGATGGAGAAGGAGTGCACTAGCTAGCTTCCAAGGTCCTTCATTAGAAAAAATGACCAAGGAATAGCTAGGAAAGAGCAATATAGCTTTCGATCATATAGGAAAACCCACAGAGAGACTTCCCCAAGGAGATCTAAACACACGCACCTTCACACCGAACCAAAACCAAAATTCCCCTCCCCCCAAGTGCCCTTAATCGCTACAAACCATCAAAACTGAAAAGAGCATTCAAGGGTTTGACTAGGGAGCAATCTGTAAGGAATTAATATAATTCATTTGGCAAGCAAGTTTGTTTCAAGCATTTGAATCTCTAGGATCAATTGCAAGGCCAACTGTCCAAGGAATTGAGGTATGCCATTGTTGATCTTAAGCTTTTTCTCCAAAAATTTTATTATGGTCATTTTAATAGGAAATGTGATTTTCAAGGTGATCCAAATATATAAAATCATAGAATTTCTTTCCATGATCGTGCAGCACTTGAAATCATGTGATTTCGTTACCTATATTAAAAGATATTAGCAAAATACTATCAACGGCCCTCGGCTCCCACAGGAATTGAAGGAGATGATCTTTGCACTGTCTGATCCATGTATTTGGATCGGATGGCCCAGATCTAGGCAGACCGCAGGATTGATTTCACCACAGTAGCTGCGGATCGATGATCATCGATCTTTGATCGATGGTAAAGCAACCCCGCATTTTGAACTCTACGGCTGGCGCTGGCCAGACCGAGCATGCATGCGGTAAGATGTGTGCGGTGCCACGCTGGATCCAGTGGGACCCACTTAAAAAATTTTAAATAACGGTTTAATTAATTTAAAAAATGAAAAAATTTCTAAAAATCATTTAAAATCAAATATAAATTAGAAAATTACAAATAAATGCTTTATGGATTCGTCTTGATGAGAGGAATCTATAGAAACTAAAATCCCAAATTTTCATTATGTAATTTTCCCTTAATTTGGGTTTAATTAAAAAAATTAAACCCTAATTACTCTCAAATTAATAATCGATTTATTTTGAAACTTTGGAGAAATTAAATTAAGCATAAAATATACCATAGTGAATTTTTGGGGATTTAATTCTCTGAATTCAAGGGAAATTAAAATTTCATATGCTTAACCTTTTAATTAATTAAATTAATTAACCTTTAATGAAATAATTAAGAAATATTGCTCTAACAATCTTAAATCAACATAATAAACATTAATGAACATTAGAATACTAATTAAACTTAATTAAACCTATATGAACCTAATAAGTCATTAATTAACTCAATTAGGTAATAAAAAAAATTAAATAATTCAATAAAATGACCTAAACTTAATTAAATCATAATAAATCAATCAGCTAACCAAAAATTATGAATAAACCCTCATTGGAAAAGTATTTCAATGAAAAATAAGTGAAAAATAAAATATCTTAATGAATCTTAATAAATTAAGCTTAATTTAAGTTTTAATAAAATAATTAACATTTTAATTACACCATAATTACATCTCTAATCAAGCTGAAACTTTGGGAATATAAAATTGGCATGTAACCCTACCTGCCAGATATATTTCAAGTCCAAATGATCTTTGGATTAGGAGTTTTCAAATTTCTAAATCCTTATTTCAATGTTAATCAAATATTGGGTTAAGAAAATTAATTAACCTATTAAATAAAGTGGTAATTCAAACTAATCTCCATCAAATATTAGAAAACTATTTAGAAACTTCTCTAAATATCATAAGTCAATTAAAGTGATCAAATTCAATCTTAAGTTAATGAAATAAAATTTTAGGTTAATTAAATTATTAATTAACTTAAATCTTAACCTTTGAATCAATGAAGTTTAATAAGATCATTCATTTCTAATAAATTTAAATAATGAATCTAAAACCTAGGTTAATTAAATCAGATCAAATAATTAACTTAAGTGCTTTAGGTTAAGCATAATCCATGAACAAACCTAAGGTATTAATTCATATTAATGAACTTAAACCTTAAGCTTACAAATTCATAATTTAATAACTTAAGTTAAATTGAATAAAATCAAACTCTTTAAATTAACAAAATCCAAATCAAGTGAAACCCACATAGCTTAATTCAAAATGAAACAAATCAAATAAAGCAATTCAAATAAATTAAATAACATAAAACTAATCCAAACATAAATAACATCAAAAGGATTAATTAAAATGCGTAAGGATCTTAGTTAGACTTTTGAAATTTTCATTAGGATTTAAGATGTGGAATAAAGTGAGTTTCACCTACAAATGAAATTCATTCTATTTCTCATTCTTGAAAGCCAATACAACTTTAATAAAATAAAATGGAATAAAAATAGAAATTAAATCACTAAACCATTTTAATTGAAACCAACCAATGATAAAAATTAAACAAATTCAAACTTCAAATTTAAACTTGAACTTAAAGGAGCCTAGCAAAGCCTTGCCACACAAACCCCTCTTTTGCAAACACTAGATTACTTAGATCATGGACTCTAGATCTAGGTTAGATCATTCTATGATTTTCTTGTAATCTCCTGTGATATATTGTGTTGTGCTTCACATGTCTGTGTGGTGTATTGCTTTAGACTGGATGCCTAGGCTTGTTTATTTATTAGACTGGATGTTATGGTGTTCTTTCTATATTTAACATTATTTTCTGCAAGGGGCTATGTTAAAGGGATCGTTGTAATAAATAAATCAAAAAATTGATGTTTGCTTGCATGTGCTGAAAATTCCTTAACATATCCCATAGAATAGGTGGGCTTGGCAAGCAACTAAGGCTAAGCCCATATGTTTGTGAAATATAAACTGCTTTGTGTGGTGTGTGTATTTCCTAACATCTGTTTTACAGGGCTTAGGATTCCTTTTTTGAATTTTAAATGTAAATTTGAGCTTAGAATTGGGTTTGGATCTATGGGGTCTAGGATTAGCAAGAGCTGACCCAACTAGGAGATGGTGCAGTGGTCCCCTGTGGAGCCCGATGGATGTCCCTAAAGAAGGAGACTTTCCTGGAAAGTACACCCATAGATCTAAACTTTTAGTTCTAGGCCGAGTTGTATAAAGGTAGAACTCGGCTGCCCAGTTTTTCTTCTTCCGGGGTGTACAATAGTACCCAACTGCATTGGCATTTTTCTTATATAATTTAATTTGGCTTGATTTATTTTGGGTGTGCAATAAAAACATCATGTTTTTCTTAGGTTTTTTTCTGTGCTATGTTTATGTTATGATGAATGCCTAGATGTAAGCTCATAGGATAAACTAAATTTTCTACCCAATTAAATTAATCGAAACATAAAAATAAATACAACTCATAATCTTCATATAAAAGCCTAGGTATTAAAGCAAGATAAAATTTATAGCAACCTTTTAGTTGGATGTTTTAATATCATGCGTAAATCATATTATTTCACTCTTGATTAATGAAGGACTTCCATCCTTGCCAGAGAACCTGGGCTTGACCTTTGAGAACCTATGATGGAAGTACACCTTCTATTATTTTGATTTGGCCCATAATATTTTTCTAATTATATGCATTAGCATAAATTATATTCCTATGACCTAAATGAATCATAAGTCAAAATTTATAAAAATCTAAAAAATATGCATTAGTTAGGTACATCTTCATACCTTACAAAATCTTAAAGATTAGGGAGTAAGTCTAGGTTCATAGATTTCATTCCTAAAACTACAACAGCCCAGCCATCTTGCATTCATATGACTTAACCTCATTATTTTAAAATGTGCTTAGGTGGTGTTAGCTGGCGGCCTTCTCCGTGCAGCTTATAAGTCGAGAAGAGTCAGGAATAGGTTAGTTCTCTCAAGTGAGGAGAATGACCAATGATTCCCAAGGATAAAACTAGGTCGAGCATCTGACATGTGTTAGAAGCATTTGTAGAATAGGTTCTGAAGCATCCTTTTAGGAATAAGTCTTCAACTCTAGACATTTATGCAGTCTTGTGCTGCTAGAATCTAAGTCTTAGATTTTTAAAAAATTGATAACTTGAATTCTAAAATTAAATCCCATATTTGAAGCCTAATCATAGAATAGATGAAATGTTTACTAGGCATCCCAGTATTAATAGGCATTTCCTACTCTTTTTCATTTGACTCTTAAAAATAACTCTCTCCAATTTGGATCGCTTCTAATTGAATTTCCAAAAATTATTCCTTTAAAATCTACCTTAGTAGTCTTTAGGAATAACCACTTGTTTATCGAGATTATTCTTAGAAAGAGACCCTTCCTAAGTTATAATTAACTATAGAGGCTTTCCTTTATAGGGAACCATGATCCCAGGATAAAATAGATCATGTTCTACTTTTCCATGTAGTTTAGGGAAAAATACTCTAGTACACGAAAGACCCATTAGCCTTAGGATTCTTTTATTGAAATGATTGAATCCATTACATGAGAGCATGTTTATCTTTCAAGATAATATACTTATTCCTTATTGTCATATTTGGTCATCTAAATAAAATATTCCTAAACTCTATGTGGTGTCATTTATTTTCTCTATTCTAGAGAAAACACCAACAACTGGAAAAGTTTTTACATCTTTTTATAAAGATCTTTACATTCAGCTGCTGCATACGGTTGTATCCCATCCTTAAATTAATAAACAAACTGAAGCTACCAACAGGACTATACTCAAAGGGTTAAAAATGCATCTCGAGATGGCTGGGGGCTAATGGGTTGAAGAGCCCTCTAATGTTCTTTAGGCTTACCGCACTACATCACGAACTCCGACTGGTGAGACACCATATAATTTATGTTTTAGCACAGAAGTTATTATACCAGTAGATATCGGGATTCCAAGTCGAAGAGTTCAATCATTCAAGCATAATAGTAACAAAGAAAAACTTTAACGAAACTTGGACCTACTCCCCAAAACTCATGGCATGACCCTACTTCGGACTACTTCCTACCACCAAAGGGTAGCTCATCACTTCAATTGAAGAGTGAAACCCCATCCCATCTCTGTTGGTGACTTGGTCCTGCGAAGTCTTGAAGTTGCGGGCAAAGGCCCTGAACACAATAAGCTCTCACCTTTTTGGGATGGCCCTTATGTCGTTACAGCTATGGTCAAACCAGGAACATTCAAGCTCAAGGATCCAGAGGGAAAAACCTTACCTCAAACTTGGAACACAGAGAATCTCCGGAAGTATTATCAATAATTCCTACTACATAAATATTATAACTTTTATTTTATCTTTTTGTTATTTCCTCTTCAACTCATATCTTTGTTAAGATTATCTTATGATTATATCACCAACCTTATCAAAGTAATGAGTTTATAGCCTTTCTTTCAAGCTTATTCCTTCATTTAATCCTCCCACTTAAGGAATCCACAACGCACGTTGTGTCTCAGTCGGGGTATGATCAATCCCAAAGGGATTTGATCAGGCCTCTGTCATATAGGTAAGAAGTCAAGTAACACTTGGACTAATACTTAGGATAGGTCAAAAAGTCCTTGCTGGACATTCCAAGACCTCTTCCATACAGGTAAAACATCAAATAATATTTTGACTAATACCTAGGAAAGGCCAAAAAGTCCTTGGTGGACTTCCCACATCCTCTTCCATACAGGTTAGTGTCGTCGAATAATATTCTGACTAATCATCTCGGATAGGTCAAAACAAACAAAAGCAAATCACCCAAAATTTTTGGTTTACTAATGTCATTGATAGCTCTAACATGATGATATAAGAAAGAATCAAAATTTTGGATACAAAAAATAATAATAATAAATAACAATACATAGATAAAAGGGAAAGAAATGCATCATCAAGTGATACTACATGATATCAACGTCCTCCTCACTGCTGGAAGATCCTCCCTTAAACTCACTCTCAACCCCTTCATCTCCTGAATCTGGTGAAGGGTCTTCAGATACTTGGTTGGGAGACAGATTCTCAATACTAGCTCTAATTTTGCGATGTACTATGCGGATTCTTTTTAGAAATCCTCGGATGAAGCCTTCCTCCGAACATTGGCGCTCCAGCTCCTTCACTTCAACATCAAGAATATGATTACGAGCTTCTTGGATATGATCCTCGATAGCATCGCGATAAGCTAGGGAGTTCTTAAAATCTTACACTAGCTTTAAGGAGACTTTATTTTCTTGTGCTTCTGACATTATAAGCTCCTTCTCAGAAAGATGATCCTATAATGTTTTCTTCTCCAGTTCAAGAGCTTTCTTCTCTGCTGCAAATGCCTTAAGTCTTTTCTCTTTCTGGCTAGTCTCTTCCCTCACCTCAATCAGCTCATCACGAGTACACTCCACCTTCTAACGCTAGAGAAAAATAGAAGTCAAAATGTTTGCTAGCTCAGTTCTACACCCGGTTAGCTGATCCTCTAGAGCTACCACTTCTTTGGCCTTAGCGCTCATCTTTCGCTCATACTCGCCTTGCAAGTATTTTACCTTCATAGATTTAGTGTTCCACTCGTCTAGAGCGACACCCAAATGAGTCATAAGCCCTAACGTTTGGGCTACCTACAATCAAAAAATCATAAATATTACATGAAAAAAGGAAAGAAGAAAAGAAGGAGAAAGAGAAGATAATGTACTAATTTGTCTGCTCATTGACGTCCAGTGCATACGTGCTTTAACACCTCTTAAGGAGTATGCAGCTTCGAGAAACAAATCCCCCCATTATGAGTTAAGATAGTTAAACTCTTAGAGGCCAACTGGGGGCGAACATCTTCTCCGCAAATATTTGACGTAGTTACCTCGGCATATGTCTTCTTTTTCTTTAAAGAAAAAACATTGTTGTCACCATGATTTCGTAACGGGATTCTTGAAAGGATCCTGTGAATATGAGGATATCTTTCATCACCTTTACTTGATCTCTTCAGTGGAAGAGCATGAGATCTCCCTACCTGAATGGAAAGGCCAACCTTGAACATTCTATCTTCAATTATATACTTGTCAATGTCACGTAACTCATGCTGCAAGCTTCCTATATCAGGAATATTAGGAGTCGTTAGGATTTCATTGTCCTCAATCAACAATTGATCTAGAAAGTCATTCAATCTTTCCCATCTCTCAAGGACGCCCCACTTATTTTTCACAAAAAAGAATCCATTAGACCAATTTTTAGATGGATCCCGTGCTAAAAATTCTATCCAATTCTTTATAGCTCGATAAGAAACACATCCTTGAGCATCACATGTGAATCTACAGATTTGACACAAGTATTTGATGTTCAAAGTTGCACCACGCTCTCTAAAGAAGATAGTCAAACTAGCAATAATCACTAAAGCTCAAAATAAAAATTGTGACAAAGCTACACCACATATTTTAAAGACCTCAATCAATTCAGGAGCCAAAGGAATCACAGTCCCACATGAAGAATCATCTCAGAAATAGTAAAGTATCCTAGCAAAGGAGAACGTGCTCGATCAAACTTTTTGACAATAATAGCCACCAACTCATTGGGAAAATGAAATTTCCTGCGGAGCACCATTAAATTGTCAGTGATAGTAGATGATATATCATCTATAAGTGTCACGCTATTGGTTTTCTTTCGGCCATCATCCTGCTAAAATACATAATAAATATGAAATAAAAAAGAGAAGAGAAAGACAAAGGTCTGAGAATTATGTGAAGCAACTCACTCACCCCAATACTTGGGCATATCCTTTCCTAACTTTATTGCTCACGGACAGTTTCAGATAAAAATTTTTGCCTATGATCTGATGAAAAATATATGCATACATATGAGATAAAAAAAAGTTATTTCTCTCTAATGATACTTCGAAATAATCTACCAGATTTTTTGAGTTTTTCGAAAGATGGTTCCTGATTGACGCTTCCCCGCCATCTTGGCAGTTGTCAACTACTGAAACATCCATTGGAGTTTCAAAAAAATTCAATTTCCTACAAGAAGAAGTAAAAAATATGGACCTTGATCGCCTTCAAACTCGATTGATTTGATGAGGATAGTTGATGCCTCTCTCGAGGAAAAATCGGAGCCTCGTCGTATAAACTACGGGTCTTGATCACCTACAAACCCGGTCAGTCTGATAAGGATAGTTGATGCCTCTCTCAAGGGAAAACTAGAGCCTTGTCGCGATCATGATCACCTCCAAACTCATTCGGTACGGGGACGGCGCCTCTCGAGGGAAAACTAGAGCCTCACCGTATGAACTACGGGCCTTGATCGCCTCCAAACTTGGTCGGTCTGACGAGGACAGTTGACGCCTCTCTCAAGGGTAAACTGGAGCCTCACCGTATGAGCTACAGGTCTTGATCAGCAAAGCGAATGACCTTCTCTTAAGAAGAAGGTCAGAGTTTTGATGAAAAAAAGAAAAGAAAATTTTTTTTTTACCCTAGCCCTTGAACTTCTGCTATATAATTTCTCATCGAATGCTGAAGAACACTAGAGCATATGGGAGTTGTGTCTCCTTACTTGACCCTAGGGGGGTTTTTATAGACCCACTATAGGGGCAAAAAAGGAATAAATCAAAAAAGGAAAGAAACGAAAAAAACTTGAAAAAACTGAAAAATATGCTCATCGGTGCTCGTTTGCGCATGTAGGCATGGGCACAAAACGCGTCTTGGGCGCGTGGACCAGCAATGACGACCTCACCTCGCGCTGAGCTCAAGTGAGTGCCATCGGCGTCGGCGCAGTAGCGAGCCCACGCATGCACCCACACGCCTGTGGCCCTGCGTCGTGATCATAATCTTGTGCACCCATGAAGATCTATTTTCTCAAACTATATGTAACGCAAATGTTAATGAACCCATAAATTTCATTGAAGAATTTGTTATTTTTAATTATTTGGCATATATTTTTGGATAATAGAGATAATGTCATCCAAAAATAGAGGGGCAATTGATATAGAACTAGAAATTTCACTAGTCGAAGCATGAATCTTGATGTCAAAAGTAATTTGATCATAAGTTGAAACTAGTTCAGATCAAGCACTCAAAATTTCATTGGAAACTTTGGGATATCAGTTAAATTCCTAAATAGTTCCTAAATATGGAGTGTTAATGATCAAATCGAGTGTCTTGACGAGTCGGATCTAACAAGCCCAAGATATCTTGATTTGACTTCATTTGAGCATTCAAATACTTAAAATACATCAGATGATTAAGGGAATCATTTTGAGCCGTCCGATGAAGTGGTTTGGATTTTGCATATATTTATAGAAATGTCATCCTTTTAATCTATAAATAGCTCCTCATTCTTCACATGAGGGGAGTCCAAGATAAAGAGAAGAGAGAGCTCTAAGGCTTGAAGATCCTCCAAGCATAATCGAGCCACCACTACGGTGGCCGACCGCGCCATTAACCGCCGCCATGGCTGCCGCCACGGCCGGTCCGCCGCGTCGACCATCATCGTCGGTCATCGCGACCACCATCCGTCCACCATCGCCCACATGCCGGTCGTATCGACCACCATCGCCCGGTCATCGGTGACCACCATCGCGGTCATCGATATATCATTCGCACAATACTGCTTCGACCATCGTCGGCCGCCGTCGACCACCCATTGATCATCGCCGATCGATTACTACCGTCGGTCCGCCTCGACTAGCCGGTCGTTGGCTTCTCCGTCGGTCATCACCACCCGACGCTCGCGATGGCCGACCGCCATTTTCATCATGCTACCAACAACTGTTATAACCTAACCATTGCTACATAGTTGTTGTTACCCGATTCTGGGATTCTCATTGTCAGTCTTTCTCATATACAATTCTGTAATCTCGTTATCGGGGAAATTTTGTACTCCAAAACAGATACATATTAGAAAATTTTTACTGGGCTAGGCCCCGTGATTTTTTCTCCCTCTTCAAGGGTTTTTTCACGTAAAAATCCTAGAGTTCTTGTTCATTCTTCAAATATCTATGCGTGTGTTAGATTTCACAATAAAGTTAAGGCGTAAACTATTATTCTACCGCAACTGATTTTCTAGCACGCAATAATTATATTCTTACAAGATTTGAGAGAAAAATAAAAATTAACACAACACTCAAGTCTTCACAAGAGTTGAGACGAAAAGCATTATTGAAAGATTTAAGAAAACTCATTTTTTTAGAATTCACAAACATCGATGGTTGGAGTAATGATTGTTGGTGAAATGCAAAGAATGTTTATATTGGTTCAATCTATAGACCTACATCCATTATAGTAATTGTCTAAAATATCCACTATATCTAGAAGCATGATACAACCCAATAGGTCTTTCAATAATTTGATAAATAAATATTCTAAGAGCATACAAAAAAAAAGAAGAGAAAAAGAAGAGAGAATTATAATTTAAAGAAGTCACACTTGAGGAAAAAAAAGTATAATTGTATATTTTTTTAAGATATGGATGGAAAAGAGAAAAACATGGTCACTTGAGACTTCTTAACAGAGATGTGGTGAAGAATGTTGCTTATGGCATTAAAATAACTCATTTTTAAGGAATCCATCAATCTCAGAGATTTTGGAGAGCATTTAGAAATAATAACTACTTAAAAAGTAGGAGAATTTCTCATGACTACATGTACTAGAATTAGTAATTCTTGAATAATTAAAAGATGAATCTTTTATAATTAGACCTATAATCATGGTACATAGCTCTATATTGATGATAGATTAGAGGATTACACTGGTCATGCGATGGCGCACTATTAGACCATCCATGAATGGATAACAACAATCTCTTTTATATGTGACAAAGGCAAATTCATACATCTTAATAGAGCTGAGTGAAAACACACCACCAAAACATTAAATAACCTGTCACAAATTAACTATTCAACATGGATGAAAGCATGCCATATTGAATGTGCCTTTTAACTGTATATAATCACATAATTTTATGGGATTTCACCATTATTGCTTATTTGAACTTAGACAAGAAACATTCCAAGGAAGCTTGACGAGAGAGTTGCAAGTAAAAAAATATACATATTCGCCAAGAGATTTCTAAGGATCTTCAGAATGATCCGACATTGTTTAGTAACTTTTTTAAGATGACTTTTGGAGAAAGGCACTTGAAAGGGAGTTTCAGCAAAGAGGAGTATCTGAAAGTAATTTTAGCGAAAGCGATACTGTTATATTAGCATATTCTTTTTGATGCCAAAGCATCGTTTATGCTAACTTTTTCATTGGATTTTTTAAGGTTCAAGGGCCTGGATGTCAATATATAAACTCAATCGATTTGTTTTCTTCCATTGAAACTACTCCAATATTTTTTGTCTTGTAGGGCAAAGTGATCTCACACTTCCAAAATTATAGCCACTTGACACAGTTTTTTAACCGAAATTCCATCTTAAATAGGAAGTGCCAGTTGACGTGGCGCATAGCCGGCCACAATGCAACCCTGGCGACGTGTAACCACGGGGTTAAGGCGGCCATGGTCACCTTCGGCGGTTGGGCGACTCTTTATACCGAACCCCATCCGACAGCAATCCTCTCTTACGCCATGTGGCTTCGCGGCATTTGTCCTAAGACATCGCTCGTCGAGGCAATGTGATAATCCTATCCCTCTTCTCTTCTGCTATCCACCCGCTAAGCACCACTAAAGAGCACTAACGGAGATAGCGAGAGAAAAAGGCAAGAGGCTCTTAAATAGTATCGTAGGGGAGATTTTTGTTCACAAGTGCTATTGTGCTTTTTATGAGTCAGCTGAGTCCAAAAGTTTTTGGTGATGGATATTGAGAGAGAGAGAGAGTCTTGTGGGGCTTTCTCACTTTCTTTAGTGTGAGAACTATAGCGGCATACTCTTTAACAGACGAAATGGAGTGATAACAGGTGAGTGGACATAAATCGTTCGGCTCTGAAGATTCTGTGTGAGTAGCCTTCTGTTCACGTACAGCTAGCTCTGTTTTAGGAACTCGTATTGCACCTACCAACTGCAGAGCATCTTCTTCCTTTCCGCGACACAATCGCCTGAATCTTGACTAACTAAAGAGAGGTAAATATTCTTCGAATGAATCTATTTTGTCAACAACGATTTTATTTCTAATGGACGATTATTCTATTCTGTTCCGGAAAAGATACACAGCTTGCAAAAGCTCTGTATTGATTCGAAGCAGCTTCAATGGCAGCTGCTCAGTTGCGTGTTGTTGTGCCTATGGAGTTCTCAACCAGTATTGGGTTCTCGGATGTAATAAGAGGAGGAGGATGTCTGTTATGGAACACAAAGAATGATTGCAGGTTTTTGCAGAGGAAGAAAATAAGATGGAGTTTCTACTGTCTGTTTGCAAACTTCAACCATGCTTGTGTTGGCCAGGAGCCCGAGAAGGATTTGAAGTTTCCCATTTATTCGAGCTTGGTTGCGAATCCGGTGGGAGAGGTTGCCATTTCTTCCGAGCAGAAGGTTTATGATGTGGTTCTTAAACAGGCGGCTCTTGTGGAGCAGCAGCTGAGGAAGAAGACAGCTCTCGAAGTGAAGACAGACATGGTGGTTCCAGGCAGCACTTATTTGTTGAACGAAGCTTATGATCGATGTGGGCAAGTCTGCGCGGAGTATGCGAAGACTTTTTACTTGGGTTAGCTCATTTTGTCTAAGAATTTGTGATTGTGGGAGAGGGAGGATATGGTCTTTATTCTTATTTCTTTTATTTTTTCTTTTGTTTCAGGAACGCTGCTTATGACACCGGAGAGGAGAAGAGCAATCTGGGCAATCTATGGTACTTTTGATCAAAGTCCCATTTTTAACAGCTTTGATCTAACTCTGAGGTCTATATTGAATCTGTATTGGTTGACTTGATATTGCATGACTGAGATTAAATAGAGATTTTGCGGCAAAAAAAATGTGTTTCTTTAGCTTAGCTATCAAAGCTTCATCCTTCATCGCCATTGAAATCGATTCAAACCTGAAACCCGCATAATCTCTAGGTGCTTTTTAGTAGTAGATTGTTTTTTAGAGTAATTAGAGTTATTAATGATATTTTCTAGGGAGTGAACTTTTGGAAAGCCGTTGTACTATTCAAATTCACTTTAACTCAAACATTATTTAAAAGGCCATTCCAGGTCTGTGCCTCAAGGAGCATTAAAAGTGTCTTGAGGCTTAAGCCTCACTTGGTCCAACAAGGCTTTCCTTTTTCAAGTGAGGTGTGTGCCTAGAGGCATTTTAAGATATTGCCTCACTTTTTTTAATAAATAATATTTATATATTTTATTAATTATTATACTTATTTATTTATTTATTTCACCATTTCACACGAGTTAAGTTTGTCTCTCACAGATCATGAAAACCAACATTCCTCTTCTCTTTCAAGCAACACAAGCCAAAGCCCCTATGCACGAACATGTCTCTGAGAAGCACAAGCCAAAACAATACCTCTATCTACTTTTGTGTTATTAATCTATTATGTTATTTAAAACTATAGTGAATAGATTATTAATTGCTATTGGGAGTATGAAGAAAATTGTATTAGTTGAAGAAGATTTTGAAGATGAGACATACTCTAATGATCAAGGTATTACATATAATGATAAGCAAATTATATTAGTTAAAGAATATTTTAAAGATGAGGTATATTCTAATGATGTCAGTTATTACATATAATGATTCTTATGAAAATGATAAAAGTGATGATGAGATTAACATAGATCTTGATACTTATCTTGCATTTAAATGTCTTTATGATAATAAACTAGATGAATATGTTGATAGTTTGTTATAATTATGAATTATTTATAATTTTATATTTTATTTATTTTTGTTTTGAGGCTTATACCTTGAGACTTACGCCCTTAGTTTCTGATTTCTCCTTTTTAAGCATTGAACTCAAAACTTAAGTCTTTGATTTTAGGTGAATCATTAGGTGTAATTTTACACCTTATTTTTTAACTATCCTAGATGGGACTAAATACAAAGTCTCATGGGCCTTTATAATCTCCTCTTCGGGACACTGATAATCACTTTCCATCAATTAGACATTTTCAACATCATCAAATTTCATAGAAGAGAATATGCCATTGGAATCACCTGCTCTTACACCTTTCTTAATATCGTAGAAACAACCAAATATTTATTGGAGCCATAAAATTCCACCTGCATCTTTGATGTCACTTGTTAGGAACTGAATCAAAGCGGGACAGAAGTATGATTTTCAAAAATTTTCAAGAAGAAGAATTGCAAATGAATACATAATATTAAATGCATGTTGTTTTCTACAATATAAAATTATAATAAAATAGAAAGCATTTAATCATTTTTTTTGGATTTCAGACAGATTTATTCCCTAGTTAAATGCAGCTTACTTTTAGTCAATGCTATCAAATAACTCCACTGCATTATTTTGTCTTGCTAGTGTGGTGCAGGAGAACAGATGAGCTTGTGGATGGTCCTAACGCTTCCCATATCACTCCATCGGCTCTCGATCGGTGGGAGGCAAGGCTGGAGGATCTGTTCGCTGGTCGACCATACGACATGCTTGATGCTGCCCTCTCTGATACTGTTGTTAAATTCCCTGTTGACATCCAGGCTTGTGCCATCTACCACTTCTTTGAGTATCTTGTCTTACTTTGTCTATATTAGTTTGTGATTTTATTGCAATTTACAGCCATTCAAGGACATGATTGAAGGAATGAGACTGGATTTGAAGAAATCAAGATACAAGAATTTTGACGAGCTCTATCTCTATTGCTACTATGTTGCTGGTACCGTAGGATTGATGAGTGTTCCAGTGATGGGCATTGCTCCAGAATCTTATGCAATAACTGAGAGTGTCTACAATGCTGCATTGGCTCTAGGAATTGCAAACCAGCTTACAAACATTCTCAGGGATGTGGGTGAAGAGTAAGTTATCATATAAGCTTTTAATCATTTAGGATATTAAATGGTTATTGAGCTGAATTAATTTGCAGTGTGAATTAAGCTTTGGAAGTTGATTGCTGGAAATTACTGCAACACTTAAGAACAATAAGTTTTTTCTCAGAAAACAAATTTAGAGATGGTTTATTGCAAAATTAGGGAAATGTTAAACCCTCTAAATTAATTATTATGTCAGACCTTTTAAAATAAAATCAACTACTCATATTCTGTGTAAGAGTGTTCATCGTTCCCATAGGCTTTGTTTGGTTTGAAAAAATTGAATGGAGGAAATGAAAGGGAAATGGAAAATGAAAACGGAAAAGGATTTGAATTGAAATTTGTTTTTACTTATTTAAGATGAAATTGTGTGAAATATTTTTCTCACTTTTTGTTTGGTTGATAAAAATTTGAGTTCTTGTTTCTTGTAAGGAGGGTATCTGTGAGACAAAGTGATGCACTCAAAAAATTTTAATCCAATTTCTCACAAGGGTTAACTAGGAATTTACTACTGGAAAATGCATTTATTCAATTTTCAAGATAAATCTAACTATGTAATATTTATGCTAGAACCAAACACCCAAAGTTACAATTATGAAGCAACATGCATTTACATTCTCTTCAATACCTTCAAAATAAAGACACCTATAAAGAAAAAAAGTGAGAAAAACTGTTTTACTTGTATACAAGATATGTCACATAAAATTATGTCATTTTACCCAAATATTAGTTATTTTATTGTTCATCTGGATTCTTCAATCCTAGTGGAATATATTATTTTTTAACACTTGGAAAGCTAAAAGTTTCATGCCATATATGAGTAGTTTAATAATAATATTCAAAAATGTCACATCAATTACAAAGTAAGCACATAGGCAACTAATATCATAAGAATTTAAACGTGAATTTACTTGTGGAGTGTAGCAGTACTCCAAAGTACATGCTATAATTTAACACGAAATAGGATTAGATTCTCATCCTCTCAAATTACCGTGACTATGCCTTATGCAGTTACCCATCCATCTAATACACTTTGGATGTTTGGGAGCGATCTAGCATCAACTTTTTGAAATACCAGAGTGATTTTAAAAAATATTTGGTGCGCTTTATGTCATCCATCCAAATGGGATTGATTGGCTGTGATTAACAGTTATATCATGATAACTAGAGAGATGTTGAATACAATAAAAAACATAAAAAAGCTTCTCATATGCTGTTTACTTTGAGTTTGTTTGGTCACCTACCAATCAGGAAGCTGAATCTCCTCTGTGACTTGGATATTGTTTGTATTGTTAAGTGCAACAAGAGGAAGGGTGTATCTTCCACAGGATGAACTTGCCGAGGCCGGGCTTTCAGATGAGGATATATTTATTGGGAAAGTAACTGATAGATGGAGAAATTTCATGAAAAATCAAATTAAAAGAGCCCGGATGTTCTTCCGGGAGGCAGAGAAGGGGATCTCTGAGCTTAACCAAGCAAGTAGATGGCCGGTAAGATTACAGATATCTTGTGTTTTTCTCCTCCATTATTTATATTTGTTTTACAATTTTTTTCTAATTTAAATGTCGGTGCATATATGATATCAAAGGAAATTAAAGTGCGTATAATTCCTTCCAAAGTTTTGTGTTATACTCATTAATGCATATAACTTTAAATTATAAAAAATGCATCCAGCAGCATTTGTCAAAAGTATACAAAATACTTGAATGTAAAGATATAATTTACATATATATATATATATGTAACATTTTATAAAAAGTACCGCTTCTTAATACAGTTTTAGTCATAGATATTAGAATCCTTTTCTAGCTTTGAACCGTTATGCAGTGGAGTATTGACATTAACTCACCCCTTCAGCAAAAGTCAAAAGCTTCGAATTATGACCTCATAATAATAATAATAATAATTATTATTATTATTACTATTACTATTATTATTATTATTATTATTATTATTATTATTATTATGTGGTGGTTAGTACTTTTTTAAATTTAGATATTACGTTTTTTTTTTGCCAATCATGGTGTTTAGTCTTAAGATTTATGGCATTGCATCCTTAAAATTTATTAAATCGTTTTTCATTATTGCTTGAAAATATCATTTTCTTCTAGTGCTTTAATTTCTGATTCAATAAGAGACATTTTTTTAATATAATTATCATTAAAATTTTAAGCAAGTGAAATTAAGCAAGTTGCTAAAGAAGTGCTTGGAGAATCAAAAGGAAAAGCTTTTTTTAATAAGAATAGTTGGTGGTGAAGTCGAGTGCAGAAAAGATAAAAAAATAAAGTATTGTTATAAAATTTGGTTTATATGTAAAAAACTTGGAGAATTGGGAAATATATAAAGTTATATAGAGATTAAGAAAGCGATATGATCAAAAAATTTAAACTTTAGTGATTTATATAATAGATTAGATACCAAAGAAGGTGAAAGATGTATGTATAAGTTAACCAAAGAGATAGGAGAAGTAAAGACATAGTTGAGTGAGGGGTATTAATGATGAAAATAATAAAGTGTTTTCTTAGAAAGGATATTGAAAATAGGTGGATGAGGTATTTTGATAAATTTTGATGAAGGATCCGAAAGACGATTGATTTTAGCAACCTTAATACTAAACAAAATAGCAATTTCATTTTTTATCGATTATTAGTAAATCTAAAGTTATTGAAGCTTTAAAAAATGAAATGTGGAAAAGCAGAGGACCGGATAATATTCCAATATATGTGTGGAAATGTTTAGGAGATCAAGGAATTTCTTTACAAATCTTTTAATGTCATTTTAAAGACTAAAAGATGTCGATGAGTGGAGAAAGAGTTTGTTGGTTCCTATATTTAAGAATAAAGATGATGCACAAGAGTGTGCAAATTATAGAGAATTAAGTTAATGTGCCATACATTAAAATTATAGGAGAGTAATTGAGCACAGCTACGATGTGATACAAGTTTCTCACAATCGTTTGGTTTCATGCTGCGGTCTACTATGGATGCTATACATTTGTTAAGGGGATGAGAAGCATAGGGAAAGTAAGGAGGATCTACATATGATATTTATTGATTTAGAGAAATCTTATGATAAAGTTTCAAGAAATATTCTTTGGAGAGTTCTAGAACAGAAAGGAATTAATATTGGTTGGTTATATTCAAGTAATTAAGGATATGTATACTAGAGTTGTTACTTGTGTCCAAACACAAAGAGGATTGACAAAATATTTTCCTATTTCAGTTGGATTACATCAAGGATCAGCTTTAAGCCCTTATCTTTTACTTTAGTTAATGGATGTTCTTAGGCATTTACAAGAAGATGTACTTTGGTGTATGCTTTTTTGATGACATTCTTCTTGTTGATAAGACTAGAAAGGAGTCCAATGAAACTTGAATTATGGAGGTCAACTCTGAGTCTAAAGGTTTTCGCTTAAGTAGATCTAAAACGCATATATGGAGTGTAATTTTAGTTGTAGAAGTTCTAGTGGTAGTGTTGTGACATTAGGTGAACAAGTCATTAATAAGAGTGAGCGTTTCAGATATTTAGGCTCTATTGTTCAAAATGATGGTGAAATAGATAGAGATGTTATTAGTAGAATTCAAGTTGGATGGTTGAAGTGGAGGAATGCATCTGGCCTATTATGTGATAGAAAAGTTTCAAACTTAAGGAAAATTTTATAAGATGGTGGTAAAGACCAATGACTTATGCAGAATGTAATAAAAGAGAAGCATAAGACTAAGTTAAGTGTTCTGAGATGAGGATGCTTAGGTGGATGAGTGGCTTTACTCTTACAGATAGAATGCAAAATGAGCATATTCGGGAAAAGTTGTAGTAGCTCATGGTAGATAAGATTAGGAGAGTCGCCTTAGATGGTTTGGCCACATAAAGCGTCGACCATCCATGACCGATTAGGAGAGTAGATGCATTAGATTTGCCTTATGTTAAGAAAGCTAGAGGTAGACCTAAAAAGACTTGGTTAAGATGTATAAAAAATGATCTTAGTATACTTGATTTAAATGAGAATTTGGCACATAATAGGACATAATGGAGACGAAGGATTCATGTAGCCGACCCCACCTAGTGGGATTTAAGGCTTGTTATTGTTGTTGTTGTTGTATCATTAAAATTTTAAATTACTAATATTTTTTCTAACCAGTTAAAATTGTAGCATATACGAACTTTTGATGCTCAAGTTTTTTATTTTTTTACTATATTATTTATATTGGCAACATTACAAACATAACTCATGGTTCTAATAAATCCTAATTTTTTTTGTCTGGAAGAGGATTCTTAGAGAACTCTAAAATTCACCATTGCAGGCATCTTTGTGAAGTTTATAGCATTGATATTCTTTTTTACTTGCTTGAAAATAAACTACAAAATAACATCTCTATCCCACTTCACTTAGGACGTACCCTATCTCCCTATATGAAACTTTTTGAGAATCTTTTACCCCCATGATGGCCAGATCTATCTTAGATGGAATCATGACTCTATTTGCATATACCTATTGCATTAAATGTTGAAATACAATGTAATGTAAAATTAATATACTTAAATACTTTTAAGTTTTTTGGTTGAAAATGCTTCAAATACTAAAGTTTACTTTTTCTTGTTTAGTAAAACAAAATAATGCAAAATAAAATAGCAACGGTGGCAGGTAGTGGCAGGCAACGGCAGGCAGTGGGTAGGTGGCAGCTGGCGTAATGGGCGATAGCAATGAATTGGTAGTGTATTTGAAAAATGTCATTTTTAAGTGAATTCTAAACATATTAAAAATGAATTAGGTGATGATTTGGAATTCTTTGATAAAATACATTGGACCAAACACTTGAGTTTCTAAAATTGTTATATTTGTTTTACTTTGCACTAAAAATATATCTTACCAAACACCTCCTTTATATTATGTATGCTTATAATGAGTCCACTATAAAAGGTAAGCTGTAGGACTTTCATGTCTATGTTCTCTAATTCCTGAAAACTTCATTGTCTTATTGCTAGAGATTTAATTTGCATTCGATTATCCCATGAAAATTATGTCGTTGGCAATGTTTTTTCCATCTGTTCTCAGCAGTTCCATGGAGGTGTTCAATAGGATTATATTTATTAGGTGCGAACTCTTACTTTTTGAAGGTTACACTATGTTCTCTTGAGCTTCTATTCTCCTCCCTATAACATCGATGGAATGGAGCATGCGGAATCATCATTTATCATTATTGTGGTTAGGGTCTTGCTTGAGCGGAAGTTCATTAGGAATGATGGTCTTTGGGAAAACAAGATTTGTAGGAAATATCTTAGTTAGCATCCCGATTGTATTATTAAAAAATCTAATGGTTTTTCTCCCAAGAAAGCTTTCTTCTGGATTTGTCATATCCTTAATAGGATGTCTATTATTTGTTGGACGCTGCATTTTATACCTGGTTTAAGGTTTTTGCCATTTTATCTCAACAAGTGTGGGTCATCCTAAGGTTCTCTTATCCCATAAGGTCATATTTAGAGGACAAGCTAAGTAATCTCATTGTCTTGCAATATTTTTTGAAACGGCTTTATCGGCATCTCAGTCTCTAAAATTTACACTCATTAACTGGCATACCAAGTCCCATACAATGTCTAGTTTAATAGATCTATTATTTTATCTAGTGGTTTGGTCAGTTACTGATAAAAAAATTTAAAAAAAAATGGATTTACATACATACTATTGAATTATTATGAATATATATATATATATATATCTAACAACCACGTCTTTATATTTACTTATCTATATCTATACACGGAAAATACTATTAGCATTACTCTATCTAAATTGAATACATCTTTTTATGCATATTTTTTATGTGATTTAACTACTAGATTATTATATAAGTAAATATAAATATTTTAGTGATAGATAGGTATATGCCTTTGAATTTAATGCTATCTATGTAAATCCCCCAGTGAAAAATTATAGGCATCCTCTCTACCAAAGGTAACATGTTAGTATTCTTTTTATTGCACTATCCAAGAGGACAATGCTCACCTTTTTAAATGTGGTTTTTGCTCTAAAGCCTAGTTTATTGACTTATTTAAGAATAGTTCGGCTCAGTTGTGATCCCTTTTTTACTTATTTCGTGAACTAGTGATTGAAGGTGTTTATAGGAACTTGATGAAAAGGCACACATTTTGCTTAGTGATAAAAATGATGAAAGAAATATGGAATTTGAAGTGGTTAGAGAGAATTAGGGTTAGGATTTGAAAGGTTTAAGGGGTTGATTAGGAGGTGGTCATGAGAACAATTTATTGATAAATGTGAATGTTATATAAATTTTTCTGCTTTAGACTATGCCCTTGAAATGTGTTTCTTCATAATTTTAGAGATTTTGCATCACTTATAATTTAAATTTTGAAATTTTGGAATGAAATTCATTCATTAATGTGCAAACTTATGTAGAGAATTATTCAAAATAGATTTTAGAGCCAACAATGCGATCCAAGGCCAAATTAGTGCTTAGGTGCTCAAGCTGATGGCTAAGCACCAATGTCTAGCACCCGGATGCCCAATTGTAGGACGTTGACCAAAAACGTCAAGTGCTAGACCCAATTCCAACAGAATTTCAAGATAGAAAGTTAGTGTCTAGGCACTCAATTCTGGCTCCAAGGCACCAAACTTAGAAATCAGGAATGTGTATAAACAAAGAGCACATCAACTAGGTGCCAACTTGACAACTGCTATGTTTTGTCATAATTATCAGAAAAAATTTTGCCTATTTAGGAATATTAAATGCATCCCTTTTTAAAATTTTTTTTATTGTTGAGATAAAAGACTTATTCATATCCCACTTCTGACACCAAACGCTACCATTGCCGGTCCCAAGTCCGGATGCAAAAAGTGGAGGGTTGTTTGGGTAATCCAGAAAATTTGTCTAAATAATCACGACATGAATCCTTTAAATCATTGTGAATGCTAGTATGCCCCTGAGCAACGCGTTAGGCGACTTGAATGATGTTGAAAAAATGCTAGAGCTTGCATCGGGCGCCCTTCTGATTAAATAAGCAAGGGTTGGACGGATGCGCAAAGAAGTTAGTCCATGAAACTAGAATTAGGTTAGGATCTTGGAATATAGGTACTCTTATAGGTAAATTAATGAAATTAATAGATATTAGTAGAAAGATAAATATTTTATGTGTTCAAGAAACTAAATGGGTTGGTGAGAAGGCCAAGGAGATTGATAATTTAGGTTTTAAACTTTGGTATTCAGGTAAAAGTCGAACTAGAAATAGTATAAGTGTGATTATAGATAAAAATTTGAAAGATAATGTTATAAGTATTAATAGATGTGGAGATAGAATTATAGTTTTAAAGATTATTGTTGATACTAAGATTATCAATGTTATTAGTGTCTATGCTCCTCAAGTAGGTTTGGAGGAAGCTCAAAGAAAAATTTTGGAATGAATTATGGATTAATACAAAAGATGCCTCTTGAAAAAAAAAGTATTTGGGGAGATTTAAATGACATGTTGGTAGAGTGGTAGAAGATTTTAAAAGTATTCATGGTTATGGATTTGGAGTAATGAAGAAGGAGACTATTAGATTTTGCCTTTTTATGATTTCAGAATTCTAATACTTTATTTAAGAAAGAGATGAATATATTATTACTTATAAAATGGATTTAGTAAAACAGATCGATTATTTTCCGATAAGAAAAATAGATCGTTAGATTGTAAGATCATTCAAGTGAAATTTTAAGACAACATCAACTATTAGATTTTAGATTTTAAGAGTTGTAAAGAGAAAAAATAAACTAAATTATTGTCAGATTAGATGGGGACACTTAAAGAACACAAATCAAAATATTTTTACGAGCAAGCTACAAGAAATTAGAATTTGGGATGTTCATAAGGAAGTTAACGTTATGTGAGAAAAATATCATGAAATTAAGCAAGTTCTAAAGATGTCTTGGAGAATCAAAAGGAAGTTTCTTTAATAAGAATAGTTGGTGGTGAGTGCAAAGAAAAGATAAATAAGATTGTTATAAAACTTAGTTTAGATGAAAAACCGGAGAATTGGGAAAGATATAAAGTACTGTAGAGATTCTAAAAGAATATATGATGCAAAAATTTTTAGTGATTTATACAATAGATTAACCAAAAGAAGGTGAAAGATGTATGTATAAGCTAACCAAAGAGATAGGAGAAGTAAAGACATAGTTAGTGGGTATTAATGATGAAAATAATAAAGTTTTTTCTTAGAAAAGGATATTGAAAATAGGTGGATATTTTGATAAATTTTTCAATGAAGGATCCGAAAGACGATTGATTGATTTTAGCAACCTTAATACTAAACAAAAATAATTTCATTTTTTTATCGACAGTAAATCTAAAGTTATCAAGCTTTAAAGAAAATGAAATGTGGAAAAGCAGAGGACCGGATAATATTCCAATAGATGTGGAAATGTTTAGGAGATCAAGGAATTTCTCTTACAAATCTTTTAATGTTATTTTAAAGACTAAAAGATGCTGGGATGAGTGGAGAAAGAGTTTGTTGGTTCCTATATTTAAGAATAAAGGTGATGCACAAGAGTGTGCAAATTATAGGAATTTAGTTAATGTGTCATACATTAAAATTATGGGAGAGAGTAAGTGAGCATATATGTGATGTAAGTTTCTCACAATCGTTGGTTTCATGCCGTAGATCTACTATGGATGCTATACATTTGTTAAGAGGTTTGATGGAGAAGCATAGAGAAAATAAGAAGGATCTACATATGATATTTATTGATTTAAAGAAAGCTTATGATAAAGTCTCAAGAGATGTTCTTTGGAGAGTTCTAGAACGGAAAGGTTAATATTGGTTATATTCAAGTCATTAAGGATATGTATAGAAGCTACTTGTGTCCAAACACGAGGATTGACAAAATATTTTCCTATTTCGTTGGATTACATCAAGGATCAACATTATGCCCTTATCTTTTTTACTTTAGTTATGGATGTTCTTACGAGGCATTTACAAGAAGATTGTATGTTTTTTTTGTTGATGACATTCTTCTTGTTGATAAGACTAGAGGAGTCCAACGTAAACTTGAATTATGGAGGTCAACTTTAGTCTAAAGGTTTTCGCTTAAGTAGATCTAAAACCGAATATATGGAGTGTAATTTTAGTTGTAGAAGTTTTAGTAGTAGATTGTGACTTTAGGTGATCAAGTCATTAATAAGAGTGAGCGATTTAGATATTTAGGCTATTATTCAAAATGATGGTGAAATAGATGGAGATGTTATTAGTAGAATTCAAGTTGGATGGTTGAAGTGGAGGAATGCATCCTATTATGTGATAGAAGTTTCACTTAAACTTAAGGAAAATTTTATAAGATGGTGCAAGACCGAATGACTTATGGTGTAGAATGCTAATAAAAGAGAAGCATGACTAAGTTAAGTGTTACGGAGATGAGGATGCTGTGTGGATGAGTGGCTTTACTCTTAGAGATAGAATGCAAAATGAGTATGTTGGGAAAAAGTTGGAGTATTCAGGATGATAAGATTAGGGAGAGTTGCCTTTGATGGTTTGGCCACATAAAGTCGGTCATTCTGAATTACGACAGAGTAGATGCATTAGATTTGTCTTATGTTAAGAAAGCTAGTAGACCTAAAAGACTTGGTTAAGATGTATAAAAAATGAACTTAGTATACTTGAATTAAATGAGAATTTGACACATAATAGGACACAATGGAGACGAAGGATTCATGTAGCCGACCCCACCTAGTGGGATTAAGGCTTGTTGTTGTTGTTGTCTCTTCAATAAGTGTATGTTTTTTGCTTGGTGTAAAGCATAAACTCAATTACACATGAAGATGTACTTTGGTGTGGAGAGGGAGTCCAAGAGAAACGTGAATTATGGAGGTCAACCTTAGAGTCTAAAGATTTTCGTTTAAGTAGATCTAAAATTGAATATATGGAGTGTAATTTTAGTTGTAGAAGTTATAGTGGTAGTATTGTGATATTGGGTGAATAAGTCATTAAAAAGAGTGAGTGATTCAGATATCTATGCTCTATTGTTCAAAATGATGGTGAAATAGATGGAGATGTTATTAGTAGAATTTAAGTTGGATGGTTGAAGTGAAGGAATTCATCTGGCCTATTGTGTGATAGGAAAGTATTGCTTAAACTTAAGGAAAAGTTTTATAAGATGGTGGTAAGACTTATAATGATTTATGGTGTAGAATGTTGGCTAATGAAAGAGAAGCATAAAACTAAGGTTAAGTGTTGCAGAGATGAGGATGCTCAGGTGGATGAATGGTTTTACTCTTAGAGATAAAATGCGAAATGGGTATGTTTGGGAAAAAGTTATGTAGCTCTAGTTGCAGATAAGATTAGAAAGAGTCGTCTTAGATGGTTTGGTCACATAAAGCATCATTAAATGACTTTAGCAGAGAGCGCGGATTTGCCTTATGTTAAGAAAGGTAGAGTTAAACTTAAAAAGACTTGTTTAAATTGTATAAAAAATGATCTTAGTATACTTGAATTAAATGTGAATTTGACAGATAATAGGACACAATGGAGTAGAAGGATTCATGTAGCTGACCCCGCATAGTGGGATAAAGGCTTGTTGTTGCTGTTGTTGAGATAAAAGACTTATCCAATTATTATTCTGCCCCTTTTCTTAAATTTTTGGAGGGTCTAAAAGAATGAGTTGCGTATACTACTTTCAGATTTTTGGAGGAGTCAATAGGAGAGATTCAAGGGCAACGAGATAGCGAAGAGAATGATATTAGCATTTACCATTGAGTTTTTCTTTCTTTTTTCACCTTTTTTTATTTTAATGATATTCATATATAAGTTTTTAATGGTTTTTCTTCTTTCATTATGAATTAAACTTCCCTCTAGGGGTTTATAATTATGTTGTTTGTGTCCATCTTGATCTTAATAAAGTTTGCAATTTTATTTGTTTTTAATACCAAATATTTTATTAGGAGCTTTTTTACCTGTTGATTTTACTGGCCATCATTAAATAATGTAAATCTGTTTAAAACTAAGAGGTGGAAAGCAAACTCATTGTGAACAAAATACTATGGTGATAGGTCATAGGTTAGAGATAATTATGATGAAACCATGTAATTCTTTTTAAGATCTAAAGAGTTTTAATAAATTTTTTGTGCATTGAATTTATCATTGGGAAGTAGGTAATTGTGCTAGAAAAATTAAGAATATTAAGCTTTTGAGAGAAAGGTTGTTCCTACCTTGATCAAACTTCGATTGAAATTTACTCCATATTTTCTTAAAATCATAACCACACAAAACAACATTAATGAACACTAATCCATAGGTTTAGTCATGTTGAAATCTCTTGTAAAAATTCCTGCTCTAGTTAATTAGTTTTTTTTATAGACTTAGGAGTAGATTTTAGTTTTTATCTCAACAACTCAATTTCACCATCCAAATAAAATCTACTCATGAAACACACTCTATCAACCCAATTTTGATAATTGACATCCAATCCTCGTGAAACATTACTCTACTCACTCTTTATTAATTGAAGTGATATATATGTGAGCTTCAAAAATTCGCCACTGACCTCTCGATTAAAAGAGTTTCATTTAATGTCGATCAAATTTTCAAAAGGCAGATGGAATAGTAGATAAGACACTACCCAGAGATTTCGCCCTTATTTTGTGAGGACTTTAGATCTAATTCTAAGTTTCCTATAGGTGCAAACACCTATAGTTAATTACCCCTCCCAATGTCGAGAGAACTTTCGATTAAGGCTAGTCGTTAGATTGCTAAATGCGTAGCGTATATAGCAATATGTGGAGTTTTGGAATTTAGGGTTTAGAATTTATGAAATTCATCATCATTAGCTTAAAGCGGATGGTTGGTGGAACGATGACGCACCCAATCAAGATCCCATGGTTCCGCTATTCCTGCCATCGTGATCCCTACTTAGTCAGAATAATCGACCCCGATCAAGGATCCTTGCCGACCATGGGCCATCCAAGAAACCTCAGACTTGGGGTGGTGTTTGCGGAGGCGTCTTAAGTCCACCTGTGATGATTTTTTTTCCTATCAGTGCACCCTAGTTCATATCTCGGCGAGACGGAACATACGAGTCTGGCCGACCGTAATATAATGGTTTGGCAACCACCCGAATGAGGATTTTGATCATAACCGCATCATATGGAGCTTCCAAGCCACACCAAAGACACGAGTCACGCCCTTGCAGTATGAGATTGAGAGATGAACATACATGTTAATGACACATTACTTTCGGAAGTAGTTTTTTTAATTTGCCACTTACGACAAACAATTGCGGAAGATAGATGAATTAAATTTTACTTTAAGTTTTTAGGTTGATGATTTTCATTTAAGCATTTATAGCTTGATGACATATTAGATTTTACATATCGATTGATATTTAATTTAAATTAATTTGATCTGAAATTACAATCACATTTTGATGGAAGTATCCTCTCCGGTTGAAATCTCCATTCAACGTAGCCATCATCGGAGTAGACCTTGTCGACTTTGCTCATTTGCTAACAAAGGATTAGGTCTATAACTTATATTCATGAATTTGGATTTGAGATGATTTAACATAAATACTTTGAAAAACTTAGATAATAATAACCTCCTTCGGTTAGATTCTATAATCAACACAGTCATCACTAGGGTGGTTTATTATTTCCTATCCTGTTGACTCTATTAATTTAATAATAGAGGATCAATGCCTCAAATGTCTTCGAGTTGGAATTCTTATAATATTAGTATTAGATTTTTATTAACCCTTTTACCCAAACAACCAGATTCAACCCGCAAAGATTCTTGAGATACTAAGTTTAAGCATTTGGCATAGTGTCGAGGTTCATGTGGGTGATTTAATTTAAAATTGATTTAACTTTAGGGGATTTGAATAATGTTGTTTATTTTGATTGAGTTTCATTGTAAGTTTAGGATTTTAGATGAAATTTTGACAAAGATTGGCAAAGGCCCCTCAGATATGGGGCTACAACGAGGGCTGGGTCTGCCCACCATGTCAAGAAAGGCATGTATGGGTGG
The DNA here is from genome assembly GCA_021442155.1 of Cymbidium sinense. Lineage (NCBI taxonomy): Eukaryota > Viridiplantae > Streptophyta > Magnoliopsida > Asparagales > Orchidaceae > Cymbidium > Cymbidium sinense. Next base: position 66,491,068 of record CM038227.1, on the reverse strand, counting down.
CATAAACACCACGGCTGAATGTGTCATCTTACTATGCCAAGAAAGGCATGCATGGGTCTCTGAAGCACCTGCATGTAATACAGATTTCCCCGTCATGCTAAGAAAGGCGTGTAAAGGTACTTATACACTTGTAATGTCTATTTAAACATCAATTTTAGTTTTGTAGTTGAATTTTTATTAAGCTGTTTATGCCTCTTGCCGGTGTGAAATTTGACAGCATTTCGGCAGCATTCCGTCGTCATCTCTGCGTAGGGAGCCATCTCGGGTATGCTGGGTCTGCCCACACACCAAGAAAGACGTGTATGGGTGGTATAAACAACAACCTGAATGCGTCATCCCACTATACTAAGAAAAACATGTATGGGGCTCTAAGGTACCTGCATGAAATACAGATTTCACCGCCACATTAAGACAGGCGTGTACGGGTACTTATACACCTATAATGTTAGTTTAAACAACAATTTTATATTTTTGGCTAACTTCACTTTGAGCTGTCTAGGCCTCTTGTCGATGTGAAAATTTAAAGATTTTGGCAAAGATCTCAACATCGCCCACGATAGTACGTATGCTAACCATCACACCAAGAAAGGCGTGATGGGTGGTATAAACCATGGCCGGAATGCGTCATCCCACTATGCCAAGAAAGACATGTATGAGCTCTAAGGTACCTGCGTGAAATACATATTTCCCCGTCACATCAAGAAATGTGTGTATGGGTACTTATATACCCACAAGTAAGCTATTTTATACCTGTGGGAAAGGAACGCGGCGAGCACGTGCAATGGGATGGGACGCGACGTGGTGGTCGGGAACGTAGGCCGGGCGACACACTCGGGATGCTCGGTCGAAATGGTCGCGGACGAGCGTGGCGGTGCGGGTCGCCGAGTCGGTGCGTGAATGCTCAAGTCACTAGGACGGACGACGCGATCATCGCGCGTGAACAAAGGTTCTGATCGACGAGGTTGGACAAACGCTGGCTTATCGCCGCCATTGGATTGGATGGAGCGACATCACCGGATGGGCGACCGTGCTTTGTTCGTGTGGGAAAATGGGAGGAGACTGTTGGAAAGGAGAAATTAGGGCCGGCTAGTTTTTTTTGGTTTGTGGGAGTTGGGGTTAGAGTTAAGGATAAGAATTTATAGGAATTTTTTATTTGTGAAAATTAATCCTAATTAAGATTTTTGCGCCGACATTATTATACAGGCAATATATATATCGATCGTAAGTTATTTTTATGTTTCAGACGCAACGGCACAGTCCGTTTCGCGATTGAAGGTTGTTTGGTTCAAGTTGACGTCGAATCTGGTCAATTTCAGTTCAAAATTGTGCATTACCGCTTCTGATTTCTCGATATTCGTGCATATTCGTCCAAATTGAGCGCAGACAGTCTCATTTGATAAGTTTCGATGTTTCGACGCTAATGGCGCAATAAATTTCACGAACGGAGGTCGTTAATAATCATCACGGCTTCTCGACCTCGATATGTGCGTCGGCAGATCAATGACTCTCCTTCTTGATCGATCGACCGACGGATTATGCAGGATGTATATTTTGATCAATTTTGATGTTCTGAACACGATGACAAAGTTTGTTCGTCGATCATTCGATTGATTTTACGCCATGATTCGATGCGAGATCCAATCGCCAATATTCACGTGACTTGTTCGAAATTGGCGACGTTCATTTGATAGATTTTGATGTTTTAACGCTAACGGCCAATCAATAATGAATGAATGTTTAGGCCGAACTTCCGACCTCGACATACGCGCATCCGCAACCCTCCTTGATCGATCAACCGTAGGATTGTGCAGGATGTATATTCTATTCAATTTCGTCGTTCTGAATGCGATGGCGAAACCCGTTCGTCGATCGGAAGTCATTTCGACTGATTTTGGCGATGCATAATGCATTTCAACTCCGATTTGCGCGTTTTGTATCCGATCACTCGTTATTCACGCAGACTCGTCCGAATTGAGTACGGATAGTCTCATTTAATAGATTTTGATATTTTGAAGCTAATGGCGTGATCAATTTCGCGAATGGAGACATTTGGGCATCATCGCAGCCTCCCAACTTCGATATGCACGTAGGCGCTTCGACGACCTTACTTGATCAATCGATCGTCGAATTGTACAATACATATATTTTGATCAATTTCGACGTTCTGAACGCGATGACAAAGTCCGTTCGTCGATCGGAGATTATTTCGACCAATTTCGGTGATGTCACATTTCGCCTTAGATTTGCCGTCAATTCATCCTCGTGAGTCGAATGGATGCATGGGAGGTCAACAATATACTCTTGCACATATCATTTATCCTGCACCTCATCCAGTTTTTGGCACCTTTGTTGGGGATTACAACATCAATATTGATACTAATTTGATTTCTATTATGTCGAGTAATTTTTATTTTCTTTGCTAATTTTATTTGTTTATATATATATATATATACTAATTTGTTAGTTGGTTATTGTGCATACATCAATCTGGTGATGAACCATTACTTAATGAAGATTAAGAAATTGAAAGAATTCTTTTCAGAAGACTCAAGCCGATCAAACTAAAGCAAAACTAATGACTAACTTGGAAGATGGAGGAATGGCTATGAGGGATAAGATGTTGAGAGATTATGCAGTTCTCACCATGCATGGATTGCCCCAGTCCATTGTCAAGCTAGGTGTGCATGCAAACAACTTTAAAATCAAGCCAACCACCTTATAGATGATTTAGAGTTCTCAAATTAGAGGCTTTGCCACTGACGACCCAAACACATGTATTACAAATTTCTTAGATATTTGTGATACTTTAAAGTATAATGGTGTTTTAGATGAAGCCATCAAATTGAGATTGTTCCCCTTTTTTAGGGATCAGGCTAAAAATCAGCTCAACTTATTACCTAGTGACTCCATTATAAGCTGAGTTCATTTACTAGAAAAGTTGTTCAAGTACTTTTCGCTATCAAAAATTGGAAGGGTGTTGATCAAGATTTTAAATTTTATGCAGATGGAATGCAAAACACTTTATGATACTTAGGAGAGATTGAAAGACCTCCTGAAGAGATGATTGCACCATAACTTTTCCAAATTGATACAAGTATAACTTTCTACAACGAATTGGTCGAATTGACTAGGACATTGATTGATGTCGCATCAGGTGGCACCTTCATGAACAAGATTCAAGAGGTGGCATATGATCTATTAAAGGAAACATCCATGAAAAATCACTAGTGATTAGTAAGATGATATTATTGAAGCACTCATAACTATAGTTTAAGATTCAGATTTCATTACAGCTCACATTGCTCGGTTGCTTCATTAATAAAGAAACTCAACACTCTTGTGACACATGCTGACTGTTATGAGATTATAAATGCCAAACTAATAACTCAAATTATATTGACTAATAACTCCTTAAATATTCTAGAGAACTCTATGAAGGAAAATATCAGAATTATGAAGGAACATAAGTATTGATGAGTTACAGTCTGTATTAGTCAATGTATATAGGTCACCTAAGAAGCATAGGAAAGATATTTGTTATTCATAACCATCGAGGATGCTAATCAAATATTTTAGATACTGCAAGATCCACCACCACATAAGGTTTGGGATACCCTTTTCTTATTTATGGACTTCGCTTATAAATAGTGTTGGGAGAAAAAATTGTGGAAATTAATTGGAGAGTTCCGGAGTATAACTTTGAACACATGTGAATAAAACAAGAAAAACACAAAAGACACTATATTAACGTGGGAAAACTTAAGATTGGAAAAAAATTCCATGGAGTCACACCATACTAAGAAATTCACTATGAAGAAAAAGAGAAAAATAGTATAATTTTCATTTCACACAAGCCTCTCTACACTTCTCACATTCTAGAACACGCATTCTCTACTTCTTCTCAAGAGAGAAATTAAAAGAGATTACAAAAAAAAAAAAAAAAAAAAAAAATTGAAGAAAATTTGCTTTAAGATGGACTCCCCCGTTTCGTAGTGCCATGAAGTTGCGACTCTATCACCTAGGCACTGGTGTCGTTGTCTGCATAAGTTCTAGCATCACGGCATTGCTATTGTTGTTGTGTCATATTTTGTGGAATATGTGTCTAAGCCTTAGCGCTACAGTGTTGCCTGCTACAATGTTGGGGTGTTGGCTTCTCTATTTTTCTAGTGCAATTTCACGAATCTTGGCGTTGCGGCACTATCCTTCTATTTCATAGGTCCAAGCCTTGAACTCTAAGTAGGGGGCACGCTGCACACCACAATAAGCTCATCGTTGAGCTCAACTGAAAGCAAGGGCTAAGTTGACAATACATTTTCAATTGATCCACACAATCTTGCTCCACATAATGACAGGAAGGATTCCCAATGAGCACATTCATAGAAGTTTATCCCAAGTGTCCCTTGATGAGGAGCAGCATCGCTTAGATGGTACCTCGGCGTAGATATCGTCAACCAGATTTTGATGATGAGGAGCTTCCTCAAGCACAAGAGGTACCACGATTGTAAGAAGCACGAAATTATTTGGTTTTAAGAGCAGAAAAATGGGGGGCTCACTTTGAGGACTCAACAGCTGGATGGACAATTTAGAGAGGCAATAACAGTGCATGCAGCAAAGGTTGGATATTGATTTAGAGTGCTTGATGGAGAGCAGCAGAATGCACTATGATTATGTCAAGAGATTCATTAGATCTCTTGCAAATATTTTCAAATTGCCATTTGAATGCTAAGTTGAATAATATCTCTTTTCAACCATATTAATAGTACCCTACACCACTTGTCCACGATGAGGAGGAAGAAGATGATGAAGATGATGAGCTGCTCCACCCTGTTGCAAACTACTCCTAGCTAGGCCTTGTTTTTGTTATACAATCTTTTTTATTTTGTTGTTTTAAATTTTTATTTGATTAGTAGCAATCATTGTTCTATTTTCTATTTAGTTTTCAATATTTATTTGTTGATGTCTTTTGGAGGGAGGGTGAGGGCAAGACTCTAGGAAATTTTCATATCATCTATGATTTGTCTTGTGAAACAATGCTCATTTATTTGTGAACAAATATAAAGTCATGAAACTTAATTTATTATTACTGCTTGGGTTGTGTATTGCATAATTATCTATGCTAGTTTATAACATTATTGATCATATTTATGTGCAACTTTATACAGTGCATATATAAATAAACTAAACTAAATCTGTACTAATTAGAAAATACACATTAAAATTCATTGTATAAATTGAATTTTTTATTCATTTGGTTGTATACGTGGACAATCATAAATAGTAAGAGATGTATAGAAAGAAAATAGAATGAGTTGGTTGTCTCCAGCATCATGTATAAAAGGGCATGAATCTATGCTTAAATAAAAAAAAGGATGTGAAATCTACATCCAACAACAACAACAAGCCTTTATCCCACTAAGTGGGGTCAGCTATATGAATCCTTCGTCTCCATTGTGTCCTATTATGTGTCAAATTCTCATTTAATTCAAGTATACTAAGGTTATTTTTTATACATCTTAACCAAGTCTTTTTAGGTCTACCTCTATCTTTCTTAACATAAGGTAAATCTAATGCATCTACTCTCCTAACCGGGTCATCGGACGGCCGACGCTTTATGTGGCCAAACCATCTAAGGCGACTCTCTCTAATCTTATCTGCCACTGGAGCTACTCCAACTTAAAAATCTCTTCGTTATAAAATTCTTTTATCTATTTTATTATTTATGAATTTTTATTTAAGTGTAATATGAACATGAGTATCGGGTTAGTCTTGTTGAAAGGTTTCTTACTTAGTGATAGATTTCAGTTTATAGAATTTGTATAAGTCTGCAGCAAATGTGCAATAATCTACTATGACTTAGAACAAGTTAATATTTGTTATATAGTTTAGTAGAGTGTATTAAATAGTAGTTAATCTAAATTGTTTGCAATAGTTAAGCGAGAGTGATTGACAACACAGTTCATATAAATAAATTATATATTTTTCATAATACAATATCTTTTAAACAAAATGGAGGATCTATCTTACCAAAAGTTTTTATTGTTATCATTGTTTTGTATTTTGGATTTTGCTTGAGCACAAGCAAAAGTCTAAACATGGGGGAGTTTGATAGGCATGTTTTAGACTATGTATTTGACACATATTTCCAATGAATCTTAAGGATTTGGTGGTATTTATAATTTGAATTTTTGTAGATTTACATGAAAGGAGTGAAATTCACTCATTAATGTGTAAAATCGCATGGAGAATCGTTTGGGGTAGATTTGGGAGTAAACAATGCAATTCAAGGCAAAATAGGTACTTAGTGCCAAGTCTGTCACTTTATGCTCAAGCTGACGTCTAAGCACCCGACCCTAAAGCCTAGGCACCAGCCGGGTGGTTATTATAAATTGACTTAAATCTCATCAATTTCTTTACCTATTTGAGAGAATTTAATACAACTCTTTTTAAGGATTTTTTAAAAACAAGATAGGGGAGTTCTCCTGCCATTATTTAGCTCTTTTTCTCATGATTTTTGAGGGATTCCAAGTAAAGGAATTGTGTGGGCTACTTCAAGATTCTTGGAGGAGTCAATAAGTGAGATCTTAAGGGCAAGAAGCCAAAGTGGCAAAGAGAAGATTATAGTCATTTATCACCGAGTTTTTTTAGTCTTATTTCCCTTTTTCATTATTGTAATTAACTAATAACATTCATGTGCAAGTTATCAATATTTTTTTTTCTTTCTTTATGAACTAAACTCCCTTCTAGGGTTGGATTGTTGATTTTATGTCGATCTTGATTTTAATAAAATTTAGAATTTTATTTGCATTTAATATCATATATTTTGTTAGAAGTTTTCTTGTTTATTGATTTCACTTACCATCTTTCAATATTTTCAGTTGTCTATTTTGAACTAAGTGGTGAAAAATGAACTCATCGAAGACAAAATACCATGGTGATGAGTTATAGGTTAAGGATAATTACGTTGAAGTTGTATAGTCCATTTTGAGATCTAAGCAGCTTTGACGGATTTTTCTTGCATTAAATTTATTCCTGAGAGATATCTTGGTTGTGCAAGAAAAATAAGGATTCTAGACTTTCAAAAGAAAGGTAGCAACAACCTTTGATCGGACTTTGATAGAAATTCACTCCATATTTTTTAAAAATTATAGCCACATAAAATAACATCGATGAATCCAATCTATAAGTTTAATTATATTGAGATCTCTTGTAAAAAAAATATTGCTCTAGTTAATTAATTAGTTTTCTTGATAGACTTGGGAGTAGATTTTAGTTGTCCCGACACTTCAGTTTCACTGTCCAAATAATAATCAAACAACATAATTTGATAATTGACGTGCAATCCTCATGGGCCAATTATTCATTCTTTATTACTTGAGGCAATTGTGTCTCTTGCATGTACAATTTATCTTGCACTGCATTATTTATTAATAGGTATTGTTGGTTGATGTTGGCTGTAGTATGATTAGGGTTAGATGAGGCTGAGAAGGGTAAGAGTTTAGGTTGGGTTAAGGAGGTATGCTGGAGGGAGGAGGAGCTGGTACAAATCATAGAAGATGGTGCTAGTGTGGTGGCTTGGATCAAACACAAGAGGGTTAAAATTTGGGTTTTGTAAAAGAGGGAAGGGATTGGTGGCTTGTTCAGGTTGTGTTGATGTTATGAATGTTCCAACGATTTAGAACTTTTGTAGATGCCGCTAGAGTTAGGGATGAAACCAAAATCAAAATACAAGTACAAGAAAAACAACTTGAACTCAACAAACTTTAAAGATATGAATTAGCCACCAAGCTTCATTAAGGTAAGGGATCCAAACTTTTCACCATTTTACATTAACAAACTTTATTTTATTCATCTTCAATGACTTAAATTTTCTATATAGGTGTTCTATAAGCATGAATAAATAAAAATATGGAATAGGAGAGTCTATGGATCACTACAAAAATAAGGAGAGTGATCTTGAAAATTAATTCCCTCTTTTGGAGTGGCCTACTAAGTCACTTTTAGATCTTTGTGTGTAGACATAATTTCCTTCATTACTAGCTAGGGGTTAGCCATGCATGAAAGGAAGGTAGATTGATCTTGACATGTGGATCAGTGATGATGATGATGATGATATGAATTTTTGATTGAATGCTCTTGTTCATATTATGATCTTGTATTTGTGGACATCATCTTAACTCCTATGATTGGGTTCATCCTAACCAATTTACCAACTTAAAGTTGTGTGTGCACATTTTCATTTATTACCTATGCAAGGAATGTTGTTTTTGGTCTTGCCATTTAATCTCCTCTTTTTTTGGCATGATGGATTACGCATGCTTTGAAAATTTTGATCCTCGGGTCAGTTGAGACCATTTCAGTGTATGTTTATATCTCTATTATAAATCATCGGTGTTGATATGCTATTGAAGACTTGGAATCTTCCTTTCGGCTCAGTTTGGATTTTGGTTTTTTTGGCCTCTTTATGGCTTGTAGCGGACCCAACATAGTGGGATAGAGGCTTGTTGTTGTTATTATGTGGCCTCTTTATGACTTACTGTTTGGCTTTTTCCTATGGTTTTGCTCATGCTCTCTGGCTGGATACCAAGTGTAAGTGTTATCTTGTTAATTTGGGTGTGATTTGAGTTAAGGATCTGGCTCGACTTATTTTTGATATTGCTCCAAGGGTTCATCTATCGTTCAGGACTTGCAAAGTTTGGGATAGTTGTGCTTACCTACTATGTTTATATGAGCTTCTTTGCATCGGTGTTGGATTGAGTCAATTGTTGAAATGATGCATCTATTGGTGTTGATGCTGTAGGTTCTGTTTGGCCATATCTTCTGTTTTGTTGGGTTATTTCTTTGCTCCATTTGGATTAATTGTTTGTGTTGGCAATCTTTTGCGATAACTGGTTGGTCACCTGTCTCTTTATGGTTGTTGGATTTCGGACGATAGAGTGTTTGTTTCCAGTTTTTTATCGATCCTTCTCTTCTATTTCACATAAAAAAACAAAAACAAAAAGTGCTTCTCTTTGATTTTGCTGCTTACTCTTAAGGTTTGGATCTTTTGATTTTGGTTGACTTGATTCATTCTGTCTTTTTACTTTTGCCTCACTCAAGTATATCGTCTTGTAGCCTATAGCAAAGCTGAATTCTCTCAGGATCCCTTAAAATAATCTCTTGTATAATTCCTGAGAGATATCTTGGCTACCCAGCTATAAAATCTGGTTTTGGTCCATTCTAAGGAGATATCTAACTGCTTATTTATCCAGAGAGATTATACATACATACATACATACATACATACATGTATGCAGATATATATTATTTTTTTAACTTGGATCAGCTGAAGTAGCAGCACTGATATGTCTTAGTAAAACTAATATTATTTGTAACGCATCCATGATCTCAGGTGTTGGCTTCGTTGCTTCTCTACCGGAAGATACTGGACGAGATCGAAGCAAATGACTACAACAATTTCACAAAAAGGGCATATGTGAGCAAAGCAAAGAAGCTGACAGCACTTCCCGTAGCTTATGGAAGGTCTCTCATTAGGCCATCAAAGAAGAAACCAGCACTTGTAAAACCATGAATATTTTTTTTTTTTTTTTTTTATAAATAATTTCATACATCCTTATGAAGTTTGTAATGCATAATTGATACATATGCTTTGTAGTTTGTAAATTAGAAACAAAAGGAAGGGTACATTGCGTACATATCATCAATTCAAGCTGTGCGGCGACTTGCCATAGCTCAATCTTAGGTTTCTGTAATGTGGATGTATGCGAATCTTTGAATGAATCAGCTCTGGAATAAAGAAGAGTTTTTTTTTTTTTTCCTCTCTAGATTGTTTATGGGATTATGCTATATAGAGAACTGCATTTGCATGACTGTTATGAGACTTTGATTCCGTTGTCCCCTTCGCGATTGGTTTGCTTATAGCCTGGAGATTGGAGCACAAAGGCAGAGAGGCTCAGAGTCAGAAGAATTAGGGCTCAATCGCTCGAGTTGCTCGCCATTGATAAAGACCGTAAAGCGAAACGGCAGAATTCGAATTGCTCAAAGTCGGAAGTCAAATAGCGTAACATAAATATGCAAGTAACACAATTGAGGAACTGTGCTGCGTGCGGTTCGAGCTTAATCGAGCTGAACACGAGTGAACAGTTCAGATGTTTGTGTTCGACTTATTTCGAATTTGAACATAAAGTTTTTGTTCGTATTTAGCTCGTTAGTTTAATAAACGAGCCGAACACGAGTTATTCGCGAACAACGAGTTATTTTGACAGCCCTACTTATATGAATAAATACTTATTCCTTTTGATCCTACTTATAAGTTGAATTAACTAATATTATCTATCACTTTATCACTTGTTGCTTACTAATCTAAGATGGTTTTGAGTATTATAATGAAACTTAAAATAAAATTAAAGAAGATTAGGTAGGATCAAAAGGTATAATGTAAGGCTTATTGTAAAGGGATTTTGATAGAAAGAAGGAATAAATTTTCTAAAAAAAATATTTTTGTGATGTAGTGAACGTAATAAGCATTCAGATGTGAGGATTAGAATAATATGTGATGTATATCTTGAACAAATGGATATCAAGATGATAACTTTCTTAAATTATTTTAGAGGAAGACATCTATTTGTTACAATATAAAGAGTTTATGAAACTAAAAAAGAAGTATCGAGTGCAAGATGACTAAAATCCATAATGTTTTAATGTTTAAAAGAACTCTCTTAACATAATGAGGCTATATTAATTTTTATATAATAAGGCACCACAAAAATTTTTATATAATGAGGCTATATTTAGATAATTATATATATATATATATATATATATATATATATATATATATATATATATATATATATATATATATATATATATATATATATATATATATATATATATATATATATATATATATATATATATATATATATGTTCAAAAAAATAATATTTGCTTGAAAGTTAAAGTTTTATAATGCCTAAGTTAACATTTATGAATAGTGATATCGAGGTTTCACATAGAGATGTGTTCAAAAAATGATCATGAAGTAAATATAATATCAATTTTATCTCAAAAAATATTTTAAACATATAAAGGCATTTTTTTTCTAAAGGAAATATTTATTAAATATGATCAAATCTTATCATTAAATCAAGATATTTGACAAATCTATTTTTGTGAGTCATGATAGTATTTTTGAGATATTATGATGTGAATGACACACTCAAGAAAAAGGGGGTAACTAATTGGTGTAAGAAGTTCTTATCAATTTTAAATGTTAAAATAAATTTAAAAAATCAAAATTTTATTCAAAGATAAAAGTAAATTAAATTTTGAAATAACTTTCTTATATAGTTTTTTAAATAAAACAAAATGTATTTATTAAAATAAGGATAGGGCCAACTTTTTTTATGTAAACTTTCATGAGATTTGAAAAGATTTATTGCAAATCAAAAATATATTAGAGATCAATACATCACATGCAATTAATATCAACAATATATTAATCTTTGTTGTAAAACTAAAATAATTGGTGTTGTAAAATTAATGGTGTTAAAATAATAAAAGCAAGAGAAAGATGGTGCAAAATAACTTATGGTTCAACCAATCATCCTATGTCCACTCCACATGTCATTTACTCAACATTTTTGCTAGTCCATTCTTTTTATACCTTACAAAGTGGAGAATTCTCTCTTCCTAGTAGGCAATGGAGAAATCCTACACCCTAAATTATTTCATGTGAAATATCACTATTTTAGCCTATCAGCTAGTAAACACTATAATAAAAGCTCCTTGGAGATTTAGGGTCTATTTGGAGCAGCTGTAACTTTTTGAAAAGTTGGTTGTGAAGCTGTTGTGGAGAAACGACCTTTTTGAAAAAGCTATTTTGTGTGTTATAAATATTTTTTTTTGAAAAATTCAAAAAACAATTTTCTGACAGCCACCACACTCTTATAGTTCTAGTTCTCAAAATAATTTTTTCACCATAAATTTTTTTAAAAAGCAGCCAAAAAGCTGGTAACCAAATGGATGTGCTTTGCTTTCTGGAAAAGTAAAGTAGCCAAAAAGCTATCCTAAACGGACCCTTAAAGATATCTTACAATAATATGCCAAAAAAAAAAAAACTAACAAAATCATGGAGGTGAAAGGTTGGAGGATAAACAATCAAGTAGTGCACTTATTGACGCAAAACTCTCTTTTTGAGGGATAAAAAATAAAAAATTAAGCAATCTCATCCAAATGACTCTTCTCTTTTTTGTTTCTTAAAGCAAAAAGACTCCCTCATACATTTCAAAGTTATTAGAGAAGTATTTATGTTACATGCTATAAAAATAAATTCTAAATAATCAATTTTAAGAAGATTGTGCCTATCTTATAATACTATTAAGAGATTATAATGTAAGATTAATACGAATTGATAAATTTATGAATACTAGTCTTGACGATTGTGCAGTATGATTCATGTAATATAGTATGATTGTTTACCTAATACACATTAATTAGCCCCTTCCATTCTCATTGATATATGAATTGGATTGCATAATTCATCTAAAGTGATTGAGTTAAATTTGTCAAATATCTTAAGGATGGCAAAAAATCAAATAAATTGATTAGAATTATTTAATTTTTTTAAAAAAGTTTTTTTTTTTTATAAATTTTGCTATTTAATTGAGTTATATTTATTTATTGATTAATTTTTATTTATTTACATTAAAACTATTTTAATTAGTACTTTATTTTTATATTCATGTGCTTAATTTACTTATCACTTAATCTTTGATTATATAAATATGTTAAAAAAATTATGATGATCATAAATTTCTATCATAATCTTTTATTTTGATTTATTGAAAGTTATGTGTTAATTAACTCATTAATAGCCTAATTTAAAAAAATGTGTTTGATTATAAATTTAGTATTTTACATGTTTACAAATTTATTTGGATTTAAATATTTCATACATTACATTAAATTTGAAATTTTAAATTAAGTATATTACTTAAGTACTTTTCATGCAATTATGTTACAACTAATGAACATGAGCTTTTTTTATTTCATTGAATTAATAGAGTTTTTTACATAAATTATAATATATATTATTAGATATTTAATTATTAATTTTTATTTATACTATATATAATTTTTTATTTGCAATGGGAAAGCCTGATGCTGCTTTCCCATTGCTTATTAAGCTTTTCTGGCACCTATTTGGTATAACTTATAAAAATGCTATAATATCTAATCAAAATAGACATTTTAGCGTTTTTTTCATGAATTTAAAGAAGTTTTAAGTGCACCTTAAGAAATTAATTAAGTGATATTGAGAATATTTATAACCCATAGTTGTGAAGAGAAAGAACATATGAAATAGCAAATTTGAGGTCTTATTTGTTAAATCTTTTAAAGCTAAATCAAGTAAAGAAATAACAAAAATATTTTTCTCAATCTGTCCTTGAAACACTTAATTTCATTATCAACCCTTATATTTTTTTAACATAAGAAGCATAAGAAACACTTAATTTCATTATCAACCCTTATATTTTTCTCAATCTGTCCTTGAAACACTTAATTTCATTATAATTGAGATATAAATCATATGATATGAAATGATTAATACAAAACAATGACCAAATAACATAATATGAATAATATGATCTAATTGAATTTATTCATTATAAATGATTTGTTAATTATGATAACTAGTAATACTTAATTAAGGTAACTCTTAAGGCCTATATGTGGGCTAAATAGTTTTTTTTAGTAGTGTTTATGGTTAGTAAAATATTTATTAAGAAAAATAACAAGTATAAAAATTATTAAAAAGTGAGCTTATTATGAAAAATGACTTGGTAAATAAAAATTTATGGTGAAAATTGTTGGGTGTTGTAGCATCTCTAAGAATTTGAAAACTTTAATAAAAGGAATACATAGAAACAAATAGATGGCAGTATGATTTAATAATCTTGTGGTGTTGCTTGTGAGGGGAAGGAGAGCATCATAAGGCTATTCAATTGCTCATAAGAGGCTATTATTTGAAAAGCTGCCATTGATGACGCCTTCCTTCCAGTACTAATGGCTTATTGCTGCAAGCCCACGCACATGAAAGATCAACTTGACTATGTTGGTCTGCCCAATTTACTCTCATTTGAATGATTCTAACAAAGCGAGGGCCATCTAAATTATGCAGTTTTGGTGGTATTAGGATCGTTACAATGAGATAATTCTTTGCTAGGGTTTTTGCATCATGGCTTTTGATATTTCTTCTGTAAATTTTAGCATCACTTTGTGTGTATATGAATTAAATCATTATTTATCATGATACACTCTATCATGTCTTCAAAAACTAGGAGCAAGAAACAGTCCTCACTTTATAATAAACTAAGGAGCTATTTGATTGGCTAAAAAAAATATATATAGTGTCAAAAATATATAATATAAAGTAATATAGTGAAAAATGATTATTTTAAAATTACTTGATTAAGAGTTTTACAAATTCATGAATTTATTATTATTATTTTTTGATAAAAAAATATAATGTAAAATTTTTTAAAAATTTTGATGTACCGACATATAATAACATTTCGCACTACATTCTGTATTTAAAATTCGCCCAAATTATATTTTGAAAGTAGAAATTTTACTTTTCTCAAATTTAATGTGAAATTAAAATATCTATTGTAGAGAGAGTTTTGAGTCTTGCAAGTTTTAAATTAATATTTATCTTATTACATCAAGCCAAATGATAAATTAATAAAATTTAATAGATGTATGTACATATATTGACAAATCTCATACAAAATTTTTGTATTTACATAACATCATAATCATTAAATCATATAAAAAAATATCACAAACATTTACATAATGAGAAATACACATTTCATACCTATATTTTAATATATTTAAGTTTACGAAGATTAAATACATTCCATGATGTAATTGATTGTAGCGCTATAATTAAGTAGTCATAGAATAAACTTAATTTAGTCATATTATAAATTGTTCATATTAAGTCAAATTTTCACATGTAGGTTTATACTTAACTTGCTAACATTTTTCAATAATCATATTTAACTTATACTTGTTTATATTAATTGAACGTATAATTCAATGAGTTAATAAACAAACTAAAAATTCAAATATGTACTTAACTTTTATTTTAAGTTATAAACAAATAATCTTATAAAACTAAACAAATAAACAATTGAATAATTTCTAATTAATATCTAATTACTTTATACCAAAAAAAAAAGATATTATATAAATGATAACAAATTATTTAATTATTTATAATAAAAATAAAAATTAAATAGAGAAAGATCTAATAAGTTGATTAATGAATAAAAATTAATAAAACAATGATAGAATATACAAACATTCAATAAAAATCAAATTTTGAATAAAACTAATACTACCAAATTGATAGAAGAACCAAACAGACCTAATTGTTTTATTAAATTGATAGATTTCAACAAGAATATTAAACAAAAGATTGAATTAACTTGAAGTTCAAATTTACCTTCAAATGCTAATGACAATGTGAGAAGATGATCAGTATATGCATCAAAATGAGGAACAAAAGGAAAAAGAAAAACAAAATGCTATCTTAATATAATATAAGCTTAAAATGAAAGGAAATATAGGAATTAGAAGATGCAACTTAAGGGCTACAGACTGACATTGAAAGATCTAAATTCAAGCAACAATCATTTGAAAGATGCAAACTTTCTGTGTGATTTCTACCAGCGGCTGGAAAGGCACAACAACTGCTTTCACAAGGAGAAGAAGCACAACTACCTTGATTTGGTTTTAGGGCGAGTGAAAGTGAGAGTGAGAGTTCATCCTCTTCATCAGATCTGCAGGTTATGGTGCTTGTTGGGGTTTGATGATGATCATTTTGCATAATTTCCTGCAACCATTAAAAATTATGTTGCAGAATTAGTTCGCCTGCAATGGAGTTATGGCTGAAGGATGGGCTTACTCTTTAGAGTTTGATAAAGCAATGTTATATTAAAGCAATATATCAGTTGTAATAGCCCAATAGAGTCTTGTCAAACATAAAGGGAAAAGGTGTTATATTCTTTTTTTTTGGAAGAGTATCCACCGTACACCCCACCCATCTTGTGGGTGGGGATGTCGTTAATGACTAATCCTGAGTCTAGCGTCCATTAAATTACGCGGTCCCTGATATCCGTGAGGCTCCTGGAGAGGAATCGAGCAGTCAGGGGTTACCTTCATCAACCGAGCTAAGAGACGGTGGGTAAAGGTGTTATATTCAAATATCACTTTTTTTTTTCTTTTTAATATGTGAAACAAATATTCCAACCATTATCACACCTTTGGTGGTAGAACATAAATGCATAGTGGGTCCTTTTTTTTTGCTTTGTTAAGTATGTGGTATCAGAATTTTAGTTGTTCAGAAATCAAAATAGATGATTGCAGAAAATACAAAATCTAAAATACAAGAATCGAAAAATAAAATTTAAGTGACTCTTTCATAAATGTTTATAAGAACTCAAACATAATTTAGAGTTTTAGGGCTCTGCTCCGAACCATCAAAGAACCATTTGAGCTATCAAGCAAATCATTCTCACTAAACATGTGACTCATGCCTGAAAAAAATTGTTAACACTCTGCTAAAAGTTCTCCACATCTACGGTTTAAATCATCCCCACCCCAACATGCAAAGGGGAAGCATCCCTAAAACTAGATGTATATTGTGGCCATGTTTCAAGCTCTCTGTGCAATATTGTGGCCAATAAAACAATCCCAAAGAAAGGTGGCGAAGTATACGATTGAGTGCATTGAAGAAAAGTAAGGCAGAGCTGAGTTAAAAAGCAATCATCATTTTGCACGATGAATTGAAGTGAAAACTACCAAAAGGGAGGGACCAAAAAGTTAAAGGATAGGGAGAAAGAGATGCCTTTTTCTTCTCCTTCATGAAATTCACCTTGAAAGTGTGAGATTCTTCAGCCATGTAATAGGCAAAAGTTTGATTTTCTCTCTGCATGTAATCATGAAAGCTGCACTGGTTGGTGACTATCCCGCAGATTCCATGGCTACTCTCCATGCTTCTGTTGAAGAAGGAGCTTTTTTTATGCAACAAAACAGATTAAAAGGAAAAGAATGTTGAATAGTTGTTAGAATCCAGTTTTTTTTATATTATTTTTGTATCCAAAAAGTGGGCAGCTTTGCTGTATCAACAAACCTTTTGAGGAGAGGGAGAGAAGAGAGCATGAAGTGGGATTGGGTTTCAATGGGCTTTGAAGAGGGCGACAAACCATCATCATGATTCTGCTTATCAGCAAGACCATCATTGCCTCCACATGAACGTCTCCACTCTTTAATGGTTTGAACATCTGGTGGTAAATAGGTAACTACTGTAATTTTAGCTTTGCTGTTTCAATCACTTGTATAAAGTGTAAGATTATTTAAAAAATCTATTACAATAAATGCCGAAATCGATTAGAATTTCAAAAATATTGTTATAATCTAATCTAAGTATAAGCAAAAATGGGAAAGCCATTTAGATGGCATGCAGCGATCTCTAGGGTCCTGGTTCATGCTTTTTGTTGCCCTTCTTTTCTGATGAGTCACACAATTCATGCATCAAAACAGAAATGGATATAACCTTGAACGTCAGAGAAAAGACAAAAAGAAGGGAAAGTATTTGTAAGGATTGAGACTGGGAAGTTGCTAGCTAGAAGAATACTGATAATGGCATATGGTTTAAAATGTTTATACTATTGGCAGGATTATAAAATAAAAAGATCGTACTTTAATAAGGAAAAATAACCTTAAATATAATATAATCTCATAACTTCACAGAGAATATGTACTTTAAGAAAGTGAATTACTAAATACATTTTAACTATAAATAAAAACATATTTAAAAAAAATCAAGAAGATAAGACAAACAAATGAAGCTTAAGTTGGTTAACTAAAAGAATGAGCCCTGCAAACTAAGCAACAAGCCTAATAACATGAGAAACGATAATGGCTACAGCAACACTTTAAGATTGGTGAGAAAAACCTACATTTTAAAGAATATGATGAATAATTCTGACTTCCAATGATCGTTACAAAAATACTAATGCATTAAAGCTTAAAATACATAATAAAAATGGTAAAGGCGAGATAAATAAAATGAGAGAAGTTAAAATATATCAGAAAGAATATACTTGGACGCAATTACTGTGAAAAATATCTCAAACCTCCCAAATGGAAGTAGTAAGAGGCTGCTACAAGGTGGTTTGAATAAATATCTGCTAAAAATTAAGATTTATCTAAACCCAATGTAGCGTTGTCTGAGCTTGATCTTGCAGAATTACACAGTTTCTAGGAAAACTAACAGGAAGACCGAACAACGCATTGAATCTACCTTGTCTGCTCATATCATTCCTCATGCTTCTGTACATCTGTTTAAAGGTAATCAAATGGAAACCAAATTTCTTTCAGAACAAGAAGAAAGAGTGATTTATATTAACAAAATGGAGTTTAAGGGGTTGCGCTTCATAACCAAACAACACCTGTAGATGACTCTTGACATGAGAAATAGTTAGGCCTTTCACATCCATCATCTGAAACACCAGCTTGGGAGTAGCTTCTGCATCATTTTGACGAATAAAAAGAACTAAATAATGAAGAATAAAGAAGAAAATAATGAGTAAAACAGTACTGTTTTGGCCTCCAAGTCGCTCAATAGCATGAACAAAGCAGTGATGGAGGTCAGGAGTCCATCTAAGTCTGGGAACCTTTGATCTATTGTACTGCCTCACTGATCCATTTCTACCACAGCTCACCATTTCCTCTTCTTTCTTTGCCCTCTTCTTAGAAGATAGAGCAGAGCAGCAAATCCAAACCTTCCTTTGAAGAAGCTAGCTGGTAGCACTTCTTCAAACTTATATCTGTTTTCCGCCTCCCTAGTTCACATAAAACTTCCTATTCCCTCATCCCTCAATAGTTTTCCTCTGACAGAAAAGAAAGCGCGAGGTGATGTTTTTGGTTATTATTTAAAAAAATATTTTTCCAAAAAATACTTTCCTTTTTTCATTGAAAAATCCCTCTTTATGAAAACATAAATATTTATTAATAAAAGAAGCGTTATTTCTTAAATTTTGAGTTTAAGACATATTTTATTATTTATCATTCATAATTCTCAAAATGAATTTTGAATATTATTTTATTTATATTAAGTTTTATTTTTTTAAAGTACCAACTAATATAATTGATAAAAATTATAAAAATTCTTATCAAAATATTAATATTACATGCCTGGTTGGCTTTGAAGATCTCATTTTCTTAAAGTTGATCCTTATCCTATTATGTATGGCAAGCATCCAACTCAAGTTTTCATATTTTTTAAGCATTTGCTTCAACCATTAGCATTTAAAAGGATCCTCAAGAAATCCTTTATAACATGCATGTGAAGTCCTTTATCTAAGGCCATAGACTTTGATTAATCAAAAAACCCTAGGGCTTATCATTTCATCATTCTTACTTTGGATAGCCTTTATCTTATCAACATTCCTTTCACCTAGTTTCTAATATGTATGGGGAGCATGCGGAGGACAACAAGAGAACATGACGTCTAAACATTGATAACATACTTGAATATTCTCTTTATAGTGTCATTGCATTTATTCATGTCATCTATTTAGAATTAAAAAAAAAATTATTATCACTCTTGTGTTTCACTAGTTAATACATGCATCATTGTATCCCAAGTCTCTCATAACTATCATATGATGATTGGATTACATTATGCTGACACATTAATAATTATATTTATTACATTATGCTGACACATTAATAATTATCTAGGTATCATTGCACTAATCAACATTAATGCTAATAATATTTTTATTAAAATTTAATTCTAAACTTCTCCAAGTTCTTTTAGCCTCTACCCTCTTTGAGATATAAACTCTTTCTCTCTCAAGCAACATGAACTATAAGTTCTAGGCACAAAGAACTTACAACACTAACGATGGTTTGGTTACTCCTAGTTGCTGCAAGTGAATAAAGCTCTCTTCATTATTTATCACTCCTCTATCTTCTACTATGAACCTAATGTAGATTGGACAAAAGAGCATTATTCTCACTATTATGAACATCTTTACTATAATATTTCTCACTTACCTCAAGGTGGACTCTATGTGTATTTGGGATAGCGTCCGCCTACCGTGGGTTAATAATGCACCATAATCTTGTTTAAGTTAGTGTTTGCCACAAATATTTTGAAAATTTTGGGATTCAAAACATCATTTCATGAACTCAATATGCCTCTGGTTTGAGGTTTCATTTCCTTATTTAAAGTTTTTCACTTTAACCTCTTCTCCTGCAAAATTCTCTCTCACTACAGCGAGACGATGAGATTGTAGCTCTTCAAGCGAACTTTGCAGCCATCTCATTAAAAACTCGTAAGTCTCTCTCTCTCTCTCTCTGATTCATTCTTTCTTCATGATCTCAGTAGCAGCATCATTTATCTCATTCCTCTTTTTTCATGATCTCCTATTCTGCTCATGAAACCTAATCCTGCACGATGAGCTCATGTAATAATTAGCCACAATAGAAATAAAGTAGAAACTTTAAGTTCAACTAAAAGCATCCAACCAAAGGCAACCATTTCAATAATGAAATATTATAGAAAGCAATATTTTGTGGATGTTATGTGAACCTGAATGTTTTAATTCTTTAGCCCATTTGTTTTTCTTGATTGCATACTATCAATTTGAGATTTTGGTGCATGTTAAGTTTATTCAGTTCCTTGATGTAGAAGTTACCAATATAAAATTTTAATATTGTTTAGTGCTATAGTTTGATTAAGCATGCATTATTTTTGTTTATTTTGTTTTTCACATATGCTTTATTTGTCCTAAAATAGTCTAAAAAAGATTTTCTTTATATTCATGTGTGAGTTGTGTCAGGGGACAACTTTAGTTTTATTTAGCTAGAATCTTTTCATGACTGCTTAAAGTTATCTTGGGTTGTTATTTTTAATTTTTCCTCTTCATGAATCTATTGTACAATGCTAATAGATTACTGTCTCTATTGCAATTGGTCTTTTTTAAAATGTGATTTGATTTGAGAAAGTAGAATTGATTTATGTGAAGGTTGAAAAAAATTTTTGAAAGAAAATTAGAAGAAAATACGATAAGAGTCAATTAAAAAAATAAATGGGGCCAACCAAAGAAAGATTGAAAATTATGGAAAAAATTGAAATGTGGATCAACAAACTAAGCTAGGCTCTTAGAAAAAGAATAATAGATGCTTCAGATGATTGGTGGAATAAGAAGTTAGAGGTAAAGTTATTTTACATTTTTCCCTTCCTTTTTAATTATCTAATATGTACAAGTCAATCTAATTATTGCATTTTCATAAATGATATGTAGGTTGTACCGAGCATTAAAAAAAGTCAAACTTTGTGACATTGACCCAGAACTTGAAGAAAAGCTTGACCAAATGTACGGTAGGGTCATTGCCACCGAAGCTCATGCTTTATACTCCCAACAAAGAAGTTCAGGAAGATTTGAGTCAGCATGGTGGGTTTGAATAGAGTGAGAGCATAAATGAACTTGACAAAGGTTCATACTACACCATAAATAAGCATACTAGATCCAGTCATACCAAACATCAATATTCTATAGAACTAGTATGTGGGAGAAAGAAGATAGGTGAAGCAAATTTTTTGAGAGATCAAATTTCACAACTATTAATGACTTGTTCAAAATTCTCTTCTAAATCAAATACATCATCTGTTCCATCATCAATCTCTAATGTCGTCAAAAATGTTTGAGAAGATAACCAAAGTTTATGAAGATATCCCACTATACTTATACTCCACCAAGTTGCTTGAGGACCATAACAAAAAAGAGATGTTTATGTCAATTACTGCCAAATGAAGGGGTTCATAATTTGAATTTTTTTATGAAATTCATGAAGGTTGAATCTTTGTAACAATACTTATGTATTGTGTTTAAAGTTATCAGTTTAGAATGCTTTGTAACTAATGAACATCCTTATCTATTTTGTTTGACTTTTTTCTATTATTTTTTGGACTTTTCTAAAATAAGACATTTTTTTTATTTTTATGTGATTTGTTATACTTTCAATGATTGTTAATCTTGTAAGAGTTTCTTGATGAATTTTTTTCCTTTGCATCATTACAGTTATGGATGACAACAAACAAGAACTTTGCACTATAGTTTCTACTGTGTACCTAATTAATGAGTATTACAAATCATACATTTGTAAGACCCCTTTAATGATAATAATATTTATTGGAGATTTCATAGCATGTTTGGCAAGTCACAAGTAGTATTTTATATTTCTTGCAAGATTTGTAGACTTATCATGAGCTTCAAGGCTCTTCAAGAATAATAAGAAGAAAGGTGTTAAGAATCACACTTTATATATTATCTCACAATGAGCAAGTAAGGGTAGCATGTGAGAGCTTCTAGCATTCATCTTGAACAATTAATAGATAGTTTAGTATTGATTTGGATGCTCTTGTTAGTTTGGCATTTTTTATTGTGAAGCCCTTAGACCATACTTTTCAAAGTACACCTCCTAAGATATCTCATAATGATCAATATATGTCATATTTTAAGATAACAATTTATACATAAGTTTACATATTTTTTTTCTTGGTAGGTTAAATTTGTTTTAAAAACTATTATGTGGTATAAGACTGTATTGAATCAATTGAAAAAACACATATGGATGCTTGTACTTCTAAAGCTAAGAAGGTGACTTATATTGAAAGTTATGGTTCATCAACTCCTAATGTAATGATAATATTTGATTTTAACATGTGTTTTATATTTCTCATAGCGAGATGGGAAGAAAGCATACATGATAGCTGCTTCTTCAAAGTTGTAACATGCTCTTAGCAATATAATTTTCCAATGCCACCTTCCGATAAATAACAATTTCACTTATTATAGTTATCCTTTTACAAGCTCTATTTACATAAATAATTTGTGCAATCCAATAGGAAGTATTATCATGTTGATGTCGAGTACCTGATGCAACGAGGATTTTTAAAGTCATTTTCTGAAACAAAATACCACAACTCAGATTTTGAGAGAAGTAGTCGAGTGATTCATGGTAAAATAAAATATTTAATAAGTGATACTCATCATTGCATTGCGTTATTATAAAGGCTTTTGAAATTTGGAAGAAGAAGTGGGTGATTTTAAGGACATACTTACATACTCTTTTAGCAAATATATCAAAATAGTGGAAGCTACAATGAAGTTACATAATTATATATGACATCATCCTTCAAAATATGACGTTGAATTCAATAGTATAGAGAGAGAGAGAGAGAGATCAAATGTATGTTCCATATGAATCTTATGAATATAGAGTTGGCCAATCAATAGTAGATATTGAAGATGTGGAAGACCATTAGACTCAAGACAATGAAAGTGCTGCGATGATGGTTGAACTAAGGAAACATATCACATATGCTTTAGTTGATGAGTGAAATTCTATTGAATTATTCTTGTGATATGAGTACATCTATTAAAAATTTTATTCTTTAGTAAATTTGCAACTTCTAATTTTTGTGCTAAGTCTACAGCTTATTATATGATGAAAATAGAGATATTATATGGATTATTACTCTTTTTCTTACTTAAATGTTAATATTTAATTTTAAAAATAAAAAGGAAAAAGATAATAGAAATTTAGCCTTCATATTCGAGATGTTGCTAATCACAACAAAAAATCACTATTTAGAAACAATTAAATATAATAATCACTAAAATCTTAATGCTATTCATATTAAATTAGTGATGCATATATAAAGAAATTTTAGTCTTTTATTCATAAATAATTATAGCACAGTAGAATCTTCCAAATAGAGATACTACCTCAGCAATAGTAACTTTCTAATAGCTGCTTCCTCTAATAGCAACAACTATTTTTTTCAAACAACTATAGCTACCCTAATCACACCTTCAATCATGGATGGCTCCATCTTATGTCTTGTCAAATGTTTAGTATTAAACCTTCTTAAAAAATTATAATGGATGTAGGACAATCAAATTACTTTAAAGCTCTTTATTTGCTCATGAGCCAAATCTTTGTAGCTTTATCTCACTTATTAAATTTCTATTTATCTTCTTATTAAACAATCTTAATGAATAATGTACCTTTTTTGGGAAAAGAAGTAATTTTTTTTTTTGGGATATTTGAGTGAATTTATTAAAAATTCACACATAATGTATATACAAGTATTTAAACTCAAAATCTCTTGGCTCAAGTACCTTGCATAATAATGTACTTTCGTTCTTTTATCTTTTATAAACTTTAAGTTTTCTTTTGACATCTTAACTTGATGAGAAATTGCTCTCAACTATATATATATATATATATATATAAAATAATCCAACATTAAAAAAGTTTAATTTTTTATTTTAAGAGATAATAATTAATACAATTATATTTAAAAAATAACAATATCATCTCTTATAATTAAAAAAATGCCTATCAACTAACAAACAACAAAACATTTTATATTTTGAACTAAATTTAATTAGAAAAAAAATATTAGTTTAAGTTGTTTGAAAAAAATTTGGTTAAGATTAAGCATAAAGATATATGATTTGCTTAAGGTGAATTAAATATCGTGAGAATCAATCAAAATTTTAAAGTAAACTAAACAAATTTTAAATTGTTCTCAATAAACAACTTATTTAAAATATCTTAAATAAAATATTTTCCTAATATTAACTCAAAAAATTTATTCTACTTTTGTCATGACTCCTAAACCTTTAACTCTCTTTAACCCACAATAATAAGAATAATATTAAAAAGGCATACATTATATAGAATTATGAAAAATTTATTTTTATAAATTAAGAATTGTGGCTAATAAAATATTTAAATATTATCTGAATAACAATTCAACACACATTTTCAAGCTGCATTTTGTGCAGATTTAAAATGAATAAAATTCATATAAAATTTCTTTATGAATGTCTTATTAAAAGCAACATACTCTTCTTACATATTAAAAATATTCACTTTTTTTTTATAAAAGTTTCATAATTCTTACAAGAAATATATCCTTTAAGAAAAGAAAGATTTACAGATCACGAGGTTTCATAACAAAAACATGGTTACTAAATTGTTAACTAATAAAAAAAGTAAGAGAGAGAAGAAAAGGTGGCAGGAAGAAGACTACAAATTCCTCTGCAAAGATCTCTGATATGCCCTGATTTATTTCCTGACAGTATGCAATAACAATAAATATAGACAATGGAAAAATAATAATTAATTTGGAGGGCTTTGATGGCTACGGTTTTGACCCCAAAGTGAGCAGCAGAAAGAGAGAGTTAAGCCATTAACGACGTCATGGCTCACAACAAAGGAGCAGAAAAAACGGCTACAGAATCTCTGAGCAAACGATTTTGTTTGCTCTTCTGTTTTACTGCCCTACTCATCTATTCCTACAGCACCCTAATCCTATCCTTTCTTCCAAAGCAAGCAAACGAAATACAAAAATCACAACTTGTGGGCATGCTTTTTTTATTAATTAGTTAGGTTAATTGATAAAAAATTAATATTTATTGGAGCGAATCTCATCTATATGCTTTGATGTTTAAATGGAAAAAATAATTTGCTTATGAAAAATAGTACATTACCCTCTATTGATTCCCCTCTTTCTTCTTTAGAAGGAAAATCAAATTTCAGTTTTTCTTAAGGCTTAGAGTCAACTACGTAGAAAAGCAACCTATGGATTAGAGTCACAGGAAGAGAGAGAGAGAGAGAGAGAGAGAGAGAGAGAGAGACGGAGGAGAAAAAAAGAAAAAAATTGAAATCTTCCTCTGCAAACCTTACAGTGACATAAGCCACAACACAAGCAGGAGTAACAGACACCATAGAGGTAGGAAGAAGGCTTTGGCTTTTCAAATCAATCACAGGCAGTTTCCAGTCTGCTTTTTGTCTGGTTCTAATACTATTACTTATTAAAACTATATATATTATACGTATTATTTGATGCCCTATTCAGTTATATATATACATAAAATCCCTAAGCATAATCAGCTGTACGGCAATAATAAGTTTTTAATACACAGTGGACAATGTGATCTCCATTAGAAATACAAGAGCTTGTTGTCGTTGCATCCTAGGCAATTTCGAAGAAAACCCTAAACCTCAAAGGAAAGCATGAGTGCATAGCAGCTAAAGGCTAAAAGCATTATCCAATGCATATTAATTTTTCTGAGAAAAATTAATAGAAAGGCAGACAGGGTTCAGAGCGAAGGAAGAAACGAGGAAGATGAGAAGATCCTTTCCCTTTTGTCTCAAGTAAGAATTCAACTCACAACTTCAGAAGAATAGTAACGACGGCCATTAAAAGAATCCTTGACAAATAGTTTTATGAATCTCGATGGGAGTGCGAGGGACTCATGGCATAAGTAGCTTCGAGGGCATTTAAATTCGCAATTATTAATGCTAACAGCGACCGGCCATTAGCATTCAGCACCTTCTTTAACTAATTTCGTTCTATATAATACACATGAATTATTCATGTGCCATTTATTTCCATTTGTATCTAAATGAGTAATAAATTTAATTGACAACTTAAAACTATGACAATCCTCTAATCATTAGGATACAAATCCTTTCTTTTCATTAAAAAATGTCTTTTCAAAGAATTTGAATCTTTTTTTTTTATTGAAACGTTGAGCTAACATTTGCATGCTCTAGGGATTTCATCGGCCTCCTCCATCCACAGAGTTCAAGTGAAGGTTCTTCCATTCCGATCTTTCATCTGATCTTTTCCATCCTTCATTGATTATCCATTCTTTACTCCCTCTCCCCTCCCTCCCCCTCCTCCCCCCCCTCTTTCCCCTCAGAATTGGGAGCTCTTCCAATCTCAAAATATTTTGGGTAAATCCCTCCCATACATACAAACCGCCTGATTACTTTCAATTAGAAGAGGGAATGGCGCTTTGGTGGGTCATGCCATAGGGAAGAGGCCTTTCTACGGTTCCCTCCTTGCTGCGTTAAAAAAGAAATGGTCTTTTAAGGGTCATCTTGATCTCCTTACTCTCGAGGGGATTTTTTCCTATTTAAATTCTCTCGTAAGGAAGACTTTGATCTGGTTTGGGATAGCGGCCCGTGCTTCCTAAACGGAAGACCCTTTATATTTAAGAAATGGTCCTGAGATTTTCGTCCGGTGAAGGAGAATATTTCAGATATTCCTGTATGGATCAAACTCCCAAACTTCCCTTTGTGTTGCTGGAATGCAGAGGGCCTATCAAGAGGTGCTAGCAGGGTTGGTGTGCCGCTAGCGGTGGACAATCTCACTGCGTTAAAATCTCGCCTTACATTTGCTCGGGTCTGTGTGCAAGTAAATCCTCTTCCCCCCTTCCGGACACAAGGATGAATTTAAACGGGATTATTTTTGATCAGGTGATTCAGTATGACTGGAGGCCCTCTGCGTGCAAAAAATGCTCTACTTTTTCTCATATGGATACGCTGATGCCCCTTTCAACCCAAATCGAATCCCTCTGAAAGGGGTCGTAGTCGCAGTAGGTGACCCCAGGTTCAGACCGTGCAGCCTCAAAGGCAGGAAGGATCCGATCTTCTAGCAAATAATGTCTCCCCCTCAAATGATATCACCTCCTATGAAAATCAACCTCACTCCTCGGCTCCTACCCCTTCCTTGATAGTGGAAAATCCCTCTTCAAATCTAACATCTATAAATGATCTCAATCAGTTGCCAGCTCAATCTCCCCTTCCCTTGAGCAAGATGAAGTCGACCCCTCCTTAGTGGAGGATACAGAGAAGGGTCCATTCTACCATATAGCATCACAACCTGCCTGAGCCCTCTCCCCTCTTCTCAACCTCCCTTCAGCATTATCCATACTTGGGGTTGCTCCTCCAGAGCCTCTCCTCTTCCAGAATTGGAAGGAGCTCTTCCAATCTCTCCCCCCCTAAACACACCTAAGAGGAATCAACGAGAACGACATTTGGTTGGTCATGCCATAGGGAAGAGGCTTTTCTACGGTTCCCTCCTTGCTGCGTTAAAAAAGAAATGGTCTTTATCATCTTGATCGAGGGGATTTTTCCTATTTAAATTCTCTGATCGATTTGGGACCTTTTATATTTAAGAAATGGTCCTGAGATTTTCGTCCGGTGAAGGAGAATATTTCAGATATTCCTCTATGGATCAAACTCCCAAACTTCCCTTTGTGTTGCTGGAATGCAGAGGGCCTATCAAGAGGTGCTAGCAGGGTTGGTGTGCCGCTAGCGGTGGACAATCTCCCTCACAAGTAAATCATTTCCCCCCTTCCTGACACCTAAGGATGAATTTAAACGGGATTATTTTGATCGTGATTCAAGATGACTGAGGCCTCGCATGCAAAAAAATACTCTACTTTTCTCATATGGATACGTGATGCCCCTTTCAACCCAAATCAATCCTCTCGAAGGGTCAGTCGCAGAGCACCCCTGTGTTCACCGCGCCTCAAAGGGAAGGATCGATCTTCTAGCAAATAATGTCTCCCCTCAAATGATATCACCTCCTATGAAAATCAACCTCACTCCTACCCCTTCCTTGATAAGGAAAATCCTCTTCAAATCTAACATCTATAAATGATCTCAATCTTGGCAATCTCCCTTCCCTTGAGCAAGATGAAGTCGACCCCTCCTTAGTGGAGGATGGAGGAGGGTAATGCATTTTCGACCCATTCTACCATATATCATCACAACTTCAGTCTCCCCCCCCCCAAATCAACCCCACTACTTCTCAAGATTCTCTTCTTAAAACTCCAGGTAAGAAGAACTTGGACAAAGCCAATACAAAACAGACAAACACCCTTTCTGTTTTAGCCCACAAGGCTAAAAAGAAAGGCAAATCCTCAAACTAACCTTTTCGATAATCTTCCCCAAACTTGAAAGTTGAAATGTTAAGGGACTTATGGCTGAAGGCCGTCTTCGTGATTGTTTTAGACTCATAAAGGAATCTCGTCTTGACATGTGCTGTTTTTTGGAAACCAAAATCAACTCAGATGTCTTGAAGGATGCCTCATTTTGCAATAAACCGCTCAAGGTAATTTTGATACCTACTGGGTCGTGGAAATGGAACTGAAAGGATTTCTTTCTCACCTTTGGTTATCACTCCTCAGCTAATTCATGGATATGTATCTTTCCTCTCTCAGACATTCTATGTCTCTTGGATCTATGCTCATAATGATGCCACCGAAAGGAAAAATCTCTAGAATTCTATACACCTCACTTCAACATCGATGAATTCTCCTTGGCTTCTCCTAGGGGATTTCAACTGTGTTCTGTTCTCACACGAAAAAGTTGGGGGCAATCCCATTCCTCACAATAGACTCCTCGATTTCAAAGAATGTGTTGAGGAAGCTGGCCTTATTGATCTGCCTAGCACGGGTTTGTTCTTTACTTGGTCAAATATGAGAGTGAATTATCCTATCCAAACCAAAATTGATAGGGCCTTATGTAATAACTTCTGGCTCGACTCCTTCCCCTCTTCCTTTTATAAAGTAAGTGCTCCCTTATCCTCCATCACTCCATTGATACGGTTAAATGTGATCAAGTTATCCCGCTTTATGTTCCACAACTATGGATAATAATATGCTTGGTCTTCTTTTGTTACTGGGGATCCTTGCTTTGTCTTATTTAAAAAGCTTAAGAGAGTAAGGGAGAAGCTCAAGTTATGCTATTGGGAAACATCTCCCCTAAATCAATAGTTAATAAACCTCAAAAGGAATCAGGAGATCCATTTGTCTCTATTAGAAAAGAATCCAGCTGATCCTATAATCTCTCGAAATCTTTGTGCTATAAACCATAGAAACTTAGATACTGCCATAAAAGGAAGCCTATGGGTGAAACAATGAGCAAAAAACTTTTGGCTGACTCACTCGGATGACGATCTTAAGTTTCTATATTGCTCCATCAAGGAAAGGCAAAATTCTAATATCCTGAAAGAACTACATACTGAAAGGGGTATCCTTACCAATCCGTTTGAGATGGAAAATGAAATATGCTCCTATTACTCTTCTCTTTTTAACAATTCAAGCTCAACATCCTTTTGTTTGTCAGATATTCCTGCGGAAAATTGCATTCCTTCTATTTTAAGTGTTGATCTTGTGGCCCCGATCCTTGATTTGGAGATTATTTCTGCTTTACATGAGATTCATGGAGACAAATCTCCTAGTTCTGATGGGTTTACATCCAGGTTGGGATATTGTGGGGAGTCAATTTTTGCTGGCTGCTAATGACTTCTTCAAAACCAACAAGCTTCCCTCTTTATTCAAACATAGTATCATAACCCTTATCCCTAAATCAAAGCATGTTAACTCATTAGCTGATTATAGACCGATATCTTTATGTAATACATTTTATAAAGTCATCACAAAAGTTCTGGCTAACAGGCTCAAGAAGGTGCTATCTTATATCATCCACCCGTCTCAATTGGCTTTCATAAAAAATAGGGATATTTCTGAAAACATTGCTTTAGCCTATGAGATGTGTTCTGACTTATATCAAGATGTGTCTAGAAAAGCTTTCTGTATAAAAATTGATCTTCATAAGGCTTTTGATTGTGTTAACAGGGATAGGCTTCTAGCTAGGATGATTCAGAAAGGCTTTCCAGTGGAGTTTGTAAACTGGGTTAAAGGATGTATTTTGGACATTCCCTTCTCTATTATTTTGAATGGTCAATTACATGGGTTCTTCTCCTCTTCAAATGGTTTAAGACAAGGATGCCTGCTCTCCCCTTTTCTTTTTGTTATTCTAATGGATATTTTTTCCTGCCTTATGGATGAAAGTGTTACAGATTCAGGTTTCATTCCTTTTGTTTCCGGCAATTGTTCTATCTCTCACCTTCTTTTCACGGATGACATGCTTGTTCTTGGGAAAGAAGGCAGTAAATCAGTGATTGCTCTTAAAGGTGTACTGGATACTTTCTCCTCCTTCACGGGTCTGAAAGTTAATCATAGCAAATCTATAATCTATTTTTCTAAACATCACTCGGAGGCTGATTTCTGTTGTAGATTTCTTAGCATAAATAAAGGTGATTTCCCTTTCAAATATTTGGTGTTGCCGCTTGTGGCTGGCACCCTCAAATCTATCCACTTTGCTCCTTTATTGGATAGGCTCTCTTCGTGGCTTGCGGGTTGGAAGTCCAAGTGGCATTCATACGGAGGCAGATTTTAGCTCATCAGGTCCTCCATAAAAGGTTTTCTCTCTTACTGGATGAGAGCTGTGGTGTTCCCGAAATGTATTGTGAAGAAAATTACTTCTATTATTGCTAAATTTTTCTATCATGGGGACTCGGATAAGAAATTGCATCCTATTTCTTCTGCTAAGACTACCCTTCCAAGAGAAAATGGAGGCACTGGTTTACAATTGGTTAACACTCTCAACCTCCTTAGTAAAACAAAAATATTATGGAAAATCTTTCATAGATCCTCCTTGCTGGCTTTGTGGTTGGTAAATAAAATTGGATCCATTTGGTTAAGATCTATTCACTGCTCTGCTCTATGGAGGGAACTGAAAAGCTTGGCTTCTAGATTTAAGGAGAAGTTTGTCAATTCTATAGGTGAAGGGGTAATCTGCTCTTTATTTTTTGATCCCTGGTGTCATGGTAAATCTTTGCTGGATTTGTTTGGGCCAAACTGTATACCATTGTTTAATCTTCCTATTGATTCCTCCTTAAGCTCAATCATTGTCGAAAACTGATGGTCCCTTCCTGTTTCTGTGATTGAGCATCTCCCCTCCTGCTCCCAGATTATTTGTAGTGTGCCCTTATCCTCCGGAAATGACTCTATTTTTTGTGATGGTTCGTAGATCATCTCTAGTAGGAAAATTCTGGAGGTCTATTTCCAGAACCATCCTCGGGTGGAGTGGTATGGGGATATCTGGTTCAAAGGTTGTGCTATAAATTACTCTATTTTTGTTGGATGGCTTATCTTGAGGCTCAAACTTTCTGATTTATTATATCACCGTGGATTTGGTTCTACCCGGGTTTGTGTGTTATGTAAGGAGGAGCCTGAGTCTCACTCTCATTTATTTTTTGGCTATCCACTCTCTATGAATCTTATTAGGAGTGGGTTGCCAAATGATAAACTCTTTCTATGTCAGCCTACCCTTAAGCAAGTTTTGGCTACGGCATCTCTCATGAATCATAAGGCTCTGAGACGGCTCTACTTGCTTATTATCGTTGTTATTATTTACTCCCTATGGTGTGAAAGAAATGCTAGAATCTTTCAGGGGAAGGAAAATCCTCTCTTTGTGTTATGTCATAATATCAAATACAGGGTGGCTTACAAGCTTCGTCATTGGAAATTTAAAGTTACTTGGCCGTCACATGTCATTTATACATTGGAATGTTGGAGGAATTTTGGGGTTGGCTCCTATTGCTGATCCTTGTTTTTGGCTTTTCAGATTATCGGATTGAACGGATTTTTACAATAAATGAAATGATGAAAATGGGTGAAAGGTTTTGGCCTTGGTAATTCTCCCTACTGCATTTTGCCTATTACCTAACGGTTATCTTCTTACATGATTACTCTCTTCTTACATGATACTCTACTCTCCTTGTCTTTAATTATGAAGGCAACCGGGGAGATCTCTGTGTTGTTGTCTAGTCTGCATGCCATCGGCTCATTCATCACTGAGTCGTGTTTTTTGGTTTTTGGGATCCTTTGATCCTTGTTTGTTTTTCCTTCCTCATCTTGTATTCTGGTTTTTTTTTTTAATTTACATTGGGTAATACAATTGGGCTCTGCCCTCATTTTTCCCCCCCAAAAAAAAACGTTGAGCTTTAAAGGAAACTAAACTTAAATACTCGTGTGCTCGAACCCGAGTCATTGTGATGAGAGCGAGGCTCCCAACTGATGAGCATTTGAATCTTCACATATTGCGATAGTTATTGAATGATTGATGTAAATTTTTTTTTCTAGAACTTATCTTGTTAAAATAGAAATAATTCATTTATAACAATAATTGTTAGCATCTTGGATTTTTTTTTGGAAATGGTGACCAGGAATACTTTCATAGAGTTGTTTCACTTTACTATCCAATTGTCATTATAATGGTAGAGGATCCGAATTCTCTTTTCAAATAAAAGAAAAAGTAATTATATTTTAATCTTCAAAAATATAATACATATATTTTAAATATATTACTTTTGTATTTATTAAAAAGCACATTCATAAGAGTTATTTCAAGCTTTTAAAAATAAATTTTATAAAAATTACAATAAAATTTTTATTTCTATTAAATTAGTAGTATTTTTCATTTCTATAGAATAAAAAAAAACTGAAATTTTTATGCCTTATAATGATTATTATTAGAGAAATATGCTTGTTTTCTTGAAGAAAATTATGCCCAAAAATATAATATTTAATTCTCGATAAAAGTATTCCAAACAAATCCTAAATAACTAAAATATAGCACATAACTATTAAACTCTAATCATAATAGAACAAACTTTCTACCAAACTCTATGGTACTTATAACACTCTACATATCAATCGCATGTAGTCAAGATTATTAAGGATCAGCATTTTATCAATTTGAATCATTTATTCATAAATAAATTAAATTAACTGATTTCAGTTATAATTTTTAAAAATTGAATTAATCAATTTTTTTAAAAAATTGAATTGTACTTTATTTTGACTAATTTGATTCGGTTTTATATAAATTAAAATATAAACAATTTTAAAATTAAATTTAATTATCAATATATAAAAATAAAAAATATATATATATAATAAATTTTTTACCAACATTTATAATTTTAATTATGTATTTACATATCTGGTACCAAAAGTTTAATATTTATGAATATAGTACTTTTTTTATGTTCTAAAAAGTATATTTTACTTTTAAAAAATTAATAATGATCTTACTCTTGATGTAAGGCAATGCTTATGCATTTACATATATCTAATACTAAAATTTGATATTTATAAATTTAACACATTTTTAATGTATGAAAATATGTATTTCACTTTGAAAAAGTGATAATGGTGCTAATATTTAAGATTTGATTGTTATTTATGTAAATATAAAAATTTAGATGACAAAAATATAAATAGATAAGAATTATATTATGTATGTAAATGCCCATTTATTAACAATTTATAATGATTTTAAATATAAAAATTTTAATTTAGTTACTTTTAGTTTAATTGATTTTGTAGATATAAAAAATTGATCCAATAACATAAGATGAAAGAATATCAAGATTATAACCAATAATCGAATCCATATCTTAACAAACGAATTAAACTAATCGAACAAAATCAGTTTAACTCACTATTTTGATTTTATCCAAACAATATTAAACTTACATAATTAAGCGTACCTAGCCAACTACATCATAACTAAACATCAAAATACATGCATTTCTTTTCTCATGCCTTCAGAGCTTCCTTCAAGTAACCTTCGATGGCTCCATAGATCATGTAGTTGGCCTGAGAATTGCAAGAAGACAAGTCCACTAACACAATAAGAATTAATTGCCATTTATAGAGTGATTCTTAAAAATAATCTAGAATTGTAGAATAGGAATTAATTGTCATTTATAATAGAAAATAGTATATGTAGTCATTGGATCAAAATTTGTCCTAAAAATCTTGTGTAATAGCCACTAGTATAAATAGAAGTAATGTCCTTGAGTTTGTAGCAAGCAAGAAAGTGGGAAATATAATTATTAGCCTCTTCCTTCAAATTCCTCTTCTAAAAGGAATTTTGGGTACAAGTAGTTGCATGTGGTCAAATTATATGGCCAATTGTCCATCAATAAGAAGCATGTGAGGAAAAACACTATAAGAACCTTGGAGTAGAAGAGAGCCCATCATCTCTCATTTAAGGGTTTTTGGATGTGTAGCACATGCACAAGCCCAACATTGTAAGATGTAAATTGAGTGATAAGAGTGAGAAGTATATTTTCATTGGATACGACACTAACTCAAATTTCTATACTAGGAAGACAATCATCAAGTGAGATGTTGTATTTTATGATAGAAGAAAATGAGATTGTGGATCACATAATGAAGACTATAAACTTTTTCCACTTCTTGAAGAAGATGCGGTGAGAATAGAACAGAGTTAGAGAGGAGCCCATTACCCTACTAATAACATCAGTTGGAAGCATTCAAGAAAATTCATTTTTAGCTTCACGTGAGAGTTTAAGTGAAGAAGTACCATTGCTTTAGGGTTTACAAGAACTTTATGATGTAACTGAAAATATAGATAATCATACTCTTTTTCACCTCTTTGTCGATTATGAGCCTTTATTTTTCAAGAAGCTATCTGAGCCAAAAGTAGAAAGATGCTATGGATGAAGAAATCAAGGCAATTAAAAAGCATGATACATGGGAGTTAGCTTCACTCCATAAATAACATAATAAAATTGGTGTAAATTTGTTATACAAAGCAAAGATGAATGCCAATAGAGAAGTCAAAAGATACAAGAAAAGATTAGTAGAAAAAAGCTACAATCAATGAGTTGTCATCGATAATAATGAGATATTTGCTTATATTACTTTTTAGGAATTATTAAAATAGTCATTTCTTTGATAGCATAAAATAAGTGGAGAATACATCAAATGGATGTGAAATATATATTCTCAAATGAATTCCCTGAAGAAGTATATATTCAACACCCACCAAGTTATGAAGTCAAGGGATACGAAAATAAAGTCTTAAAACTAAAGAAGTTCTTTGTAGTTGAAGCAATATATAAGAGAATGAAATAGTTGGATAGATAAATACATATAAGAAAAGAGCCTCATAAATGTCTTTATGAACATTTTCTTTACATTAAGAATGAGGATTAAGATATTATGATTATTTGTTTATATGCCATTGATTTTATCTTCAATGGATGCCATACAAGTATGTTCCAAGAGTTCAAACAAGGAATGATTAAGGAGTTTGATATGACAAATATTGGGCTTATGACATACTACCTAGAAATTGAAGTCAACCAAATAGATGTATTCACATGTAGTTATTCTAAAGAGATATTGAAGAAGTTTAAGATGGATAATAGCAAGCCCATAAATACTTATATAGACTGCGAAGTTAAGCTATCAAAGTATGTTAAATGAGAAAGAATTGGTCTAACACTTTTCAAGAGTTTAGTTGGAAGCTTACGATATTGAACATGCATAAGGCTTGATATTATCTATGTTGTTGAACTTATTAGTGATTATATGGAGACTCCAATTATCATTCACTTGAAGATCATTAAGAGAATCATATGCTATATCAAATATAAAATTAACTTCTATTTACTTAATAATCATATAATAATTTAAGGTATGATATAGTATTAGGGATTGAGTTGAAGACATTGATGATAAAAAGAGTACCACACGATTTATATTTTTTATAAGATACACATCTTTCATTTGGATGTCAAAGAAACAACCAATTGCTACCCTTTCTACTTGTGAAGTGGAGTATGTAGCTACTACCTTATGTGTTTGCCATGCAATTTATCTTCAAAACTTATTGAAGGAGTTAAATTTATCATAATAGAAAGTAACCAACAATCATATTAATAATATGTTTGTAATAATGCTAGCTAAAAATTTAGTCTTTCATGATAGAAGCTAGCACATTAATATATTGTATCATGAAATTACAAAAACCATTATGAAGAAAGACATGTAAGTGAAGAATGTAAAATCTCAAGATAAAATTTTAGATATATTTACTAAGCCACTCAAATGTAAAGATTTTATTAGGATGTGATGTTTACTTAGAGTGAAAAAATAAAATTTAAGAGGTGTTAAGTATTAAACTTGATTTAGCCCATTAAGTTTTTGGGCTTATAGTGATCCTTAATAATAATATAGAATTGTATTCTAGAGTGGTCTATTGGAAGAGTCTAAAATGACTATTAATTGTCATTTGTAATAAATAGTATGAAATAATTTTAGAGAGATATTTGTAATCATTAGATCAAATAATGTTGTCATAACCTTATGCAATAACTGCTTGTATAAATAGATGTGATGTCATTAAGTTTGTATCAAATAAGGAAAGCAAGAAACAAAATTAGTAGCCTCTCTCTTCAAATTTCTCCTCTCTTTAGTCTTTGTTTAGTTTTAAAAGTTTTCTCATTCCAACACTAAGCAGAGCAGTGAGAAAGTTTTTCTTGGTAGTGAAGCTTATTCTCTTTTTTTTTGAAACTCGTGCTTCTTCTTGGAGTATAAGTAGCTTGGATTGCTCATATGTTTCTCAAGAACCTAATATTGTGCTCTTGTCACTTCCTTCCATCGTGGTGTCATCTTATAGCTATAACAATGCAAGATGGAACTTGCTTGGTTGTCAAAATAAATGAATGAATGATTGAGTTACATGAGTATGGTGGAGGAACATGTCCTCATCATATTTCGATGATTCTTTATGATGTTTTCTATTAAACCATTTTATAACTGCACATAATTCCTAGTCATTCATCCGTTAAATGTTTTAGAGGTGAAGATGGACATGTCACAATTTAATGGGATTAAACTCCAAAGGTGGATGTTCGAAGAGGATCAATTTATATCTAATTATCATTTGTTTAACAAATAACTATTCTTTATCACTTTGGTGCATAGCAAAACTAGCTCTAAGTTGGTGTATGTGGATATATTTGAACAAATAACATAGTTTTTGGAAGACTTTTAAGGAAAATATGCTACATTATTAGTGTATAGCAAATTTGTTTGACATCATGCTTCTATTACATCACCATTAATGTTATTAACTCATGATAGGCTCTATTGGTCAGAGGAGGAATAAGTAACATTTAAGGAGTTGAAAAGGCAACAATAACACTACAAATGTGTTCTTTCTAAAATCACCCACCGAACATGAAGCACAATGGTGTTGTTATAATAATCATATCAATTGACCTATTATACACCAACTACTAAAAAAAGCATCCATATATGCACCCAAATTTACTATTATCATTGACATAGTGGGCTAATGGTGATAATATGTCTTGGATAATCAATCCACCATTCTGACTAAACAATGCAACATCTATGAATTAATGTAACAAATTATATAGATGTTGGAACAACACTAACTCTTATTGAATGTATAACCAAAATCACCTTTGGACAGAGTTTGAAACAGAGGTCGTGGTTCACTCAAAATATCCCAAGAATGTTTGGTTCATAGTCAAGCCTATTAGAACATACTATAACTGTATGGAACGATCTATATGACCGCACAACTGATTATACAACCTAAAAATCTATATTCTTAGATTTCATTTATTATACTTACCAAATTTAATATAACAAATTATGTAATGCCAAGGGAAGATCTAAAACTATAAATAGGGGATGACCTCTATGGGTTTGAGGATCTTTTTCTCTAATTCAAAGTATAAGGGTTAGATTCTCTTTGCATGCTCTCTCTCTCTCTCTCTCTCTCTCTCTCTCTCTCTTTTTTAACATTTTTTTCTCTATGCATTCTTTCTCTCTCCCTCTTGTTGTTTCTTGCTAGGTGATGTGAGACCACAAATAATTCTTGATTTAACACTCTTTAAGGTGCAATAAGTTTGTATTATTGTACAAACTAGAAAGGGAGCCCTTCATGAAGAAGCCAATAAAACAAAGAGATTTTCATCAATATAGAGTGCACATGGAGTTTCTTACGTACTATATGAACAAAATACATGAGCAAATTCTTATAGAGATCAAGGAGGCACTAGAACATTTCCCTAGAATTATACTCAAAGCAAAGATGTTGTTCGATTCATTAGGATCGGTGATAAGAAGATGATATTTGCCAACGGTGAGAGCTAGGAGAGCTCTATCATCTACACCAATAAAAGAAGAAGATGACGGTGATACTTACTACCTCGATATTGAAAATTCTTGAGATAAAGAAAGAAGAAGAAGAAGAAGAAGAAGCCACTAGAAAATGCTATCTTAAGAGAGATTGTGGATGCTGAGCCACAATGCCGAGCCACCTAAGAAATTCAAGATTCCATATTTGGAGTGTTATAAAGGGAGATCAGACCTCGTTGAGCATATTACCTCTTTTGAGTTTATAGTTTATCTATTGAGAATCAATGATGCACTAAGGTTATCATTTGTTCTTCATGGCTTTGAAGTAATCAACCTTGTGCTTGTTCAACAACCTCTTGCTTTGCTGACTTTAAGTGCATCTTCATAATGTAGTTTGTTAATGCTCAAAAGTTTAGTAAGAGTTTACATGTCTTACTATAGATTTTCCATGGTCCCATTGAATATCTAAGAAGTTTTATCACTCACTTCTAGTGACAGATGCTAGAAGTTCCAGATCTTGAGTCAGCGATGGCTCACAATGTACTCATTTAGAGCTTGTGAGAAGGTATTTTGTTGGTTTTGCAACACCAAAAATGCTGGTTGAGTTGTTTGAGTTAGCCAACATCCATATATTTGCTGAATAATACAACTCACTATCCAATACATTTAGAGTGAAGTATAGTAAGCAATATCACTCTTAGAAAAGATAGTTCAATAAATTCTCAAAATAAACTAGAAGTCACCCTGCGTGGAGAAATGATAGCAGAGATTTTGATATGCACTGAGTTAGTCCTTTCAAGTAGTGAACTTGATTTGATGATCGAAGAAGAGATTAAATAAAAGTATGAAGGTCACCATCTCCAACTCATCACCTACCCACCATGACTCTATTGCAAGTATCAATGTTCAAAATAATAAATATTTCAAGAGGCCTCCACTAATGATGGTTGACGATTGCCTGTATGATCCTAAAAATATTTCATTTATCATAGGGTTATGACCACAACATTAAAGAGTGTCGCTATTTTGAAGATCCCATTAAAGTTAAAAAGTTGATAGAATTCCTAACACTAGAAAAAAAATGTAAGGAGACAAGGGAAGGCACCTTTTGAGGAGAGAAGTAATAAATATGCTAGCATAGATGATTCATATTGTAGGAGTAATATCTACCATTCTCAGGGGAGATGGTTTAGAAGCTTCTCATTGAATTACCCTCAAACAACTTTTTTTGGGAGAGGTGAATTTGGCTAATTCATCCAATCCTTCGACAAATGGCCAACTATCCATCATCTTCATTGATGAGAACTTGTTAGTCAAGGATAATTTGTACAATGATGCTATCATGGTCATCTCACTAATTAAAAATTACCAAGATAGCAACATTCTAATAGATACTAAGAGACCTATGAAAATTCAGTTCAAGAGTGTCTATGAGAAGATGGGACTAAGAAACTCTCACTTAGTTCCCACCTTAAGATCATCTATGTTTTCTCTAAAAAGCATAAAGAAATCTGTAGATTTATTTCACTCTTTATGACTTGGGGAGAAGGAAAAAAATAATTGACTACAATGGAAGAATTTGTTGTGATAGATGCTCTAGCTACCTACAACACCATAGTCGGTTGTGCTTTGTTGAACACTTTTAATACATTCATTTCAACTTATCACATCTTTGTGAAGTTCTCAAGAGAAGAAGTAATCACAATTTATGATGACTTATTGCAATTAAGAGCTTAATACTTGAAGCTATCAATAATGTTTGAGAGGAGATATTGCATCTAGAAATGAGAAAGGTGAGTGACCTAGAAACTACATAGATAGTGGAAGTGGTTTCTATTAAAGCAATCAACACTGATAGAACCTTCAAAATTATTTTCATATTCATTGCTAAATTGAGAGGTGAGTTAAATTCAACCTTGAAGGAGTACAAAGATGTGCATGCTTATTTAGTAGAGGATATGTTAGACGTTGATTTGGATGTCACCTTTCATATGCTTAATGTTGATCCCAAAAGTCATGTTGATCAAGCAGAAGATATGACCAGTGGTGATTACTCTTGAAGAGCCAATTAAGGAAGAGGTGAAAAAATTGCTAAATGTAGTATTCATTTGAGAGTTATAGTACTTGGATTTCCTTACTAATGTCATCTTGGCATAGAATTCTAATGGCAAGTGGAGGGTGTGCATTGACTTCACCAACTTGAACTCCACTTATCTAAAGAATAATTATCCACTACCTTACATATACACTCTAGAATATTCGATAGTCAAATTCTCAGAGCTTCCTTGATGCTTTCTTAGGCAAGCACTAGATTAAGATGCATCTAACTAATTGTGAAAAAAATTGCATTTATTACTAGAGATGAAGTATATTTTCATAATGTAATACCTTTTAGGGTTAAAAATGCAGACACTCCTTATTAGTATCTCAAGGATATAATTTTTAAAAATAAAAAGGTCAAAATTTTAAAGTTTATATTAATGATTTATTAATTAAAAGTTATTGTTGAAGGAGTACATTGAAGACTTGAAAGAGACTTTCAACACATTGAGGTAATTCAATATGAAACTAAATTCACTCAAATGCACATTTAGAACTAGAACTGAAAAGTTCATGAGTAATCTATTAACTTTAAAGGGATTAAAGTAAATCTCAAG
Organism: Cymbidium sinense; assembly: GCA_021442155.1. Lineage (NCBI taxonomy): Eukaryota > Viridiplantae > Streptophyta > Magnoliopsida > Asparagales > Orchidaceae > Cymbidium > Cymbidium sinense. The sequence goes on along the minus strand of CM038227.1, from coordinate 66,449,609 downwards.
AAAATTAAAGTTATTATAGAGATGCCATCTAGGATGAGTCCCTAGCCCAAATCAATTTATTTTCAAGTATAGAGATCATTGTTTAGGTTTATTCAAGATTCCAAGAAACTAAAAACAACTCACCAAGACAAATGAATGCAAATAGACTTTCATATAGTTGAAGAATCTTTTGGCATCTCCACCTTTGTTGAAAAGCTCAGAACCAGGTGAAAAGTTGTTTATATACCTTTGTGTTGGAAATGAAGTAATAAGTTCAATCTTATTATGAGAAGAGAAGGTGAAGAAATACCATACTTATTATGTAATGAAAACCTTAAAGAAAACCAAACACAAGTATTTTATTATGGAGGATTTCACACTTGCATTGATTATTTTTGTGAGGAGGCTTTGGTCATTTTATCCAAGCACACTCAGTACAAGTCATCATAGATCATCCTTTAAAGCCAATTCATTTAAATCTAATCACTCAAGAAGATTACTTAAAGGGACATTTAAGCTCACTAAATTCAACAATTCTTACACACCTAAAATTGCTTTCAAAAATGCAAGTTACAGTTGATTTTCTAGTAGGCTTTTCAAAAATTATCTATGCTAAAGATAAAGAGATCTCTAAAAAAGAAATATTAACCTTGTTTGTTGATGTGGCATCCAACATTCAAGGAGTTCGGATCAAAATTGTACTCCACACTCTAGTTGGGATTTCCTTAAGCTACACAATTCAAATCTATTTTGGCATTACAAATAATCAAGTAGAGTACAAGGCTCTCATCACAGTCCCAATATTTTTGTAGGGCATATGAGTAAAGCACCTTCTCATCAAATTTGATTCTAAACTTATGGTGAATCAAGTGAATAGCCGATTTAAAATCGAGAGGAGATCATGCAAAAATATTCTTACAAGTTTAATTCAAAGATTGTGAAGTTTGAATATTTTCAAATTAAGCAAATTTCTAGAGAAAAAAATCAATTTACTAATCTTCTATCTAAATTGAAAAATATTGATGGATGGCCAATCCATAAATTAATTCACTCAACTATTGTAGAACTAAAAGTTGTGAAAGTAGATTTAGAAGAAAGTCAAGTTAGGTGGATCATTACAATAAATATCTTAAAATTGGTATTATATCTACCACCATCTTAGACCTACCAAGGTTCAAATTCAAATTGATGTAGTATTTACTCATTGATGGTGAGTTCTTTTGAAGACCAGTTTCATCCTTATATCTTCATTATGTGAAAAAGATGAAGTCATTCAAGTGCTAAATGAAGTTCATTCTAAAGAAAGTGGGGGAAGATGCTTAGCAAACTAAGTCCTAAAATAATGATATTTTTTTTACAAATTACATAAAGTTGCATAAGCATTCTCCAAACACTATGAACAATGTTAAAAACTTGCAATAATGTAGCTTCAATAATCACACAAGCTCCAACCCATCTCTAGCATGTGGCCTTTTGTTATGTGGGGGCATGGATCTTAGTCTATTTATACCTTCAAAAGGCTAGAAAAAGTACATGCTGGTGATGATCGACTATTTCACAAAGTTGATAAAAGCCAAAGTGATGGCCAAAATAACTATTGAAGTTATCACAACTTCATTTGATCAGAAATTATATGCATGCAGGTATGGGTTATCAACAATTATTTTTACTAACAATGATAATGAATTAGTAGATTAGAAGTAACGACCTTTTGCCAAATCCAAGGAGTTTACCTCAAGTTTGCTTCAGTCCACAATCCAAAGACAAATGATTAAGTAGAAGTAGTAAATAAATTGACCCCTCAATCTTCTTAAGAAGAAAGCAGAAGGTGCTAAAAGCAAATGGGCTAAAGTACTTTCATCAATATTATGGTTATTAAGGACTCCATCAACTACAACTAGGAAAACACACTTTGTCCTTTCTCATGAAGCAAAAGCAGTGCTTAGAGAGTAGTCATCACCTTGAATTTTAAAGAATCTGAGTTTAAATAATTGAACAAAGCTAATGGAGAAGGGATGTAGATCATTCTTGATTTGCTTGAAGAGCCATAGATTCAATCTTCTATGAAGCAAGATGAAGTCATAAGAAGAGTTGCCAAATATTACAATATAAATGTCAATGAAAAGCAATTCTAACTTGGCAACCTGGTTTTCAAAAAAGCTGACCTAGAATCTTGTAACTAAGCACTTGGAAAACGAGAACAAACATGGATGAAGCCATATATAATCAAGGAAAAAGTTAGAGCATAAGCATATAAGCTAATCACTGACATTATAAAGAGATTCAAAGAACATGAAGCAGAGATGACTTGAAGATAATCAATTCCTAAATTTTGCTTTTCTTATATATTTGAAATTGTAATGCTTAGGGAGCTCTCCCAGATGAGTTTACTCATTGTTATTTAGTGTAAATATCATAAAAGAAACTCGAATACATGCAGTTCTTGTTCAATCTTTAAATAAAATTTTCTTCATAAATAATAAAGATAAAATAGAATAAAATGAACCAAGCTTAAAAGTCATCATATTACTCCCTATTAAAAAGCTAAAACCTCCATGAGTTCTACAATAGCAGCCAAAGGTCCATAGGAGAAGGGCAATTAGCATTTAGCAAAGTCATTTCATTTTATTTTTTCTTTAAAAAATTATTGAAATGAAGAATGTTCGATGATTGTATTCATGCATAAAAAAAAGACTATAGAAGTTACATTGAATTAATAGAAAATAGCATTTAAAACTCTCCAATTAATGATTTGAATCTTCATGATCTATAAAAATATAGGATTTTAATTTAATGTCTACAATGATCGCTAAATAGATCTCACAATAGTTCTACTAATTTATTTGGACAATGAAGACAATTACAAAAGAGAAGTAACAATATAACTCAAGAAATTAAGTCAATTAAAAATACTATAAATTAAATTATTCAGCAAACTTACTTACGAAGCTACATGGAATTGATGAAATCTTCATCTAGTAGTCCATCAATCTTCATTATTAATTTTCTTAAGATTAAAAATCACTCCTCTTTAGGAGTGAGTTTATGAAGCTCTATCATCTCCTTTGAGAATGGTTGCAATTTGGTTGGTATGGGCCACTAGCTAGAATAGGTCGGGAAACAAAATTGGTTTTTTCATTTATGAACCTTGATCTCTAATTCAATGATGAATGTGGGTGGCAGAGAAGAATACCAATCCATTTCTATAAGCCTTAACAGTGAAGAGGAGGCAGAAAAATTTAGTGAATAGTGAATCTTTATATACCTCATATATAGAATCATCACCATCATGTTGGTAAATGAGTTCGACATTATTTACACCAAAATGACATAGAAATAGTTGAGGATGTCGATGAGCTCGACACAGAGTGAAAACCTTAAACTTGGCCTAAACTAGTGCTTGTAGTAGCACACTTCATTCTTAAAGATAGTATTCAACCTTCTTCTATCTTTGGTAAGCGAAGCTTGATGTCGCTATCAAAGATGTATTTGCTTTAAAGTTTCTTAGGCTCTATCTTGGACATCTTGGAAGTGCTAGGGAATGAGTTCTCAATGAAGGCAGTGCAATTGTTATTGAATATGAAAGCCATTGAAGGAAAAGTAAGAAGATTTGGAGGATAAAGAAGGATTAGTTTAACTCAAGAATAAAAAGTCAATAAGAAGAACTAAGAACTCTTGAGACTTAAAATTTTTTAAAAAGTGAAAGCAATCCAAGGTTCAAATAAAGTTAAAAAAAAGGGAATATAATAATTATAAAAATATATTTCTTTACATACCACAAAGTTCTTTTAATTTTAGTTCCAATATAAAAGAGAGAAAAAATATAAATTTTTTGTCAAAAAATACAAATATATTATTATTTTAATATTTAAATAGTTGTAAAGCAGCTCAATAATAGTTTACTATCAGTTCACAAATGACATGGATTATATTGTAAATAATGACCTTTGTCAAAAATAAAATCATAAAATTAGATAAACTTCAAACAAGGGTCATTAAAGTCATCATTTATTACTTTTCTTATTCTCAAGAAGTTGTTGAAGCACATACTTGCCACCCTTCATGAACCTACTCAAGTGAGTTATCTATAAGTTTCTCTGAAAGATTCATATGAGAAATCACCTTAGAGATTTGTTTTTCATCTCTCTTTGAAGATTCTTCATCACAACCAAAAAACTCTTGATTTTGGAAAACTATTCTTGTAATTTAATCTTGTTCATTTTAGTGTTGAGTTTAATTTTCATTCCTCCTCAGTGAGTTCATTTTTTTTTATCTTTTTCAGCTCATTTTTCTTATCTAGTTGAGACATTTTAGAAGTTATTGTCACTTCTTGTAGTGGTGACATTGGAGTTGCTTGGACCTCCTTGATTTATACTATTAGGAGAGTAGCCATACTTTTTTTTTTCAAAGCAATGAGAACATCTTAAGGAGGCACATCTACAAGTAAAAATATATCATACTTAGTGAGAATATGCAACCTCCCTCTACATTCATATATTTAGCTAGCGAGTTTGTCGCCTCCACAATGAGCTCAATAGAAGGCTGAATGACTTCCTCTAAAGTTGCCATAGTTTGTTCATCCACTAGTGGTACAAATTCAAGAGAAACTAGAAGAGAAGCACTATGATAGAAGCACTACTCTTCAAGATCACTGTTGTTGAAGTGCATTGCAGTATATTAGATACAATTCTCTTAAAAGTTTTTTAAATTTTTTTACTATGTTTACAAATTTTTTTTTTGAATACTAACTTTATTTTCAGACCTTAATATAATATTTTTTGAGATATACTGGGCACTCAACCTTTTGATCATATCTCCCATTAAAAGTGTTGAAGTTGATGTCATTTCCTTCAAGCTCACCAAAGCTTCAACTATAATGAGAAGCTTGGCTACAACTTCATAGACTTTGGAGACCTCTAGGATTCTAGCAATAGAGAGTGAAGAAGATGTTCCCTCTTGGGGAGCCCTTATCTTCTTTTTCATCATCTCTATACTCTTTTCTCTCTTAAACATGGGGAAGATAAGGGTGTCTAAATCTTTATTCAAAACATCAAGTTAATTTGATGTAATCATCTCCATTTCTAGCAAGAGGCCATGTGGGAAAAGAAGAAAAAAAATGGAAAGATGTCAATGGAAATGATGATCCAAAGTTTCCAATATCTCTCATGTATATAAAGCATTGATGAACATGAAGCTCTAGATTCAAAGAACATATATACGTCTTTATCAAGATAAGATCTATCCAATCATGTTTTGAATTTAATATATTTTATTTTGTTATTTTTTTCATAGTGTCACTATCAAAGGAATAAGTATAATCAAAGAACTACATATGTACAACCAAATCACCCTTGAATTGGTTTGAAATAGAGGTCATGGTTCAAAAATTTCCAAGATTGTTCAATTCAGAGTCAATCCAAATAGAACTTATTATAATTGTATGGAACAATCTACATGAATGTGCAACTAACTATTCAACCTCTATGTTCTTGGTTATTGTAATAACCAAATCTGATCCCACTTTATGAGCATCATTTAGACATCTTATTTCATCTCGGTGGCACTACACTAAACCATTGAAATTCATGTCACCAAGATTTAGATGAGTAAAAAAGTTGTAAATAATAGTTTAAATAATATCTCAGAAGTTTTGTGATGTATTTTTTCTTCTTGAATAAGTAAAATTTCTTTCATGGGTTAAATTTTTTTCATATAATATATCAAAACATTTTGCTACGTGCATGACTCATTCTATGTGATTTATGATAGATTATCACCTACCATTATTCCTTATGAAGCTATAACCTCAAAAATCAAAGTAGTAGATGCCATATTAAAGAAAAGGGAGTTGAGATGATACCTCACAATGATTTGCAAACAACATATAATAAAATGAAGCAAATGGTTGCGGGGGTGGGGGGTGGGCGGGGAATAAGTGTTATAATTTGTTATAACTGATTTAGTTTTAGTCATGTTTCAACCATATAGACATATGTCCATCCTTATCATCACCAACTCAATTTAATAATAGTTAGATATTATTAAACAACACTCATTAAGTCAATGGTTCTTCAGGTGTGGTATTTTAATTTGAAGTCATTGTGGACGCCACACAGATCTTAGGGGGCACTTATTGAAGTGATCGGGTACTCCATTGGGGTATGATGTACCATCTTGAAAGATGAAAATATCATCCTATAATGGACATGAGCACCTAATAAGGACTCCTAAGGCAGATGGGTCTTCGTATATACCAGAGATCTTTTCCCTATTTTACATGGAAAATTAAAGTATGGTTTAGTTTATGCCGGGTTCTTTAGTTACCTATGAAAGCAAGCCTACATAGTTAACTACATTCTAGGGAGTGCGAACTTCCTAAGAAAACTCTCAATTAAAGTAGTCAATAAATATCTATAAAGATTTCAAAGTTAGACTATCAAAAATTGGGTATTTTTAGAAATCAAGTGGAAAGGTTCAATTTGGAAGACTTATTTTTGGATTCCAAATGAAGATAAGTAGGTAGCAGTCACAATACTAGGAAGCCTAGTGAGCACTCCAATTTATCCTACAGTGAGGCTTTATATCTTTGAAGGAAAAGATTTATCTTAATTTAAGTTGAAATTTTATTCAAATGTTATGGCTTATAGGCCATCAACAAAATATTGTGGAAATGCCTAAGAGGTGAAGACTTATGTTCATAGCCCGAAGAAAATAAGCAACCACAGATCCTAAATTTAGGATTCTTTAGCACAATCTAAAAGCACGACCTAAGTCTAAGCAGAAAATAGGACATAGTGGCTTACCTTTACAAGAGAGGGCAAACCCATCCCAACTCTTCTAGGCTTATAACCACCTCGTGTTGCCTCCAGGTAACACTCATATGCTTCAAAACCATGTAGGTCGACCTTATATTTATGCAAGGTAACTAGGCTATTATTTAATTAAGAAGGGAAACTAGAGTCCTAAACTCACTACCTAAGAGACTAGATCATGACTGACATGAAGACATGAGTTAGACTAAATGCAAAATTTTACAAATTTTTATATCATTTTGACACATTCATTTGGGCAAAGGCTTAGGATAATTATACCTAAATGCATGATGAAATATATTGATTGGTTAAATCAGCGGGAGGAGGTGTCCTCCATTACAATGGATTCCCTCATAGGGCAAACATTCCTCTATTGTGCAAGAGTGGAGACCTTCCCTATTCAAGAATGAAATAATATGTTATGCATGATGTTAGAACATTCAACATTCAGCTAAGTGGTTGCCAATTCTTTTAATTATTTTGATTATAGCCTAAGCTTTAAAGTGAGGTTATGAGTTATTTTAAAATTTAATTATGAGTTATTAATGGGTGTAGAATAATTAATTTTATCCTAAACAGCCTATCGCATCCAGGCCACACATTCAAACATCAATCTTAAAAAACCTATGAAGAACATGCAATTTTTATTGCACAAATTAAACAAAATAATTAAACATTTATAGATTATCGTAAAAGAATAAGAGGCCAGTGCAACCGGGTACCGCCGTATACCCCAAAAAGGAGAAAAATTGGGTAACTGAGCTATATCCTTATACAAACTGGATTACAATAAAATTTTACAATTATAATTGAAGTAAAATGCTATGGGAGTCTTCATTCTTCATTCTTCTTTCTTTCTTTTGATTTGATTTTGTTCCAAGGATTCACAAGACTTTGCCTTCTAGCCACTGGTCATCTTAAACCCCGTAGCACTAAGCCTAATCCCTATTACAAAAATTACATTTCTATGGAAAGTAAAATCTAACTATACATGCAAAATAGATGTTAGCTAAATCAACCATACTAACCCAAGTAGTTATATTCCATAATTTAGACTTAACACCCTGTACATGGGTAACCAAGCCCATCTATCCTAATGTGGATTATGTAATGGGGTATAAGTGACCTGGAAGTAAAAGCATTTATATTTATGATTACAATGGTCCCTTTAGTACAATTCCCTTGTAAAGAATAATATTAGGCTAACAATGACCTAACATCCAGTCTACGCATAATAATCTTAACATCTAGTCTAAAATATTACATCATAAAATAAAACACAATATCACAACATACACTATCCTAACTTAGAGCTAGAAGTGGTGACTTAGTATTCTAAAGTGTGTGCTTAGGCTTAGTATGGTATGCCTTAGTTAGGCACTAGAATTCTAATTATCTAAGTTTGAAATTATTTAATTTTAACATGAAGGGTGGTTTCATTCCAAGTTATTAAGAGAATTGGTGGATTTTAATTTGCATTTTGCTTTGTTTCATTTGATATTCACTTAACATCTAAGTACTCTAAAGAGAAGAAAGAGGCTTAACCCTTTCATCCCTATCGTAGGTTATTTTCTAAAGGCATGTTGTTAGGACTTAATTTCTTTTAGTGAATTATTTATTAAATGTTTTATTAATCCTAAGTTTGGGTTAATCTTAAAGAACCTTATTCAAACATGAAAGGCATCTTAAGATTAATGAAATTGAATTACTAACACATGAATGACGTTATATTATTCCTTTTTATCATCAATAGCATGCATGTGATTTAGAACTTAACATACCAATACATGCAATGCATTTTTAGCACACTTAAATGACTGTGAATGAATATATTTTGGTGGAAAAAAGGAATTCAATTCCTTAGCTAAGTACACATACATATGTATTAAAGATTTAAGCAAGCACGTGCCGTTGTTTAAACTAGGGAAGTGAGATAATCTAAGACCTCCTTTAGGCTACCTTAAGCCTCGTATTTCTGAGATGTCTAGACTATATACTTGCTTTCTTAAATACATATGAATGTATGCACAAACATGAGATTGAAAATCATGCAAAAGGTTGTATGTTAACAAATTTATTTATTCATGTAAAGTAAAGATTTATCCAAATTCTAAGGTATGTAAACATATGAATGAAATTAAGTAAGTATGTGCCATTATTAACCAGAGAAGTGAGGTAATATAAGACCATCTTAGGGATACTTAAAGCCTCGTATTCCCGGGATGTCGAGACTATATACTTACTAACATTCAAATACATATAAATATACACATGAATAAAAAAAATAAAATAATACTTTAACATGTCTAAGCTATAAATAAATGTAAATCATATAAAATATTCATAACCAACATCAATTTAAATTTTCATTATTAATTTATAATTTTAAAAATAATTTTGAAATTTAGTAGTGATAATTGCCACACATACAATAGAATTAATCCAACACATGCAACTTACACATATATAATTATATTCATTTGATTTTTTTATTTGAAAAATATGAATGCATGATATTGAATGGCATACAAATTTACAATGATTGAAAAGAAATTGTTAAACATTTCCACATAATACATTCAATCATATTAATTTCTAAGGACAATCAAGTTGAATAAAATCATTCAAGGTTAACCAAAGTTTCTTATGAAATTTGATTTTGTGTTTGGATTACTAAACTTAAATAGGAGAAATAGCATTTGCTGTTTTGCCCCATCCCATGTGAGTGATTTAATGTGTTTAAGGAAAACATTATTACATGATTTTTATGGATTAATTAAGCTTAAACCATTAAGTAATTCATTTAATTTCCCTTTCCTAAGTCTCTTTAATTTATTTAATCATTTAACCAGGAGCCTCCAATGATATGCAAATGAGAAATTGAAATTTGCAATGCTCCTAACAAGACCTAATGATATTAGGCTCATGATTAAATATTAATTAGATTAAAGAGGGATGCAATTAAGTACTTTTATGGTTTTCCCATACTCATGGGTTAAACATATGTCCCTTAAGGGTCTTTATGTTATTAAACAAATAAAGAGGAACCCACAAATTTAAATTAAGTTATCTGATCTAATTATCATTTCAATTTGATTTAATTCATCATTAATTCAATTAATTAATCATTAATTAAATCATAAGTTAATTAGCCTTCTTAAATGAAATGGATTTAGAGAAATAATTAGGAAATATGTCTTAATCATTCCCCTTCATCAATTCACTGTTAATAGTGATTAATGGAGTTTAATTAATTTTTTTTACTATTTGGCATTTTAATAATTATTAAATTACTTAAAGAAGGTAATTAAGATTTGAATTTCAAATTCTCTTAAAAAATTATGGAAGGCATAGGACATCCCAAGGAATCAACACATCCAATTTGAGATCAATTGACCAAGTAATTAAAGCTTAATTAAGATAACTAAGAAAAACTCCAAATCCTAATTAAGCACTGTTCACCGTTCAAACATTAGGGATTTTATTTTTATTAAATTCTCTTATGTTTACCCTTTTTAAAACTAGTTTAGTCATATTTTAAAATTTTTATACAATTAGTTATGATTTTTTAATGTTTTGAGCCGTCTGCGCCATGTGGGAACTGACGTGGCACAATGGGATAGGCTATTTAAAATCTACATTGCGATGGCGGATGTGGTTTTGTCCCCGCCATCCGATATTTGATCGGATGACGGAGATTAATCCCGTGATATCTAAAGGATTAAATCAAATTTTCTATTGGTTTAACTCACAACCATCCATTCTAATCACACAGAATGGATGGTGGATGACCCTTCGTCCCCTAAGCGCCAAAAGATGGACATCATCCACCTTTCATCATTCGATTCGAGCTCACCAGAGCTTATGAGGTGTCGGGATCGACTCTAAAATGTTTGAGGAAGAGATCTAAGAAGATTCTATGATGAAAACCACATGAAATTGCAAAATCTTTCACAAGAGATCAACACCTATGGGATTTTTTATGGTTTACCGGAATTTACCTTGCCGGAGCTCAAGATCTATGATCCAACGACTAAGGTAGCTTCGTCTTGAAGAGGCGAAGCCTTATTGAGAAGCTTTTCAGTTGCCTCCCCATCGATGTCTATGTGGACCAAACACCACCGCGACAGCCGCAGGAGTTTATCTATGAGTGATCTCCGGTGCTTGAATCAACCGAGATCGATTTGTTTCGACTTGCCAGAGCTTGGGGAAGGTATGAGAGAAGTAATTGAAGTTGGTGCAGTTTGAGTGAGGTTGGATGGATAGAGGGCTCAGGTTCAAATGGAGCTTGGTGTCGCCAATGATGGGGTGCACTTAGGGATTGAGGAAGGTTCTAGGACTACTCGAAATCACTTAGAGAACCTCCCTGCCAAGTTTGGATCAATGGGGATGAGTATACCCTCTTCCCCAAGTGAACCAAGGGCTGAGATTGGCTCAACATTTAGTAGTCATCCGACTGGGGTAGGTGGCTGGAGATGGTAGTGTACTGCTGAGGTGGAGGGTCTTGGAAGGCTGAGGGAGCTGCAAGAGCTGGCAAGCTGTGTACCTCCTTCCCCAAGTGAACCAATTGTGGGCTAAGGGTAAGCTCACCCTCTCATGACCCAAGGCTGAACCCAACAAGCTTAGGTTAGGTTGGGTCAATGGTCCAAGTGTCCAAAATGAGCTAAGGGTGGCTGCCAAGGGTTGATGAGCAGGTAGATAAGGATTTTGTCCCATTTAAGTGGGATGGTTCATGGGTTTTGACCCAAATCGGGTTCACCATGGGTTGGACCCATTTGGGCTGACCCATGGTGACCCATGAATGAGTCATGCCAAGTTTGGTTGGGTTTGGATTTAGTTTGAATGGGTTTGGCTCAATTTGACCCATATGGGTTAAATGGGGTTCAATTGGGTTAGCTTTACCGATTGGTCAGATTGGGTCAAATCGATGGTTTGGGCAAGTTTATTTGATCATTTGGAGTGTATTGGTGTCATTGGTTTGATTTAATTTGAAGTGGATTTGGATTTGGCTCACTTGGGTTCATATGAGTCAAATGGGCTAAGTTGATCAATTTGATCAAATTAGCCAAATTGGCTTGAGTGGATAGTTGGTTTAGGTTCAATTGATGATTTAAGAATGATTGTAGTGTTGATTTGAATTGATTTGGATTTGGGAATGATTTAGTTCAATTTGACCCTTTAGGTCAAATTGAGCTAAATGGGTCAACTAGGTTGGTTTGACCAAATTGGGTTCAATTGAAGGTTGGATCATATTCAATAATCAATTTGTGACTGATTAGAGACATTGGTTTCAATCAATTGAGTTTAGGATTTGATTTGGCTCGATTTGGCCATTTAGGTCAAATTGGGTCAACTTAGGTCAAGAGGCCAAGTTGGTTTGATTTGAATCAATTGGTGGTTGGGTGTCATTGATTTCAATTAATTTAATTTGGAATGAGATTTTGTTCATTTTGGATCATGGGTTAATTGGATCAACTTGGATCAAGTGATCTAATTGGCTTAGTTTGACCCAATTGATTACAATTAAACAATCAAGGATGACCAACAATCATTGTAGAAGAGATTGGATGGGTTGATTCAATCCAATTTGGGTTAGATTGAATTTTGAGTAAATTTGGTCATTTAGGCCACTTTGGGTCAAGTGGACCAAATGGGTTGATTGGGTTGAATTGGATTGAATTGAATGTTGAGAAGAGTTCAATGATGGATTTAGAGTTGATTGATGGTTTAGATTGCAATTGATTTAGGTTTGATTAAATTTTGGCTAATTTGGGACTTTTGGGTCAAATGAGCCAACTTGGGTTGATTGATTTGATTGTAAGAATTGGGAGGGTTTGGAATAGAGTATTGAATGGTTGGAGTGCTTTTGTGAAAATCAATTAGATTTGGTTTCAATTGGATGGGCTTGGGTTGGATCCATAGGATGATGGTGGAATTGATTTAAAATAAGAGTTAAATTGATTTGGCTTGGAGCTTGGATATAAAATGAAATCCAACTGAGGTTGGTTGGCTTGGGGTTGGTTTTGGATGAGTGTACAGGCATGGGTTTTGGTTTAGGCCCTAGGGTGTAACCTAAGCTAGGGGTATGCCTTCTTAAGTCTCTCAGCTTGGATTTAGTGTTCCCTTATCACTAGAAGTGTCTTATTACTAGGAAAATCCTAGTGCTTAGAAGATTCCTTAGTCTAAGGAAGGATGGATCCTCACTCCAAAAGTGGTCAACATCAGATAACATAATTATTAATTTAGTAGAAAGATTATTACTAGAGAAGTTTTCATGGATTGTTCTAATATATTTATGATCTTCATACCCAAGTTGACTATAAGGGCAAAGAATCTTAATAGAGAAAGAAATTTTTTTAAAATATCATAGATCATGAAAAGTTAAAGATTTGTAGATAAGAAAGTAGCCCAAATAAGAACACTATTAGAAAAATCATCTAAATTTAGTTAGAGAAGTACTTAAGATAAAGTATATTAATGATCATTTATGTGATACATGTTGGTTAAGAAAAAAAGAGAGTTAAATCATCTTTTAATAACCTTAAAATTATTATCACTTATAGACCCTTAGGCGACATGTAGACTTATTTAGATTGATCTACACCATGCATTTAGTATGCAAGTCATATTAGTTTGTGATAGAAGATGAATACACTATATTTACTTCAGTTAAAATATTTAGAATATATGGAGTAACTCATCTAAGAAATTTAAAATATTTGCTTATTTGATTCAAATACAATTGGCTATCTAATCTTCATTATTCTTATTAACCATGTGAAAGAATTTAAAAAAGAATGATTTAATACTTTTATAGAGAGATAAGAATTACACATAATTTTTATGCAACTAAAACTCTGCCATAAAATGCAATCACTAAATGAAATAATATATCCTTATTTAAGGCATCCCGAATTGAGAATGCCCAAACTATTTAAATTTTTTTGGGCAAAGACAATAAATATTACTTGCTATATCTTAAAAAGAGTGAATACCCACCTATGTTGAATAGAGTACCTTATGAATTACATAAAGATGAGGCACCAAAATTATCATATTTTTATGTATTTGGATCTAAGTGTTTGGTACTGAATAACCAAAAAAAAAAAAAAAAAAAAAAAAGAGAAGAAATGTCTTATGTAAAATCTAATGAAATAATATTTTTGAGATACTCTTATATTGAAAAATCATTAAATAAATTCAATAAAACATCCATGTTTATAGAAAAATTAATACATATTTTATTTGATGAGTCTCATACCAAATATTAGATCAAGAAAAGCGATATAGATTGGAAGTCACATCATGTATGAAAAATTTTGAGTTAAAAGATACAAAAAAAATAAAATTACTTTTTAGAGAATATTAACAAGCATCTAGTCACCTTAAAGACTAGATTATTAGAGACCCCTATATATGGTAAGAACTAGCAATAGAGTTAAGCACGAAGTAAATCACACCGCATTTATCTCTTTGATTAAGCACCAAAATTTAGAAAGCTTTATTTGAGATGTTTTATGTTGTGGCCATGTAAGATGAACTGAACAAATTTATTAAAAATAATGTGTGGGAGTAGTGCTATAGAATATGAGTGATATTTTACTATAAATCTATTAAGAAATATTTTTAATTATGTGATAAAATCAAGCTATCATCAACATCCAAAATTAGACAAAATTTTATTGTTATCATTATCACCATGAACATGATGAAGAAGTTTAGTATCATCTTTCTTATTTTAAGATGAAAGAATTAAGTTTATATCACTAGCATCCTAACATGGAAAGCAATAACTTTACTGTTGCCATCCAAAACAAAAGAAATATTTTTACTTTTCTTAATCTTCATCAAGTTGGAGGTAAACAATATAAATTTTAATCACAATGCATTAATATGAGATTAATCACTTTCTAAATGAACTTGGATGCAATATAGAAGAAAAGAGCATGGAAATATTGTCCACTGCTCTTTTCCTTCTTTTATGGCTATAATGCAAGGATGAAAGGTTGAGATATTTTATTCACTAAAGAAATCAACTAATCAAATAATGAAGTTAAGTGCACATATTGATTAATAAGAAGGCTATTCATTACATAAAATTTATGTAATTATTATTTTCATGGAGTCATAATAGTGATGTTATAAATATGTAATAGATTTATAATAGAAAGTTTGCTGAGTTATGATAGAAAACATATAACTTGATGGTTCTCTTTTTCTTGGAGTCTTTGGTGAGTATTTTATTAAAATTATCTTTGAATTTCTTATATTATTCCTATAAGCATATCCATACTTTTTTTCTATTCTTATGATCTTTATGCTATCATGGGTTATCCTCTTTCCATTTACATTATTTGGTATGAGAACTAAAAAAAATGAAATTAAAGTGTATACTATGGAATGTTTGGCATCTTCTATTTTTCATTGTAATAATATTTATATTTTTATCGTATTTTTGGACTCTTCCAATTAAACTTTCTCTTCATGAACTTTAAATATCTTTTTAATCAAATTTATTAGGAGTTTTAAGTTTGGTGGTCATTTTATATTAATTCTTCATCGAGTGTTAAACAACTATAATATATTATCGGAAGAATATGTTTTTATTTCTTATGGTGTGCTAAGAGTTGTTCTTGGCCCCTCTCAAAATATTTAGTTTTTTTATTTTGTTTAACACTATAAGAATTTTAGAACTATGTTACTAACAAGTGTTGAATCTTCGGTGGGATCTGAACCTTTTTATGATTTTACTTGGAATGAATGATTTGTATGTCTTGTATCGAGTTCAAGGGTAATTATCTTTTTTTTAATCTTATTTTTGGTTATTATTTCTTTCATTTGTTTTCTCTTTTCTTTAATCATTTAAGGAATAATATTTTCAGTTACAATCAAATTTATTTAACTTTAAGGTGTATGGTTCCTAAAAAAAGAATGTAAGAATAATTATTTTATATAAATCTAGTAATAAAAGTAATTTTCTTTATAAAATGAAATCAAGCTATCGTCAACATGAAGGAATGACATTGATATTATTATCATTATAAACATGATGAAAAAGTTAAGTTTTATCATCATTACTATTGGAAGATATAAGTATTAAGTTATGTCACCATCATCTAAAATTGAAAAGTAATGATTTTATTATTACCATCAAAACAAAGGGTGAAATATTTTGGTATTTTCATTTTCAATAAATTTAGAGAAATCAATAAAGATTATCACCATGAAGGCATTAATATGAGATTAATCACATTTCAAATGGGCTTGGATAAACCTAAAAAAGCAACATAAAAGTTTGTCCACCAATCTCTCTCTTCTTTCCTCTATAACTATACTGCATGGATACAAGGTTGGGAAATTTCATTTAATCAAGCAATTAACTAATAAAATAATAAAATAATGAGTATATAATTTAATGAGATGGTCATCTCTTACTTGGAATTTATGTAATAAATTTTTATTAAATTATAATTGAGATGCTATAAATACGAAATAAATATAAAGTAAAAAAATGTTATTGAGTTATGTTGGAGTGTTACTTATATGCAATATGGAAGGTAAAACTTGGTTTTTCTCCTCTTCATAAAACTTTGTTGAGACTTCCATCAAAACTATCTTTATAATCTTTTATATAATTATTATGAATAACATTCATTCTCTTATTTATTTAGGTCTACTTTATGCTATCTTGAGTAGCCAATCCTTCATCTACATTAGTTAATAATAATATTCTTTAATCAAAGTGTTATGAAAACAAAATGGGCATTTAGAATCAAGTTGAATGAGTTTATATTAATTAATAGAAAATGAATAATCAATTAAAGAATATATAAAAAGTGTTTGCACTAGTAGCCTATCTAAAAGCCATTAGATTACTGATAGCCTTTGCATATTTTATGAATTTAAATTATATCAAATATATGTTAAAATTTCCTTTATTAGAAGGTTATAATGGATAATTTGTGTGGAGAAGTGACTTGAGTTTAAAAGCTCAATATCTTAATTATGTTTACAACAAGCAACTAAGGCGTTGGATGATAGACTCAGCATATTTTGTTTAAAGATGGATAAATTATGAGACTATCAAACTAGTTTGTTCATCATAAAATTTAGGTTTAACATGTAGTTCATTTAAATATATGTTTATGATATGCTATTTTGAGCTTTAAATGACTTCATGTTTCAAGAATTTTCACAAATAATTAGTCAAAAATTTACGATGAGTATGATATGATGGAGTGCTCACATGCTTTTTAAGCTTAAAAGTAAAAAGACAATAAAAGTGGAAAAGTTTTTTTTGCCAAACCAAGTATATATAAGGAATCAATATAAATTTTAATACGGAATATTATAATAGTGCTAATACTACATGAACCAAAATCCTAGAGGCAAGTTTATATACACAACTTTTAAGGTATGGTTGGATTTTTCTTATATCTTATGATAAGCAAACCTAACATTATGATTAACAAATTCAATTAAATCACATATAAATGGTAGCAATGCATATTTTTATGCATTTAATTTGGTAATCCTACATTAAGGATTTAGTTTCCTAGGAATAACATGACATTTGAGCTTATTAGATATTTTAACTGTAATTTTATTTGATCTAAGGTTTATAAAAATGCACATATATGATATATTAGCTCATAGAACACTCCTTAATATCATGAACAAGTAAAAAATTGTACTCAATTTCTCTATCAACTATTGAGGTTGAATGCTTAATAGTAAGTACTTGTGTCACTCAAGTCTTATGGCTAAATAACTAAGCTACTTGATTTCAAAATTTTAATGGAGAAGATACCTATCATGAGAAATAACATGAGTTATATAGGTTTAACAATCAATTTTATTTATCATTCCAAAGTTTAAATGCATTAATATTTACTATCACTTTATCCTAGTTTATGTGTCCAAAGGAGATGTGGAAATTCAGTTTATTGACACTAATAATGTGTGTGTGTGTATATATATATATATGGATTGAGTTTGGGTTGAAGTTCAAAATTGTGTTTGTGAGAAGGTGTGAGAAGAATTTTATGATGGGGTGTAATTAGCCTCTTTTTAGAAGGCTTTACATAAAAAAAAAAAAAAAACTTGATTGTTTTTTCATTTTGATTGAATACTTAAGTATATTCATGGCCATAATGGATCACATTTAAGTCATAAAGTCATGTCTTCCTAATAGGATATATGTTATTTCTATTGGAAGAATATCACACCAAATTTATCATTATAGCTACCTATTTTAATTGGAACAAGACATCTATTAGTGATAGGTAGGGATGTGTGATTTACACAACTAACTTGGAATTGTTTTGGGTGAGGTTCCATTGTAAGGTTGGTTTTAGTGATAGCATGGGTTGATATGACATTCATAGCACTACCTCCATCTATTACTAGCTTACACCTCTTCTCCTGACATTGAATATACATCGAGTAAATATTTCTCATTCTCCAATATTCTTCTTCTCTAGAAGCAGTCATACACCTTCATTGGATTATCTCTTCAATATTGGATTATCTATATTTGGATCTACTTCTTCATCAGATAAGGGTGTATCATCATATTTCTTCTCAATATCCTCTTATTATTTTAAATCTTTCAATTCATTTAAGAACATGATTTTTTTCCCTACATTGATTTTACATATAACCCTTTTTATGACAATTAATGCAAACTATCTCTTTCACATTTTTAGTAGTCTTACTGGGGTTTATTTTAGAAGGGTTGTTTAATGCAAAAGGATTAAGTTTAGCGATATATTTTTGAGATTGTGATTGAGGTTAATATTTAGAAGTTATTTGAGCCATCATTTTAGATATGGATGCAACTTTTTTATGCTTTTCTAGGAGCAAAGCATGATGAAAGACATCCTTTAAAGTTTGTAGATCATGAAGCTCTACTTCATTTCTAATATCTCTTCTTAATCCAATGAAAAATTTGTTAGATATTTGCCACTCTTATCAATGCCTTGTCTTCAAGCTATTAAGTCCTCAAATGTGTTAATATACTTTACTACTGACATGGTTTCTTGCTTAAGAGTAGTCGATTATTCATTGAGTCTTTTATCATAATTTCTAGGATAGTATTTTGTCTTTAAGATTTCATTCATTTTTACCCATGTCATGAGGTTTCTATTGCATCTTTCTTCTTTAGCTAAAATATTATTTCAATAGACCTTCGCATGACCTACTAGTTTCATTTTAGCAAATATTGTTCATTGGTAATCATCCATATGGTACCAATCAAAGAAGTCATCCATTTGGATGAGCCAATCTAAAACATTTATTGGGATCATGAACATCGTCATACATTGGGGCTTCTATTTTAACTTATTTTATAGTCATGGACCCTAAGATGGTTTTGTTTAAAGTGATTCCTTAGGTTTTTTCTTCTCACATGATACTCATCTGTAGGATGTTCAATGTTTTCCTCTCTTACAGGCTCTAAGTCATTTGGATAGGGTATAGTTGATGGGGTTTGAATTTTAGTACTCAAGGTTTGAATTTGAGTGGTGAGATTCATGAGTAGGACTTCTACCCTAGTGAATTTCTCTTTACTTCTCATGGAAATATCATCTACTCTTCTACTTAAGTCCTTTAATTAGTATAAACTAATAGATTTAAGTGGCATGATGTAAACACAAAGATGGAATATGATACTTCAAATGATGATTTTAAATATGCAAAAAGGTGAACTAAACTTAACACACAAAATGAGATGTACAAATCCTAAAATTATAGCCTTTAATAAACACAAATGAACACTTGGATACTACAAAACATTTAGCACACTTTAATCAAAAATAAATATTAAATAATTAAGGATTTGATTTTTATTTTTTATGTAAGGTTAGTATCTAGATAGGATATTTAGTGAAAACACCCTTACTCAAGCTATTACTCAAGTATGATATCTTGAAGTTTGGTTAAGTAGAGAAAGGTTAGGCTTTATAAGTGGAGAGAACTAGTTGATAGTAACAAAACATTCACAAAATTTCCTTCCACATGAAATTAGCATGCATTCCTAAGCGAAATCACTAATTCTGTAAAGAAAATTACTCAAAATTCAAAATATAGAACTAACCTTCTTGGATTTGATATAAATTATCTGCGAGCACTTTCTCCACGCCTCCAAACCTTGAGCTCTAATACCAAAATTGATTGAGGCGAAGATAGTAGTGGATGGATGAAGAAAGAGATACTCCAATGTTTTTCTACTCACCAATGTATAAGAATTCTGAAGTTATTTGACTCACCAAAGTAGAACTGCAATGAAGGATCACCGAATCCCTCAGATGGTTCACCTCAAAGCTCCAACCAAGAGTGTTTTCACTCAAATATCACACACAAAAATCCCAAAGTCCTTCATTAGCTTGGAAATAGAGTTTAAATAGGTACAATAATCTAAGGGATGAGTCCCTTGGGGAGAAAGCCAACAAAATTTTTTAAAAAATCAAAATTATCGTTCTGTAGCACTGTGGTGCCATGATTTAGCATCGTAGCATCACAGTCCAATGCTGAGGTGCTATAAACCAAGCACCAAGGAGCCAGCTTCTCGGTTCTTACACACTAAAATCTACAGAGTACAGCATTGAGAAGCCAAAAAGGCAACACCGAGGCACCATACCAACACTTATAAAATTAAATATATAAACTCATATATTTTCAACCACTAATTAAATACAACACTTACACAAAATTAAATATAACCATTACTACATCATGCAACACATGAAACATAAATCCACCTATAAAGTCTACTAAAAGTTCTCTTGAGTTCATGGTTTAGCTTGTGACATAGTGATAGGTCATTATTTCCATTGTTGTGTGTTGAGCCCATTTTTAGAATGAGATCTCAACATCTCTATCTTAGACATAGGACTCCTCTTAGACACTAAGAGTTTCTTAGTCTAAAGACACTTCTAGTGATTAGGTGAACACTCAACCTAACCCTAGAGACTTAAAAGAGTTAGCCATAGGAATAGGTCATGCCTTAGGGGTGTTAGGAAAACTTGCCTACCCTATAGCTTGCACCAAATCCTCACTTCCTTCCTTCAAGTCAAATTTCAAAACTCAAATCAACTCCAAATCCATACCAACTTCAAACTCAAATCAATTCCAACTTAAATGATTTTCTCAAACTCAAATAAACTCCAATTCTAAATCAAACCTTAAATCAATTCTAGCTTAATTGATTTTTCTTAAATTTAAATCATGATTCAATTCCAAAGGATTTAAATCCATGATCAATTCCAAATCCAAAAATATTTCTTAAGCCATTTTGATTTCATCTTATGGACTTAGCCTAAATCAAATCCAAATCACTCCAAATTCAAAAGATTTTCTCATAAACCATTTATATTCTCATTTATATTCATAAATATAAATGAAATATAAATTTAAATATGTAAAACCAAATTCAAAACTCAAAAATCAAATCTCAAATCCAAATCTAATCAAAATTCAACCTACACCTTTCAAGTCAAATTCTTGAACTTAGCCAAATCAAACTCAAATCAATTCGAACCTTTGGATTTTGTCTTCAAACAATCAATCCTTCAATCATCAAACCAAACTCAATCATAAACTTCAATCATCAAACTAAAACTAAATTCAAAACTCAAACCCAAATCAAACCCATGTTCATCCTTTGAACTTGAAATTATCAAACGAATCAAAACCCATTTGACTCCAAATCACTTGCAAATGGATTTATATTTCAATCATAAGTCCATATGTGAGTTCAATCAAACTTGAATTAAGCCTTGATCAAGTCAATTGTCCCACTTAGGCTCACTTGACCCAAAGTGACCTAAAGCTCCCTTTTGAGCCAAATTCTAATCCTACCCAAATTGGATTGAACTAAGCCCATCTAAGCCTCACATTGTGAAAAAGATCATCATAAGATGACCAATCACTCAAATTGGGGCAAACTAAGTCAAACCTAGCCTTTGACCAAGTCAACATTTGACCCAAATGAAACCTAAATTAGCTAAAATCTACCATAGGCTAAATTGATTGAAACCATTGATCAAAACTAATTCATGATTAATGATTGGACTTGACCAAGTCAACATTTGAGCCAAACCTAGCCCAATTGGCCACTTGACCCAAGGTGACCCAAATTGACCTAAAAAGACAAAATGTGTCAAATCTTGATCTAAGCTAAATTGATTGCAATCAATGGGTCAAGTTCATTCTAAATCACTTGTTGAACTTGACCAAAGATTCAATTGGCCAACTAGACCCAACCTAGTCCAATTGACCATAAACCCAACATGACCTAAAAGGTCAAATCAAGCTAAAATCAAATCAAACCAAAATTGATTGAAACCAAAGCTTGCAAAGCATTTCAAATGACGAACCAAACCTAAACCAACTCGACCTAACAGGTCAAATGGATCAAGTGGTCAACTTAACCCATTTGACCTAAGTGACTCAAATGAACCAAAAAAATCTGGGAAATACAATTGAACCAAACAAATGTACCAAAATATTTCAAATGATCATATGAACTTGACCCAACCCTTGGTTTGACCCAATTTGACCAATTGGTCAACTTGACCCAAGTTGACCCATTTTGACCTAAATGGGTCAACTTGAGCCAAATAAAATCAAATCAACACCAAATTCCTTGAAATTTGGCCAAACCCAATTACGACCTATTCCAAATTTGTTCAAAATAAAATCAAATCCAAATGACCATTTTATCCTTAGGTCAAAGGGTAACCTATGGCTAATTCCATATGGAATTTGTTCAAATCTTTTTCATGGCCACTTGAAATCCTCTTAGTGGTTCATTTGGACACCAAGGGATGTGGTGCACATGACCCAATGGGTTTGTGTCAGCCAAACCCAACCCAAAGCCAAAACTAACCACCCAATGAAAAATGAGAACATGGAATCACTCCATACTCTCATTTAACACATGGGCAACTCCTCCACTACACTCCCCTGCCAAAATCAAATCATGTGAAGCTCATAACAACCTAACAAACCCATTCAATAAAATCAATTTGATCAAAATGGCAAAGAAGCTCATGGCCATCTGATCCAAGTAGGGGGAGATATACTCCCCCTAATTTCATTCCAATTTAGAACACTTGCTATCGATTGAACCCTAGGAACATAGAGGAATCTCCCCAAGTTCTCTCAAGCACTTCCAAGCTCATTCAAAATTCCCATTTCTAAATTTTCTTAAGCCAAAAATAGGGGAGGTGAGAATTCCAACTTACTCAATACCCAACCAAAGTCCAATTCCTCTTGCAAGCACCATTAGGGAGGCAAATTGAGCTCACCTAAGGTGTTTTCTAAGCCACGAGAAGGAGGAGTTTGATGAAAGTCGCAAGCCATTGAAGCTCACTTTGGTCAATAGATAGATCCACTTCATCTAAAGCCTTCGAACATTCAACAGGGCTTCGTCTCCACTAGATGAAGCTACCTCAGCAGTTGGAAGCATCGGTGATAGCCTTCAGTGAGGTATGCTTCAAAACCCAGCTTAGGTATAGAATTCTTTGGTCCTTTATGAAGCGAAGTGTATTCGCAATAGAATTCCACCATTGGATGTCTTTCTCTTTGATCTTAGATGGTGTGTGTTGAATCCTAGCCCAATCCGAGCTCAAGTAAGCTTGAATCAAGCCATGGAGGATGGATGATCTCTGTCTCTCGCAGGCGAGGGCAGGGATGAATCATGGACCATCCATCCCTCCTATTTTGGATAAATGATCTTGATTAATCTAATTAGATTCGATGATTAATCCTTTTGAAATCACAAGTTTAATCCTGATCGTCCGATCCTTGATCAGATGGTCCAAGGAGAAAATGCATAGTGCTGCTGGCTGATGCGATATTTGATTTGACTACTTAAATAACTAATCTCTCCATGCCACATGAAAAGCGCACTCCGCATCAGCGATCCACCTGGCACTGACGGGATTAGTTATATAATTAGGGGATTTAATGACCTATTAATCACTAAAACTTCAAAAGTACATAATTAAATGTAGAAAAATAAGACAAATATAAATGAGGGCTCATTTTAAAGATACTTCAGTGAGGAATAATATAAAATTATTTCAAATTGATTTTAAATAGTGAATTTTTATTAATTAGGGTTTGTTTGAAATCTTAATAACCCTAATTACTCCTTAATCATTTCATTAATTAATTCCAAACTTCTCAGGCATATTTAGAGGGATGACCTCTGCTCCCCTAATTTTCTTGGAATTTATTAATGCATTAATTAGAAAAATTAGTTAATGAATTCTAATCACTCTCTTAATGTAATTAAGGATAATTAAGCATGAGAACAATATTTTAATCATTTAATTAAGATATGTAAATATTGTTTAAGTGAAGAGGAGATTTATGGAATAGGTTCGGCATATTTTCCCTAAGTTATTCCCTAAACCCTCTTCCTTCCTTAATCCAAACCTAATTAAGGGTTATTCCACTAATAATCTTCTTAATTAGCCAAAATTTCAAAATCAAATTGAACTTAATCAATCCTTTCTTGGGTAGATCCTTAGGTGTTGAAATGCCTAAGGTAAGCTTAAGGAAATCAAATACAACCTACATGTGTGGGAAGGGTTATGAAAGTACTTAATTAAACCATTTAGCTTAATTAGTCATTAATTATGAGCCACTGGCATTAGACCCCTTTTTTTTCTTAGGAGTATTCTTGATTTAAATTCCATATGGTTTCATATCATATGTTGGCTCACAATTGTTTGAATAATTATGTTAGGGAGGTGCAGGTGAGGGGTAATTAATGAACTTAATTTACACCTTAACCTAAACAAAATATAAAATTAGCTTAATGATTCTAAAAATTAAACTAAATCAACACACACATGTGGGATATGGGTTACGACTAGCAAACACTCTTTTCACATTTTCTAAATCAAATCAAACTCAAAATTAAAATAAAATTTCTTTAAACAATTTGATTCATTTTAAATGATCTTATTCCATAGGATTGTCTTTAGGAATTAGTTAGGGTGAATGAAGTTACATGCTTATATCACTTTATTTCTTTCCTAGCATGCTAAATGTTACGTGGCATATGAAAATCATGCATGCATATCTTTTGAAAAATCAAAATAAATGAAATGTTTCCTTTATGTCATTTATACTTGTATATTGCATAAACCAAATCAAACATAAAATCTTTTGCATGACTCTTTTCCATTCATTTCGTACATGTACATGCACATGTATTTAAGAAAAGTATATTAGTCTGGACATCCCGGGTTGCAGGTTTTAAGTAGCTCTAAGAAGGTCTTGTACCTTATACCCTTGGTGTAGAAAATAATGGCATCGTACTCACTTATGTCTTTCATACATGCAAATGTGCATTTGATTAATGGATAAAAGAGTCCCTCTTTTCTACTTAACTAAATCATGGATCATAAAAACATCCAATTTTCCTTAAACAACATCTCTTAGCATTCATCATTAAGGTGTCCTAAAAACTTGTGTTGCATGTATAGATATGCTTAGGATTATTTCATATGCATGATACACATATTGGAAAGAAATAAAGTGTTGTGTGTTTTGTGATAGTAATTCACTTTGATTAATCTTAAAATACCTTTCTTATTAAATAGGTTTATTTAGAACAAATCTAAACTTAGGATTAATTAAAATACATAATAAAACATTCACAAAAGAAAAAAAAAATCATTAATGATCTACCTTAGAAATTACTTAAGTTAGGAAGAAAAGAGAAATTCTCTTCTCTTTTTCTCTCTTTACAACACTTAGTAATTAAGTGTAGGTTCATTCAAATCAAATCAAATCAAATCAAATCATTAAATAAAATTAACAAATCAACTAAATCACTTAAATAAAACCACCCTATAAGTTGAACCCTTCATACTTAGAAAACTCTAACCTTAAAGCCTAGCTAAGACATGCCACACAAGCTTTAAATGGCACACACATTAGGCTAAGTCACCATTTCTAGTCCTATGTTAGGGAGATGCATGGTTTGATGCCTGATTTTATTTTATGATGTAATATTTTAGACTAGATGTTAATGTGTATGTATGTAGACTGAATGATAGGGTGATCTTAGTCTAATCATTATCTTCTGGAGGGGATTGTGCTTAAGGGGCACTGTAATAAAAATATAAATACTTTTGCTATGCAGGTTGCTTATACCCCTAAGCATAATCCAAAAATTATTCAGATGGACTTGGTTACCCATGTGTGGGGGTGGTAAGTCTAATTTATTCATATACATGCTTGGGATTGTGTGGTTTGTTTAGCTAATCTCTATTTTGTAAGTTTTAGTTAAATTTACTTTTCTCATTTTCATGTAATTTTGTAATTAGAATTTGGAATGATTGTTATGGGGGATTGGGATGAACATTGGTTGTGAAGCCTTTGGAGCAACCACATTCCAGCTAACCAAAAGAAGAAAGAAGAAAGAAGAAGGAAGAAAGAAAAATAAGAAAGAAGAAAGAAAAGAAGAAAAGAAGAAATGAAGAATGAAGATCCCCATAACATAAATTCCTTCTTGATTGTAATTAGTTCATTTGTAATCCAAGTTGTATATGGGTAGAGCTTGGCTACCCAATTTCTTTTCGGGTTTGTGCAGTGGAGCCCGATCATAAAGACCTTTTTATTCTTTTATGCTACCTTTATAAATTGTTTGATGTTTGTTTAGCTCGTGCATTAAGATGACTTATTTTTCTTAGTTTCTTCCTTATTTTGATGAATGGATTGGGTGCGATTAGGCTCTTAGGAAAATTAATTTTCTATCCAATTAATCAACTCAAAACTAAAAATTAATAGCTCATAATCTCACCTAAAGCCTAGGTTATAAATCAAGATAAAAGATTTAGCAACCCATTAGCTGGATGTTGTATGTTTCACATCATGCAAAAAAAAATCATCTTGCTTCATTCTTGCTTATGGAGGGCTTCCACCTTTGCTAGGAAGCTTGGCTTGAACTTTGAGAGCCATGGTGGAAACACACCTCCTTCTTGATGATTTTGGCCCATAATCAAATTTCTCATGCATTAGGCATATGAATCCCATAGCCTGTTTCAAATCAATTGTCCAAAAATGAAAATCAAATATAATAAAAATTTGTATTAAATTTAAGTCATTAATCATGCCCTACGTGTTCTAGTCTCTTAGAGAGTGTGTTTAAGGACTTATTCTCTTTCTAAATAAATATCAGCCTAGATATCTTTCAAAAGAATATGACTTACCTACATGTATTTAAAATCTTAGGAGGAGTTAATTGGTGACCACCCCCATGCGGTTGTAAGTCCAACAGCTAGGTGGTTTATCCTCTCTTGTGGAGGTAAACCATATATTCATTTTCTCCTTAGATTTAAGTCGTGGTTTATCCCTCGCCAAAGCTCCCTAGATTTAGGTTAATAGGCTACTACTTCCCTTTGTGGGCTATTAGCATAAATCCTTACCTCTTAGACATTTCTATGATCTTGTGTCATGTAATTGTAATTCCTAAATTTCTAAGAAAAATTCAGCTCAAACAAATAAATCACTTCAATTTAAAAAATATAAAGCCCAACCATAGGGTAGTTTGGGATGCTTACTAGGCTTCTTAGTATCATAAACATCCCCTAGTTATCTTCTTTTGGTTTTGATAATAACTCTCTCATCTTGATCAATCCCACTTGATCTTCTAAAAATAAACCAATTGATTGATAGTCCTATCTTTAAAATATTTGGAGACAATGATCATTTACCTTAATTGAGAGTATTCCTAAAGAATCTCATTTCTTAGGATGTAATTAACTATGGGGGCTTGCCTCCATAAGGAACTTAACAAACCTAGTTTAAAATAAACCCTGCTTTAATTTTTTATGTAAAGTAGGGGAAGAATCCCTGGTAAATCTGAAGACCCATCATCCTTAGGAGTCCTTATTAAGGTGATTAGGTCCATTGTAGGATGGTGACTTCTATCTCTCGAGATAGTACATCATTCCTCAATGTCGTACCCGATCACCCTAATAAGAACATTTGTGGATCTACATGGTGTCCAACATAAGAAGTGTTATTTTTTTCTTCATTTATTTTTTTCTCAAAAAAAAAAGATAGATGAAGGATGAAAATAAAAAATTTCACCATAGATTTTTCTGGCGACTCCGCTGGGGAAGGTTCCTCTCTCCATCTTTAGTAAATGATTGTTGTCTCTAAGTATCGATAGTGGGTTTATATTTTATATGAATCCGAGACTATCTTTCTTTTTCATTGGATTTCATCTTTAAGCTAAGCTAGCCAATATCCTTTAGGTTTTAGGACCTCACTTCATGTAGGTGTTAAAACTCCTATTGGGTTCCCCAATAGGTGAAAATAAAAATTTAATAAAAATAAATCACTAAAGACTTCCCTCTTACCATTTTTATGGTAAGGCAAGGTTCATTCCAAAAATAAAGAAAAATAAATCCTTTATAAAAACATCAATTTCCAAAAAGCACTTTTTCAAAATGCACATAATAAAATGTTTGCACAAAAATTTTCATAAATCACCCTCATTTAACAATCTTCATGATTGTTATATGTATGATCATTTCAAAAATAAATTTCAAAATCATATTTTTAAAAAAAGTACAAATGAATATCCTCATTCAATTTATTGAATGATGAGTTTATTTTCAAAATAAAATCAATATTCATCTTTTCAGAAATAAAATTAACAATCATTCTTTTCCAAAAGCTCAAATGAACATCCTTATTCCATTTATTGAATGAAGTATTCATTTTGAAAACAAAATCAACAATCACATTTTTGAAACAAAAATCAACAATCATCATTTCAAAAATAAAATTCAAAATCATATTTTTAAAAAGCACAAATGAATATCCTCATTTAATTTGTTGAATGAAGATTTCATTTTCAAAATAAAATCAATAATCTTCATTTCAAAATTAACAATTATATTTTTTTTAAAAATCAAAATTAATAATCATCTATTCAAAATTCAAACATATTTGGATCCCTCATTTAGGATACCTAAATTTGCTAAGTGAAGATCCTCTTTTTAAAAATAAACAAAAACAAAACACATTTGGATTTCTTTAGCATACCTAAATTTGCTAAGAATCCTCTTTTTCAAAAACTCAAAATCAAACAACATTTGGATTTCTTTAGCATGCCTAAATTTGCTAAGAATCCTCTTTTTCAAAAATCATCAAAACAAAACACATTTGGATATTTTATTTAGCATACCTAAATTTTCTAAGTAAAGAATCCCCTTTTTAAAATAAAAATCACAAAAAAAAAAAAAAAATACATTTGGATCTTTCATTTAGCATATCCAAATTTGCTAAGTGAAGATGCTCTTTTCAAAATCAAAAATTGAAACACATTTGGATCCTTCATTTAGCATACCTAAATTTGCCAAATGAAGATCCTCTTTTCAATATCAAAAATCAAATACATTTGCATCTTTTATTTAGCATACCCAAATTTGCTAAGTGAAGATCCTCTTTTCAAAAATCAACAAAAACAAAACACATTTGGATTTCTTTAGCATACCTAAATTTGCTAAGAATCCTCTTTTCAAAATCATTAAAACAAAAAAATATTTGGATTTCTTTAGCTCATCTAAATTTTCTAACAACCCTCTTTTCAAAATCATCAAAGCAAAACACATTTGGATTTCTTTTATTTAGCATGCCTAAATTTGCTAAGTAAAGAATTATTTTTTCAAAAAATCATGAAAAATAAAACACATTTGGATCCTTTGTTGAGCATACCAAAATTTGCTAAGTAAAGATCCTATTTTCAAAAATAGCAAAACATTTGGATCTTTCATTTAGCATTCCCAAATTTGCTAAGTAAAGATTCTATTTTCAAATTCACACATAATTCACAAACAAGCAAATAAAAGAAGAAAATTATTTTCAAACACCTCACCTAGCATACCCTAATTAGCTAAGTGAGTAAATTCCAAAATCACAAATCCAAACAAAATCAATTGACCCTTTACTTTAACATACTCAAATATGTTAAATGAAGGGTCCCCAAACACAAAAAAAAAAAAAAAAAAAAAAAAAAATCAAAATCAAATATGAACCTATGGAAGCATCAATCTTTCCAAAAAATATTTGAACCCATTTTCAACATACACAA
This sequence comes from Cymbidium sinense, assembly GCA_021442155.1. Taxonomy (NCBI): domain Eukaryota; kingdom Viridiplantae; phylum Streptophyta; class Magnoliopsida; order Asparagales; family Orchidaceae; genus Cymbidium; species Cymbidium sinense. The sequence goes on along the minus strand of CM038227.1, from coordinate 66,419,690 downwards.
ATTTATTGAAAATGGATTCTACATTCAAAAAACTACCCTCTTCAATTCTGAACTCAAAATCTTTCTCCAAATTCAAAGAGCCCCACTTAACATATTCAAATTGTTGTGTGTTGGTTCAAATTCTAAAAAAAAATAATTAGAGTAGAAATCTGATTCGAGTTTATTTTCAAACATTACACACTTTTAGTTAGTTTTAGTCAGCTCAGTTCAGTTCAGTTTAAATGGTAGAACAAAAGTATGTGTTTACATTTTCTTTTGGGATGGATTTGGCCTTAGATCAGGCCAACCTCCCATAGAATGACTTCACCCACCTCATTCATTTTGGCTAAGGTTTTGAGGGGGCTAGGATCACTCATGAAGGGACCACCCTCACAACTGTTAGTAGGAGTGTGGTGACCAGGTAGAAGCTGGTCATCTAGGTTGAGATGATGCTTGACTGAGAGCTTCCCTCACTAAAGAGGAAGGCTGTGATAGTTTTGCAATAGTTACAATTCCAGTGCCAGTGTGCTCAGTGGTTCCCCTTTTTGCCCCAGTACGGGCTAGCACCCACTCGTTGGCTTCTTCCAAGGGGAATGTTTCCCTATCTTCAAGGATAGTCTCCCCCACCTATGAGATTGGGTCTAGTTCTCATGCTGCCCCTCCTTGCAGGACTCAGTGCTATAACTGGCACTACAAGATTAAGCGGCATCACAACTACATAGCTAAGGAGCTAGAGACAACCACTCAGTTTGCAACAGAGGAGTTACCTAGGATAGTGTCTTCTCTTATCACAGAGAATAAGTTTCACCCCCACTCTGGTTCCGATGTAGAGGAAGACATTAGAAGGATTTTAGTCTCCTCACATTCATTTTGAGGCTCTACTGAGATAGAGGCCGGCTTTAGAGTTCGCACCAAGTTGGTGGGGCTTACTGTGAGTGGGGATCAATTTGATTTATGTTATATCCCTCCTGTGGGGCGCATATATCATGGAGAAAGTTAGGGAAGTTCAAGTATCAGTATAGGTGACTAGTAGAGAGAGATGTAGGTACGCTAGATAATCAGCTGTCTCCAAACTCGTGGACTTTCTCGATTGGTGTGCTACCCATGTCGATCATACTGATAGCATTCTACTGACGGATACTACCCACCACAAGAGAGGAGCACTTGCCTAGAGAGAGTCGGTGGTGCCTCCACCACACCACTCTACTCCATGCCCACCATCTCCAGTACATGTTCCAACATCCACTATTGCATCCGAGGAGAATAGAGCCCCATTGGCCATCGGGTTTTGACCAAGAGGTCCCATTCCATCTACATCGCCTACTAAGGCGAGGTTAAGCTCTCCTGCTTAACCTGCTGCACTAGTTGCGGTGAAGAGAGAATGGCGACCTCGGAGCATTGTAGTTGTGCCATCATAACCACCACCATAGCAGACTATGGAGATAGCAGCAGAAGAGGGAGGAGGAGACAATTTAGTTATCCCTATGGCCATAGATCCTCCTAGGAGTACCACTCCACACAGATCTAGTGATAGTCAAGAGCATCTATCCTCTAGTGAGTGTAGTCCTCACAAGATTAGCTCTTCAGCAGTAGGGGAGGTTAAATGTCTCTCTGTTCATGATAGTGATCCTACTAACAGTCAGCCTCGATCTTTTGTACCTATTCAGTTGGACCGATCCCTAGATGACATTATTGCTCAGTATCTAGGGGAGAAGAAGGAGATCCTAGGATATTCCTGGTCTGATTTAGAGGATGAGATAGTCATTTTTGATCCTAATGAAGATGATATGTTAGAGGATTGAGAGTATATATAGACACAAGTCTTCCCTTTGATCAGACTTTGGAAGATGCTGAGTAGATGACGAGCCTACCGACACCTCCTTCAATAATTAAAATAGAAGGATGAATAAATAGATAGGATGTGAAAGAGGCTTGAAGACTTGCTAACAGTAGTTTTGGTACTAACCAAACGAAGGCATCCTACTATGCAAATAGTCACTTGAGTTATTGCATGTCTTGGATCAAGACTTCACCTCGAGTGTGGCAGCTTGTATAGAAAGGTAGTGGATAGTACCTCCATACAAAAAAAGGACATTAAAATTATGGTTGAGCAGTAAGTGAGAGAAGTGTTGACGCAAGCCCGAGGAGGATCATCAGCCCAAAGGGTGCCCTACCTGTGAGGAATCTTGGCATGCCATCCAAGATCCTAAGGGTTTGATACTCTTTATTTCATCTTTTCTTAGATTTTAGCGGCATAGTGATTGCACTTAACTCCCCAATAGTTTAGTGAAGACTTTTACTGAGTTAGAGAACTCTTTATTAAGAGGTTTGCTGGAGCTCTACAAAGGTGATTGTAGGCGATATTATTGTGGCTCAACAACATCTGGTGAGTCCCTAGTTGATTATATTCTTAGATGGTGTAATTTAAGTATGAAAGGTGAACCGTAGCTATCTGAACAACACACCATTAAAATTCTACTGAAGAATATTCATGGTTTGGTTGCCTTTATGCTCAAAGGTTTTACCATCAAGATATTTGAGAAATTAATCAAAAAGGCAGATAGCTTATAAGGAGAAGCTAAACAGTTGCCTTTTTGGATCAATCAACAAAGGCAAAGCGATATAAAGCATATAAGAAAAAGCTAGAGGTAGTGACAATAGTTGATAAGGGGAAGCAACCAGACAGAGAGTAGTATGAGACACTTCGAGTTCCATAACCATCACTTCCACCTTCTTTGCCACCATCGAGGCCATCCTACCGGCTGTCACAGTAGCCTCCATGGCCTTCATCACCTCCTCCTCAGCCATATTAATAGCAGCAGCAGTATACATACCCACTACCAGGTACTTATCATCCACCTACTCTTTTGGATAAACTAAACAGACCTTATTCATTTAAGAGGGAGGTAATCAAGAAAATCTTTAAGAATCTCTTAATGAAATCTGATTTTCAACTACCCGAGCCTAAAAGGCCGGAGGATGTGGGCAAGAGCAATGATCCTAACTTTTGCCCCTACCACCGCATGCTAGGCCATATTTTGGAGGATTGTGTTACATTCAAGGGCTGGCTTGAGCATAGCAACAAGACACATGCCATAGTTATCCCAAAGGAATACCTTGTGGAACAACCATTCAGTTCTATTAGGGTAATCTTTGGGGATACCTGTGATCCTCTCAAAACCAAAGAATATTGGAATATCTCCTTATCCCGAACCTCTAAAAATATTGTGTCAAAAATCATAAAACTTTCCTTGCGGGTGCCTGAGGCAGCTCGAACCTCCAACATCAAGGAAGGTTTGCAAGTTGCTACATACAACTTGAGGAAAGGGAGAGCTCAGTAGTAGTAGCAGCAGCCCATGCCAGCCCAGGATAGCCAAGTAGCACAACCACCGACCGAGCCCATCCTCCAATCCACCGTTGCAACTACTACATCAGCCGTCAGCTTTACTTCAACTAGCTCTTCTTCTAGTAGATATCTTGTATCGGTGGATGAGGGCATCAAATCCTTCACCCCTCTTACTTTACTAGATTTCTACTATGTACCTCCTTCAAAATACAAGAAATCGAGAAATAAAGCTAGTTTGAATTACATTTGTGTCACTTCTAATAGGTTGTCTAATTCTACTCTTATAGAAAACTCTCTAAGTCTAAATAATAATTGTAACAACTCCGATCTTCCTCTTTCTGATTTAGAGTTGGACTTTCATTCTCTCAGTAATATGGGTTCACCTCTTGAGATAGACTTGGAATCATCAGATTCTGAGGGTCCCATAGGAGAAGTTGTAGGTGAGCCTGATGAGCATGTAGAATCATCCTCTACCCTACCACAAGAGATTACTAAAGTTAACCTCCATAGTGGCAAGGTTCTTCCTCCTAGGGCAGCACCTCAAGATAAAGGGAAATAAGTCATTGGTTTAGATGATCGAGAAGCCCCTCCACAGGATGCTTCATCTTTGGATATGCTTATGGAGGATCAACCCAAAGTGGATTATAATGTCCTCTCTCACCTAAGAAAGTTGCCATCTAAGTTAATCATATATGATGCCATTGTCTTATCCAAAGAGATGAAGGAATCATTAATTAAGGCTCTGCTTGATCCATAGATATGCTTAGCTCAGCTGACCACTATTGGAGAGGAGACATATTATTCTAGAGAAGCTCAAGGAATCACCTTCATAGATGAAGACCTTCTTTTGGGAGACATAGAACACAACCGTCCCCTCTACATCATAGTGGACATAGGAAGATTCAAACTTGCTAGGGTTCTTATTGATCCAGGTGCATCGGTGAACATTATGAGTCTAAAAACCCTTGCTTATATGAGGATCACCATCTCTACACTTCGAGATGACCGGATGATGTTGAGAGGATTCAATGAACAAGGCGAGAGGGCTTTAGGTTCCATAGTGTTGCCTTTGGAAATAGGTGATTGGAAGACTGAAGCCAGGTTCTATATCATTGATACAAATACTTCATTCACTGCTTTGCTCGGTAGGGCTTGGATATATTAGAACAAGATGATTCCGTCCTCCCTTCATTAGTGCATCAAGTTTAGAAGGGATGGAATTGAATATTATGCCAAAGATGATGAAAAGCCATTTTCAGTTAGAGAGGTTGAGATATATGAAGATGCGACCTACTATCTTCCTCAAAATACCTTCTCTCATGAATTGGTCAAAATTCAAATGCAAAAGAAAAAGAAAAGAAAAATGAAAGTTCAAGCAAACGAGAAAAGGACATTAAGGAAGAAGTAGAGCCACATGTCACATTCCACCCAAAGTTCATTCCATCATATGGGCATATGGGTAGGATGACTCGACCTCCACCAGGCAAAGGTAGAGGCAGAAATAGAGAAAGTTCCAGAGGTGGAAGACCCCCTGGTTGGCCACCAGCCAATAAGGGTTATGTTCCAGTTCATAGGAGTACCCCTAATATTCACATAGACTTAGAATCCAGCTCAGAGGATGAGTCTAATGTGATTAACATGCTAGCCAACCTTTCTCAGCGGGTTTCATTAAAGGTGCACTCGAGTCGGACAACAACGAAGACTAGGTCTCCAAGCGAAGCACAAATGTATTCTAATCAATTTTATGTGAAACTATCAGACAGTAGTTGGGAACCTTAGCTCTAACCTCACTTTCCTCTCAAAAAGTTGAAGGTTTAGTAGTTAAGGAAGCCCCTCAGTCTTCCAGGGATGTCAAGATGAAGAGATTCCTATTGGGATCATCATCCCCAAGTCCAGAAACCGATGTAGGACTTGAGGATAATTCATATAAAGAATTAATGGAATTACTTTTGAGGCCTTGTGTTCTTAATCTTGCAAAAAAAGGTTTGATTCCTTATACATGGTCCAAGCACATGTCAGATTACTTCGAGAAGCTGTGGAACAATAGAGGCAGGGATGCACAATCAAAATTAGGACTAATATTCGGTACAGTGGGTCCAGTCGATGATGATGTTTACTGCTTAGTTATTATCAATCATCTGGAATATGATAGGTTCTTCTCCAACCACACACTCTTATGAGGATGTGTGTTTAGAAACTTCAGATGAATTAGATGATCTCCAAATCAAAGATGCATTGCCAGAATTTGAAAAGGAGATCCATTCAACAATTGACAAGCTTAAACAAATCAACCTTGGGATAGAAGAAAATCCATGCCAGACATACATTAGTTCATTGCTGAATGAAGAAGAAACAAATTACTTAGTTAGGCTATTAATTGAGTTTAAGGACTGCTTTGCACGGAGTTATGAAGAGATGCCTGGATTATCTCTTGACGTAGAAGTCCACAAACTAGCAATAGATCATAACGCTAACCCTATCGAGCAAGCTCCTAGACGCATGCGATTAGAAATCGAACAATAGGTCATTTCTGAAGTCAAGAAATTGTGGTGTTTATTTTTGGGATGTGGGACACCACACAGATCTTAGGGGGGTACTTATTGAAGTGATCGGGTATGACATTAAGGAATGATGTACAATCTCGAAAGATAGAAATCATCACCCTATAATAGACCTAATCACCTAATAAGGACTCCTAAGGTATGATGGGTCTTCGAATATACCAGAAATCTTTCCCCTACTTTACATGGAAGAGTAAAGTAGGGTTTATTTTAAACCGACTTTGTTAAGTTCCCTATGGAGGCAAGCCCCTATAGTTAATTACATCCTAAGGAATGGGAATTCCTTAGGAATACTCTCGATTAAAGTAGATAATTTGGGTCTCCAAAGATTTGAAGGTTAAGACTATCAAAGGATTAATTATTTTAGAAAATCAAATGGGATAGATCTAGGAGAAGACCTATTTTTAGAATCTAAAGGGAGAAAATAGGAAACATGATAATAGAAAGCCTAGTGATCATTCCAATCTACCCTATAATTGGGGTTTATATTTTTAAAATTAAAGAGAGTTAATTATTTGAGTTGACATTTTATTAGATTGCTAGGACTTATAATTCCACAACATAAGATTATAAAAATGCCTAAGAGGTGAGGATTTATGCTTGTAGCCCAAAGGAAACAGCTACCTCAGATTCCTAAACTAAGGAGCTTTGGTATAAAATAAAGGCACGACCTAAATCTAAGGCAAAATGGGTATATGATTTACCTCCACAAGAGAGAATAAACCACCTGACTGCTGGACTTATTACCGCCTAGAGTGGAAGCCAGCTAACTCTTCCTATGCTTTAAATTCTTGTAGGCAAGTCTTATGCTTTGCAAGATGGCTAGGCTGTTATTTATTTAGAAAGGAGACTGAGTCCTTAAACTCACTCCCTGAGAAACTAGAGCATGAGTGGTATGAATTCATGACTTAATCTAATGCAAATTTTATCAAATTTATTTGATTCTTTTGGACTCTTTATTTTGACATAGGCTATTAGATTTTGTATGCCTAAATGCATGAGAATTTGATTATGGGCCAAATCAAGAGAGAAATGGGTGTTCTTTCACTAAAGGCTCTCACAGGTTAAGCCTTGATTCTCTGACAAAGATGGAAGCCCCCTCTTAACAAGAGTGGAATAATATGACATGCATGATATTATACATTCATCCATCCAACTAAGGGGTTGCTAAAACTTTTATTATCTTGATTTAATTCCTAGTCTTTTATGTGAGGTTATGAGTTATTTTAAAATTTTAGTTATGAGTTATTAATTAGAGTAGAAAAATTAATTTTTATCCTAAGAGCCTACCACATCCAGCCCACACATTCAAACATCAATCATAAAGAAACTATGAAAAACATGCTATTCTAATGCACAATCTAAACACAATATCAAATAATTTTATAGACTATCGTAAAAGAATAAAATGCCATTGCGATCGAGTTTTGCCATACACCTCGAAAAGAGAAAAAAAGATGGGTAGTCGAGCTCTACCCTTATACAACCCAGATTATAAAAAAAAGTAATACATGCTATGGGGGTCTTCTTATCTTCATTCTCTTTCTTTTGATTTGATTTGCTCCAAAGGCATCACAGGGCACCCTATGGACTAAGCCTTCTGGCCATTGCTCATCCTAATCCCCCATAACACTAATCCTAATTCATAATGCAAAATTACATCAAAAATAAAAAAAGTAAATCTAGCTACACCTACAAAATAAATGTTAGCTGAACACACCATACAACCCAAGGAGTAATATGGACTAGACTTACACATGGGTAACCAAGCCCACCCTCTAACGCTGAGTTATGCTAAAGCAACGCACAACAAACACATTTATATTTTTATTACTACCTCTTAAGCACAACCCCTAGAATATATATATATATATATATATATATATATATATATGATTGATGAGTCATTTGTGGTGTATTAATATAACATGATTATAGGTAGATGCTTTCTTCATTTTAAAATAATGATCATTAGTTTACATTGATAATTCTTTATGAACTCTACTATATAATAAGCACTATTAATTGATTTTTATATTTTAATATTTTATCTTTTACACAACAATTATAACTATTATGGTATGATATCACTTTCTACAACATTTACAAAATTTATACTTATTACAATTTCATGATTAAGTTTATTTTTGACAAAGTCACACTTATATTATATGATTTTTAGTTTACTAATTGTGGATTTTCTGGAGTAACTTTTGGGCCAAGCTTAAAGTATAACATTAGAATTATTTAAGGTTGGAGTTAATTAACTATCTCAATAGTAAACTTTCATTTACAATTTTGTTGATAGATTAGCATGTGATCTTTGAATCAGATGCTCTAATGATCTTATTGGTTTATCGATGTTATTAAAATCATAAATCCTGCATATAGAAATTGTTTATTAATTTTTCATTTCACACACTTCTATTAGTTTTTGGTGATTTTCTTTCATGCCTAATAAGTAAGGCGTGATAGGTTGATTGATTTTTTTTATTTATAAGATAAAATGGTTTTGTTCAGTACCTCTTAAAATCTGATGTTAGCCAATCACATTATTTTGTCTTCCTTCTTATAAGGGGATTGACTGAATTTGCCTCCTCCCAAAAACCATCATTACCTTCCATCAATTGACAACTGACAATTACTTACTAACATACACTAATTGATATCCTATTCATAATGTCACTTACCTCTTTATCATGTTAATTTATATTTGTTTTCTAACTTATAATCATAATTGCTATATTTTACTAATTTATTGTTTTAACAATAAATCTAATTAATTGATTTATAAATTAGCGATTTGATATAGCTAAATATCAACTAAACAAGTTTTACCTTGATCATGTCCTTGAAGGTGATTGTGGTGATTCCAAGTAATTTAGATTGAAGTGTAAGCAATGTGTAGATGGCCTCTTATAATTTTACTCATTTATTTTAAACATTACACAAATCAATAAGATGTTGAAAAGGAAAGTTCACAAAAGAACACAAAATTTTTGAGTCTAAATTCTAAGAATAGCATAGAATTTTCCAATTTGAAAGTTTCTTACATCATTATCAACGGTATCTTTCTTCAGTAGATTCAATGTATGTGAAAATTAATTTATTCCTAACATTAAATAAACTTCCATGAATAGCATAATAAAATGTTTGACTCCACTGACTCAGAATCTAAAAGCAGTGGTTTTCATTTGTCTAATGAATTTCTGCCTCATATCATCATAGGAATAGTAAATCACTCTATTTATACAAGGCATATAATCAAATTAAAGTTTAAATTTATAATATTAACTTTTTTTTCAACCAAATTTCAATCTAAAAAGGGTCTTTGATTCTCTAAATTCTAATTGTATTTTTGAAATTTACAATTGTTTTTATCTACTTCCATATAACAATGGTTGCAATTGTTTCTCCCTCACAAAACATAAGAACTAATCAGATTGCATCGCATGACTTCAAGTCTGCCATCTGTGAACTATTTGGAGCCTTGAGTTCTTAAAGGAATGTCTCTTTTGATCCTTACAAGAAGAAAGGAGTAACTTGTGGACCAAAACCTCTATGATGGGTAATAGCATTGAAATTTTAATCACTTCAACTTCAAGACCCATTATTTCTATCCATCTCCAACATCACATTTTTGAGAAATCTCTAGCTTTCATACAATTGGTTTCATTGTAGCATGTCATAAGAGCTCAAGAGATTATCATAAGTAGAATACATTGATCTAATAAAATATCTCCCTTAATATGAAGGAAATTTTCTTCCACTGTCTTGATCCTTCAAGCAACAATCTTAGAAGAAGCTTTTCTCTCATAATAGATATAGACAAGAATCTCAAACAATTGATCTGATTGTCACAAAAAATAACCCCCCTTTATCACTCTATAACTCTGCACTTTCATATTTAAGTCTTAAAAATGGCCTAATTAGAAAAATCTCACCTTTTTTGAAATATTCCTCAACACTAGACTATTTTGATCTAGCATTGATCCAGCTCTCAATGTATATACCACCATCAATGGGAAAACTATCTTCCCTTGATTTTTGTACCTTGATTGAAATAAGTTTGAAGGAAGTAGTCCAATAAGTTTAGGTAGTATATCTAGATTGATAGAGATTTTTATGCTTCAAACAAGTTGTCAAGTAAATTTCTTTCTTTCTATAACTTCTCATCACTCATATTATCATGGTGCAAATTAATCTCTTTTGAATGCTTCTCCCATTGCTTCAAATATTAGACATCAAAGCAAACATTTTTGAAGGATCCAATCCTTATTCATTCACGCAATGCTTTTGGACTTGTGTTAATTACAAACTTTTCCACATTGCTATGTTGAATTACTAAGCAATAAGTGATATTTATTATTTTTATTTTATTTTATTAATATTTTGATTCAACATAAATTATGTTTGATAGCTTTGTTTTAAAAATATTTAAAATATCTAAAAATTATTTAAAGAAATTTTAAAAATAATATTATTTACTTTTTTAAAAAAGAAAATATAAAAATATATATTAAATAAATATATTTTAAAAATTTAAAAATACAAAAAATAATTCCAAATAGACTCTTAAAAATATTTGTACCAATTTATATTTATTTTAGTTAAGAAAAATGCTGACATGAGGTGTTGGCGGGGTTCCCGCAACCGTCCTTGCGGCATCATTCCGTCTGCTGGAATTCCATCATTCCATCTGAACTACTAATTTAATGCAGACGGTACATATTTAATTTTGCCGCCCTACTATTTTTTTTTTTTCAACATATATGCACCTAATACTCCACTCATAAGATCTTATTTGTAGAAAAATCATTATAATTAATTCTATAAAAGCCTAATATTATATTAATCATTATATGTATCGGATCTCACTTACTTTTCATCAGATACTTTCACCCGAAGATAAATTGAACACAAAACACATCTTCCATTCATACATCAAATCTAGAGATCGAGTGGGTGCATAAAGTTAGACTTAATAAGCTCACAAATGACCGAATCACTGACGCTCTCCTTACTCAACAAGCCACAAGAAAAGGACACAGTGAAAGAGCCCTTACTCATCAATATAATGCAGTAGCTGTTCAATCCCAAACCAAATCCAGTTTAGTGGTTACAAGCAACTAGAATCTAAGAAATTTTTTAGTTGATCAATAGATCAAGATAATCTAAGGAAATAACTCTTAATTCAGAGCAGCCTTAAATCAATTCCTATATTACTTATAAAGTGATATTTTAAAGGCTAAAGAGTTTTCAGCCGTACTCATCTTTATCAACTAAGCTAAGAGATGATGAGTGCCCCACTATTTTTATTTCTTTTGTTTGATCGGTTTCTGATATTTTTTCGTCTTCATGACATCTACTCCATCTAATTAAAAAAAATTTAAATAAACTAGGAGAAAGTCAAATTGACTAGTCCTTTGGGAAGCAAGCCGGGTAATACCCACCAGGTTTAATAGGTTTAACAAAAGTGCACAATATAGGATCGTGCATTTTTCTGATTTGGATGAGTTAGATGATAAATTTTTAAAATCGTTTGATTTTGAATTTCTAAAAATATTATATCAAATCGATTAAATAAAATATAAAATTAAACAAATCGAATACTAATTTGATTCAATTATTTTAATTTAATTTTGAATAAATTGAAGTTAATTATATTTAAAAATTATTTACATAATTTTTTATTATATAATTAAAATGCAACTTACTACTTCACGCTCTAAAAAAAATTTAAAATTAATTTTTACTTACCTGAATGATATTTTGAACTTAAAATTTAATGGAACTATATTACCATATTATGAGATCAAAATATTATGAAAAATTGGATAATGGTCCTAAAAAAAAGCTCCTACTAAGTATTTAAAAATAAATAAAAATAAGTGTCTAATAGATAAACCTATTATACATAAATTAATAATATCATATTATATATAATTATTTTAATTTATTTAGTTCCATCCAAAATTTTATTTAACAAATATATCCAAAAATCAAAATCCAAATTACCAAGTTCAAAACTGAACCAAATTACTCAAAAACTTTAGTTCAATTTAATTTTTTTTTATTAAAACTAAATAATGCAGGCCCCTAACGCAATACACCCAAACTGTCTGTCACATATGCTCTTGGCTAAAAATGGATTCTTCTTCAGATGCTCAAGTGATTAAATATTGCTTTTAATAAATTTTTTTTAAATATTATATAATTTATATATATTTTTATATATGATATTTAAATTTTAATTTTTATATATAATATCTCAATGTTTAATATGACATCAAAAATATTATTATTATTATTATTTAAAATAAAATATATATTTCAAATAAAATAATATTATATAAACAAATATCTAATTCTAGAATATATATATATATATATATATATATATATATATATATATATATATATATATATATATATATATATATATATATATATATATATATTAAAAAGGCATAAAATATGCACTGCATTACAGCGCTAAACTATCCATAGCTCTCTAAGGTTTAAAAAATTATTGAATACAAAAGGACTTTATGGTATAGGGCTATGAGTCCTGTTTATTGGGAGTTTTACTTTTAATATGATTGATATAATCCTAAAAATTTCTTTAATCAGTCTAATCTTAATGCCAGCAGTCAAATTGGCGGTGAGATCAAGACTTAAAATATCATTGGAAACTTTGAGACATTAGTTAAATTCCTAAAACTCTCAAATATGGAGTGTTTATAGTCAAATCGGCGTCTGTGGAGGTTCCAACAAGCCAAATATCTTACAATTTCGATTTCATTTGAGCAGTCAAATACACAAAATACATCATATGATCGAGGGAATTATCATGAGCCGTCCGATAGAGAGGAGTGGTTCGGATTTTGTATGTATTTACAGAGACGCCACTCCTCCAATCTATAAATAGCCCCTCATTCCTCATATGAGGGGAGGCCAAAGTAAGAGAGAGGAGCTCTAAAGATCCTCCAAGCACAATCGTGTCACCACTCGACGGTTGTCAACCGCCGCCGCCGGCCGCCGCCATCAGCCGCCACCGCTGATCCTCGCCGTCGTCGACCACTATTGCCATCATCATCACCGACCACTATCGTTGACATCATCATCAACATTGTCGTCAACATCGTCGTCAACATCGTCGTCAATATCATCGTTAACTGCATTCTACTAGTATTGTTGTCCACTCATATCTGATTAATCCCGTTATCGGGAAGATCTTACACTCAAACGGATACATAGTGGAAGCTTTTTTATTAGGCTAGGCCCTTAGTTTTTCCCTCTTTTGAGGTTTTCCGTAAAGTGCAGAGTTTTATTGTTCACTCTTTAAATACCTATGTGTGTGCTGGATTTTCCAACGAAGCTAAGATGAAAACTTTTACTCTACCGCACTGGTTTTCTAGCATGCAACAGTTTGACACCGTCTGTGGGAAACCGATTCTCATTATTTCATCTTGTATGACGACCAAGTTTTCCAACAAGATCAAAACCACCATCGAGGTGGAGCATTTCAAGTTTTAAAAGCGAAGAATGAAGATTCATCAAACTTTGATCCTTGATTCGGGAGGCGGGGCAACTCTTAATCTCGAAGATCACCCATGTTAAGCATCTAATCGATTTCCATTCTAAGAAACAAGTCAAAGTTGGAGGATATTTCAACATTGAGAAGAGATATAGCTTTACAAATTATATATTTCCACTCATACTCATGGAAAAGTGAGACTAAGGTTAAGGAGCAACTTTGGCTACAACCATAAACGGATGTTTTAATTCGACCTCTTCCATACAGGTTAATGTCATCGGGTAACACTCTGACAAACAACCTAGGATAGGTCAAAGGTCCTTGGTGGACTTCTCACGGCCTCTTCCATATAGGTTAACATCATCGAGCAAAGACTCTGACAAACAACCTCGGATAGGTCAAAAATTCTCAGCGGATTCAATTCAACATCTTCCAGAGGTTAGCGTCATCGAGCAAAGGCTCGACAAACAATCGGATAGGTCAAAATCCTCGGCAGTTGATTCAACCTCTTCCATAGGTTAGCGTCGTGAGCACTCACGACAAACAACCGGATAGGCCAAAATTCTCGGATTCAATTCGACCTCTTCCATACAGGTTAGCGTCATCGCAAAGACTCGCCGACAAACCGGATAAGTCAAAATCCTCAGCAGTTTGATTCAACCTCTTCCACGAGTTGCGTCATCGAGCAGACTTCGGCAAACAACCGGATAGGTCAAAATCACCGGCAAATTCAATTCAACCTCTTCCATACGAGTTGCGTCATGGCACTTCGACAAACAACCTGGATAGGTCAAAATCCTCGGATTCAATTCAACCTCTTCCACGAGTTAGCGTCCGAGCAAAGACTCGACAAACACCGGATAGGTCAAAATCCCGGTAGTTCAATTGACCCCTTCCATCTGAGGTTAGCGTCATCGTAAAGCTGACAAACAACCGGATGGGTCAAAATCACCGGATTGATTACCTCTTCCACGAGTTAGCGACGCCGAGCAAAGACTTCGACAAACAACCTCGGATAGGTCAAAATCCTCGGAGGATTCAATTCAACCTCTTCCATACGGTTAGCGTCATCGGCACTCGACAAACAACCGGATAGGTCAAAATCCTCGGCGGATTGATTGACCTCTTCACCGAGGTTAGCGTCGTGCGACACGGAGCCGGATAGGTCAAAATCACCGGTAGTTCAATTGACCTCTTCCATACAGGTTAGCGTCGTGACGAAAGACAACACCGGATAGGTCAAAATTCTCGATGGATTGATTCAACCTCTTCCATGCAGGTTAACGTCATGGGATAACACTCGACAAACAACGCCGGATGGGTCAAAATCTCGAATTCAATTCAACCTCTTACGCGAGGTTAGCGTCGCCGGTAACACTCAGCAACATCCCGGATAGGTAAAATTCTCATCGCCCGTTCCCGGTTCCCGGCCTCGATTCTGCGTCGTCGCCGTTGCGTCACCCCGTCGACGTAACTCTGTCGCCGGTTATCATCCGACATCAAAGGTCACCGCGATGAGCAATCTTTGCGGTCACCACCATCGTCGGCGGTCATCCACACTGCGCCGAGTCCCGGCGTCCGGTTACTTGCCAGACCACCCTCGTCGGTAGCCGCCGATTCGGTCCCGCACTACCGTCGCGGTCTTCGCCATAGCTTCGATCGCGGTCCGCCCGCCGATTCGCCGTAGCCGGTCCGCATGCCGGTCGTCGTCCTCTCAGATCATCGTCGAACAGCATCGTAGACCACCCCGTCGGCCAGCTCTTATCGTCGGTCACCACCGCAGGCTACCCGTCGCCGATCTGCCGTAGACCATAGCAATCTTTAGCGGTCACCACCATGCCATCGCTAGTCATCCCACCGCTACAGGCGTCGGTCCATCCGTCGATTGCGATTCCGGTTATTGCCGACCACCCCGTCGGCCGTAACCACTATAGCGGTCACCGCCGTATTCAGTCGTGGTCGCGTAGGACCATCGCGGCAATCTTTCTTTGGTTACCACCATCCCGGTCATTTTGCCGATTTCGGCCTTAGATCGCCAGGTCATTCACGCCGGTTATTATTGCCGACCACCCCGTCGGCCGTAATAACGCTTAGCCGGTCAGCCGATGGTACACCATGCGGTCACTACCTCGACCATCGCCCGACCGATCTTAGCCCGGTCACCACTTTCTCGCCGGTCATCCCCGACTATCGGCGCCGATTCGCCCACCGTCATTCGTTGCCCGGTTGCCAGCTGCCATTTACCCGTCGGTAGCCCGCCAACCACTATAGCGGTCACCGTCGCGGTCCTTGCCGCATCGCCGGCGGCAATCGCGGTCACCACCATCTCCGCCGGTCATCCGCCCTACCGTGCGATTGCCGCATCGACTACTCGCTGCGCTGCCACCATCCCGTCGGCCACAACCATCAGGCGGTCGCATGACCGACTGCTCGTCGGCCGTCAATGTCGCTGACCATCGTGGCAATCTCGTCCACCATCATGCGGTTATCATCGCCCTACCATCGCGGTCATCATCGACCAATGTTGTCGCCACCATCGTCGAGCATCTTTCGCCCCGCTCTCACTGATCTCAACCCGATCGGTCCGACAAGGGCAATCAATGCCTCTTTCGAGAGAAAATCGGAGCCTCGCAGTATGAATTACGGGGCTTGATCGCCTCCAAACCGTCGGTCCGACAGGCGTCCGCCTCTTCGAGGGGAACCTCGCCGTATGAACTACGGGTCTTGATCGCCTCCAAACTCGGTTGGTCCGACAAGGGCAATCAACGCCTCTTTCGAGGGAAAATCGGAGCCTCACCGTATGAACTATGGGTCTTGATCGCCTCTAAACCTGGTCCGGTGGACAAGGCCAACGCCTCGAGAGAAAATCGGGCGTTCAGATGAATTACGAGTCTTGATCGCCTCTAAACCTGGTCGGTCCGACAAGGGCAGTCAACGCCTCTTTCGAGGGAAAACCAGAGCCTCGCCGTATGAACTACGGGTCTTGATCGCCTCCAAACCCGGTCGGTCCGACAAGGGCAGTCAACGCCTCTTTCGAGGGAAAACTGGAGCCTCGCCGTATGAACTATGGGTCTTAATCGCCTTCAAACCCAGTCGGTCGACAAAGCGGTCGCCTCTCTTTCAAGGAAAATCGAAACCTGGATGAACTACGGGTCTTGATCGCCTCAAACCCGGTCGATCCGACAAAGGCGATCGCGCCTCTTTCGAGAGAAAATTGAGCCTTGTCGTGAATTATGGGTCTTGATCCTCCAACCCGGTCCCAGGTGACAGGCGTCGCTCTTCGAGGGAAAACCGAGCCTCACCGTATGAACTACGGTCTTGATTGCCTCAGAATAACCTTCTCTCGAAGGAGAGGTCCTTCTCCTTACTAGGGGCAAAAGGGTAAAAAAACATCCAAAACTGCCCAAAACCATCTAAAATCGTTCAAAATCGCTCAAAACGGGTGAAAACGGGCCAAAACGGACGTTTTTGCCCATGGCAGCAGCGACCCTGCCTTGAGCGTCACTGCGATGCCCATGGCGCCCGTGAGCGTCAGTAGCGCCGTGGCGCCGCGTGTGGGGTCAAACTCGGCCGCTGACCATTGTCGTTCCCGCGACCTGCCGTTCGCGTGACCAGCGTTCAGCGCGAGGCGTTCCCAGAACCGCGTGACACTGCACCTCGTTCGATTCGCCGTCGTGACGTCGACCATTCACTGCGTATGCGGTTCATTGTCGCGACCCGCTCGTCGTCCTTCGTTCGCTACCGTTCAGCGGTGCCTCGCGACTATTGTTCAGCGACCGTTCGGCTTGTCATGGCTCGACTGTCACACTTTTCACGCGCCTT
Organism: Cymbidium sinense; assembly: GCA_021442155.1. NCBI lineage: Eukaryota > Viridiplantae > Streptophyta > Magnoliopsida > Asparagales > Orchidaceae > Cymbidium > Cymbidium sinense. The sequence continues at coordinate 66,402,442 of CM038227.1, read as the reverse complement.
GATCTATTCGACTCCGCAGAGGCCGCACCACCTTTCTTCAGCCTATAAAATTGTGCAGCCCACTAGCAATTTCTTGCTTCCCACTATAAAACTTTGTGCCCGCAAATGCCCGTAAATGTCTGCATGGGTCCGTAACCTCAAAATTTTCCCGCATACACATATTTGTGGTGCATGCTGTAGTCATAATCTTGTGCTTGCATGAAAATCTGTTCTCTCAAATATGTGGTTAATGGACCTGCAGATTGTTGAAGAATTTACTATTTTGAAGTACGGCACATATATTTTTTGATGATTGAGATAATATCATCCAAAAATAGGAGCGATATGACCGAAAATTCTTGTCGAAACGAATCTTGATCGAAAGCAAGCTAATCAAAAAAATTGAGATCAAGCACTTAAAATATCATTAGAAACTTTAAGACATCGGTTAAATTCCTAAAAGCTCTCAAATATAGAGTGTTTATAGTCAAATCGGCGTCGATGAGGTTCCAACAAGCCAAAGATCTTACAATTGATTTCATTTGAGCATTCAAATACACAAAATATATCATATGATCGAGGGAATCATCAGCCGTCCTATGGAGAGAGTGGTTGGATTTTGCATGTATTTATAGACGCCACTCCTCTCTATAAATAGCCTCTCATTCCTCATATGAGGGGAGGCCAAGCAAGAGAGGTGAGAGCTCTAAAGATCCTCCAAGCACAATCGTGTACCACTCGGCGGTTGTCAACGCTGCCGCCATCGCCACCACCCGATCCTGGTTGTCGACCACTGTTGCGGTCATCATCACCACTATTGTTGACATCATCGTCAACATCGTCGTCAACATTATCGTCGTTGTCAACATCTTCGCCAACATTGTTACTAGCTGTTGTCCCTTTTTCATATACAATTCTTTAATCCCGGTATCGGGAAGATCTTGCACTCTGAAATAGATACATAGTGGAAGCTTTTTACTAGGCTAGGCCCCATGGTTTTTCCCTCTTTTCGAGATTTTCCATGTAAAAATCCGAGTTTTATTGTTCACTCTTTAAATACTGTGTCTTTGGATTTTCCAACTAAGGCGAAAACTTTTACTCTACCGCAACTGGTTTTCTAGCACGCAACAATGGTAATGCATGTTCGAGATAGAATACATGGATTTAATTTGTCATTAAAGCTTCACATCTCACAAAAAAGGATTTTATCCTCTAATAAAAAAAGGCAACATAGCCTTGCAAAAATATTTTTCAATGAGTGAAATATGAGTATTGTTGTGTATTCACTTTTCTAGAAAATGTACAACGAAAATATGTTAACTATATTAGTCAGAGAGAAAACAACAAAAATTTAGAATAAGACACTTTTGCCTAAGGAAGTGTCACAGATAAATTGTGACTATCTAAATCTCCATCTTAAAAGATATAATATGTCATGTAAGTTATTTGTCATTATGTGAAGATCTTTAATATATGCTTAACTTAGTCATATTATGAATGTGTACCAATGCTTAACAATTATGATCACTAACTTTATCTTATGCCTACTCTAATAGATATAAAAGGGCAAAATTAATTTAAAATTTTGGCTAGAAAGAGCCTTAAATTTTTATTTATTTTAAAGTTTACTAAAATTTTACTAAAGTTAGCTAAAAATCATTTTATCCTAAGAGCTTGAGTGTAAAATCATCTATATCCCAAATATGTTTATTACAATAAAGAAAGTGAATGAGCATTAATAAATAATCAAGAAAAAAAGAATAAAAAATATAGTGTTGTTGTGATTATAAATGAGCCGGGAAGTCTGCTTAAGACATACCCAAAATGAAAATGAAAATGAGGCAATAGAGTTCTACCTAATAACCTTAGATAAATTAAGTAATAAAGATTAAGTTTCATTTCCCCCTTCGGATAGTCATTATTCTAGCTCAAATTGTATGTTTGATCATAAGAACATGATCATTTTATACTGATTCGAAAAACTAAGCTTATACTTTATTTTTACATATAAATTTTTTAAAAATAAACATAGTAAGGGAAATATCCAAGGCTAAATGGAGTCATCATAGTATAATAGAAAGATCACCTTAAAGAGCAAAAAATAACATACAAGTTAATGAAATCATTTATATTTTAATGCATGGCCCCCCATAAAAGTAAAAGTATATGCAATGGCCATACATCAAGCACCAACTTAAAAATATCATTATCTTAATACAACCAATTAATAAATCGGTGCAATGCATCACATAATAAACATAATAATCAATTCCATGATCTAGTCAAATTCAAGCAATCTCATCTTGAGAAATTAAAGGGTTTGCACATCAAAATGACCAAAACTACAGTCCTCTCTATGCTATGTGGCTATGAGGTTGTGGACTATGACAACACATAAATGTGTGTAAAAGTAAAAGTATCCTAAGGTTAACTCATATGACCTATGACTTACCAATCTAAGTTATTTATGTATTTCAATTATTGTAAGGCTTGTCACTCTTTATAATGAATCAAGATGATTGGATTCAAGCTAATTATGTTTATTAATTGATCATATGAGATAAGATTAGTGATTAAAAGTTTTTTATTATTAAATGAACTATCACTTAATAATAATAATAATAATAATTAATTAATCATAATTAAAGTTAAGTCTTTATTCTATAGGACATCATTTAACCAAAAATGTTGCATCACTTGGTATCCTTAAAAATGCATCAATATGATTAAATTAATTGAAATAAAAATTATTTAATATAATATTCAAGTTTTTAAGTGGGATATGAACATTTGAGGATATATAGGTTTTAAATAAGTGTAGAATATTCTCATCATCCAAGGTATAGAGTGGGGTTGAATTGAACCTATATATTCAAAAAAGAAAAGATTGGGACCAAGTACATGTATTGTTGGAATCCAAAAGGTGTTTAATCACATAGTGTGATTGAACTATGAAATGATTTTTTGTGTTGCATGACTCAACCAAGTGGGAGTTTGATCAAAAGTGACAATGGTCAAATTCAAAGTACACTTAATTAAAGAAATGATCAATTTCATTAAAAAGACTTAGCATAATCACAGGAGCATAATTATACTATAAATGGACTAAATCACTATGTGTATTATTAGCCCATGAGATTTTATGATGTGGCACAAGAACCACATTAAGGTTCTTTGACTAGAGATAAGGAAAAAAAACATGAAGACCACTCTTGAAAGTCTTATTACTAGGACCAAGAGAACTTGAAGTTTGATGCATGAACACTGCTTAAGAGACTTATGTATGCATATTTTGTGTATTATAATTTATGGTTTGTGATGTGTATTATCATTTTTAAATGTTGTCCGTATGTTGTGATTGAAATCATGTAATTTTCATGTATTATTATATGTAAGTGTTTGTTTAATGCCTAGGCAGTATAGTTCCAACATTAGGCTATAGTGTATGGAATTTTAAGTCTAGGGATAGAAAAAATAGCACCTTGGTGCTACCTTATAGCACTTTGGAGCTTCTTTGTAGCTCTAGGTGCTACTATCCAATTAGTTCAATTTGTAAAAAATTTTAGTAAGTTTGGGGAGTTATTATTGAGGGGAGACACCATTTGAACTTTTGTACTTGAATTTAAACTCTTATTACAGTGAAATAAAGTGATTTGATAGTGTTTGTCAAAATTTTGAATGAAAAAACTCATTGTGGATGGAGCTTGATGTCTAACAAAGGAAGAGAGGTTTAACGATTTTACTTCCAACACTATGTTAGTGAAAAGTGTCTTAACTTTTTTGCCTTTAAACTTTTTTTCAATTATTTATAGGTTTGTGTTTTTGCTGTTGTGTGCTTATAAAAATTATAAAACCCAAAGTATTTTTTTCAAAATCTATTCCATAAATTACTTTCAAGAGTTGTCTAAATTCTAAGTTTTACAGTACATTATTTTTATTTTTCTTGCATTTGGTTGGCCGAACATCCACTAAATATTATAAAATTCCTCAAAGTTTTTGTCCACATAATCCTTTATAATATTTTCTTTGTTATGTTGATCATGTTCTTCAAAGTTTTCTAGAGTTTAACCCATTTAAATACTAAACAAGTTTGTTGCCAACACTAGTTTTTTTGTACAATCAGTTTCGAGATAAATTCCAAAAAAAATATCAAAATAACTCTAAAATTTATAAAATTTTCACATCACATCTACACTTCTATCCCTACAAGTTTGATTTTGATTTCTGGTGAGATATGGGGTTATTTTCTATCAATTTCTTGGCTAGCCATTTTTCATTTAAGATTCTTATTTTCACTTGAAATTAAACTCAATCTCATCTAGCCTTACTCTCCTAAGAATCTTAGAAGCACTCCCAATTCACAAATTAAATCACTTCAATGATATAATTTTATGATCTGAATTAATTTTGTATCAAAGCAAAGATATTGTTGGTGGACAGCATTGGAAGTGGTACCAAGAGAGTGAAAAGCTTAGAGAGGCTTTTGCAAAGTGTAGTGTTGACTTTCCAAAAGTGATAATATCTATATCATAGACTTGGTTACTACATTTTAATGGTTTTTTTTCTATTGCAAAATATTGTGGTAGATTAGATGTTTGATGCAATTCTATTGATAATTACAAAATTGCTAATTAGTTTCCACTACAAACATAAACTAGCCATTGTCCTTGAACTTACCCAACCTAAATTGACTAAAGTGTGTCCTAAAATAGTGAGTGAGTGATCCACAAAGTCAATTAAAATCATATCTTATTCTTATTAACATAGGAAAACCTACTTTAAATAATTTAAAATTTTATTTTAAACTCAATTTACTTATTTTATATAAAATCACATTTAATTGTAATTTACATTTTAGGGAAAGATTTAGGAGTTTATTTATGTCTCGCTTGCATTTACTTTCTCTAATTTAACAAGCATCATTGAATTTTCGAAAAATACAAATAATATTGAAAGTATCATATTGCATCTCTAATTATTGCATCATGCCTCTTAAATCTATTAGTCATGATCAAATGGACAACCTAAATATGAGGGTAAAAAAACTTGCCTTTATAATGCAAAAAATTAATAAGTTCTAAGACTTATTAATAAACTATGCATATAATCCAAAATCCTGTGGAAGACAACCATAGGGAGAGGATTCCTTTTAGAAGACAACCTTTCAGAAATCCCCATAGGATTGATCAACTTAGGAATCATGATGTTACTAATGAAATCAAGAAAGTTAAAGAAAATGCCCCCACATATGATGGAGTCCACAATCCCAATAGGTTCTTAGATTGGCTAACACAAATAGATGAGTTCTTTGATTTGTTTTGAAGGTTCATTATTAAAGGACAACTCTTGCCAAAATGAAACTCATAGGTCATGCAAAAATTTACAAGACTAATATTTTGATGGAAGAAGAGAGATTATGAATCTTACTTTTGCATAAATAAAAGAAATGCTTAGTGAGTATTGTCCAAAGAACCAACACAAGAAATTTCATGAACATTTAATAACCTTTTAGCAAGAAAATATGAAATTAGTTGAATATATGAACCAATTTAAAGAATTAGTAGCCAAAACCAACTGCACAGATCGAGAGTGATAGCTTGCTAACAAATTTGTTATTGGTCTTAGGAGTGACATTAGATGTGAGTTTGAGCTACAAAATCTACGGACTCCTGAAGATGCTTTTCATTATGTATTGCTCTTAAAGAAAGCATAAGAGCTAAAGGTACTAGTTCATCTTTTCAATCTTCCTAACATTTTACCCAAAAGCTTGGTATTAAACTATGACCTTCATCATATAGTTCTCAACCCAAAAAAGCTACCTCTAAATCATCATTTAAGATTAAAAAGATAGTGTGCTTTCAGTATCATAAGAAGGGATATATGAAGCATCTATATAAAGCTAAAATTATGTTTATGGATGAGAATGAAGTAGACACAGAAAAAATATTGAGAATTAAATTGAGGAAATTCATGATGGCACACCTTTGTTAGTTGAGGAGTTAGATTAAGGGGCTGTTTGGTAACGTGCATTTGGAATGCACTGCATTCCAAATGCACACTTTTAAACATTTCAAGCATTTTGTTCCAAGTAAAGTAAAATTCCAGTGCATTTCAAATACAACAGAAATGCCAGTTTTGCGTGTATTTGGAATTCGCCCAAAATTTGAAATTCTCTAAGAATAATCAATAAAGTGATCTGTGAGACCGCTGGCCTCTTGCCGCCCTGGCATACCGCCGCCCGCCCATCGCCGACGCCGCCGCCTATGCGCCGCCGCCGCCGTCATCATACCCGACCGTATACCAGGTGACACGCCTTGTCACCCGTCGTCATGACGCCGCGCCGCATGCGGTGGCAGACTGCCACCTCCCACCCAGCCCGACGTCAAACCTTGATTTACATTATATTTTGTCGATAAACAAAAATGCAAAGTCATGAATTTGTAAAAGCTCTCGACCAAACAACTATAAAGTAATCCTTTTACACTGAATTCCTTTTACACTGTATTTCTTTTACACTGCATTCCAAATGCAGGCAACCAAACAGCCCCTAAGTGAGGGATTCTTTGAGTGTCATGAGATGTATGAAGACATTTAAGGAAGAGTATTATTGGAGGAGGATAAATATTTTCACCATGTATATTTTATGTAAGGAGAAAAAGGTGTATGATAGTAATTGATGGAGGTAGTGCAATGAATGTCATTTCCACCCACATTATTACTAGAGTGAATCTCAAGCCTGAACCTCATCTTAAACCTTTCCATGTAAATTAGGTAAACCACACATCATTTCTTATGAATTACAAATTCATCTAAATGCCTTATCCTTATCAAAATTAGGAAGGTAGTGGCTTAATGACTTAAATATTATTTATTATTGTCAAGAGAACACATATGTCTTTAAATACAATGATAAAATTATAAAATTATTCTCATTGAAGCCAATTGAAAAGAGATCTGTCACCCCTTCACATACCATTTTCCCCACAACACCTCATAAATGCAATTTTGATCTTCAACAAAAGTCTAGTCTAAAGCAAAATACCAAACTTCAGCAAATAACATTTTTTCCCTTTAATGCTAGGGAGATGTCTTTTGACATAAATTCAAGTAATCCTACACTTTCGCCCTTAGTGTTACTAGTTCTCTCTTATTTGACTTTAAGGATTTATAATTAGATGACTTACTTGATGGTTTATCAATTATGAGTTACATTAAGCATGTTATTTACTTCATATCTAGTTCACAAATTATAAATTTGCCCCATTATGGAATGAACCTACTAAACATGCAAAAATGAAAAGACCAATAGATGAACTATTAAGAAAAGCATTCAATCAAAAGAGTTTAAGTGTCTGCGTAGTTCCAACACTACTTGACCTTAAGAAGGATGATTCTTGTAGAATGTGCATTAATAATAGAGCCATTAACATGATTACTTTTAAGTATAAATTTCTAACTCCTAGGTTATATGACATGTTAGATCTTATTAGAAATGCAACACATTTTTCTAAATTTATCACAAAAGTGGATATGATCACACCAGAATTAGATTAGGGGATGAGTGAATAATAACTTTTAAAACACTTGATTGATTATATAAATTTCTTGTCTTGCCTTTTGGATTATCAAATTCACCTAGCACATTCTTGAGATTAATGAACACCATTCCAAAATCTTTTATTGGAAAAATTTTAGTGGTTTATTTTGATAATATATTAATATTTATCCTTGAAGAAAAAGAGCACTTAGACCAATTAAGGCTAGTCCTCATCAATCTTAAGGAAGAAATGATTTATATCAATTTTAGAAATGCTTCTTTTCTCAATCTAAAATGACTTTCCTAAGATTCATTGTTATTGTTGATGACTTAAAAGAGGACCATACCAAAATTAAAGAAATTTTAGATTATCTAGTCCATGAGAATTTTACTAAAGTCCATATTTTTCATGGCTTAGCTACCTTCTATAGAAGGTTCATTAGAAATTTTAGCTTAATTGTAGCTCTAATTGCTGACATTCTCAAGAAAGACAAATTTCTTTAGACTATAGTCGCTCAAAAAGCCGTGGATTAAATTAAAATCCTTATGAACTCAGTGCCAGTTCTTATCAAAAAATATTTGAGGTCATATGTGATGCCTCTAGTGTTGGTATAGGGGGAGTTCTTAGTTAAGAAAACCATCATGTGGCCTTAAATGGTAAAATACTTGAATAATTAAAAGCAAAGATAATCTATTAATGATAGAAATTTTATGCTGTTGTTAAAACATTAAAACATTAGAGACAATACTTATAACATAGGGAATTCATGCTTAAGACCATCATGCTCTAAAATTCATATATATATATATATATATATATATATATATATATATATATATATATATATATAAAGAGTTCAGTTATAGACATGCAAAATGGGTAGAGTGCATTCAAGACTTCACTTTATTTTAAAGTATAAAGTTGGGTTATAAAATAAACTAGTTCATGTGCTTTATAGAATTATCTTGATCATATATTATTTAGAGTTTCAAATTCTTAGATTTAAGAGGATAAAAGATGATTATCAAGCATGTCTTAATTTTCATATCATTTATCTAGAGTATACTAATAAAGACCGATCTTTTATTAGTTTATGTAATGACATTTTTATTCTTGAGGGAAATTCTTATAAAGGAAAGATGCTTTACATCCCTAGTACATAATTAAGAACATTCTTTATCATAGAGTTCATTCAAGAGGAATAATAAAACATTTTTAGGAGATGAAAATCATACACCTAATATAATCTAGATTTTATTAACGAGTGTAACACTTGAAAGAGAGCCAAAAATATAAAGCAAAAAAGTTAAAAATTATTATGCCTTATCTGCTTCTTTTAGACCTTGAGAAGTCATTTCTATAGATTTTATATTAGATTACCTAGAACCCCTAGAAGTCAAGAAAATATTTTTATAGTTGTTGATATATTCTCTAAAATGGCTCATATCTTATCTTATTCTAAGTTTAATGATGGATCTCCTGTTGAAATATTATTATTTAAAGAGTGATTAGACTGCATGTACTTCCTTTTATAATAGTATAAGATAGGGATGCCAAATTTGTATCTTATTTTTAGAAAATATTTTGCAAATTAATGGGTACTACATTTAAGTTTTATTTAGCCTTTCACCCACAAATTAATGGTTAAATTGAGATTGTTAATAGAACTTAGGAAATCTTCTTAGCAAATTTGCATGTAAAAGTTTAGGCAATTAGGATCTTCACCTTATAAGAGATGAGTTTCTCTATAATAGTTCAATTTCTAAGGCTATCGAAACACCATTTGAAATAGTTTATGATTATAACTCTAATAAACCAATTGATCTTGCTAGGATCCCCTCATATGCATTCTTTAATTTTGGCATTTACATTTGCATAATATCTCCAAAGCCTTCATGAAGATGAAACAAAATAGTTGGAAGTCACTAATACAAAATATGTCAAAAAATATTAATAAAGATAAAATTCTTAAAGAATTTAATGTAAGGGATCATGTGTTAATAAGGATTTGTCCACAGAGATATTTATCTACATCATTTAGGAAATTACAAGGTAGGACATGTGGGCCATTCATATAATTAGAAAAATTAAAATGAATGCATATGTTATTAAATTTCTTAAGAAATGTTTATTAGCCTTATTTTTAACATGAAAGATCTTATATTATATGAAGGAGTTAGTCAATCTTCAAATGTACATGATGATCCTTTTGTAGAACTACAAAATCACTCCACTCTTTTTAGGAACCAAACGAACACTCATTCTTTGAGGTGGACCATATTATCATAAATAAGGAGAATAATATTTGAGATTATTGATTCCTTGTTAGATGGAGAGAGATAAGCCACCAATTTAAGACACTTGGCCTACTAGAGAGGATTTGGAGACACTAGCATTAGAACTTGCATGTGATTACTTAGACTTTAACCCTTGAAAGGAAAGATCTTTAGGTGTAATGGAAATGATGTGTCACCAACACCACATCAATGTCTTTTTGAATAGAGTTAAGACAAAGGAGGTGAAGACCACTCTTGGAGGTTTCATTATTAGGAGTAAGAGGACTTGAACTTTGATGTATGAAGACCACTGAAGAGACTTTATATGTGTATTTTATATGGAGTTGTTACATAGCTATAGCACTGAATTTTGTTTTTAAAAATAAATTTCAAAAATCTTAATTTTATCTTTTGTAAAAGACTTAATTATTTAATAATAATTCTTTATCAAATAAAAGGGTGAATTTTGTTTTTAAAAATAAATTTTAAAAAGTTTAATTTTATATTTTGTAGAAGACTTAAATATTTAATAATAATTCTTTATGAAATGAAACAATAGAAAATAACAACAGAAAAGTAAAGTGCAGAAAAATAAAATAAAAAAGAACACAGAGATTTTTACGTGGTTGGCTAAACCCCAAAAATCTATCTATGTCCATGCCTAGCCACTCAGACTAGAAATTAACTAAAATAAAGTTAAGATTAAAAAAAATCTCGAGTACTCTTTTTCATGGGAAAGTATAACTCAACACGTACTCTCTTTAACGGGCAAGTACAACCCAACATATACTTTTTTTAATAGGTAAGTGCAACCCAACACGTACTTTCCTTAACGGGCAAGTACAACCTAACAAGAAAACAAGAAAGAAGAATATGAAAGTATCTAACTCTCAATTTAAAATTATTTTGCTCTCATACCCCAACTACAATAATATTAAGGCAATTGAAATTTAATAAAATAAATATAGCTCACTTTAATAGTTATTTAAATATGTAAGCAATGATTAAACTTGAAGTAAGTAAAAGATACACTTGAAACCTTAAACTACTTGATGTGAATGTAATACTTTGAAATCAAATTGATTTAATTTAATGATTTGAAATGTAGCTCAATAAAGATTTAAAAACTAGATCAATTACTTTTACAAAAGAGACTTTGAATTTTCAAATGATCAAATGTAAAGTGAAATCTTAAATCACATGAACTCAATTTGAAAACTCTTTTCAAAAAGGAATATCACTTGTGCAAAGTATGAAACTATTTAATAGAAAAGAAAACTTGCAACTTACAAGTGTTCTTTACGAACTAATTTTCATAACAGAAGTTTCACTTTAGCATATGTAAAATTAAAGAGAAGAGAAGAGTTTACAAACACAAAACTTTAATCAAAACCAAACAAAGCATTCGACCAACTTGAGAAAGTGTATGAATAGATGTGTATATCACAAATCAATTTGACCAAATACCAAAGAGTCTTAGCGCAAGAAAGAAATCAAGGCCTCACATAAGAGGAGCAATAAAATAAATTAAAATGAACCTTAATAACTTTCGGCTAAGAGGAATTTTGACCAATCCACAAACTTTTTTTATGCAATCTTCAAGTTGAACACTTGTAGATTGGGAGATGGAAGAAGGATGAAGAAATTAGCACTTGATTACCCTAGTCTAAGAGAAATTTTTTCAAGAGAGATTAACCTAGTCTAAGAATCATTATTTATAAGATAGGGGGTCATGAGGGTCAACGAAGAGAAGGAAAAATAGGAGGAAAACTCATTTAAAATTAATTTAAACATAAACCAATAAAAATAAAAAGTAAATGGCATGAGATAAAAAATTGGCCAAAGGAAAATAAGAGGGAATTTATTATGGAAGGTTGGTTTAATTTAAAAATAAATTTGAAATTTAAATTGTATGAGAGGGATTTCAGCCAAGTGAAGGAAGAGAAAATAAACATAGTATGTGATTTAAATTGAATTCAAATCTATTTATGTTTGCAAGAAAAAAATCGGCTAAGGCATTATGGAGTGAAAAATAATTTGAGAAGAGATTTAAATTGAATTAATTAATCATATGACCTAATTTCTAATGTAATTAAGAAGTTAATGCTTATGTGGGTCTGCCAAGAGAGAGAGAGAGAGAGAAGAGTTTGAATTATTATCAAACAGGTCATGACACAATTAATTGTCCAAATGATAAAAGAAAATAATTCAACTTTTAATTTATTAAATTAAGCATGATATATGGTCAGCCAAAAGAAAGTTTTCATGATGGGATTCAATTAGTATTTAATGCAATATCATGGAATATTCAATCAATTCATCCTGAATGAAGGAAGGAAATAAATAGCATACAAGCTTTATTTAATAAAATCCAAAGAATATTCAAAAATTCGGCCAAGCATGTTTGTTAAAATAGAATAAATTTAATTTAATGCACTCAATTTAAATTAAATGATGATGAATCAGATCTTAGGAAAATTTAAATTAGTATTCATTATGAGATTAATTTGAATACAATTAAGGGTATAGTTGGCCATGGGAAGTTTCCAAAAATAGAAATTATATAAAAGGAAAGAGGATAATTTCATGGATTATTTTAATTGAATTTGAATTAACCCAAATAAATTTAAATAAATTCAAATTAGTTCAATTAGAGTAGCATAAATCAGCCACAAATAATCCATAAAAAGTTAAGTTCAATTCTACACATGTAATCAAGAGAATATTTAATTTGAATTCAAAATAATTTAAATTAAAGATTCAAATATTTGAAAATTTTAATTTAGAAAAATATGGAATAATTATTAAAAAAATTTAAATAACTCTTACATAATTTATTTAACAAATAATTATGAAAAAATTCGGCCCCAAAAGGTTTTGGATGAAAAACAGGATAGGAGAAAGAAAATTAGGATAATAAGAGAGAGAAAAATAGTATAAAGAATACTTTGAATATAATTGGATTTTATGCATACATTAAATGGATAATGAATATATTTTAGCATGATAATAGTTTAATGAGATGTGAACTTAATTTAAAGAATAATAAATGTAACATGGTTTATGTATTTAGTTCACATTATCCAAAAATAAATAAATTTAAAGAATAATTGTAAATATGAAATATAATGTTTATGGATAATTTAAAATAGATTATTGTAAAATGAATGAATGATATATTTATTTTAGAGAGTATTTCATTTGCCTTATTATAGTTATTCCTAGAAAAATTTTGACCCAGTCCATGTCCAAAAGCTTTAGCATTTTGATATGACTAAAGAATGAGAAGTTGAAAATTTTTTCTTGCACACTTGAATTTAACCTGATTAGTATAATCAAAAATATATATTTATTATCAATATAAATCTTTATTAAGAATGAAATTCATTATGGTTAATGTTAATAATTTATTTTGTAAAGAAATATTTAGTTCTTATTACACAAGATTTGTTATCATAAAATCAAATGGTGTGATACACAAGGTGTATAGTCAACAATATCCCCCTTTTTGATGATGATGGACTTATGTTGGTGTGAAGGGTAAAAAAATATTATAATGATTTTCTCCCCTCACTAAATGCATATTTGAGAGATTAAAAGTCTAACCAACATCGCTTATGATATATACCAACATCAATATTTTTCTCCCATTTGACATCATAAAAAGGTTCACAATAAAATAGAAGTTGGTTATATCAATAAAATTCTCCCCTTTAATTACATAAAAAAGTAAATTAAGCATGAGATGATAAGAAAAATTAAAGATTAACATGCTTGATTTTGTGACCTTATTTAATATAATCTAATATATAAGGTTTTTATTGACATGAAACTGACTTGAATAAACATGTAAATTGAGACAAATATCATATGTGATGAAAATGTACAATAGAACATATGAATGATATAAATATGCCTCTAAAATAAAACTTCAGCAATATTTGAGGAAATTTGATATTTCGCATTTATTCATTCAAAATGAACAATACTTTGAAAGAAATGACAATTTAAGATACCAACTAAAATTATCTTATCATCAAATCAAATGTTAGTAGAAGCATAATTGCTAAAAATTATTGACTTGCATGAATATTAAAGATAGATATTACGAGAGAATTTCTAATCATGCAAAATAATTGATAAATCTAATTTCATATTTATTCCAAATTAATGAATACAAGCTAATTTATTAATCATATCCCTTTTTTAATAACAACTAAGGCAAATTAATAATCATGAACGATATAAAGAAATAATGAGTTTTCAAATTAAGCATATTAAGCTATGGATCACAAAACATATGTTGAATAAGTATGATTGTAATCAATACACTGATAAAAATTACAAATTATTAAAGGGGATCAAGTATAAAGTTATGCTAATGTTAATTGTACAAATTAATTGATCTCCAATTTAGAAAACTAAACAAGTTTATGATTGTTAAAATGTATACAAGGTGTATTTTGAATTTACTTATCATGAATTTAAGGAATTTTAAATTATGAATACAAATCATGATAAATAAAAATATCCATTAGCAAGACATTATAAAACACATAAAATCTACAAAAATGTTAAAGCCACAATAAACTAATTAATTTGTGAAATTTATAGAGTTTGCAAGAATAATTTCAAGTTATGTTATGAAACTATTCATTCATAAAAAAATAGAATATGAAGCTTATATAGATTAGTAAAGCTTGAATGAAACATAACTAATATAACGACCTAAATATATGTATGGAAGGTATTAATGTATCATACAAAATACTTTACCTCATACCATTCCTTCTTGTATACCTTTGTAATTTAATTTTGCTTTTATATACTTGAATCGATGACTTGTCTTCACCAGTCCTCCATGAAGACAAACCTACAATATAATATCATTTTCTAGATTTTGGTATCTAAGCAAGTTTGGATCCTTTAACATTAGTAGCATTATAAATACTTGCATAAGTAGATGATGGGCAATGCAAACTAGTTCCCTTAGAAATCCAAGTGTATGAAGATAAAATATTTAATTGCATGGATCTCCTAAATGAACAAACATATGAAACATGATCTTTCCAACAACTATAAATAAGTACAAGTAAAATTGGGCAAAGCATGCATACATGAATTATAACTTCTAGGTTTAATTTTAGTGAATGTACAATTATTTAAAGCATGTGAATAACATGAATATTACTTGCAAGACATGGATGGATTTGAATGTAAAACATGTGAGCAACTAGAGCTTGTATAAGATAAAGATATATTATTTAATTTATTTCCAATAATAGTATTCTCAACTTTTAAATTTTCAATCTCAATATGTAAATCATGTCCAACTTTATTTCTAGATAAAAACTATTTTTATAATACTTTATTTTTATCTTCTAGAAATTTTATATTGGAAATAAGCTCATCATGACAACAAGATGTAGAAGTACTAGATAAATCACTTAGCAAATCATTAACTTTGGTATTTAATAAAGATACTTTATTTTCAAGAAAACAAATCATATCATGAGATTTTTGAGCATCTACTAAAAGAGACACATTTTCTTTCATCAAAGTGTGAAGATTTACTTTAAAACTTATAGATTTTATTTTCCTGAAAATGTATTTCTTTTTTAATTTTTTATAAACATCCACTAATTCATCAAAGACATTGGATAATTTGTCATATGATAAATTGTTTACCTTAGGGTCATCCTCAGAATTAGTTTGAGAATTGAAACTTTGGGTGGCTGACTTGACGAATGTAGTTGGAAGCACTTTTTCCTCTTTTTTATAAGCACTATAAGACATTGTTTAAAATCTTCTTTATTATGCTTTCCTTTGTTTTTCTTATTTCTGTTCTTACTCTTTTTAGAAACAAAGGCATGCAGTTGAGGCTTTGAATTTAAATTTACAGAATGTTTAATAAGAATATTTTTATCTATATAGAATACTTCTCACCTATCCTACAATCATAACTATATAGCAAAGTGAGTGCATCAAGTATATATTTTCTAGATTTAAAAGATAATAAATAAGAAAGCTGATCATAGAAAGATATTTTATAAAAATAGGAAATTATCTTTTCATTTAAAAGAATCAACTCACTTTCTAAAATAGAAGATAAGCTACCATTTAAATAAATATACCACATTCTAGAATCAATACTTCATAAAAACTATTAGAATCTAACTTTCCATATATCAAAATTAGTTTTATCAAAAATAGGTGCATAATAAATTTTTTCATCAGAAGAGCAAGGAACCATTTCAAATGCCATAATGTTCAACTCAAGGATGTTAAGCCACTAAATGAGGACTAGATACCAATAGGCTATGAAGGAAGGAAGGGGAGGGGTGGGGGGGGTGTTTAGGGGAGGTTTGAATTGGGTTTCTAAAAGTAAATTTCAAAAAATTTAATTTGATATTTTGTAGAAGACCAAAATATCTAATAATAATGCTCTAGTGAAATGAAATAAAAATTTTTAAAAAATAAAGAAAAAGAATCTAGAGATTTTATGGTTACTAAACCCCAAAAATTGGCCTATATCCATGCCTAGACACCGAGGCTAGGAATTTACTAGAATAAAGTTGAGATTACAACAAATTTCCCATACTCTTCTTCATGGTAAAGTACAACCCAACACATACTCTCCTAAATGGCCAAGTATAATTGTTGATGTACATTGCTTAATGGGCAAGTACAACCCAACACATACTTTCCTTAAAGGGGGGTGTTTGGAGGGGAGGTTTGAATTGGGTTTCTAAAAGTAAATTTCAAAAAATTTAATTTGATATTTTGTAGAAGACCAAAATATCTAATAATAATGCTCTAGTGAAATGAAATAAAAATTTTTAAAAAATAAAGAAAAAGAATCTAGAGATTTTACGTGGTTTAGCTAAACCCCAAAAATTGGCCTATATCCATGCCTAGACACCGAGGCTAGGAATTTACTAAAATAAAGTTGAGATTACAACAAATTTCCCATACTCTTCTTCATGGTAAAGTACAACCCAACACATACTCTCCTAAATGGCCAAGTATAATTGTTGATGTACATTGCTTAATGGGCAAGTACAACCCAACACATACTTTCCTTAAAGGGAAAGTACATCCCAACAAGAAAATAAGAAATAGGAATATGAAAGTATCTAACTCTCAATTTAAAATTATTTTCCTCTCATAACCCAACTATAATAATATTAAGGTAATTTAAATTAAAAGAAAGAAAGATAGCTCACTTTAGTTGATATTTAAATGTGTAAGAAATGATTAAA
This sequence comes from Cymbidium sinense, assembly GCA_021442155.1. Taxonomy (NCBI): domain Eukaryota; kingdom Viridiplantae; phylum Streptophyta; class Magnoliopsida; order Asparagales; family Orchidaceae; genus Cymbidium; species Cymbidium sinense. Next base: position 66,385,387 of record CM038227.1, on the reverse strand, counting down.
CTTGAAGTATGTAAATGATGCACATGAAACTTTAAACTGTTTGATGTGATGTAATACTTTGAAATAAAATTAATTTAAATTTAATGATTTGAAATGTAGCACAATAAAGATATAAAAATTAGATCAATTACTTTTACAAAAGAGACTTTGAATTTTCAAAAGATCAAATGCAAAATAAAATCATAAATCACAAGAACTCAATTTGAAAACTCTTATCAAAAAGGAATATCACTTGTGCAAAGTGTGAAATTATTTAATTGAAAAGAAGCCTTGTAATTTACAAGTGTTCTTTATGAACTAATTTTTACAATATAAATTCCACTTCAGCAAATATATAAATAAAGAGAATAGAAGAGTTTACAAACACAAAACTTTAATCAAAACCAAACAATGCTTTCACTAATTTGAGAAAGTATATTTTTTCATAAAGAGGAAAATTTTATTGATTACTAGAAGGTTATAGTAATCCAAAAGATAGAAAAAGGGGGTAGTTATAACTATTTTGGACTAATGTATGGGAGGCCTAGATTATCATTATGTATAAGTAAGGTCAGTTCTTTGTCAGGGTGCTTGGAAGATGAGAGGATTTGATGTTGTGCTGCACGCTTTGCAAGTAGATCAACTGGTCTATTGCCTTTCCTCCATATATGGAAACAAGTGACTTTGAGGATCATTCTTAGATTTTTGATAGCCTTAAGGAGGTTGATGATGAACCAAGGGGGCTACTGGAACTGATCTTCATGCAGGATTTGGATGAGAGGTGCTGAATTCGATTCAATCCAATAGTTGAGATGGGGTTGGTCTTCTTCAAGCATGGAGGAGTGCAAAATGAAGTGTTGTGGTTTCAGCATGAAGTGTTGAAGGGCAGCATAGGGCATAGAGTAGAAGTAGATGCAATCACCTTTGTATTTCTTGAAGATGCCACCAATTCTAGCACTGCTGGTTTGGTGTTGTGGCTTCCATCTATATTAATTTTGATGTAGTATTGGGTCAGTTTCTTGTAGAAAATAAGGTGGTAGGTTGGAGGTTTTCAACTAGCTATATTCACATATTTATTTTTTAGGTTCAGAGCCTCTCTTTTTTTCCATCAGTTGGAAGTGGGATTTAATCTTAAGAGCAATGGATTCAACATTGATGATGAGAGCATTATGCTTGAGGTCATTCCTAGCAGTCCAAATGAACCAAAGGATGATAAGAATTGCATTTAATGTTTTAGTGGGCTGCTTGTATGTTTCTTGATTTGATTTATCCAAGAGTTGAACCAAGATGAAGAGACCATCTCCATTATGGTCATTTGTTTATTAAGAAAAAATGTTCCATAGTGTTTGCTGATTTTGCAATGGATGAAGGTATGAGGGAGACCTTTTTCTTCTTCTTTGCATAGATGACATCTTGAGGGAAGTTTAAGGCCTTTGAGTTTGAGGATATCATCAAGGGGAAGAAAGTGGGAAGAGTCTCCAACAAAAGAAGGCTATTAAGGGTTGAATATTTAGGTTCCAAATGGCTTTTCCCCATGGTACATAATTTGTTTCTTTCCACCTAATTGAGGGGAGAATCTTGTGAATTGAATTGTGTGTGGATTTACCCTTGATAATCAGTGTGTCTTTTCTATCAGGATTGATAGGTAGACTATAGATTTTATTATAGATTTGGGAATGGAAAATAGGTTATAATTTTTGTAAATCCTAATCAGCATTCAACCATAAATCCTTTATGAAGCAAGTTTGAAGAGGTCTAGAATCCGCAAATCCAAAATAAAGGGGTTCCTCTCCAATGCAGTGGTCATTCCAAATTCCAATGCATCCATCCCCCAAGTCTCAAAGGTTGAGGTCTTTGGCTTCTTCCCCATGCTACAGTAAACTCCTCTAAATGGCTAAATCAGATGGCTTTTTTTTGTAGTTGTCATTGGATGTGAATCTTTGCAATACTTTTCTAACATGTACTTGGTCCATAATGATTTTTCTCCCTGAGTTTTATCTATAGTTTGCATATGTTAGCTTTGATATTATCTTCAATGGTTTTGAATCCCAAACCACCTTTAGTGGTTGATTTACAAAACTTTTTCCAGCTGGTCCAATGGGTGGACTTGTGGTTGTGACTCCATATAAATCTACTAAACATTCTTTCAATTCTCCTTTGGATCATTTTTGGAATATGTTGGACTTGGGTAGTATCTAAAGGAATTATGTTGAGGATGCTTTTGGCAATGGTAGTTCTTTCACCAAAGAAGAGAAAGGAGTTCTCCCAAGAGTTAATTCTATGCTAATTTTTGTTAATTAGATCATAAAAGAGAGATGATGTGGATTTTCCTTTGTGAAGTCAGATTCTAAGGCAAGGGAAGGAAAGCTTTGTGTGACTGAAACTAGTCTTCTCAATGATCCATCTGATTTTAGATTTGTTGATTTGCTTTCATGTGACAAAGAAACATTTGTTAGTATTTAAAGACATACCAGAGAGGGTCATGAAGTCCTTGATCATTTCCAAATGTGTGTTGATTTTTCTTTTATTTCCATTGCTGAAGAGGAAGAGATCATTAGCAAAAGCCAAATCAGAGATGTTGATGTTCATAGTGGAGTGGTATTTGATTTTCTCTTTTGAGGAAGAGGTTTAATTCAGTTCTCTAGAGAGGATGTCTAAAGATAAAATGAAAATTGTGGGGGGATAGTGGATCACCTTGTTTAATACATTTGGTTGCTTGGAAGAGGACACTTGTTTGGCCATTGAGAAGAATTTTATAGTGGCTATTAGAGAGGATGGTTTCAATTATCATGCAAAATTTGTGAGAAACACCTCACTTTTAAGGAGTTGAAAAGGAATTCCTTGCTATGAGTGTTCAAGGCTTTCTTTATGTCTATCTTCATAAAAACATTACCTCGTCTACATTTTTTGTCAATGTCTTTGATCAGTTCTTGGGCTACAAGGATGTCGTTAGTAATATTTCTCCCTTTGATGAATATAATTTGGTTTGGAGAGATGAGGGTTGGGAGGATCTTTTGAAGTATGATGGCAATGAATTTACTGATGATTTTGTTGATAACAAGTGTTAGGCAAATAGATCTGAAGTTGTCCCAAGTGTGACAATTTCTCTCCATGGGAATCAAAATAATGACTGAAGTGGTAAAATACCTATGGCAGCTCAGGTCAGTGAAGAAAGCTTGAATGGCTTTTATTACTTCAACTTTTATAACTTCTCAAGATTTCTGATGAAAGAAGCAGTAAAACCATCAAGACCACCTATTTTATATTCATCCATGGAGTTAAGCACATTCCAAATCTCTTCCTTATTTAGGGTGGAAGTGAGTTCATCATTTTTGATAGGGACCTTGTCAAAGTAAAAAAAATTCTTGTTAAGAAGATGAGGCAAAAGTTGATTCTGGGATTGGCAAAAGTTTTTGGAGAAGTAGATAAAACACTCTTCCGTAATACCCTTTTGGTGAGCGATCCAATTAGCATTAGCATTTTTTATTTTGTTCACCCATTTTGCTTCACTTTTTTTATGCAATCTTCATCTCTATTGATGAAGTGTTGGAGCTCAAGAAGAAGATTATTTAGTTGGTCTTTAAGAGTAGAGGTATCACTATCTTTCATGTGGGAAATCTCTTGTTCAAGTTTGTCTATCTTCTCATCAGTTGTTTTGACCTGATGGTGGATGTTTCCAAAAGTCTCCTTGTTCCATTTTTTGGGTCCATGAGTAACATTCTTATGAAGGATCCAAAGGTGAATCCAAAGGTTATTATTTTCACCACACTACCAAAGTCCAGTAATACATTGGATAAAGTCTAGGTGGGAAGTCCACATGTTGAGGAATCTAAAAGGGTTGTATTTTGCTTTAGAGTTGAAGTTGAAGCTACCCAATAACGGATAGTGATCTCAAATAATTCTAACAAGGAGAAGAACTTACAAATTGTAGAAGAAAGAGTGCCATTCGGTGTTGGTAAGGACTCTATCCAATCTTTCCCAAGTTCTCCCTCTTTTCCAAGTTAAAGGTTTGCCTTTGAAACTAGCATAAAAAAGGTTAGCCTCTTTTATGCATTCAACAAATTCTAAAATAATTGATAGGTTTAGCTTTTTCTCTCCCTTTTTTTCAGCTAGGGTTGAGATCATGTTGAGGTCACCTCCAACAAGCCAAGGGTCTTTAGTTTGCAAACTAATTTATTTCATATCCTCCTAGAGTTCCAATCTCTATTGATAATTACAAAAAGCATAAATGATAGTGGCCAAGAAACTGAAGTTAGAATTATGTAGGTGGAAGAAGGAATTGGGTTGAGTCAATGAGTATTTGGATCTAGAATCTTAGTTTGAAGAAGAGCCAAATTTTGTCACTGAAGTTGGTAATGATGTTGAAATTAAGGAAGTGTCTATTAATTTTTTTTGTAGGTTCTGGCTTGGGACAAGAGGTTCAAGTATGTCAATTAGATCAAGAGGGTGGGTTCCAACAAGGCTTTTAAGCCTGTTAGAGGTATTAGCCTTATCGATGCCGCTAATGTTCCATATCAAGAGGTTATTCATCTAGGAGTGGAGTTACTTCTAGTGGGTTTCCTAGAAGTACCATCTTCTTAGTTGTAGCCTCCATCATATTGATTTTTGTTGGCAAGGAAATGTTTCAGTTCTCAAGAACCTTTCTACACCTTTTTCTTATTTTGATTGTGTGCCACTCATCCATAACTAAATTAAGGATATCATCATAATGCATCTGATCATAAGGGCAGTCTTGATTAAATGGTTGCTATCTAGAGTCTCTACAAGGATTTAGTTGGTTTGTTGCGGTAGGCGTCCCTAATGTTTAAGAATTACGCGAGAATGAGGAGGTTACTCTTAATTCTTTCTTTGGATAGAGTTTAGGTTGTGGTTTATATTCAGGATATGGTGATTAGCTATGATGTGAATAGAAGGTTTTCATTTAGAGTCTCTGTAAGGATTTGGTTGGTTTGCTACAGTAATAAGTTGTCCATCAGATTGTTCAGGATTTCTACCAGGGATTGAAGAGATTGCTGCTGCCTATTGCTGTTCTTCAGCTTGGATAGATTTTAGGTTGGGATTTCTATCCATGATTTGGTAGTTTGCTGTGGTGTGGAGGGTTGGTATCAAATTTTGACTAGAGGGTTGTTGAGCCAAAATTTTTCTAGGATCTGAAAATGCTACATCATAATTCTAAAAAATTGTAGGTTGGATGGAGGTTTGTTTCAAAGTATGACGAGGGATTATGGAAATATTTATGGAATTATATCTTGATTCAAGGAAGTCTAATGTAAAGTTATGGAAAGGTGGTATTAGTCCCCTAGTGGGGTTATATCCAAGTGATTGAAGCATAAGCATTTTCCTAGAATCTGGTATGATTCAAGCAGAATTCTAAAATTCAGCAAGATGGATGGAGTTTTGTTTCAAAGTATGATGAGGGATTGTGGAAGTAGTTGTGGAATAATATCTAGACTCAAGGTGATCTATTGTAATGCTTTGGGAAGGAGATTTCAATCTTATAATGATGTTATCAGTTTTGTGACTACTGTTAGTTGGATTTTTAGACTAAATAATGGTTTTAGTTTCATGCTCTTTGGTTAGAAAGCTTTGCAATTTCCTTATTTTTGGTGTAGCTCAGTGGGTTTGGGAATCAAATTATGCTTGTCCTCTTCTCTAGAACTATCAATTAGGTTGAGCAAATGTTCAGAATCTAGTTATCTTCTATCATAATTATCTTCAAGCATCTAAAAGTTGTTTCTAGGTTTCATATGTTTAGTGTGGTTTATGCTTCTATTTAAGGGAATTCTAAACTGAATCTGAGCTAGGTCTGAATCTTTCTAGATGACAATTTCCATTGGTTATTTTCCCTTATTAGATTTTCTATTTTTAGTAAGGGATGTGCAATGAAGCTATTATCCAAAGAGTGTTCAAACATTTTACATTTGCTGCAATACATAAGTTTTTATTCAATCTCCACCCTTTGTTAATACCCATCGAATTGTGTTCCTATCTAAATTTTTTCAATGAAAGGTGCTATTGTGTCCATCTCTACCAAGATTCTAGTAGCTGATGGTCTAGTTAGGTTGAATGTAGGAGTGCACAGCTTAAGGGGTCTTCCAAATCTTGGAGCTATGGAGTAGAGTATTTGCTTATTAAATAAGTAGAGTTTTAGGCCAGGTATTTTAATCCAAATAGAAGCAATGGGGGGTTCTATGCTAATGTCAAAAGAGGGAGTCCATTGTAGAAATTTCACAAAAATATTTTCGATGTGGTAAAACTTCTTAGAAAAATGTCTTGCATAATCTTCATTCATAGAAAGCTTGATCATTATATGCCTCACATCAAAGAGACCCACCTTCCAATTTCCAGCTAGTTTTAGATCATTAAAATTGGTCATGATTGAGTGCACTTTTGGGTTCCTATAAGTGAACTTTTCAATGAGGGTTTGTCCAAAGTCCATGTCTTAGATTTAGAAAGTAGAAGGGCTGGTTTACCATTCTTTATAGGAGCTTTTCTGAAAAGGGAGGAGGATGTCCCAATAAATAGATGTGTAAAACACAAATCAATTTGACCAAATAACAAAAAGTCTTAGCCCAAGAAAGAAATCAAGATCTCACATAAGAGAAGTAATGAAATAAATTAAAAAGTACCTTAATAGCTTTCGGCTAAGAGAAATTTCCACCAATCCACCAAATTCTTTTATGCAATCTTCAAGCCAATCACTTGTAGGTTGGAAGATAAAAGAAGGATGAGGAAATTAACACTTGATTCACCAAAAAAAGATCTCTAAGAGTTTTTGCTAGAATTCTTCCAAGAGATGATTTTTCTAAGAGAGATTTTTCAAGTGAGATTAACCTAGTATAAGGAACATTATTTATATGACAAAGGGTCATGAGGGGTTAGCTAAGAGAAGGAAAAATAAAAGGGAAACTCATTTCAAATTAATTTAAACATAAACCAATCAAAAAAAAAAAATGGCATGAGATAAAAAAATCGGCCAAAGGAAAATTGAAGGGAATTTAATATGGAAGGTTGGTTTAAATTAAAAGTCAATTTAAAATTTAAATTGAATGAAAGGGATTTCGGCCAAGGCATGGAAGAGGGAAAATATACGTGGTAAGTGATTAAAATTGAGATCAAATCTATTTATGTTTCCAAGAAAAAAATCGGCCAATGCATTATGGAGTGAAAAATAATTTGGAAAGAGATTTAAATTGAATCAATTCATCATATTACTTGATTTCTAATGTAATTAAGAAGTTAATGCTTATGTGGGTTGGCCAAGAGAGAGAGAGAGAGAGAGAGAGAGAGAGAGAGAGAGAGAGAGAGAGAAGAGTTTGAATTATTACCAAACAAGTTATGACACAATTAATTGTCCAAGTGATAAAAGAAAATAATTTGACTTTTGATTAATTAAATTTAGGATGATATAATGTCGGCCAAAAGAAGTTTCCATGATGGGATTCAATTAGTATTTAATGCAATATCATGGAATATTCAATCAATTCATTTTGAATGAAAGAAGGAAAGAGATAACATACAAGCTTTATTTAATAAAATCCAAGAAATATTAAAAAATTTGCCAAATCATGTTTCCTAAAATAGTTTAAATTTAATTTAATGCATTCAATTCAAATTAAATGATGATGAATCAGATCTTAGAGAATTTCAATTAATATTCATCATGAGATTAATTTGAATACAAATAAAGGTATAGTTGGCCATGGGATGTTTCCAAAAATAGAAATTATATAAAAGGAAAGAGTATAATTTTATGGTTTATTTTAGTTAAATTTGAATTAACCAAAATAAATTTAAATTAATTCAAATTAGTTCAATTAGAGTACATAAGATCAACCACAAATATTCCATAAAAAGCTAAGTTCAAGCTTGCACTTGTAATCAAGAGAATATTTAATTTGAATTCAAAAAAATTCAAATTAAAGATTCAAATAGTCAAAATTTTTAATTTGGAAATATATGGGATAATTATGAAAACAATTTGAATAAATCTCACATAATTTATTTAGCAAATAATTTTTGAAAAATTTGGCCGAAAAGGTTTAGGATGAAAGATAGCATAGGAGAGAAAAAGCTAGGATAATAGGAGAGAGAAAAAATAGTATAAAGAATAATTTGACGATAATTGGATTTTATGCATGTAATAAATGGATAATGAATATATTTAGGTTGAAAATAATTTACTAAAAGTGAACTTAATTTAACTTACATGAAAGCACAATAAATGTAACTTGGTTTATGCATTTTGTTTACATTATCCAAAAATAAATAATTTTAAAGAATAATTATAAATATGAAATATAATATTTATGGATAATTTAAAATAGATTATTTTAAAATGAATGAATGATATATTTATTTTACTAAGCATTTCATTTGCCTTAATATAGTTATTTGTAGAAGAATTTCTACCCAGTCCATATCCAAAAGCTTTAGCATTCTGATTTAACTAAAGAACTAGGAGGTGAGGACTTTTTCCTACAAACTTAAATTTAACGTGATTAGTAGCATCAAAAATATATATTTATCATCAATATAAATCTTCATTAAGAATGACATTCATAATGATTAATGTAAATAATTTATTCTGCGAAGAAATAATTAGCTCTTATTACACAAGATTTGTTTTCATCAAATCAAATGGTGAGATATATTAGGTGTATGATTAATAGGTGTAATATGTGACATGTGATGTGTATTATAATTCTTAAATATTGATCTTATATTATGGTTAAAATCATATAATTTTTATATGTATCATCATTTGTAGTGTCTATCTAGCACCTATATGCTATAGTTCTAGAGTCAAGGCTCTAGTGTATGAAGATTTTAAGCCTAATAATAGAGATGCTAGCACCTTTGCATTTCCTTGTAGCTCCAAGGGCACTACAACCCATTGAGTTCAAATTTTACGCAAATTTTGGTCAACTTATGAAGTTATATTAAAGGGAACACAACTTTTGAGTGTTTTTACTCATATTTAATTTTATATTTTTTGTGAAACAAAGTGATTTGATGGTGTTCGTAAAGAATTTCAGCGAAGAAAATCAATATGGTTAAAGATTGGTGGTCGTCCAGGGAAGAGAGTTTGATGATCCCACTTCTAATAGTACTTTGGTGAGTAATGTATTATCTTATGTCTTTAATTTCTTGAAATTCATTATAATATTATGTTCTTGTTGTTGTGCCACGCTTATAAAATTATAATCCTTAAATTTTTCCATAAATTCTCTTCATAAGTCACTCGCAAGAATTGTCTAAATTCTAGGTCTTATAGGACCTTGTCCCAATTGAACCTCCACTAAATATCACCAAATTCTTTAGATCTTTTGTCTAGTTAATCCTCCAAAATATCTTCATATTTTTTTTCATATTCTTCAAAGTTTTTGGGAGTTTAATCCACTTAATTCCAAGGTAGCCTATTTCTAGAACTAGTTCTCTTTGTGATAAGCCTGGAGATAAATTCTGAAAAAAAAAAAAAATCAAAATATCTCAAAATTTTGTGAAACTTTTCAAACCACATATTAACTTTTATCCCTACAAGTTTCATTTTGTTCCATATGATTTTGATATTTTGTGGAGGAGATCTAATTGATAAAAGTTGTGGTTCTATATTTGAGACTATTTTTTTCAATTGCTTGCCCGACCACTTTATTCTAAAATCCCTATTTTATTTAAAATTAAACCCCACCTCATATTGCCTTACTCTATTAAACATCCTAGAAGAGACCCCAATCCACAAATCCTCCTACTGTTGCTCGAGTGGATTCTTCTATAATGTTTGGCGGGACACATGATTCCCACAACCTCCTATGCATGGAAAACTCTTTTCAAAGCTATTCCTAATTATCACTACTAGAGTCTCTTGCTCTATTATGAATGGTAAGTTGATCAGCCTGTGGTTTAGTCCCTGGTTATAAGGTACTCCATGAAAACTCAGAAAAGTTTAGCTTCCCTCAAAATTTCTCTTTGCCATAGTAGCAGATCACTTTAGTGATCTAACCCTACCATCCACACTAATTTCTCAATCAAATAAGAATGATTGAGGAGATAAAAGGAGTGTTAGATAAGAGCAATAGACTAATGTAAATAAGGATACATAATCAAAGAAGTTGACTAAGTATTGTACATATGATAAAAGTGTAATATCATGCTATAGAATTAATTCAAGAAAAGGGTCAAAATGTATGATGTTTATAACCCATACTACCAAAGTGGTTTAAAAAATAATCAAAACTTTATGATGTTGTGTACTTAGAATTTATGTTTCCCACCAAGTTAACTTACCTTGTGGGGCAATCAACATGTGTGTACATATATTAATGTAAATGGAATCAAATGATATAACCAATTCCATAACTGTAAGGGTGAAATCAAACATAACCAGCTATTTTACTATTATATTACTTTGGAAAATCCTTAACACATTGATTTAAAATTAGAGTTATATGAATGATGATAAAAGAACGTATTGCTAGAACTTAAAATTTTGTGGATGCTTTTGAGATAATATTTAATTTGATTATTTTAATTTACCTTCTTAGTTAACACATATATCCTTAAAAATTATGTAATTTTATATGAAACTATGGAGATATGTGTTAAATTAATTCTAGTGAATTTAATCACGTAACTATTATTAGATTAAATATTAAGGGGACATTATTATTGAAAAAAAATTTTAATGCTACAAAATTTATGAAAATTTTTCTAAAAGCTTATTAAATCACAAAAAACTTATTTAATATTTTTGGAATATTTTTGAAGATAATTAAATAATTTTTTAATTTTAAACTTAGCTAAAGTTCTCCTTAATTGGTTTAAGTAACCTAAATGTATTGGAAATGTATAAAAAATTGTAATTGTTTGCATTTATGTGATAAACATTCTAAAGTTTTCTAATGAATTTTTAATATTATTTTTTTTATAAAATCCAAACCATCCATATTTCTCATTTTAAATTAGTCTAAAAGATCAAGATATTTAGATAATTAAATTTTTTTTACAATAATAGAAATTCACAGCAGAAATGTTTCTTAAAATTTTCATAATTTTTAAAATTATAGTTTAATTATTACTATTTTTAGACAATAAAGAGCTGCTTTAAAAAATTCCCAACTTCTACCCTATGATTTAAATAGCTTCAAAATTTTATATATTATTTTTAATACTATCAAGATCTCCCAAAAAATGTAGTTTCTTTGAATCCATTTAATGATTTATAGAAAAAAATATATTTCAAAATTATATGTTTATTGACATTTTTTTCTAGATTCCTCATATCAAATAATACTTATGATAAAATTTTTAGCTCAATCAAATTAATCGGTCATCTCAAGAAAAATAAAAAAAATCTTAAAAATACTTGAGGGTTTGACTGGCACACAGTCTGACTCAGTTTGCAATGGTTGGATTCTATTTAAAATGAATACAATAGTCACAAGATCATCTCCTTTCTCTTACTAAACCACATTATAAAAGTTAAGTTAGCTTAGGTTGATGTGAACCAATCCTTACCTTTTAAATTTCTCTCTCTCTCTATAAGCCTTCTTGTTCAAAATCCTTCATTGAGAAGTTAGGGAACACGTGGTTAAACAAGCCATGCCATAGCCAATTACATCAAGAAGACTAAATCCATGAAAATGGTAAAGTAGGTTTATTAGTATTACCTCATGGATACAAGAGAGATGATTTGGAAAGTTTATTTAATTGAAATGCAAGTGAACCTTCATAAGAATTGGGTCGGGACACTATGGATTAGTGGCTTGATAAATCTTTGATCATGTTTGAGTTGAACAATGTGGCTGATCTATTTTAGTGGGCTAGAGATGTTTGTGAATGGTTAGAAGTGTTTCTCTAAGCTTAAAAAACATGACCATAGTCTTTACTGCTAATGGAGAACTCTCTTATAAATAATTTCATTAAACCAAATCTTGTCCATAGGTGACCACGATTAAGCTCAGGTTAACCAGTAATGTAGTGCTATGTGTTGACATTGATAGAGCCATAGAGAGTCAAGGAGTAGAGCTTGAGGTCCAAGATAGGCCCAGAGTAGTTAAAGGGCATTAGACCAAATGGTTTGATAATTAAGCTCATTCAAAGTGAATTTCCATGTTAATCTCTCTATTAGCCTAATGAATTAGAGTGTGAAGTTATTTAAGGCATTAGATAACTATGGGTTTTAGAAATTTTTGAAAAATCTCTAAGATTTTTCTCACATGGTTTTTATTTTCTATAATTGACCAATATGACACCAATTAAATTAATGGGTTGATTTTACTTATTTAGAGCTATCAAAACCATTTGGACCGAGAAAGAAAAATGTTTAAATGGCTCATTTATAAAATAAACTTCAAGGGTTTGAAGTGACTCACTCATTTGATGGACTTAATTTCATCATGAATATGGGTATTCTCATTTGGGTTCAAAAGTTAACCTGTGGGTCCATTTTATCAAATTGACCACCTTGGAGAGGTCAAATCCATGTGGGTTGCACTAAGTATTTTTTAAAGACATCCTTGGGTACATCCACTCTTAAGGATTTGATTGGATATCATGTTTTGTTAGTTCAATTAGCCACCAAAAATATGTATTAACCTTAATGAATGAAATACCTTATTTGGCTAATTGGGTTTGGCCTAAGAGGTAAATAGACCAATTTTAACTTGAATCATGCTTATAACATTTAAGAGAGGCACACATCTAATTATTTCGATAAATTTGAAAGCTAAGCCCAATTTGGTCATCTTAGCCTAATTAGGTCAATTTGGGTCATTAATTGGCCTAATTGGTAGACCCAATATTTTCATTATATTTTTATCACATAGACATATTCATTGGCTAACTTGGAGCAATCAATTTGAATTCCATGGAGCTTAGGTTTTGTTTGATACTCGGTTAACCAAGGTTGGACTAAGTTTGACTTTCTTAATTTTTTTAATCAACTAAGCCCATTTCTAATAGTTCTATAACTATTTAATTTATATTTATTCTAGAAACATCCCAAGGTTGAATATTTAGGGCAATTAACCAATTGGATTGATTAGATTTATAAATTATTTAAGGACTTAAATAGGGTTAAGATAGGTAAGTATCGTTGACTCAACCATGTGTAACATGCCCCAAATTGGTTATAAAGATGATACTGTCAATCCTCATAGTCTAATAATTGATTTCATAAATAATTACATTAGTGATATGTATTGATTGATCAAATCTATCACTTACATCGACTAGGGAATGAGTAAACCTATGCAATGAAAGGGGTCTCCTCTAAGCCTAGCTAAAGTCAAACCTATAATATATAAATGATTTATAAGAGACCATACTACATGGATTCCTCCTAATGGTCTACTAGGACCAACCTAATGAGTTAGATTGGGTTAAAACTTCAGTGTTTGCGGAGGATATGAGTTTCGATCTTATTAAAAATTTTTATGTCAACAAGTGTCTATGTATTTTTTTATTAGTATATGAGTTCCACGTAGCCTTTTATGTAGTCCCCTCGCAATATAAATAATGCTTTTCAAGAATAGTATTTCTCGAGTGATGCAATCAAAGAGAAGGAAATGCAAGACAATTCCACTCACAAATGTAGAATATTAAAGAGAGATCACCAAATCTCCTTAGTAGGTTAACTACCAAGCTCCAACTAAAAGTTTTTCACTCAAAGTTTCACAAACAAACATCAACTACTTTATTCCACTAATACAAACATTTTATACAAATTATTAGGCTCCCAAAGGTTGTGTCTCTTTGAATTAACTCGCTAGACAGTTATGAAACCATCTTAAAATCAAACTAAGCAATCTCGTGGTGTTTAAGAGCCAAAACCAAGTGCCTCGGTATAGTCATTTTTGTTCATAATCACAAAATACAATGGATGCGCCACCATGGTACCAGAAGATCAGTGCCTAGGCGCTAGAGTGACACCTACTCTTATTAACCTATGAAGCTTCATGTTTTAATACAAAACACATTATATTTATATAAATTCTGATAAACCTTATCTTCTAGATTGAGACTCTATAATAGGTCATCTTCCTTCCTTTCTCCCATGATGTGCCACATCGTTAAGACATTTTGTTGACCTCACTTTAGTGAGGTTGACATCTAACCTCAGTAGACATTGGTCTCCATCTTGACACTATGACTTTCTAACTTAAGAGTTAGGACACTTTTAATGGCTAATGGGATACCCAAACTCAAACTTAAAGACTCATAGGATTCAATCCTATGGTTATACCTAATTGAACTAGTGAACCTCACTTAGTCCAAACTAATCCAACCTTTTACACTTAGCTAAATTAATTTCAAACCTATCATAACCTTAAACACAAACCAAACATACTTAGCTTTAAATGAGGTAACTAACCCACTTATCCCAAAATAGCCATTTGTCCCATTTAGGTCACCTTGACCCAAACCTTAACCAAATTCTAATTGACTCCAACTAATTGATCATATGACACTTGAAACACCAATCATACTCAAAGCACACCTAATTGAGGTCCAATTTGACCAATCAGCTTTATCTACCCAACTTTACCCATTTACACCTAAAGGGGTTAAACCCAAAATTAACCCAAATCATTTGAAATTGAATCGATTTAAATCTTTTAAAACCTTAATTAACCTTGATTAAGCCTAATTAAGACCTAATTTGACTAATTAACTCACTTAGCCCAAGTTAGCCCAATTGGACCCTATAGGTCCAAAGTCAAATTAAAGCTAAATTTAATCCAAATTGAACTAAACCAAGTATTTCAAAATTATTCAAATTGATCTTTGAATATAATTCAAGATTAACTAAACACAATTTGGTAAATTTGGCCAATTAACCCAATTTATCCTAATTTGACCTACATGAGCCATATCAATCAAAACCTAATACAGCCAAAATTATTTTAAATCAATCACTCCTATATATTTTTTATTAACATTTAAACATGATCAAGTAGCTTCATGAGCCCAATTTGGACAACTGGTTAACTTGACCCAAATTGATCTAAATCAACCTATATGGGCCATATTGATTCAAAATCGAAATAATTTGAAACTAAATTAAATTGGTCAGTCCAAATCACTTAGGACACTAAATTAAGCTCAATCCAATCCTCCTTTTAGTCAATTTTTGCTAATTTTGCCAATGGACCCAAGTGAATCTAAAATACCAAGTTGGGTTAAATCCAAAATAAACCCAAATTAATTGCAAATAATTTTACTCAGTCATCCTAAATAACTCATCAAATATAATTGAAGCATAATCTGAATATAAATTGATCAAACGAAATGTTTGAATCAACTTGAACTACTTAGGTTAACTCAAGCTAACATTAACATAAAGGTATCACATGTTACCAAAACCAAACTTAGACACACATAATCTGACTTAACTCCTCATGTGTGAGCTAATCCCTTAGATTTAAAGAGATGAAAGAGAAGTTAGAGGTGGGGAAGGAGAAAAAATAAAAGATGCAAAACTCTAAATCTCACATCCCCTCAGATCAGATCACTTATTTATCTTAGAGTGATTTTTAATCACTCAACCACTCTAAATAGTTAATGCTAGCTGACCATAATCAATGGCCACACTCCTTCATTACCATGAATGGTGATTTTAAATCAAGCAAAAAGAGGAAAGGAAAGGAGCCTTTAAACCTCCTTTTTGGCACCTAATACCTTCTCTACCTCTCAATAAGTAAGACAAACTTACCCCCTTTTTCACTCATAAAAACACCAAAACAAATCAAATTTCAGTGATGTATGGAGGCACTTCATGGTTTGAGCAATCCAAGGGGATGCAAGTGGACAAATTAATTATAAAACTATATCTCATCCTAAGGATCATTTTCAAATAAAAAAATCCACACAATATATATATATATATATATATATATATATATATATATATATATATATATATATATATATATATATATATATATATATATATATATATATATATATATATATGTTCATTTTAGTGTCAATAAATTGAATTTCCACATCTCCTTCTGACACATGAACTATGATAAAGAGATAGTAAATATTAATGCATTTGAAGTTTGGAATGTTATATAAAATTGATTGTTAAACACATGTAACTCATGTTATTTCACATGATAGGTATCTTCAGCATTAAAATTTTGAAATCAAGTAGCTTAGTTTTTGAGCCATAAGACATGAGTGACGCAAGTACTTATTATTATGTATTCAACCCTAATAGTTGATAAAGAAATCAAGTTCTATTTTTTACATGTTCATGAGATTAAGGAGTGTCCTATGAGCTAATATATTATTGTGCATTTTTATAAACCTTAGATCAAATAAAATTATAGTTAAAATATCTAATAAGCTCAAATGTCATGTTATTCCTTGAAAACTAAATCCCTAATGTAGTACTACCAATTAAATGCATAAAAATATGCATTGCTACCATTTCTGGGTGATTTGTTTTGAATTTGTTAATCATAATGTTAGGTTTGCTTATCATATGATATAAGAAAAATCCAACCATACCTTAAAAGTTGTGTATATAAACTTGCCACTAGGATTTCTTTTTTGTTGAATATTTTGGCTCATGCGGTATTAGCACTATTATAATATTTCGTATAAAAATTTATAAAGATTTCTTCTATATACTTGGCTTGACACAAAAATGTCCCACTTTTACTATCTTTTTACTTAAAAGCTTAGAAAGTATGTGAGCGCTCCATCATATCATACTTATCATAAATTTTTGACTCATTATTTAAGAAAAATTTGGAAACATGAAGTCATTTAAAGCTCAAAATAGTATAGCATAAACATATATTTAAATGAATAATATATTAAACCTAAATTTTATGATGAAGGAACTAATTTGATAGTCTCATAATATATCCATCTTTAAATAAAATATGTCAAGTCCATCATCTAAGGTCTCAGTGGCTTGCTTCAGTCTATATAATGCCTTCTTTAATTTGTAAAGATAATTAAGATATTGAGCTTTTAAACTCAAAAGATTTCTCCATACAAATTCTCTATGATAACTTTCTTTCAATTTTTTTAATATTTATTTGATATAATTTAAATGCTTAAAATATACAAAAGCTATCAATAATCTAAACATGCTAAGTGGGTCAAATATCTTCAAGACTCTTTATTTGGGCTTAAATATAAACTTGGGGTAGAAATAAACTAGTATATGTTGTAGCTAGAGTATCATTAATGGTTTCTATAGAAATTTTATTTAGAACACCACATAGATCTTGAGGGTACTTATTTAAGTAATCAATTATGTCATTAAGGGATAAATATATTATCATGAAAGATAAATATATTACCATATAATGAACTTGATTACTTAATGAGGTCTCTCAAGACTGATGAGTCTTCAATGTATGAGAGATTTTTCTCCTGAATGATGTGGGGAAGTTGAACATGGTTTATTGTAGTGCAGGGTTCATAGTTTTGTTTAAGGGCAAGCCCTTAATATCTTCCTAAGAATAATCTCAATTAAAGAAATAGATTTTTATTTTATATATTATAAAGATTTTCTTAAAAGCATGGTGATTTGGAAATTCAATAAGGAATGCTTTAAAGGGGGAGAAGTTCTTTGCAGAATCCAATTTAGAATAAGTAGGAAATGCTTTTAGATACTAGGAAGCCCAATAAGCATTTCAACTAACCTACCATTGGACTTTATAATTCTGATATTGAATTTGATAAAGTTTTGAATTGACATTTTATTGGAAATCTAGGACTTAGATTCTAGCAGCACAAGACTAAAGAAATGCTTAGTGATTAAAGACTTATGCCAGAAGTATACTTCAAAACCAAAGTCCATAAGTGATTCTAATACAAATCAAAAGCTCAACCTAATTTAATTTTTGGGAATTATTGGTTCTATCTCTCACTTGAGAAAATGAACCTATCTCTAACTCTTCTGGACTTATCACCCACTTAGAAAAGGCTGTCAACTAACCCGACCTAATCAATTTTAAATCCATGAATTTTGCTTTCATGTTATGCAATATGGTTAGGTTGTTGCATTTTAGGAAGTAATCTAAGAACTTAAATTCACTCCCTATCCCTACGATAATGTTGGGTATGATATGCATCTAATACAATAACAACAACAACAACAAGCCTTAATCCCACTAGGTGGGGTATGATATGCATCTAATAAATATAATAAATTTTATGTTTATATTTTTAACTCATGATTTATTTTAAGGTCTTGGGTATGCAATTTATGCCTATAATGATATGCAGTTAGAAGCAGTCATGGGCCAAATAAAAAAGAGAAGACACACTTCCCCCAAGATGGGTGGTCATCCTTACAAGTCAGATGTTCTCTTATGTGTAATGGGTGAAGCACCCAATTCAAGAAGAATAAATAATATGCCATAATATCTCATAAAAGCTAATTATTTCTAGTTACTTTTGAGTTGTACTTAGGGATTTTGTTAAAGTGTGGTCATAAGTTTCTTTATTTTATGTTTGAGTTGTTTAAGTTTAATGGGATAAAAAATCTATTTTTTCTCTAGGAACCTAACATTCTAGGCATTTCATCATAAAAAGAAATCTAGAAAAAGAATGTTGTTCTATTGCAAACCCTAAAATAAATCAAGCCAATTCAAATTAATACAATAGGCCGGTGTGGCTGGATACAATTGTACACTCTGGAAGAAAAGAAAATTGGCCATTTGAGCTTTACTCTTATATAGCCCAGCCTAGAACTAAAACTTTGATCAATAAGGGTCGTTCTCCAGGATTGTCACCTTCTTCAAGGACCTCCACAGGCTTCATAGGGGAGCACCAATTGGTAAAGTCAGCTCAGGGTATTCGTATACCCAATAAATATTAATTTAATTCTATGCTACAATTACATTTTAAAATTTTAAAATAAATTCCTAATCCCTACAAAATAACTGTCTGGTAATACACACAATGCTCCAACAATTTATATTTCAAACGTACAAGCTTAGCATTAGTTGCTTGCAAAGCCCACCTAACCTATTAGGTTATGCTTAGGGACTTAAATAACACCTGCAAGTAAACAACATTTATTTTATTTTTATTACAGTAGTCCCTTTAGGCACAGTACCTTGTAGAAAATAGTATTAGCCTAAAAAAGAATGCCTTAACATCTAGACTTGCAGGTAAATAATTCTATCCATCCAGTCTAAAAAATTACACCAAAAATTTAAAAAAATGCATCACATTACTAAACATCGCAGATCATCAACCTAACCTAAGTTTAAGGTTGATGACCTAATAATATAGTGTGTGAGAAAGGGGCTTGTGTGGTATGACTTTATAAGGCCTTTCAAGTTTATGTTTTGGTTTAATTTAAAATTTAATATTTTACTTTCCATAATTTTGCTGCATAGGTACATGTCATTGTTAAAGTAGAGGTTTGAGGTTTCAAGACATCCTTCAGACCAATAACCCTGGGATGTCGGATGACCTAACCTTATGATATCAAGTTATAAAAAGTTTTTTTTTTCATTTAATTTCTTTTATTTTAAAATTTGTTTAATTTATGATTTGGGAATTTCAATTTAGATGATTTTGTCAATTTATTTATATTTTTAGGTTTATTTTATGCTAAGATAGAATTTAGATTTTAAAGAATGAAAAATAAAATAAACTCTATTTTGGGTGGAACCTATTTTATTCAACATCCTAATCCTAGTAGAATGAGATTTTTGTTTATTTTAAAGGTCAAACTAAGATTCTAAGTATCTTAATTAATTTCTTTTAAATTTATTTGAATGATATATTTAAAGTTTGGTTTGATTAGTGTTTTAATTTTTTTAAAGGTTAGAGTTTATATAATGTAATGTTATTAAGATTCAAAGACTTCATTCTTATTATATTTCTTCTATCTTGATTAATATGTCTTTAGTTTAATCTGTTACCTTTAACTAAAATTCAAATTATTTCCTTAAATCATAATTAAAAGTCTATGTTATCATAATTTTCTTTAATTTTCATTTTAGTTTGATTTAATGTCAAATGATTTCATTCATTTATATTTTATTGTATTTAATTTTTATATTATTTAAGATGTTTATTGTTTCATAATTTAAACTTATATTTAATCTTATGTTTCTTTCGATTTGATTAAAGTTTGTTAGTGCGATTTAGGTTGTTTTGATTTATAACCTTTAATTATGATTTAGAGTGTTTCCTGAAACCTTAACTAAGAGTTTAATCATATATCATGATTAATTTTAATTTCATGTTTTTAAGTTCTTTTTTCTTTCAAGTGATTACATTTACTTATTTTATTCCATTCACCTTTAAAGTTATGTAGGATGTGTATAACTTCATAGTTTGGGTTTTTAATAAAATATTTGTTTAATTTCATATATTGTAATTAGTCAATTTATTTGATTTGAATTGAACTTATTTATTTTATTCATTAATGTTGATGTTTATTAGCTTGAATGAGTTAACTTAATTTACTTAAGTTAATTTTTTATTCAAACTTAATTTAAAGGTTTTGGTTTTATCATTTGAATGATTTATTATATTTTAATTTCATAACTTAAGATGATACATTAATTTATGCATTTTTAATTCATTATTTGGGTTAATTATAATGGAATTTTATATGTTAAAGTATCATTATTTCATTAATTTCTTAAAATTAAGTTTTATTTATTAACTCAAACTAATAAACTAAGTAAATAAACTTTTTTAGAAATAAAACCTAGCTTAGGTCAGTCCAAACTTCAGGAATTGGGATAGGTGAAATTTTAAGTCAAGAGAATCATCCTATCACATCTTTAGTGAAAAGGTAAATGAAGCCACACAATGATATTCCACTTATGATAGAAAGTTCTATGCTGTAATTTAATCCTTAAGGAATTGGTGACACTATCTCTTACATAAAGAATTTATACTTAATTCTGATCATAATGCCTTAAAATTTATTAATACTCAACAAAAATTAAGTCATATGCATGCAAAATGGTTTGAATTTTTACAAGACTACTCTTTTGTTCTAAAACATAAGCCTGGAATTGAGAATAAACCTGATGATGCTTTATCCAGGGTAAAACTAATGATTTCCTCTTTAGAATTGAGAATCCCAGGATTTGATAGAATTAAAGATGATTATATTGTGCGCCCTGACTTTCACCTAATTTATCTTGGAATAAACCAATCACTTTACATGGAACATTCTTGATAACAAATGGATATTTATATAAAGGAAAATAACTATGCATTCCTCGATCTTCTCTTAGAGAATTTATTATCACCGAGCTACATGCAGGAGGTGTAGTTGGTCATTTTAAAAAGGATAAGACCATATGTTTATTAGACAATAGATTTTATTGGACTTCTTTAAAATGAGATGTTCAAAAATTAGTGGCTCAATATTTAATTTGTAAAGAGGCTAAAACTATTAAATAAAGGTCTGGACAATACACTGCCTTACATTTTTATTATAGGATTTAGGAAGACCTATCAATGGATTTTATTCTAGGATTACTTATGACTGTTCAAGGACATGATTGTATTTTTGTTGTAGTGGATAGGTTCTCAAAAATGGCTCATTTTTACCTTGTTCAAAAATAAATGATGCTTCTTATATAGCCAAATTATTTTTTAAGAAAATAGTGCGACTCCATAGTCTCCCTTTAACCATTATTTTTGACAGAGATGTTAAGTTTATCTCATATTTTGGGAAAATATTATAGAAATTATTAGGTATCAAATTGAAATTTTCTTCTGCCTTTCAACCACAAACTGAAGTAGTTACTTATACCTTAGGAAATTTACTTAGATGATTAGTAGGTAAAAGTTTAGGAAATTGGGATTTACATTTACCAATCTCAGAATTTGCCTATAATAGTACTACTTCTAAAATTACAAAAAAAATCACCATTTGAGATAGTCTATGGTCAAAACCCATGACAACCAATATATGTAGCAAACTTACCATCTCATGTATTTTCTGATGTAACATTCTCATTTGTTAAAGATTTTTAGAGCCTCCATGAAGATATAAGCAAGCAAATTATTATAAGTAATGGAAACTATGCTTCTTAGGAAAATCATAGTAGTTCAATGAAAGAATATAAAGAAGGTGATTATGTATTGATTCGTATTCGACCTGAGCATTATCAAACCAGTAAATATAAGAAATTACATGCACAAGCTTATGGTCCATTTAAAATTCTTAAGAAAATTGGAACTAATGCAGATCACCTTGATTTTCCTGTTGATATGCTCATTCATCGAGTTATTAATATTAAAGATATTCTATCATATGAAGGAATTATCAAACCTCCACTTGTTCAGTCTAACTCTTTAGTAGGAGATGTAGCATCGTACTTGTAGAAGCCCTCTTTCTTTGAAGTTGACTATATTATCACCTCAAAATCACCCATTAATCTAGCTTCTGAATATCATTTTCTAGTTCATTAGAAGAATAAACCACCAGTTGAAGACACATGGTTGACCCGTACTGATTTGGAAACTTTAGCCCCACAATTAGTAGAAGACTTCTTAGATTTCAACTCTATGGAGCAGAGTTCAATTGAGCCAAGGGGAGTTGATGTAGAACATCATGAGGATCTAAAAATTAGAGCTCAAGATCCATTTAGAAGATCTCAAGCTAAAGTCCAAGAAAATTCAAGAAAGAAGAAGGCTTAACCCATTAGCTTACTAAGGCCCATTTTATGATTTCATTTTTTTATGTAATTTTTAATTTTCTTCTAGAAACTCCATGTTTAAAATTTTGCATTTAAAAATTCAAAGCATGATATGTGAGGTGGTTGAATTCACATAAAATAATAGAATGTGAAATGGGTGGATGACATAAAATAATAAGGCAATTTAATGCTTCACATTAATATAGCCACCCAACTTTCGCTCCATGTTTTGAATTATTTTCTTTTGAAAGATGCTTGTAATGGCTATAAATAGCCCCCCTTACTAGAATGAAGGAGATCTTTTGGCAATTACAAATTATTTGAGTTGTTTTTGTGGTTTGAGAAATTGGTGGCCAAACCTTGGCAATCCTTGGTGTGAGTGCTAGTTATCCAACATATCTTGTTTCCTCACCTCTAATACTGAAGTTCTCTCAATCTCACCAAAAGAAAGAATGCCCACCTCCATCAATAAAGTTATGCAATTAAGTGTTGCTTTCTTCTGAAAGTTTTGCTTTGTAGCTATATCATATGTCAGTACTCCAACTAATCATAAAATGTTTACCTCATCTATCAATGATTGCAAGTAGACATCATTCTTTGCTTTAGGGTTATAAGTCCCAGGAATGATCAAAGTCAATAATGTATTATAATTTATCATGCACATCTCTGATGGTAAATTATATGATGTAACTATCACTGGCCAACATGAATAGGGTGATGCAGATTGACTAAACAGTGTGAAACCATCAATGCGAAGGAAAGCCTGACATTTTGTGGCTTAGCTACAAAATCTGAATAAGTGTGATTGAAATACTTCCATGATTCTCCATCTGATAAATGACTCAATATATGTGATGCACTTGCTCTGTTGTGATACCATTGCATGTGCTATGCTGAATGCATGGAAATGTATAGTCTATGCGAATGTGGAGTTAGCGGTAAGTAGAACATATGCTTGTGCAGTACATTCTTCTACTTGTGTTATTTTTCACTGTGTGGCATGAACATTGGTGCTCTAGAAAATTTACATTCAGTATCGAATGCACTATCCTTGTAACATAGCAAACAATTGTTCACACACTAATCAATTTTTTTAGGTCAGTCCTATCTTTGACACCAACATCTTTGTCTTGTATAGGTGTTTAGGAACTAAGTTTTTTATATATTTATTTCTTTTAGTAGCCCTACAAATTGGTTAAAGTATTCATGTGGCATATTAAATTTAGTTTAAGTACTTAGCATTCTTATGGCCACATATAGCTCAGTGTGGCTCATGCATTCTTCCGATAATAGTTGTTGAGCTGCCTTTAGTAGGTCATAAAACTTTTGAGCATTTTCATTAGGTGGCTCCTCCTATGTAGGGCACTCTACTAAGCAATTCTTTATAAGTTCAGCTAGAATCATATTCTTCTGAGGGGCATGCATGTCTCGTTAAGGCACCATTGATAGTATCAACATGTGTCTCAAACTCTCCATGTGAAGTCTAGAATTAAAAATTTGGTTGGAAACCCTTGTAATACAAGTTTACTTTGACTTCATCTGGTGTTAGAAAAGCCTGATTCTTATGCCTCACACATGAACATCAAAATTTTCCTTCAGAATTATAAGAAAGAAGTTGAGATGCTATGTGTATGAAGTGCTCAACACCATTGAAGAATTCATCAGTTAATCCTTTTCTACATGGATGAAATTTATTATACACCCATGATCATTGACTATGGATATCCATAATCTGGGTAAATTAAAAAATGTGGGAATTCAATTAACATTTCATAGGGACATTAATAGTATTGATTACATAAAAAATGACTTATTCCATGTGCTACCCTAAGTGCCTAAGTCATTTACAATGAAATTTTTTATAACTGAATCCGTAGTAGTCCATAATAACAAACAACATTTCTTTACAAAATTGAAATTGACATATATTATAAAATTTAAATAAATGCATTAAAAATTTAAAAATAATAAAATTGATAATTTTACACATTAAATCACTTAGAAGAATAATTAGGCTTAAATTCCTAAACCTAAATTTATAAAAAAATACAAAAACTAAAATTTCACTGTGTGGCCTGAACATCGGTGCTCTGGAAAATTTACAGTCAGTATTGAATGCACTATCCTTGTAACATAGCAAACAATTGTTCACACAATAATCAATTTTTTTAGGTCAGTCCTATCTTTGACACCAACATCTTTATCTTGTATAAGTCTTTAGGAACTAAGTTTTTTTTTATAAATTCATTTCTTTTAGCAGCCCTAAAAATTGGCTAAAGTATTCACATGACATATTAAATTTAGTTTTAGTACTTAGCATTCTTATGGCCACAGATAGCTTAGTGTGGCTCGTGCATTCTTCTGATAATAGTTGTTGTGCTTCCTTTAGTAGGTCATAAAACTTTTGAGCATTTTCATTAGGTGGATCCTCCTATGCAGGGCACTCTACTAAGCAATTCTTCATAAGTTTGGCTAGAATCATATTCTTCTGAGGGGAATGCATGTCTCATTAAGGCACCATTGATAGTATCAACATGTGGCTTAAACTCTCCATGTGAAGTCTAGAATTAAACTTTTGGTTGGAAATCCTTGCAATACAAGTTTACTTTGACTTCATCTGGTGTTAGAAAAGCCTAATTTTTGTGCCTCACACATGAACAACAAAATTTTTCTTTAGAAATATAAGAAAGAAGTTGAGATGCTATGTGTATGTTGTGCTCAACACCATTGAAGAATTCATCAATTAATCCTTTTCTACATGGATGAAATTTATTGTACACCCATGATCATTGACTATGGATATCCATAATCTGGGTAAATTAAAAAAAAAGTGGGAATTCAATTAACATTTCATAGGAACATTAATAGTATTGATTACATAAAAAATGACTAATTCCATGTACTACCCTAAGTGTCTAAGTCATTCACAATGAAATTTTTTACAAATGAATCTATAGTAGTCCATAATCACAAACAACATTTCTTTACAAAACTAAAATTGAAATATATTATAAAATTTAAATAAATGCATTAAAAATTTAGAAAATAATAAAATTAATAATTTTACACTTTAAATCACTTAGAAGAATAATTAGGCTTAAATTCTTGCATCGTAAATTTACAAAAAAACTATTATGTGCAACTAAAGATCTACAGACAAATAGACATTTTAATATTATATTTATCAAATGAAAATAAATTCAAAGAATATTTAATCTAAAATCCATTAAAATACTTGAAAACTTAAATCCCTATATCATACAAAAACTATTATGTGCAACTAAAGATCTACAGACAAATAGACATTTTAATGTTATATTTATCAAATGAAAATAAATTCAAAGAATATTTAATCTAAAATCCATTAAAATACTTGAAAAATTAAATCCTTATATCTCACAAACATATAGATAAAATCATAGAAGTAAGAGATCAGATGTGAATCGGTGAGGCTTAGGTTCAATTTTATGTCGGCCAGAGAGAGAGAGAGAGAGAGAGAGAGAGAGAGAGAGAGAGAGAGAGAGAGAGAGAGAGAGAAGTTAAAATTGGGGAAATGGCTTGGGTGGGGTGAAGGCCGGATTTTGTCACCCTTATAATAATGATTTCCTTTGAATTTTCTAAGAAAATTTTTATCAAAAATCATTAAGATGGAATAATCTGTCAGAAAATTTAGTCGAGTTTAAGTGATTCGAGCTCGACGTCCTCCACAATCAATAATTTTGTTAGAAATATTTTGAGTTGATGGTTCTTTCGATGATTCAGTTGATAATTTTTGACAAAAATGCTACCAGAAATGCTACTGAAAAGCTGCAATTTTTCTATAGTGACTATAGTTTCCAATAGAGATGTTAAATTTATATCCTATTTTTGGAAAACCTTATGGAAACTAATGGGAATACAATTAAAATTCTCTTCTACATTTCATCCACAAATAGATGGACCGACAAAAGTAGTGAACATGACATTAGAAAATCTACTAAGGTGCTTAGTTGGAAATTTTTTTGGAAATCAAGATATAACATTACCTATAACTGAATTTTCATACAATAGTCTTATTTTCAAGACAACCTAGAAGTCACCTTTTGAGATAGATTGTGAATATAACCTTAAATTTCCTATTGACCAAGCTAAAATAGTTACTCATACTTTTTTTTGAGTCAGCATATACATTTGCATGTGATTTTTATAGCCTTCATGAAGACATAAAGAAATAACTAGTAACACAAACTTTTAAGTATTCTGAATAAAAGAATAAAAATAAAATTTTTAATAAATATGATGTAGTGATATGTATTGATTCATATCCATCCCGAAAGATTTCTTTCCACCAAATATAATAAGTTGCAAGTGAGAGAATGTGGGCCATTCAAAATTATTATGAAACTTAGTACTAATGCTTATGCTCTTGAATTATCACCTGACATGTTTGTTAGCTCTTCTTTCAGTGCGGAAGATATAATATTTTTTAAAGGAGTTATCTAACCTCCAAATGTGTGGAATGATGCTCTTGTAGAAGAAGATAGAAGTTATTTTTAGGTACTTATCCAACTAATATTTTTTAAGGTGGAGAACATCATCACATCAGAGGAACCCATAGATGATAGAGCCAGTCAAAAATTCTTTATCAAGTGGAAAGACAAACCACCAAGAGAGAATACATAGATGTCTTTAGAAAAACTACAGAGCTTTGCTTTCAATATTCTTGAAGACTTTTAGGTACCTAGCTCTTTAGAGGAGAATTCTTTGAGGCTTGAGAGAGTTGATGTAGCACATCAAAGAAGGAAAAGATCTATCGCTTGGTCACAAGTCAAAGCATGAATTCAAAAAAACTTTTAGCAGACTTCATAGTTGGATTTATATTTCATGTGTTGCTTTATATAGTAATTGGTATATTTAATCATGCGTAAGTATTGTATTTGAGTTGTGGGTGAAAACATGTGAGTTTATACATTTATTTTTATAGGTGTGGGTTATCACCTCAGAACTGCCTTTCCAGTGCCTCGGCGCTGCATTCTATAGATTTTAGTGTGTGGGAACCAAGAAGCTGGCACTTTGTCACTCAATTTATGGTGCCTCGGAGCTAGATTATGGTGCCATGGTGTTGTAAAATGATAGTTTTAACTATTTTTTTCTTCAAATTTTTGGTGGTTTTCTCTCCAAGGGATGCATCACTTAGAGTATTATACCTATTTGAACTCTATTTCTGACCTAATGAAGGACTTTGGGACTATCATGTGCAAAATTTGAGCAAAAACACTCTTGGTTGGAGCATGGTGGCTGTCCATCTGAAGGATTCAATGATCCTGCGTTGTAGTTATACTTTGGTGAGTAGAATAACTTTAGAATTTTTCCACTTTGGTGAGTGGACGAAAATCGGAGCATCTCTTTCTTCCAAACACTATGGTCTTCACCTTCATCATATACCCTTATAAAATAAGTAAATTAATGTGCTTAATGATGGTATAATATGCATCATTTATGATTTGCTTAACCACCCTTTAGAAATGTTTACTTATATGTGACATTTCCGTTTATTGATTCTTCATAACTTATATAAACAACATCATTCAATTTACTAAAATTTTTGGACACATTTTTGATAAAAATAGAATATTTCTTAAATGTCATTTGGATGAATTGAGATAGTATTGCATGATTCAAGAAGATAGACAACTATTATGACAAGTCACTTAATGTCAAACTGGCGAAGCATGAATTAGTATAGGAAGTGTTTTATACTTCCCTACTTTGGGAATTTTTTTCAATACCTCCATGCTTTAGGGATTTTTTATTCATCTTTTATCCCAATTTGAACATCCTAGCCTCATGACTATTGTTACTCAATTTATTCAATAATTTTTGTAATTTGCTTAATATTATTTGAAAGAAATAATAAATAAAATAGTAAATTTTTCACATAAATTTTTCTTCACAATTGAGAGTAACCCTAACTAAGAAAATAAAATGATGAAACTAAACTCTTATAGAAAAAAATGCATTAAAATAATAGATAAATCAACTAAAATTCTTAAACTCTTCTCAAATCCAAAACAATCACTATGCATTGCCCAAGTAACAACAAAGAATAAAAAACAAATTATAACCTCTAAACCATTCAAAATATATTTAATAATTTCTCCTTAATAATATCCATATTTTTCTCCCAATTTCAAAAATAAGACAAACCACATGATACCATTCTCTTCTAGCTCTATATGAGAATAAGGTGTCACCTTTCTCTATTTCAACCTCAAATATACTTTTTTATGACACAACCCACATCCTATTTCCATAATTTGCATGAGAAAAATTTCTCTTAGCACTAGAAGAAAAGCATCTAGGTAGCTATAAGCTGAATGTAAGCTCTAACTTGCCCTTATGATGTAATGACTTGGAGCTTAGAAGCTCTTTCCAGTGTTTAGTTTCCAAAGGATTCTCTCTCAGATTAGTGAGATGCTTATTGGTGTAGGAGGCAACCAAAAGTACTATTCAATTGAGTTCAAGTAGTGGTGACATCAAGGTCTTTGGGAAATTTCAATAAACATTAAGAAGCTCTTTGGGAAATTTCAATAAACATTATGAAGCACTTTGAGAAGTAGTAATTGAGCAAGAGGGAGGTTAAAGATAGATGGAGAAGAGGTATTGAAAATGTATAGATTAAGATGCATTTAATATGGAATAATGTGATTTAAAACCATGGAACACATGCATGATTCTGAGTTCATGAAACTTCATTCAAAGCCACAAAATTTATAAAATGCCATTCCAAATGCACTCCTATAATGGTTCTAGCGAAATGCACACCCCAAACACACCTTAAATAAAAAATTTAATAATTTTAGGGCATTAATTAAATAGTTGAACAATCATTAAATCTTTTATATTTATTGTTAAATTAAACATTTTGACTGCATCACTCAGTTCTATAGTCATTAAAAAATTTAAATATAAATTAAGTTGCTTATGATCAAATAAATCATGTGTCATCTAATTGAGTGCATTAGAATTTTTACTAAAATGAGAAAATAGCACTCTTAAAAATTATAAATAGAACTGCGGCTATATTATACATATGAGGGGTTGGATTATGGAAATAACTAGCTATAAAATTAACAATCTAATTGTGATAAATTTGAGGATATTCATATTATATTTTCTCATCAATATGTTAAAGTTCCTCCACCATAATCTAATCTAAAAACTGTTGATACTCTTAATTCAACTCTTCTATCTCTTGATGCTCAACTAACTCATAGTTCATTGATAGCTTTGGTGGAGTGTTCAACCATAGCTATAAAACAACCTTCATGATATCATGCAATTGGTATTGTACCATCTCATTTAAAGAAATGTTTTTATAATGAACACAATCAACATACTTTTTGATGCATCATCTAGAAGTCTTCACATCTTCGTTTTTAATAAATATAATTTTCTAACATTAATTCTAATTGAATTCAAGATTCCATTTATAGATATTAATGATGGGTCTATTGATCTTTATATGCATATTAATTATTTTAAAACTATCATATGCCTTCAAGAAGCTATGGATATAGTCCTCTATTAGGTTTTTTTTTTCTATCAGTCTAAAGAGGTCAAGACCATATATTATTTTTTGCTCTCTCTTTACTCTCTAAAATAACTATTAACAACTTCCCCATAATGCTATATTTTTTATCAAATAATTCATTAACGATAAGAGAATAATCAAATACTCATCACTTCTTTCTAGAATTTCTAAAGGTAAAGGAGAGACTTTAAGGAATAGTTTTAAAGATTACATTTAAAAGCTTATCATATTTTAAAAGTAGATTTTGATTTACTGCAAGATATTCCTAGAGGTCTTCTCTTTAAACCTATCTACTCTTCATTAATGTGATTGATAATTTGTTTCTATTTTAATCATATTCATTGAATAGAAGTATAAGTAAGTATTAATGAAATAATCAGCTCTCATCAAAAGTAATTCAAAAAATCCTCAAATAAATTAAAGAGTTCTCAATAAGAAATTAATCAACCTCCCCAACAAAGAAAGTAGGAATAGTCAAAAGAACAAAGACACTTCAGATATAATTTAATATAAATCATCTGATTACATCCCATTATATATATATATATATATATATAGCTAATATTTGAATTAAGATTCAAAAATTTGAACATAGATAGCCAACATGATTAAAAAATTGAAATTTCAAAGACCATTTTTAGTATTATCACTTCAACTATTCAAAAGATATTCAATAAAAAGATGTAGTTATTTAAAGGAGAAGCTTAAGCTTTTAATATGCCTAGGCTACCTAACATAGATGCAGATATTAAAAAAGTAATTTGCAAATTATTTGCCTTAAAGTTAAAATATTATTTGAATTAAAATAAAAAAATATCAAACATATTGAATATAGGCTAATTACGCTCATACATTCAAAGATCTTATTACAAAAACAACTTGAAGAAATTGAGTTTCTTATATCATTAATATTTTTTGATAATTTATATTTAAAAATAAAAATTTTTATTTATTAAAGATGATGATTTATCTTTTAAGTAATTATTTATTATTAATAAAATGTTTATGTGACATTACCTAGTAGGTAGATTTTTTAGAAAGCTATTAAAAAATAGGGTCCTAAATAGAAAGATCTTATCGAGGAATTAGCAAATAAGGTCTTCACTCAAAAGCTTTAGAAGGCAACCTATGAGATAGTCTCATTAAATATCAAGTAGTTTACATGGTCCTTACTAAAAAAAACTTGTTAAGAGTTAGGAGTTGATAAAGTCTTCACTCATCCAAATACCTTAATAGGCATGGGCTTTAAGAAATTTTATACTATGGATATAGAAGCTTTTGTATAAGAATCTATTTACTCAAGTGTGGTAAAAGATAGAAATTTACTTCTTATCATAGCATTTATAAATCCATTCAATGAGATAATAAAATGTTCCTAATGGTGCAATTAACAATTAATGCCATCTATCACCATCTATTATTGTTCTTTCTACAAGTCATGCCAGAAACTAGTCAAATTCAATATCAAGTAATTTTATCATGAGTTAGATGAATTAATAAAAATTTAATATCAAATACATTCTACTAATAAAAACATCCAAAATAAAGATTGAGAATCTAAATTATCTTAATTGGATGATGAGACATTATAAGAAGCCTGAGAGTAATTTTAAAGAACTTATATTAAAAATGGTACCCATACCATGCACTACTCTTAGATACATGTTCAAAGTTTTTATTATGGTCTTATTGGCGCAACTAAGATGATAATGGATGCCACATATGGTAGTAAATTCTTATGTAAAATGTTAAAGACAGCCATAAAATATTTAAAAAATGTTCATGAATAATTACCATTGACCAATTAACAAGAGTTTCCCTAAGAAGATTGCAGCTACAATGCAGATGTAGACTTTTTTTGTTGTACTTATTGTTCAAGGGTCTTCACTTTTAGAGTAATTAAGTTTGTTATAGAACATGTTGTTAATAAACTATTAGCATGCTATCATTTTTATGGAGAGGTACTTGAAAGTACATGCCATCAAACAAATATTCCCTTAAGGTAACTTCAATTAGAGCAAGCCAAATTGATATGGAACCAACTTAACAAAATATTTTTTATGTAAGTACACATAATATCTTTATGCTTTACATTTATAAGAATATATATATATATATATATATATATATATATATTGACCTTATCTCATTGATCCATTTATTATCTCATCTTATAGAAATTATTAGACAAGAAGAGCACCTTCATATTATCATTCTTTTTTTCCATTAAACAATGAGGTACCTTAAAATTCTAGGTGGCCCTTTAGAGGAATCACAATTATTTTTGGATTTTGGATAGTTTCATTTCAAATATTATTTAATCTTTATATGGTTAATTTCAATCCCCGTGTGCCAAATAATTAATTCAAAAAATATTTATGGCACTCCATATATATATACAAGGATTCATTATTAGTATGTACTTCCTAATACATTGAAACACTATACCTAAAGTAGTAATATAAATTTCAATAAGCTTACTTTTGACAATAATATCATCGATATAACATTTGGTCTAGTAATGTAAGGGATCATAAAATATAGAGCACTGAGTTTATAGAGACTATATTGAGCATCAACTAGTGGATAGATAAAACAAATTATATAATAGATATGCCTCATTTAAATTAGTGAAATTAATATAGTATCAAATATATATAGTTCTCTTATGGCTAAGAATGATGTAGTATGTTAAGAAATATTTTGTTCTTATGAATAAGCTAAACATTAATTTGCTTTTTGACCAATTCAATGATCAAATTTTAGTTATTAGGGTGTATCCTTTCTATCTGCTTACTTATCAAGTACAATGTGAAGATTAATAAATAGCTTACATGAAATTATTTCAATAACTATATCAAGCATTTTGAGATAACCCTAAGTAAAATAGTTATAGTAATCCTTTAAAACTTGCACTATTTGTTAAGATAAGTTTTTAAGAAGTAATTTTTTAATATAATGAGACAGATGGTAATTCTTTATAATTAAATTTAACTCTATTAAGTCATTAATGATAAATTTAGTGTAATATTCTAATTATGGAGGTGCATTAACTATCTTAGGAGGGGCATCTTATGCGTCAACATATTATAAATTATTAGTTTAAAATTTTAAAAAAAGAAATTATTTTATGACAAATATATGTTTCTTTTTTTTGTAAATTTTGATTTCTCTAAGAAATCAAACCCCCAATGTCTGTTAATGATAGGAATTTATTTACTGCTCACCATAGCTTTTAGGAATCCTTGCCTCTCATTGATCTCATTCTTTAGCATTTCATTCAAATTAGGGTTTAAGTTGTCTACTATTAGCCTGTATGATGGGACCTCTAATTCTTATAAAAATTTTAATCATTCTAAGACCATTATGCATATTCAATAAGTCCTTGTTGTGTTCATTTATCAAATCTTTTTAACTGTGCTCAATAGTTAAACCCATATTTGATTTTATTCTCTTTCATTTAAGACTTTTCATATATTTGTCAATCTTATTAAACTTTTCATGAAATAATTCATTGACATTTAGAGTATCATCATAGACTCGTCCCATCTTTTTTAGAAGTCACCAAAGTTAAGAGATTCCATTTATGATAATTCTCTTCATAAATATATACTAAGTTATAATAATTTGTGCTTCTTGAAGACTATTTCCTTGGACCTTCTTATTATTTATTGATGTGAGAGATAATTTGATTCCATGATGATTTAGTGAAAGTATAAATTACTGTGAATGAAGCTATTAATGCTTATTTAAAATAATATAAATAATCCTTTGATTAATAATCTTTTAGCAAATGTAGGAGCACCTCAGAAGGTACTACACAAACATCTAAACAAGGCAAGTAAGAACAACCAAAAGATTAAAAATGCCATTCTTATAAGAATTAGTTTAATTCATCTAATTACACTTTATTAAACACATATGTGCGATAATATTTTAATAAATATCTAGAATACAAAGCAATCCAAGTGGCTAATGGCATTTAAAAATTCAAATGACGTAATCCTAATATTTTCACCTTAATTAATTAAAAAATTTCAATACAAAGATAGTAATCTAAAAGAAGAGATTAAGTATTTAATATGCTAATAATACATGTGGTATTATTTATGGGATTAATATGAAAATTATTAGCCTTAAAATAAAAAAGTTATTAATATTATTGATACTATTATAAGAATGTCACCATGACTTACATATTCTTTTACGAAATTAAATTACTTTTTTGGATTTTAACTCTAAGGGAATATATAATCCATATCAAGATTATGAAGTCTTCTCTAGTAGAATTAGGATAACTATTATCAACATTACAAAAGTTTTGGTTGATATAAGTACTTTTATGGATAGTCTATATCTTACTGGATTCTTAAATGTTGGATTAACATCTATTAAGCTCCAACTTTATCACAACATATTCAAGATTTTTGAAGACACATTACAAAAGTTTGTGAATCAATGAACATGACCTTAGATGAATTAATCTACATAATCACACATCTAATCTAGTTTATAGCAGTCCTTAAATCTTGTTATAGTAATTGATGATGTGGTGTAGGGTAAACTTATGAGCAAAAGCACATGACCGTGTCAAGTAATAAAATGTTATTTGAGTATTGTTCTTAAGAGGATGAACACTAAATACTAAGTTGGGATAATTATATGTTATTTGGGCAGTGAAATTTGGGTACTTAGACAAAAAGTTCTAATTACTTTTAATTCTACCAAAGAGACTAACGTACTAATAAGAGTAATAATTCATGGAGGTGATCTTAATAAAACTAAGACTAGAGATTAGGCTCTATAAATGTTAATGTCAGAACTTAAGATTTTTAATAGTGTTAGGAGTTGATTTTTACAAATGTCTAATCAAGGTGACTTCTCTTAAAAGCCAAGGGTCATTTTGTCACATAACTTGCTTACCTCTAACTGGTAAATTCAATGCAAGATAAATCTATCAAGCTTTTTAAACCTCAAGAAGGATTACATGGCATCATCATAATTATCTCTAACATACAACCGTATCACTATGGTATTTTATCCACGATGAGGCTATTTTTCACCACTCAATTCCAAATGATCCTACTATTTGTTTTTTTGAAAATGTTGGTAAATCAATTCAATATTCAATAAAATTATATATAAAATATATAGTAGTTATGAGATATAAAACTCTAAATTTTTATTAATACCAATACAAACAAAAATATAATACGGCTACACCAAACCCCTTAGAAAATGGAGTTTAGTTCATGGCAAAAGGAAATAAAAAACATAGAAGCTTTATACATGAATATGATTTCAATAGATAAAAAGGGAGGAAGAAAGAAAAAAAATTAGGTAAAGCACATTGAGAATGCCCTTCTTGTCACCTTTTTCTTGATCCTTAAGATCACCTAAGCAGCCTCTCTAAGATCCTTGAAGAAGCCTCCACAAATCCTCTCTTAGACTTCTCTAAACTCTAACAAAAACCATAGAATAAAGCCTAAAGTAGTCCCCAAATTCATTTAAATGACTTGCTTAAATAGGGTTGTATTAAATCTTTCCAAAAAGGTTAGAGTTTTGTTGAAATCTAAAGCCATTGTTAAAGTGTTAGGTTATGTCGCCTAAGCACCATGATCTCTGATTTCTAGCTCCATTTTAGTTGGTTTTAGTGCTTAAGCCCTAGTTTTGGGGGCTTAGGCTCTAGGACTAGGGCTTAAGTCCTAGGACAGCTTAAAAACTTTTGAATGCATGTCTTTAGCTCAAATGATCTTGATTTTGCTTCTTCTTCACATCAAATAGTTGAAATTTAGCAATTTAA
The DNA here is from genome assembly GCA_021442155.1 of Cymbidium sinense. NCBI lineage: Eukaryota > Viridiplantae > Streptophyta > Magnoliopsida > Asparagales > Orchidaceae > Cymbidium > Cymbidium sinense. The sequence goes on along the minus strand of CM038227.1, from coordinate 66,349,374 downwards.
AAGTTTTCCAACATCTAGAAAATATTTTGATTCATGCAAAATTTTTTTTATGATGAAGTAAAAATATCATATATAAATAAATAAAATTTAACAGAGAAAAGATCTACAAAATTGACACCTATTAATAGACATTAGCTCAATCAATAATATAACATTTGATTAACTAATATTTTTTAGTTTTATGCCTGTTACATCAATCTTCCACTCAAAGATTAAATTTATTACACTTGGTGGTATCAAATAAATAAGGTGAGATAAATTATTAGTTCACTAATGTTACATTTAATAAATCTAATAAAAAAATCTCATCCTTGAAGTAGCCCCAAGAATTAAGCCCTTAATTTAATTCTTATATACCCAAGACAAAACCTCAATCTTTTAGAGGTGGCTAAATATATATCCTTTTCAAGTAATTTTTTATTGATCCCATAATAGCTACAAATGAAATTCTTTTTTACAAATAACATTGCACCTTATCATTATAACTAAGAATATCATATAAGAAGAAATAATAGAGATGGTATCCACTTTAGACTTTGTAAAGCATTATTATAGTGAAGTTTCTATAAGAAGTAAATAGTGAATAGGATCCTCACTTGAAAGACTCCAAGAGAGTAAGTGATTAGTAAGGTCTTTACTTATTTAAAAATCTCATAAAATAAAGCTCTAAAATTTCATATTCTACAAAGAACTTAGAAGGAAAAAAATATTTGAAGGCATACATTTCAAAGATCTCTTTAATTAAATAAAAATTCTCTTGAAATTCTAAAAAGGAAAATTAACAAAAACTATAGATTCTCTGAACACATTATAAGAAAAAAATATTATAAAGTAGAAGTTCTTTAAAAAATCTGAAAAAGTAAAAACTTTTATAAGGTATATTTTCTCAAAAAATCTCAAAAAGTAAATGTCTTTAAAAATGTAAATATTTTGAAAATATTAGAGATAAAAACATTACAAGGTGCATGTTTTGAAAACTCTAAAGATTTATGAGTTTCATAAAAATATTAAATGGTATAAGCACTTTATAAATCTCATAAGATATAACCCTTATAAGGTATAAATATTTTAATTACCTAAACATTTAAGGTGCACACCTTTAAAAAAAAAAAATTTTATTCATACTAAGAATATTCTAATCTTTATTATGGCCTTCTCTACTTATTCAAAAATCTTGGAAGGCTTAACTCTTTAAAGATTTGATTTTTAAAATTCTATAAAAATCTTGAAAAGCATAAGCCTCAAAAGGATAGGTTTGCATTATGTTCTAAGTAGGGGGCTTTATGTTTTTTTTTTAATTGATTTAAAGATTCATCACAGTAAGTTAGATTTATAACATGACTTGGAGATTTTGGGTGCATCTTAATGACATATAAAGGGCTTAAAATTAGGGGTAGGTTTTTATAAATTAGGTTATTCTAGTATGAGTATTGAGAATTCATCAATAACAAGAATGTTAATGAATTAATAAACATAAATTGAAGGGCTGGATAAATATTATAATTTATTTCAATGAAACATATAAAATCATTGAATTTTATGGAATTAATACAATATCATTACTGCCATTTAAAAATTTAAAAGAATTTTATATTTTCTATATCTTCAAACTCCTACCTCAACTTTTAATAATTTTTTATGCTTGAAATTTGTTATAAAAATGTAACTTCTATCATGGATATTTTTTATCTTAATTAATATTAATGGCTAACATTGTTGATAATGCCTTAAAGTTAAAAATAAAGCTCTATATATGATAGTGCTTGAAATATATACTTATACATATTAAATTAAAGTATAAATTAAAAGAAAAGAAAACACACAAATATATAAAGTATGCAAAATTTTAGCTTAAAGATATAGTTGAATAAAAAAATCAAAAAATTTATAATAAAAAATTAATTTTAAATAGCAGCTATTCATAAATTTTATATCCTGCAATGTCTTCATAAAAAATTTATTGAAATTGGCCAAAGCTATACTTAATATTCATAAAAAGTTTTAAAATATTTTAAAGACTCATGACATATAGATATTCATAGATAAATGGTTACAATTTCATTTATAAGATAGCTAAAGTTAAAAAATCTTTAAAAAATTTAAATTATGTAATTTTACATAATTTTCTTAGGAAAACAAATATTTGCAATGATCATCTAAACAAATTATATTAAAGAATTACAAACATAAGTAAGAAAAGGAAATCTAAATAAAAAACTAAGTTATTATGGAAATTTCTAGTATTTTTCTTGGGAGGTCCCTTACTAACATCTTTGCATTGACATATTAAATGTGTGCTGAAGTAGGTTATTGAGCACTTATGAATGAAGCCAAAATTTGAGACCTCTCATAACTTCACTTATGCATGATAGTTTAGTACTCTTAGTGGATTATCATTAAAGTTCTCAAGGGGTAGTTATGCATTATAATGTTTTTTAAAAAAATTATACTATGTACTATAAATTGTTTAATGAACTTAATCTATAATTTTGGATGACACAAATTATAGCATCTAAAAATAGCAACAATGGATATGTCATTATAATACCCATCCATTAAATATAAATCTTGATGTAATTTTTTAGTTGTAAACTTTTCAATGAGATGAGCCCAATTTCACTAAAAGTAATCAAAATTAAGTCAAAATAAGCTCAAACCAAAGACTGAAAACTTTAGGGAATTTAGTAAAGAGTGAAATGATTTTTGAATCTTTCATGCTTGTAATAAAAATGAACAATTGATGGGAGAAATATAACTTCCTTAAGAAGACTCATTTTTGAAGTCATCATGGCATTAAATGTTGAATAACTAATCTATGATAAAAAAAATAACGTAGCTTATCTAGTTAAGCATTTTGTGATTTTAACTAAAATAGTAAAATTATCATTTTCAAAATTATAAATAATCCCCTTATTCTTTACATGAGAGAGCAAGACTTGAAATTGAGAAATACTTAGAGATCGAATGAACTATAAAATTTGTTAGATAATCAATGCTAATGACCATCACCACCATCACTAGTAACCACAATCATATGATCACCATTACTAGATCACCATCTTTGACTAACACTATCTAATTAACATTGTCTGATCACCATCTCTTGATTGTTGTCACCCATTTAATCATCATTTTAAGTGCTCTTTTTCTTCAAAAACTCCAAAATTTCATTGAATGGAGATTAGATACAAAAGCTTTGATAAAACTATGTCTATCCCCAAGGGATATTTTTCTAATAACTTCAATATCATAAGTGGAAATACAATTGATTAAATTCTTATAGTCTAGCTAGATAGTAAACTAGCATGTTCCCTTCCCTGAGGAAGTAGGTGAGCTTAACGTTATGTTCTGCCATAGAAAGCCAATACACCTGAAGATGTAGACTAAGTTCCATGGTGGCTGATTCTTGCTATGATAAATCTAAACAATGGATTTAGAGTATGTTTCATTCTAAAAATGATGATTTTGGAAGGTTTTTGCAATCTTAAGAGCAAAAACATGGACATCATCTTCAGCATAAATCGAGTGTAGTGCCTTGGGTTTCTTATTGAATGTGCATATATTCTTACGATTTCAATCTCTGAAGATTCCACTGGTCCCTGTTATTTTAGTGTTCTTTCTATAAGAACCATCAATGTTGAACTTAAGGCCTAGATAGCACGACTTGATCCTATAAATTAGTGAGTGTCTAATGGAAGATATAGTAGAATTGATCTTGATGATCTTCAACTTCTTGTCACCTTTTAGATAGGATTTGTTGAAGATTCCAAGATTATATGCCTTTAAAGGTTGTTGGAGATCTATTGCATAATAGTTTGAGCATCCCTTATTGAGTTATTATGATTAGTTTCATTCCTATAAATCCAAATGAAGTAGAATGCATGTAAAGGAATAGGCATTCTAATGTTCCTATCAGCCTTATATTTGGAGGTGTCTTTCCAAATTATCAACATTTTTGTGGGATCAGGGATGGGTTGTGAATGTGGCTAGATATTGAAAAAACATTCAAGAATTCTCCAAATTGATATTTCTTTGGTGCAAGTAAGGAACATATGATTACTATCTTTTAATTCATTGTAATGTTGGCATTTGGATGCCAAAGGAACTTCCTTAGCTTTTATTCTTTGTTTTATAGCTTATGTTTAAAGTGTTTGTTATAAATTTTTTTGATGATGGATTGTTGGTTGTTTTTTAGAACTAGTGGGAGATCCTTTGAAGTATGATCAATTGGGATGTGCATGATGTCCGCCGCCAGATTTGTAGGGATGGTTCTTGTCAGCTTCTCTTTATTCTTGGTTGTGGAGGCAGCGATGTGTTGGAAGAAATCTAAAACTATCTCCTTATATGTTTATGTCATTTGGTTGCATATTAATGGTTCATTGAGCATCCAAATATCATGGAAAAAGTCTACATTCTCTTTTCTATTCTTCCATTTGATGAAGTGGCCAGTTTTGTTTCTAATGTTAAGCAGATTCTTCTAGTAGGCTAAGTCCTTTGTTCTCTATTGAAAAAGCATTAGGTGAGTGTTGGGGAAGTATTTCTCCTTCATAAAGCTACCCATAAAGACTACTATTGTTTAAATTTAATCCATAGCTGCATGGTGTTACAAAGAATAATGTTCTGTAAAGACTTGAAGCCGAGTCCACCCACTTCTCTTGGTATGCATTGCATCCCCAACTTGTCCACTAATGGCTACTTGAGTTACCATTCCAATGAAAAAAGTTAAAAAGTGCATCGACTCTTCTTTGGGTTCCCATGGGCATGTTAATCACCTACAAAATATGAAGTGGAATTGAATTAAGAATACTTTTAATCAAAGTAAGCCTTCTTCCAAAGGATAGCGATCAGTTTTCCCATGAAAGGATGTTGTTGTTAGTTTTTGAGATAATGTATTTAAAATATATCACTTTAGCTCTACCAATAAATAACTGATTGCCTAAGTATTTTAAAAAGATTTGCAAGTTTTAGTCCCATGTAATGTTGGATCCATCTAATAATGGGTGTTGCAATTTTGTTGCTGAAGTAGACATTTGAATTTTCCCAGTTGAATCTCATTCTAGTTGTTTCCTCAAATCTCTTAATCACTTCATAAACTTTTTTGATTAATTGCTTTGAACCATTACAAAGACTAGGATATCATTAGTAAACATGAGATAGGTCACATCAAATGACGGATATGATAAAGATGGTTGGGGAAAGGAGATCCCCTTGCTTTAAACCTTTGTTTGCTTTGAAAAAACCAACTTTAAAGCCATTGATGAAGATGGAGTAGCAGTTGTTTTTAACGATTTTCATGATGATAGTTATAGATTTAGGATTAAGGCATTTGGTAAGGAGCATTTGTTGGATGAATGACTAACAGATGGTGCCAAAAGTCTTGTGAAGATCGAGCTTGATGTCCACATTATTTCCCCTATAGTTGATATTTAATGTCCTTAAAAATTTCTTGTGATAGCAAAATACTGTTACATATGTCCCTGTCTTTAGTAAAAGTACTTAAATTTAGTGAAAAATTAAGGAAACATATGTTAAATCTTGTTGCTAATAATTTTACTTATAATTTGGCTGATTTAGGATGATAAGTTGATTGGCTGAAACGTTTTCCAATTGGTGCTTCATGTTTGCTTGGGAATTGGGATAATGGTTGAGGAGTAGAAATATTTTGGCATGTCTTCTCCATTAAAGAAGTATTGAATGGAAGCAACTACTTTGGATTTAACAATGTCCCATGATTGAAGGTTGATAAAATCCTACCATGAAAACATCAGGGCCAACTACTTTTTTGTTGGATAGAAAGAAAATTGCCTTCTTGATTTCTTCTTCAATAGGGATTGAAGTTATATTAATGACTGATCAAGCTCAATTATGGATGATATCATGATTAACATGAATAAAGACAGATAAATTTTTAGAGGCTAAAAGATTTTTATAGAAGTTCATAGCAGAGGACTCAATGCCTCCTTAATTAGTAAGCCAATTGTCATGATGATCCTTTATCTTGTGACTGAATATTCGATCTCTCCTTTTCTTGATCACAACAAAAAAGTAATTTGTATTCCATTCATCCTCAGTGGAAAGACATCCTATTATTTTCTGGGCCTAAAAGAGTTCTTCCATTTTTATCTTCCTTTCAAGCAATTCAAATTTTCCTTTAAGCTCATCCTAAAATTCATTATAATTAGTGGTTGGGATGGAATGCTCCAGATTTTAAACTTTTTTTTCTGAGTCTGCAATTTGGGTTTGCAGATGTTTAAATACCTTTTTACTCCATTCATTTTAAGTGCTATTTTCATTTATTTATTTGTGTATAAAATCTTCATGAAAAGTTAGAATGCAAAATTTTCTCCACTACCATTAATTTTTATTAAGCAATAATAAGCAATACTAATTCTTTAGGATTAAATGTTTATATATAATTTTGTTCTTCTCTTTTTTTCTATTTTTTTTCTTCTTCAACATCTTTAACATAATATTGTCATACTCTCAACCTATTAGTAAGCATTAGCAATAAGCTAAGGATTTATCAAAATTTCAATTACATCTCCTTCTACTTTGTCAATTGTTAATGGCATTCTACCATGCTTGTCCTTGACCCATTCTCATGCTACAAGATAAGCTTCAATAATAATGATAAGATCATCAAATGGAGATGAAAGGCTTTTTTGAAGGGATTAATTGCTGAAAATGAGCATTAAGATTTTATTTCACATCTTAAGGTATGTACTAGAGTTTGTGATGGAAAGATGGGAGGTTATAAGGTTCCACAAAATGTGAATATTAGTCAAACTTGAGCTAGTTTAAATTATCCATTTATGGAAATGACTTAAGTGGCATAAATGAGGCATAATATTTATGAAAGTTAGTTTTATGATTTGAATTTATGATTGAGACTATTTGATCAAATTTGGTGAGGTTTAAATCAATTTAGTAATATTGTAAATAAGATTAAGTAGTTGTCTATCTAATTATTTTTTGTGAGCTTTAAAATTGTTTTATAGTGGCTTTGAAGGGATTGGATGATGGTGCATAGACATTTAAGATGTATAGAGTGGTGTGAGCCAAGTTAAGCTGGTCAAGAATAATACACACAAGAATAAAAAATTCTCCAAAGAAATTTTATCATTCTAAAAATAAGAATTTTCATTACATGCTAGGCTTATTCATGGGAATTATAATGGCTATAATTTAAAAAATAAAAAAATATTAGAAATAAAGGTAAAAAGTTGAGATAAATTATGTCACTCAAGCCAATGTTGAGTGGTTTTATGTTTTGAAAAATTTCATTGGGTTGAGATGAAGCTTTGGTGTCAAGATCTCCCCTTGCCTCCTTGTGGCTTACTCTAGACACCAAAAACTACTACCACTTATTGGAGTTTGGTAGTTTTTGGGATTAGAGTACTTGGAGGAATTGGGGAAAGCGCCGCTTGCTTTATTTGGCCCTTTTGAAGGTGTGTGAAGTCTCAGTTAAGGAAAAGAGGGAATGGGGGTAGCTTTTGCATTTGGCTGACCCTACCTCCATTAATGGAGGTATAGGGTTGCCAGCCATAGGAAGGGGAATCTAGGGATTAGTCAAATTTTATGGTTTAGCTACTGTGGAGCATGCTAAGGACCAGCCAAGTGGGATCATTAGAAGTTATGAGGGAGATCATGGTTTTAGCATTTTGCATTTGATTTTCTCCCTTTTCATTTCTCGATTCTTGATTTTTGGATCTACCTCATCCCCATCAAAAATGTTAACCCAATCATGCTGAGTTCATTAGCATTTAGTTAGAGTTTGGGTTAAGCTACTTTCATAGTGTCCAACTTGCTCAATTTGGTTCAAATGAATTAATTGAGTCAAATGGGTTTAATTAACTAATCCAAGTTTTTAATGGGTTCAAGTCATATTTAATAAATGATTTAAAGTGTTTGGAGTTAGTTGATTGCATTAATTTGGACCAATTTTAATTTTAGTCTAAAATGGCCAATTTGGGTAATGTTGGGTTCATTGGCCAAATAGGTCAAATTGAGCTCATAAAGGGTTGGGTTGAGTTTAATTATGTATTCAAAGTAATTTATAGTGATTAATCTAATTTAATTTTGGCTCAATATGATCATTTGGGTCCATTTGATCTATTTGGGTTAGGTGAACCAATTGGCTAAATTAGGTTTCCATTTAGCATGGATTATGTCTAATTATGTATGTATGATGACTCTAGGGCTTTAGGTTGTGTCAATTTGAACTAATTTTTGTTTTATTTGAATTTCACTCATTAAAGCCCGAATGGGCTAAGTTGGGTTAAGTGAACCAATTGGCCAAGTTGTGCTTCTCGGGTTCCAATTGGACGTGGTTAATGCCTTATGAATGTTTGAAGTGGTTGGTTATAATTAATTTAGTTTATTTTTGGGTTTAGCTCAATGTGGCTTAATTAGGCCAATTTGGGCTAACTTGGTTTGATTTGGGTTAAGTGATTCAAGTAACCGACCTAGACTTTAATTGGCTTTGAATTTTTGCTTGGCTCAATTGGTATGTTGGTTTTGAGCTTTTAGGAAGTCCAATTTGGCTTGATTTTCATTGAATTTGGCTTGAGCTTATTAGGGCTCACATGAAACACCTTAGGTCAATTGGCTCAACTAGTCAAATTAAATTCTAATTAGATTTAAACTTGTGTTTAGTTAAGCTTTAAAAATAAATCTAAACTTTTAGATTGTTTTAATTTGATTTGATTTTAGTTTATTTTTACTTAATTTGGATTTAGTTTAATAGGATTATAAATGGTTAATTTGGGTTAAGTGATCCAATTAACATCATTTAGGGTTAATTAAATTTAGATTATGGTTTAGATGCATTTTATCTTGAGGTTTTTTCAATTTTATTGAATTTTGGAGTATTTAAATCTACTTAAACTATTTGGATTAGGTTAAGTTTGGATGGGGTCCACTGGCCTAACCTAGATCAACCCTGGGCTACATTTAGCTTAGGTTCAATTCTTGGATCTCACTTGGCTTAAATTTGTAACATGTTTATTTTGAATTTGAATTTGATGTTCCACTTAGTCACTACGGATGTATTATAAGTGTCTAAGTGAGATGTTCGTAGTCTAAGATTGGGAGTCTTAAGCACTAAGATAATGAGAAATGTTACAATCATTAGAAATGAGGTCAACAAATGGACCCTCAATTTGTGTGGTGGGCTAGTGAAATATGCTGCACATATTGGCATTGGCCAAACTAATTAGCCAAATCCAAAAGATCACAAGCAATAATGCTTGCAGATATTCAATTTTTGGTTTATAATTTAAATTTGAATTTAACATTGATTTCAATCATAAGTATTTAAAATAGAAGTTTGATTATGGGATAAAGACATGGAGTACCCTAATTATCTTAGGATTAAAGATAAGTAACCCAATATGAGCTTAACGAGCTCTACTCCAACTCAGACCTTTTTGGATAATTGGATAATGGTCATAAGCACCTTATCCAATCATTAAAATTTAGTATTATCCCACATAAGGGTCTTACAAAATAGATAATAAGTTGAGGCTAATAGATTTTATATGTTAACTTATACAAGTGAAACTATTGAGGAGATCTCAAGCTAAGCCTAAGGAATTTTATGCATTAACCTACCGAAAGAATCTATGGAAGAGATCCTAAGATGAGGTTAAGGAATTTATTATATTAGCCTACACAAGCGAAGTTGTTGAAGAGATCCTAATATGAGGCTAAGGAATTTGATTTGTTTACCTACCTAAAGAATCTATGGAAGAGATCCTAAATCGTGGTTAAGGAATGGATATATTAGCCTACATGAAAGAATTGTGGAAGAGATCTTTAGTTGAGGTTAGTGGATTTGGTCAAGTTAACCTACACAAAGAATCTACGAAGGAGATTATAGGCTAAGGATAACAAACCTAGTTGAGTTAACCTACAGCAAAAAAATCTACGAAAGAGATTCTAAGCTCAGGATAATGGATTTGCATATTAATTTACCCAAAGGACCTATGGAAGAAAACCTAAGTTGATATTAAAATTTTTGATTTATTAGCCTACACAAGTGAAGCTTTTGAAGAGATCCTAAGCTGAGGCTAAAAAATTTAGCTAAGTTAACATATACAAGGAAAGTTGCTGGAGATCTCAAGCTGAGGGTATGGAATTTAATGTACTAACCTACAAAAGGATCTATAGAAGAGATTCCAAGCTGAGATTAATGAATTTGGTGAGTTAATGTGCATAATGAATCTACTAATGAGTATAGTATTGTTCTCACAGGATATGTTAAATAACTTTAAATTAAGTCAATTGCTAATCTTATACTAATCTAATTTTATTCAACCAAATCAAAATGTAGAAAATTTAAATCACTAAAAATTATAAAAGATATTCATAAAGATATGACTTTTTCATAATTTTTAGAAATCTAACTATGAATTTATGAAATTTTAATTATTTTATATAACATATAATTGCAACTATAAAATTTATAGTTGTAAATCAAAATTATTTTTATCTTTTCATCTATGCCTATATCAAAGGATATAATCATTATAATTAATTAGTTATATTCATACATATTAATTAAAATAAGTGATTGTATTATAAAGACTTGTTTGCTTTCCTAATAGTTCTACTAGGACTCCTACGAGTCCTCTAGTTCACACTATAGTTTAATATTGTAATTTACTATATAAATACTACTATATTTTGGCCATATTTTTGAAGGATATTTTTGACAAAAATTATTAGCTGAATAACCATCCGAATAGCTAGTTGAAAAATTTTTAGATAGCTTTTCCGGCTGAAAAGGAAGTCGGGCTTGATTTACTTAAAGTCAACTAAATTGCCAACATCTTAAGTTCTTAGAATGATTTATGGCAGTGTGTGTGCCAAAAACTATTAATGTATGGCCGATGGCCCCACACCTAAGCCATTTCCTTGATTTCCCCCTTAGTTTCTCTCTCTCTCTCTCTCTCTCTCTCTTGGCCGATGATAGAATAAAGTCTAGGGCACACCAATTCTTGTCTTAAATGTGTCTATTTCTTCCATTTTCTTAATAGAATCGAAGGTATTCCTTGATCTACTCGTTATATTACAATTTTTTTATAATTCCATATGTTGGTTTATGAGAAATAGGGATTTAAAGTTTCAAAGTAGTTTAATAGATTTTAGGTTAAACTTTCTCCAAATTAATTTGAATTTGTTAAATGTTATATTAGAATGTCTATTTATGTGTAGATCTTTAGTTGCACATGTTTGTTTTTTTATTTTTGATAAATTTAGGATTTAGAAATTTAGACCAAATTATTCCTCTAAATCATTTAATATGTAAAATAAAAAGTTATATGATCTTGAAATTTTTTCTACATTTAGTTAAATTTTACAATGCGTACGAGTCTCAATTTTTATTTATTTATTTTAAAATAAGGGTTTAGTGCTTAAGTGCTACTATGGTTTTAATTATAAACTTTTTTTTCATTGAGAATAACTTAAATACTTAAGGCATCACATGAAATTGGCCATTTATTATGAAATCAATATTATTTATGTAATGTGACTGAATATTATTTGAATTCCTACATTTTTTAATTTAAGGTGATTATGGATATCCATAATGAACAATCATGGATGTATGATAGATTGCTTCTGGGTAAAAAGGATTAATTGATAAATTCTTGAGTGGTGTTGAGCACTTCATAAATGTGGCATTTCAACTTTGTTCCTACATTTATGTAGGAAATTTTTGATGTCCATGTGTGAGGCATAAGAATCAAGCTTTTCTAATACTAGATAAAGTTAGAGTAGATTTGTATCACAAGGGTTTTCAACCAAATTGTTGGTTCTAGATTGCACATGGTGAGTCCGAGCCATATGTTGATGCTATCAGTGGTGCCTAAAGAAGCCACACAGGCCCCTCAAGCGAATATGAATTTGGCCAAACTTATGAAGAAATGGTTTGTGATGTTGCTATAACAGAGTAGCCTACAGAGAAGGAGCCACCTAATAAAGAAGCTCAAAAGTTTCATGATTTACTAAAGGCAACACAATGACCATTATGGGAAGGATGCAAAAACCACACTGAGCTATATATGGTTGTAAGAATCCTAATGATTAAAATTGAATTTAATATACCACGTGAATGCTTTAACCAATTTACAAGGCTGCTAAAGAAATAAACCCACAAGAAAACATAGTTCCTGAAGATCTGTACAGAACAAAAAAGTTAGTATCAAAGTTAGGCCTGAGCTAAAAAAAAGTGGCTGCTATGTGAATGATTATATGCTATATTGCAAAGACATCACACATGATACTGAATGCAAATATTGTGGAGTGCTAAGGCTCAAGCCACACAGTAGGAAACAATGCAGGCAGATGGATGGTCCCACACAAGTGTCTGTTCTAATTTCCATTAACTCCACATTTATAGAGACTTTTTGCCTCCATGAGTTCATCCCATCACATGCGAGGGCATCACAACAGAGCAAGAAGCATGGAAGCATTTAAATTGTAGTTACCTAGATTTTATAGCTATGCCATGAAACGTTAGGCTTGTCCTTTGCATTGATCATTTTACACTATTAAGTTAGCCTGCATCTCCTTATTCATGTTAGTTAGTGATAGGTACACCATATAATTTACCACCAGAGATTCTTATATGTTCTTAACTTTGATCATCCCTAGGCCACATAACCCTAAAGTAATTATTGATGTATACTTGGAACCTTTTGTATATAAGCTCAAAATCTCATGGGACATTACTGTATTGACATTTGAAATAGCTACAAAGTGAAACTTTTAACTGAAAGTAACACCTATGTGCACTATCAATGATTTTTCTACATATGGAATGCTATCAGGGTGGAGCACAGTCGAGAATTTAGCTTGTCCATACTGTATGGATCTATCAAAGGCATTCACTCTTAAAAATGGCTACAAAAATTCTTAGTTTGATTGTCATCATATGTTCCTCATTGTTGATAATTATTCAAAAGAAATAAGCATGCATTCATAAAAAATTGAGTTGAGAAGGCGAAGTTGCCTCCAAGATTGAGTGGGGATGATTTATGGCATATTATTAGTTCTATCCCGACTATAGTTGATTCTATTATATTAGCTTAAGGTCATATACCGGGTTTTGGTGTAGCACAAAATTGGATAAAGAGGAGTATTTTCTGGGTTCTATCATACTAAAAGTCTAATCTGATAGGGCATATTCTTGACATGATGCATATAGGGAAAAAATTATTTTGATAATATTTTTAACACATTGACTGATGTTAAGGGTAAAATGAAAGATAATGTTAAAGTCAGGTTAGAATTGGAGAAATATTATTATAGAAGAGAGTTAGCACTGAGAGAGATAATAGATAGTACATTTTAGAAACCTAAATGTAAATACAACCTCACTTTGGAACAATATGTGAGTGGGTATAGTCATTGAAGTTACCAAATGAATATGCATCCAACCTAAGAAGATGTGTTGATTTGATAATAGGAAGATTATTTGTAATGAAGAATCATGACTGCCACATTTTCCAACAGTGCTTACTTCTATTTGCATTCAATACTTTACTAGAGCAAATATTAAATCCTTTGATCGAACTTGGCCTATTCTTTAAGGAACTATTCTCAGCTCGATTAAATATGGAAGCTATAAAATAACTTGAAGTAAATATTGTAGTCATTATCTGTAAGCTCAAAAAGATATTCCCCCTAGCTTTTCTTTTGACTCCATGGAGTACCTACCAATACATCTACTATATGAAGCTAGAGTGGGAGGTTCAGTGTAATATCACTGGATATACCCATTTAAGTGGTAGCTATTTGTTGATAGTCTAAATATCAATTAATATTTAATATACGACTAATTATTTTACAAAATTCATGCAGATTCTTGAATAAATTTAGAAAATTATGAATAATAAATCACACCTCGAAGGCTCAATTTTACTTGGCTCAGGAGACTACAAATTTTTATTCATACTATTTTGAGCCACGCACATATTCAGATAATACATATGATCTTGGATCTTCACAAAATATCTTACCTATTTTTCAACCATCTAAAAAAGCATTGGGTAAAAGCACATCAATATAACTGAATGATTAGGAGCTTAAAGCGACGACAATTACTATTTTGATAAACTGTGATGAAGTTCAACCTTTTCTTGAGTACGCACGTCAATGACACAATATCTTAGTTTGATTTTTAATCAAACATAATACTTATCTAATTATGTGAATTCTTTTTTGAGTTCAAGTTATTCGTGAACTCATTAAACTTGGATGATGCTGCCACTATTAATAAGAAAGCCGAAGATGAATTTGCAACACGGTTTAGATTACATGTGAGAAGCCATCACTAACTCTTTGATATAATTTATATATTATTAATTTGCTTAGTCAACTCTTCTGAACATTATAGATTCATTACCGGAGAAATGGAGTGTAGAATCAGGACCTTCATAACCTAGCTTAGGGTCTGAAGTGAATCATAAATACATGGTAGATTTATGATGTCAATTGTTTTAAATTTCACATAAGTTCTTATTCTGAAGGAAAAAAAACATATAACTCTGGTGTTTGTATTCTAGGAAATACACACTTAGATGTGAGATTAACTATTGTGGAGCTGTACAAGAAGCTGTTCGAGTACATTATCCTGGAAAAAATGAGAGGAACATCATTGTATTTAATTCTGATTGGTTTGATCCGATGTGTAATAGAGGGATAAGAAAGCATAAGTAATATGGGATCACTGAGGTGAAATTGTCACGAAAAAGTCTTATAAGATCAATGTGAATATCCTTAGAAATTAATAAAGTTAAATAAGTAATGTTTAATTACTTTGCTTTAATTAAACATAAATTTGTATATCATTTGTTTCATGCATTCATCTTTTAAATTTTAAATTAAAAGGTGACATTTGATTATATGGCATTGAATTAATTAGTGTGGCTATTATAGCTAGTAAATCTCAAATTTTTTTTAATTAATCAAAAGATATCTATTTATCTAAATACAAATTAATATGAATAATTACAAGCTAAATTTAATTCATATATATATATATATATATATATATATATATATATATATATATATATATATATATATATATATATATATATAAACAATAATTTGAAAGGTATATAGCTTGGAAACCCGACCTCAAAGGGATACTGGTCTAAAGGAGGTCTTGATACCTTGTACCTTTGGAATAACATGACACATATAATGAAATTTGTGGTGAAATACATACTAGAATTAAATTATTTTCACTCATATGTGTTTGAAGCATCCTAAAAGAATTTATAATTTAATCCTGATGTCCATATATGTATACATATGTATTTGAATTAACTAGTATATAATCTGGACATCTCAGGAGTGCGAGACTTTAAGTAGTCCCAAGGGGGTCTCTCATTACCTCAATTCCTTAGTTCAATAATGGCACATACTTGTATAAATTCAATATACTCATGCACATTTTTATGTATAATGTTTTGTTAAGTTAAATTCTTTTATAAGAATTCATGCATCGTATTTTATATGCAAGTTAATGTAAACTATATACATAAATTCATTCATGCATCAAGTGTGGAATAATCAAATGATATATATATATATATATATATATATATATATATATATATATATATATATATATATATATATATATATATATATATATATATGAGTGTGTGTGTGAGTTTATTAAATCTAGTTATTTAATTAAGCATATTATTATTTAGGTAAGTGAATATTAAAGAATAATGAAGCAATGTCAAGAGAGCATTATTAAATTAATCATAGTTTGACTTCATTAATCCTAAGATGCTTCTTCATATTTGAATATGATCTCTTAAGTCAAATCCAAACATGAGTCCTAATAAAATTTGTAACATTTTATTAAGAGGATTAAAAAGTGTAAGAATTTATCTCTTTGAATTAATCTAAGAATATGAATTAAGGAAGATTTTTTTCTTCTTCTTCTCTTTATAACCCTAAATTAAAAAAATAAAACTTATATGAAATCAAAGCTTAAGTCTAAAAATTATTTCAAACCATTAATCACATAAAAGTGTAATCATTCTTAATAAAAATTAAAAATGTTCCTCATTAGACAATTCAAATATTAATTCTTAGTCATGGCATACCACACCAAACCTAGTACACATATTAGAATATTAAGTTAGCAATCCTTGTCCTAGGTAAGGCTGTTGATTGCTATGATGTATTATTTTAGGCTGAATGTTAGAATTGCATGTGCATAGTCTGGATGTTAGAGCAATATTGGACTAATGATATTTTTTATAGGAGATTGTGCTTAAGGGACATCTATAATAAAAATTAAAAATTCTTCTTACTTGATGTGATGCTTCTTTAGTCACTAAGCATAATCCATTAGGATAGGTGGGCTTGGTGACCTAAGGTAGGGTACTAAGCTCAAATGTAAAAAATATAAATGCTTAGTTTGAATGTATTTTAAGCTAACCTCTATTTTATAAGTGTAGTTAATTTTTTTTATTTCATATAATGTAACTTTTATAAAAGGCTTAGGATTAGAGCTATGAGGTTTAGGATGAGTAGTGGCTATAAGGTTTATACTTGAGAGGCCTTGTGATTCCTAGATTACTTAATTCCATGAAACAAAGTGAAGATGAAGAATTGAAGTCCCCCATTGCTTTATTTTCATTTGTTAATTAATTGTAATCAAGGTTGTATAAGGGTAGACCTCAGCTATCTAATCTTTTTTTTTTCATGGTGTATGGCAGCACCCGGCCGCTCTAGCCTTTTATTATTTTAATCAATAATGTTTGTTTATTTGTTTACTTTGATTACATGATAGAAATGGAATTTATTGTGTGACTTAGATGTAGTAAGCTCTTTAAAAATTAATTTTTCTACCCAAATTAAATAATTTTAACTAAAATTTTAATAAACTCATAACTTCATTCTAAAGCTTAGGTGTTTAATCAAGAAATAAAAGATTTAGTAACTCCTTAGTTGTATGGTTGTATGCTCTAACAGCATGCATGCATTTACTCATCTTCCTTGTAAATATAGGGTCTCTACTCTAACACGATAAGGAAAAAGGCTTGACCTATGAGAGAAATCTCTTATAGTGGAGAGTACCTCTTCTCACTGATTTAGCCCATAATCTAATCTCATCATGCATTTAGGCATAAATTCTTTCAAGCTTAAGTCCAAAATAATGAAATAAAACTTGTAAATTTTTATTGCATTACTCTAAGTCATAATTTGCAGACCAATCATAATCTAGTCTTCCATGGAGTGAGTTTAGGACTGTATATTCTTTTCTAATAAATAAAAACCTAGCTATCTTACATTTATATAAGACTGGTTCACATGGTTTTCAATCATAGGAGGTGTTATCTAGTAGCCACTCCAAGTGGTTGTAAGTTCATAAGAGTCAGGATCAGTTCACTCTCTCTAGTGGAGATGAACTAACATATCCCATTTCCTGAAGTTGATTTAAGCTGAGCCTTTAACTTATGCTAGAGCACTCTAGCTATAGGTTCAAAGGATGCTCATTTCTTCCTTACTAAGAGAGTAAGTCCTCACTTCTTAGGCATTTCCATAATCTTGTGTTGTCTAGGTCCTGTCAGAATCTAGGTCCTAACCTTCTAATGAATTGATAACTTAAATAAATATAATCTTTACTTTCAAACATATAAAGTCTCACTATAGGATAGATTGAAGTACTCACTAGTCTTCCTAATACCATGAATGCTTTCTACTCATTCTCCTTCAAACTTTGTAAAGAAGTCTCTCCATTTGAACTCTCCCATTTAATTCTTAATAAACAATAATCCTTTGACATCAAACTTTGAAATATTTAGAGACATTAGTTGAATACTTTAATCGAGAGTATTCTTAGGAAATTCTCCTTTCTTAAGATAAAATTAACTATGGAGGCTTGCCTCCATAGAGAACTAAAGAACCCGACATTAGAAAAACTTTGCTTTACTTCATCCACTTAAAGTAGGAGAAACATCTTTGGTATATTAAGAGTTTTTATTAGATAATTAAGTTCTTTTAGGATGATGTTTCTATCTTTCAAGATAGTATATCATTTATTAGATGTCATGCTTGATCATTTTAATAAGTACCCTCTAAGATTTGTGTGGTGTCCCTACGACATTCAAAAAAACTCAGTCAATAGTAGCATAAATTCAAGTCCACTAACCCTTTGACCTCTCTTCAAACAGAGATGAAGTCACCAACTTTTCCATCCCTAAGCAACAACAACATCAACCATGTAATCTAGAAAGCTCATTTTATTTTTTTTTTCTTCTGGTGTGGATTTAGCCAAGGATTCGGTCATACTCACCATGACACCCATCATCAAGTTTGGGCAAGGCTTTGAGCACTTCAAAGTCACTTGTACAACCAAGCCTTTAGCAATGACAGAAAAGAGGAATTAGCTAACAAGAAGCCACTTCTTTAATTCAACCTACAATCTAGCACTGAATTTCCCTCTTTATGGATGGAGACTTTAAAGGTTCCCCTTCCACAATTACCTATTGTGTCCACCAACAGGATTTGCACCACCTTAGTAATAGCCCATGCCTCAGAAGGGAAGACATTACTTGTGCAGAAGATTGTCCTACCCATATTTAAGGTTGGTTCTAGTTCCCTCTATATCCCATTGATGAAGACACAATGCCACAACAAGAGCTATATGCTGAAGAAGTATTATGAGAGGATGACTAAGGAGATCGAGTCTACCTCCCATCTAGCTTAGGATGCTTCTCCCCATGAGACTTCTTTATATTTGGTGGTAATAGTTTTCACCCTCCTTTAGCTTTATGAGGAGAGGTGCATATTAGGATGATAGAGACATCACCCCCATGATCTATGAAGTCTGAAACAATAGCTAGGGAGAGAAGGAAGCCCTATGCTAGTCTGAGGTCCATGATCAGGAGAGTAGGGAGAGTGGATACTCAGAGTTTGCCTTTGTTCATGACTTGAGATAGCTTATCCCTAGGAGTGTTAAGGACTAAATTCACCTAAAAATAGCCACTAAGGCTAAAGTAGCAGCCTAAGTGGGCAAGAGAGATAGTACAAGGTTTTTATGATAGTTGGTAGAAAATAGCATTTGTAGATCACTTCCCTGATAAGCGAGTTGATAGAGCTGATCAATCAGACAATATAGTTCTCACTAATTCTGGTCAGAGGAGGAGCTCCTCAATAAAGACACAGCTAGTGCCACCATCATCTCAACACTGCTCAACTCATCGTCCACCATCACTCATCCATGTAACGCCATAAGAAGTCCCACAAAATATCAAAAGACTACATTTAAAAGAAAGTTCATGCCCCCCTTGGTGATAAGATTACAATTCAAGGGCCACTTCATCTACTCACACTAATGGTGTGAGTTCGACCTCCCTTATTTGGCCTCCTACATCATCAATGGAAAAGAAATAGTGGTGGCCTAAGAGTGTTTCCACACTTCAATAGCCTAGCAGGGTGAAGAGAAAATGGAAAGAAGAAGGGCAAGGCGGGGGATTGGGAAATCCCCTTGTCAGTAGAACCAATCATATTCAGTGCTTCATCTGCCCAAGATATTCAGTTCACTCCTCATATGGAGGTTCACATGGAAGAGAATCGTCACCCTCAATATGTCTCTATTGACTAAGAACATAGATGGTAGATCTTTTGAGGAGATCGTAGTAGAATATAAGGAAACCATCAAGAATATAGAAAATGAATAGAGTGACAAACAGAAGGTCAACTTTGACATGAAAGAAGATGACCTTCTAGATGACATAGCAGAGGTCCATATAGTAGAGACTAGGACCCCTCCCACGAAGAGCAACATCATAGCACTAAGGTCTGAGAGGCTATAGTTAAGGAAGATGAGGCGTCAGATTCAACTCAGTGTCTTTTTTGCACCAGCTCAAGTTAAAAGATGATCAGATCGATTGGATGGAGAGGAGAATGAAGGAGCTAATGTCAGTTATATTCGCTCTCCAAGGTTAGATACAAGCACCACAATCCACCCTTATAGAGGCTAATAAGCTTGAGTTGGTGCACACTGAAGATGGACAGAGGACCACTCGATTAGAAGAGGATACTGATAGTCTTCATAAGAAAGGTACAAACAGTATAGTCATCTAAGAAGAGATATAAAATAGATAGTGAAACAACAAGTGAAGGAATCGTTAGTGCAATCCCAAGGGGGTAGACCCTACCCAGTGAAATTTGATGTAGTTCAATACCCCAATAGTTTTATGTCACCATCCTTCAAGGAATTCAAGGGCAGTGGGAACCCAAGGCAGCATATTGTGCACTTCAAGGCTAGTTGCTCAATGCAGGTGGAAACGATGCCCTCCTCATCCAATAATTTGTCAACAATTTTCAAGGGGCAATCTTTGATTGGTACATCAAAACTGCCCAACAATTTGATGAAGTCCATTGTAAAGTTAGAGTAGTTATTCATTAAGAGATTTGAAGGACCTCAGTAGATGGTAATTATAGGGGATCTTGTTGTAGAAAAATAAAAACCCAATGAGTTCCTCGTTGATTGCATTCTCAGGTGGCACAACTTGAGTATGAAATGTGAACCATAGCTCCAAGAGAAACATGCCATTGAAATTCTCCTTAAGAATAACAATGGCCTGATTGCTTTCATGCTCAAGGGATTCACTATTAAAATATTTGAAAAATTAATTAGCAAGGTGGCTAACCTATAAGAAGAAGCCAAACTGTTATCCTTCTCAAACAAGTCATGCAAGCCAAAAACTCAAAAGGTGCTTGAGAAGAAGCTAGGGGGTATATCAATAGTGGATAAGAGGAAGTAATTAGTGAGAGTCCATCTTAAGAGGCCTAGAGCTCAATAGCCTCCACTGCCACCTTCTTTTCCACCTCTGTGACCATCACAATAGCCTCCACAGTAATGATACCAATATTCACTGCCACATAAAAACTTTCCACCTGCTCTTACAGATAAACTGAATAAATCATACTAATTCAAGAGGGAGGTAGTTAGGAAGATCTTTAAAAACCTTCTCAAGAAACCTAACTTTTAGCTACTCGAGCCTAAAAAGCTGGAGGAAGTGGGTAGAAGTGATAATCTTAACTTCTGCCTCTACCATCGCATGTTAGGCTATGTCTTAGAATATTACTTCACTTTTAAAGATTAGCTTGAATGAAGCTACAAATCAGAAGCCATAGTGCTACCCAAAGAGCACTTAGTAGAATAACCCTCTGGTTCTATCAATGGAATATATAGGGAATCATTCAATCCTCTTAAGACCAAAGAGGTTGGGACATTTCTCTATCCCGTACTTCCAAAAATATAATTTTTAAAATCAAGAAACTTTCTCTATAGGTGTCTAACTCATCTCAAACCTCCAGCACCTTGGAAAGTCTGCTAGTTGTGAGGGATAGCTTAGAGAGGGTGGCATCCAAGTAGTAGTAGCAACCAACCCATGCTCAAGATAGCCCGCTTGCTCAACCATCTTCTGAATTCAAGTTTGTTGTCTCCATTATAATGACTACTACATCCACTAGCTCCTCCAGTACCTCCATGAACATTATATCTATGGATGATGGTACAAATCCACTCATGTCACTTACTTTACTTTATTTTTACTTTGTACCACCAAAATCTAACAAATCAATAAAGAATAAAGATTCTGCTTATATCCTATCTACTTTTGATGATCTTAGTAATTTTATTTTTATTGGAAGCTCTCCAAGTCACAATAATAATTGTTCAAATAATTCTGATCATTTTCTCTCTGATTCAAAATTAGATTATTTCCTTTTCTTAATTTCTAGGGTTCACCACTTGAGATAGATTTAGAGTTATCTGACTCCAAAGATCTTTTAAGAGAAGCTATAGATATATCTGATGTGTAGGTAGAAATTACTACAAGCCCTCCATCAGAAGAATTAATTAAATTTAACCTTCACAGTAGTAAAGTTCTACCTCCTAGGGTAGCACCTCAAGATAAGGGTAAATAAATCATTAGTTCTACTGAGCATGTAGCCCCTCCACAGAATGCTCCGCCCTTGGATATGCTTATGGAGGACCAACCCAAGGTTGACTAGAACATTTTGGCACATCTTAGAAAGCTGCTAGCTAAGCTAAGCATATATTGTCCCCTTATTTTATCCAAAGAAATGAGGGAATCATTATTCAATGCATTGCTTGATCCTAAAATATTGTTAGCTCAGTATGCCATTATGAGTTTAATTGAAGAAGAGGTATGCATATCAAAGGAGGTTGGCTGTTAGGAGATACATTTTCAAATGAAGACCTAGTACTTGAGAAGATAGAGTATAACTGCCATATATATATATATATTGTAATAGATGTTTGTAAATTCAGACCATCAAGAGTCTTGTTGACCTAGGTGCATTGATCAACATCATGAGCCTAAAAACCATCATCTTTTCAAGGATCAACACCGATAAACTCCAATATGAGAAGATAATGTTCAAAGAATTCAATGAATAAGATGAGAGGGCTTTAGACTCCATCACACTACCTTTAGGGATAGATGATTGATAGACTAAAGCTAAGTTTCACATAATAGTTTTAGATACATCTTTTAATGCTTTGCTAGCACAACTTTAGATTTATGAAAACAATATGGTAACATCTTCGCTCCACTACTGCATCAAGTTCATAAGAGATAAATAGAGTATTATGTCAAAGAAGTTTTGAAGCCATTCTTAGTACATGAGGTCAGGATCTATGAAGTCACAACTTACTATCTCCCCAAGAAACCAAATGTATATTCTCATGAATTAAATAAAAATGAAAATAGAAGAAAAATATATAAAAGAAAAAAAAGAGAAAAAAAAAGAAAAAGAAAAAAAAAGAAAAGAAAAGAGAGTGAGAAGAAGACTTTGGGGGAGGAAGTAGTGCATGAGATTGTATTCCACCCACATTTCCCCACTTCTTTTAAATGAATGAGTGAGATGCCCTGACCTGCTCTAGGATGAGGAAGAGGCAAGCTCAGAGGAAGCCCCAAAGAAGGAAGACCTCCACACCTACCACCTACTTAAAGATTTATCCCAGCATCTCAGAGTACCCTTTCAATTTACATAAACTAAGAATCTAGTTCAGAGGATGATTCTTATATAGTGAGCACACCAACCACCTCCCAATTCCATAAGATTGAGTTGTAGGTGACACTCAAGCCAGACAGTGATGAGGACAGGGTTCCTGAACAAAGCATAAGTGTATATGGATCTTCATTATGCAAAATTATAAGATAACATATGAGCACCTTAGCTCTAACCCCACTTTTCTTAAAAAATATTAAGGGTCTATTAGTTAAGGATGCTCTTAAACTATATATAGATGCTAAGCCTCAGAGATATCTAGGTCATTGAGTTCAAAAGTGGATGTCGAGCTTGAGGATAATTCATTCAAAGAATTAATATAACTTTGATTTGATTAGTACTCACCTTATGTTTTAAATTTAGCAAAGAAAGATTTAATTTTATATGCATGGTCTAAACATATGTTAGAGTACTTTGAAAAGCTATGGGATAACGAATATAAGAATTATCAATCAAGACCAAGACTAAACTTTGATACGATGATGAGTGCTGCTTAGTCATCACCAACCACGTGAAGTTTGATAGGTTCTTATCTAAGAACACCGATTCATATAAGAAGGTGTATCTAGAAACTTCAGATAATCTGGATGATCTCCAAGTTAAGAATGCACCCTCAAAACTAGAGGAAGAAATCAAATCAATCATCGATGAACTGAAGATATCAACTTGGGCACTGAAGATGATCCATGCCCAACATACATCAGTTCCTTGTTAAATGAATCTAAAACTAATGACTTAGTTAGGCTGCTCTCATATTTTGAAGATTACTTCACATGTAGATTTGAGAAAATTCTTAGATTAGCTCCTGAAGTTGTAGTTCATAAACTAGTAATCCAATCATATGCAATCCCTGTTAAGCAAGCTCCTAAATGCATGTGATTAGACATCAATCATTAGGTCACTTTAGAAGTGAAGAAACTAATCGATGTTGGTTTTCAGAAAGAAAAATATCCCAACTGGTTGTCTAGTGTCATCCCAGTCAAGAAGAAAAATGGCCAAATTATTATATGCATCAATTTTATGAATCTTAATAAGGCATGTCATAAAGATGTGTTCTTGTTGTCCATACT
The DNA here is from genome assembly GCA_021442155.1 of Cymbidium sinense. NCBI lineage: Eukaryota > Viridiplantae > Streptophyta > Magnoliopsida > Asparagales > Orchidaceae > Cymbidium > Cymbidium sinense. The sequence continues at coordinate 66,325,213 of CM038227.1, read as the reverse complement.
AGAGCTAATGGCGGGCGTTGCCTCATCTCATGCATTCTTCTAATCCATGAATGGATCATCTCATTATAGACAAATTAAGATGGTACTTGAAGTTGAAAAGAACACTACATTTAGAACCCCGATTGAAATTTATTATTATAGAGTCATGCCTTTTAGCCTCAAAAATGCTGGTGCTACATATCAGTGGGCTATGACTCAAATCATTGATGAACTCATTCATCACCAAGTTGAATGCTATGTCAATGATCTCATGATCAAAAGAAAAGATAAGGGAGATCATCTATTTCACTTGGGAGTAGTTTTTGAGCGGTTGAGGTAATACAAACTTAAGATGAACTCTCTGAAGTGTGCATTCAGGGATGTTTCTCAGGCTCATTGTGTGACCCCATAAAAATGAAATTGGCCTTGAAAAGGTCAAAGCGATATTAGAAATGTGACCTTCTAAAATTTTATCTCAACTAAGATCATTCCAAGGAAGGTTGGCATATTTAAATAGGATGATAAATGCCAACACATGTTTGGGAGCATCAAGTAGTACTTTATGACACTACCAGTCCTAGTCACCCCTATCCTGGGCAAACTATTTATACTCTATATGACTACATTAGATGACCCCCTTAGTTCTTTGTTGGCCCAGGCCAAAAATAAAGGAAAGGAGAACACGCTCTACTATCTAAGCCTCGTCTAATTTCTACAGAGGAAAAATACCCACCCATTGAGAATCAGTGCCTAGCTCTCATCTTCGCCACTAAAAAGCTATAGCACTACATGCTTTCTTATAAAGTCAAGTTGATTTGTAGAGCCAATCCATTACAATATCTCATGGCATGGCCAAAGCTATCAAAATGTTTGGTGTGATGGTCTGTGATTTTATCACAGTTTGATATTACCTTCTGACTTCTTTGCACTATGAAAGGTCAAGTTCTTGTAGACTACTTAGCAACACATCCTCTTTATACTGAATCTCCCTTAAATGATGACCATCCAGACTAGTAGATCATAAGTTCAGGGTATACAAATAATCATTGATGGGAAATTTTCTTTGACGATGCAGCTTCTTCCCAAAGAGGAGAAGAACCATGATCCACTATTTCAAGCAAAAGCAGGGATAGGAATAGTTTTCTTAACTCTAGAACATAGCATGTTATAATTATTATACCACTTATCAGAGCCTTGCACCAATAATGAAGCCAAATATGAGGCCCTAATCATTGGTGTAGAGTCAATTATCTCTTTAGGCATTCAAGACATCAACATTTTAGGGGACTCATAATTAGTGGTCAACTAGATCATTAGATCCTATAAAGTTCTCAAACTCAAGCTCCATTATTATCATAAGCACACCATGGAGTTATTGGATCAGATTCTAAAGATTACCATTTATAGGATTCTATGAGGAGAAAATGACATAGTGAATGCTCTGGTAAAGCTCGTTAAAGAGTTGGCATGTCCGAATAATGAGCTTGTATAAATAAAAGTACGCAACTGGTAGGTCCTATTTTTTATCAATGCTGAACTCATCGATAAACACACTCGTGAAGGGGAGGTTGCCATTATCATGAATAAAAAAGAATTAGATTAGAGGCAACCCTTTATTGACTACCTAAATAAAGATAAACTACCTCAAGAGAAATCACAAGGCTATCAAACCAAGCAAAAAGTATTATCCTATGCTTTTGTTGATAGCACTTTGTATCAACAATCCTTTGATCACATGTGGTTAAATTATTTACATAAACATGAATCCCAAAATTTATGATCGAGATACATTCAGGATTGTGTGGAGCTCATTAATTCGGTCCAATGACAAAAGCAATACTTAAAAGACTTGGATACTATTGCCCAATAATTATTATAATTACATGGATGTAGAATGATGCTAACATCAGTGTCAAGTATGTGGAGTAGTTCTACAACAACCACCCAATATCCTTAATCCAACTATAGCTTCATGGTCGTTTGAGTGTTAGAGTGCCAATATAGTGAGTTTGATTGAATCCTATTTTTCCAAGGGCCATTGTTTCATTCTAGTAGCTATAGATTATTTCTTCAAGTGGGAGAAAGCAATTCCACTAAGAGAGGTCAAGGCCATAATGTCATCCAATTCTTCAAAAACCATATTGTATGCAAATTTAGAGTACCTAATCAAATCATATCTATTAATGGTACCACATTCAAGAGTATGAAAATCAACAACTTTGGCAAATGACACAACATTGATTGGAGATACTCCACCATCTACTATCATCAAGCAAATGGATCAGTTGAATCCTTTAGCAAAACTCTTGTCCAGATTTTGAAGAAGAGATTTAACTACAACAAAGATAATTGCATGAGTAGTTAGTTGAAGTCCCGTGGGCTTACCATAACATGCACATGACTCTAACGTAGTCCACTCTTTTCTCATTAGTGTATGGGTCTAAAGTTGTTCTTTCCCTAGAAGTTCAACTCCCATCATTAAGGATAATTGTGAGCAGCAAGATCACAACTGAGAAAAATGCTAAATTATAATTGGAAGAACTCAAAGTTCTTGAAGAGAGACACATCCGGACATGTCAAAACCTCAAGTTATAGAAAGCAAGGATGGTTCAAGCTAATAACAAGTTAGTTCACCTAAGAGATTTTTGGGTCGGAGAGCTTTTTTAGTTCTTAAGAGACTAATTATTGCTCATTGTAAATGAGAAGTATGTTTGAACCAACATAATAATCCCTTTTGTTATAGAAAAGGCCTACCTTGGTGGTTCATACAAGTTGATCAACCATAAAGGTAAACACTCGATGCTTCTAATCAACGGGCTTTTTCAAAAGAAATATTTTGCATGATTATGTCTCGATCTAATTTCTATCAATAAATACACACCTTTTATGATTTGTTTCTTTACTTAAAATTATTCTCTTTAATTTTAAACATTGGAATTACCCTCAAATTCAGTTCGTAATGCTATTATGATAAGTGTAAGAGAAGTTAAGCGATAACCTAATCTTGGTTTGCACAAAATAAATACAAATGTCAAACAAAAAACCACACATAAACATAAACAAAATAACACAAATACAATCACTTTGGGCTACATCAAGTTGAGAAGAGACCCCCAGCAACTCTCGCTAAGTAGTCACTCTATGTCCAATCTAATTCACTACTTTTCTAGTGAGTCACCCTGAGAAGAGACCCAGTTAGTATACGACAACTAGCTCAAGGCCCCTATGGCTCCTCCTTAGTGTGGTCCATCGCAAACCAATAAGGTCCACACTAAAAATAAAATAAATAAAATAAAATAAAATGCCTTGAGGATTAGGATAAGATCCCCAGCGACACCTGTTCAAGAATAGGCATTCTATTTCCCTAAGCAGTGTCACCAGAACTCCCTATAGGATTGACATTGACTATTTTAAGCTCAGATAAGATTCAATGAGCTTTTACTTAGTAGTCACCTTAAGTCAGGCTTGACTAGCTGCATAATCAGTAGGTCACCCCAATGGTTGATTCCACTTAGGAAGATGTGAGTCCCCATGCTTTCTTCTAAGTTCAACCATCACAAACTAATGGGAAACTCATAGGTTGGATAGTCTCTACCATACAATCAATAGACTATTTGCTCGACTTGATAAATCTAAGGTAAGTCTAGACTATAGTAGTCCTTCTTTAGTGTAACTCATCGCAAATTGACTGAGTCTATTTTCTTATATATAAGGTCAAGATCATGCCCTCATAGCCCCTTTCCTAAGGTTTAGATCAAGCCATTGTGGGCCTTCTCCTAGTAGTTGCCCCTTTAGGTTGGGTATTATTATTCTATGAATAAGCAGATTACTTTTGGGCTAGTAATCTAAAGTAGGTCCAGACTCCCATAGCCTCTCCTTAGTGGTCCATCACAAAATGATAGGGTATGCATCCAATCAATAGATTAAATCAAATCAAATCCAACTCCAATCAACAAAATCAAACAAAAATAATCAACAAAACCAAATTAAATGAATTAAATCCCTTTAAATCTCATAAATTCCTAACAAATTCTAATTCATGCCCTTGGTATGAATTAATATATAATTCAATCAAACTTACTCAATACTTAGAGGATTTCTCTTCTTGTTCTTAGCACAAAGCTAATTCTCAACAAATCAAACCAAATCTATTAATTTTCCTTCATGCCCTAGAATAAATTAAATTATTTATTCAACAAAAACATTATGTCTTTTGCATTGGTTTTTGTGCTTTATCTATGCTTTGGTGAGTTTGGCCCATGAACCTCCATAAACCCATGATCCACCTCAAGCATTTTACTTGCTTGCTCCAAAACTCTAAACATTTAGAAAATTTTGATTTCTCAATCAAAATTTTTTGATGGCCTCCACTGAATCCTTGCTTTCCTTTGATTTGATATAAACTTCATTTGTTTGATTCCTTTTGGATGTGATTGCTGGCTCGGTTAGTGCTAATATGTGTTGTGTGCCTTATTAGCTACACCACACCTATTGGGGGTCATTTTTGGGCCTCACTTTTAGAGTGAGGTTGATCATCTCGTTCTTAGAACTAGGACTCATCTAAGCACTAAGACCTCCTAGGACCATAACACTTTTAATGGATAGGAGAACACTAATCATAAGCCGAGAGACTTATAAGGTTCAACCTTAGGGTTAGATCCCAAGTTAAGATAGATAGGGCCTACTTACCCTAAACCTAATTAAGCCATATGGTAATCCAACTCTTTAAACCCAAACCAATTGATCACAAACGTAACCTTAACCAAAGTAATTGATTCTAAACTTAACTTTACCCATTGGGATTCAATTTGGCTCAATGGTTAGGTTGACCAAACTTGACCCATTTAAGTTTAAAAGGGAAAAATCCAAAGTTAATCAAATCCATTTGAAATTAAACTCACCCAAACTCCTTTGAACCTCAATTGAACTTGATTGAACCATAATTTTCATTTAATTGAATAAAATTGAACCTAATTGGTCCTTAGCCTAAGCCATTGAACCCTATAGTGCCAAAATTCAGCTCAACTTGATTTAGGTGAAATTAATTCAATCCAAATATTATGATCATTCCAATCATTCAGTTGGACATCTTAATCCATTTTAACCCATTCAATTCCACCAATTAGTCTAATTAACCAACTTGACCCATTTGGCATGAAAGATCTAAATGAGTCAAAACTCAATCTTACCTAAACTAATTGAAGCCAAAACTACCAATCAACTCTAAATTCATTATTGAACTTATTTCAACACTCAATTGAGTTTAATCAAGCAAACTAACTCACTTGACCCAATTTGGCCTAAAAGATTAAATTGAGTCAATCCTAATTCAACCCATATTGGAACAAACCAACTCTTTCAATCTCTTCTTAAGTGATTGTTGATCATGATCAATAATTTAATTGCAATCAATTGCATCTACTTGAACCAATTTGACCACTTGACCCAATTTGACATAAAGGGCCAAATTGGGTCAAATCTCATTCCAATCCAAATTTATTGCAACCAATACCTCCAATCAGTCATAAACTGATTACTGAACACTCTTCAACCATCAATTGAAGCTAATTTGATCAAACCAATCTAATTAACCTATTTAGCCTAATTTGGCCTGAAGGGCCAAATTGAAAAAAAAAAAAATCTAAACAGAATAAATTCAAATCAAAGGCTCCAATCCAAGTCAAATGATCAATGAAACATAACACAATCCCTCATCCAACCTAATTTGATCAATTTGACCAAATTGGTCAACTTAGCTCATTTGATCCATATGACATATATGAGTCATATTTAAATTTACTTCAAATTAAATTAAATTAATTGCACCATTGCATTCCAACTATTCATTTGAACATAATCTAATAACTTTTATTTGGTCAACCTAACATATTTGAACCCAAATTAACCTAGATATGTCAATTTAGCCAACCCAACCAAACTTTGCAGGACTCATCCTTAGGTCCCCATTGACTTGCCTAAGTGGACCCAATGGTGAACTCATTTCTACCAAAACCAAGTGAGCTAAGGGTTCTAATAAGATAAAATCCCTATTTAAAAGCTCTGCCAGCCCCTTTTGACCATGGTAGTCCTCCTTAGCATTCTTTGAGCATAGACCCGCTAACCCAACTTGACCTAAGGCTGTTGGGCTTACCCATTGACCAAGGTGAGGTCCCTCTCCCTTGGACAACCCTTGGTTCACTCCCCATGGGATGTCCACTTCATGACAGACCACCAAACTCCATGAGCCACTAGGGGACCTCTACCTCATCAGTCCCTTGTCATATCTGGACACTGCTCTGGCTAGCCAACTGCCATGACTTGAACTAACCTCTGTAGTTGGTTCACATGGGGAGGAGGGTATACACCTCCTCCCCTATTCAAACTCAATATATACATTCACTAGAGCATCATCTTAAGTCCCCATGCCTCACTAGAACTCCCTAAGCACTCAACTGCTGACGAGACCAAGCCTCACCTTAACTCGAGTATCCTTTCCATCTAACCTCACTCAAACTCCATCATACTTAAATTAACTCTTTCCACACCTTACCCTCATTTCAATGAACCAAAAAAATTTGATTCCCACTCGATTTGAGCACCAAAAGACACCCAAGACCAACTTTGATGAGCTTCATAGTGGTGTTTGACTTAGAGGATGATCGATAGGGAGGTAACTTGAGACTTATTCAGCAAGGATTCATCTCATCAAATCGAAGCTACCATAGTCACAGGTCTACTGGTCTATAGCCCCTATGAGGTACATTCTGGCATACCGTAGCAAATCCCCTAAGTGTTGGTCTTTAGTGAAGGATTTCTATATGTGGTGTCAATCAAGCCATAAAATCCCTTTAGGATGTCCCCTTGATCAATTTGGAATTTATTTTTTTGTTAAACTAGCTCTGGTGAGCTCGAATCAAGAGACAAAAAGTGGACGATGTCCATCTTTCATCGGGGTTTGATGGTAGACATCTGTTGTCCATTCCACGTGATTAAAATGGACAGTCGTGATCAAACGCACTAAATTTTCTTGATTTAATTATTTTAAATTGAGTGATTAATCATGCCCATTCAATCTGAGATCGAACGATCGAGAGGAAGGTGGGTCCACCACTACTAAGTCAGTAGCCACACTGGACATTTTTAGTAACCAATCCTACACAGTGAAGTGTAAAGCGCTATGGTGCCAACTATGTAAATAAATTAATTAGGGTTAAAAATATATTTTAATTAGCCAAAACTTTAAAAAATCACAACTAATTATAGAAAAATCTAAAAAATATAAATAAACCCATTTTGGAAACCTTAGAGAGAGGAGATTCTAGGAAAAATAATTGCCCTATGTTTTATTAAGTGAATATTGATTTATTAATGTTTTAATTCTACTTAATAAGTGTAATTAAGCTATAAATACTTGGCTAAGTGACTTAATATCTAGTGTGTGTATTCCTTGTGATGACTTTTGCCTCTTATAATTTTCTTGAGGTAATTAGCCAAGCATTTTGGAAATTCAAAATTTTAAATCAGAATTAGCCATTTTATGTATTTAATAATTGTTTAAAATTAAAACAATTATAAAATTAATTATGGAAGCCTAACTATTTATGAAAATAGTAACAAAGACTAAAGAAATTAATTAGGACCCTTGATTCTAATTATTTCTAATAAAGCACCCTAAAGGGCTTTTATTTAATTAATTAAATTATTAATTAACTTAGAGCTTAGAAAAATGATAGTAATTAGTGTAAGTTATTAAAAATTTTGATCAAGCCTTCTTTGTGCTCAATTAATAAAAAGGTTTCCAATGAAATCAAAATCCCTAATTGGTTTGAGGTATTTTTAATGTAATTGATGATTTTGGGTTTTCTCCCATTTATTTAATTAAGCCTTAAGTGTAAGCTTTATTGCATTAAGAATTCTATTGCATGTTTATTTTATGTTTATGCATTCTAGTAAATTTCACATGATTTTTGGGCTTATATTCAAGCCTTAATTAAATTCATGAGCCTCTTTGGGCTTAATTCGATTAAGCACTTAATTAATCATAATTTAAATAATAAAAATCACTTAAATCACTCTTGAACCATTAATGAATAGAGAGGGGAAAATGAATAATTTTACTTATTTTCTTTCTTATTTTGGGTTAAATAATTTAAATTTTGAAATTAATCCTTAATGAATTTGTTTATGCTTAAGGATGCTGATTCAATGTGAATATCCTTGAGAATTAATGAATCAAAATAAATCATTTAGTAATGTTTAATTACTTTGCTTTAATTTTTTCATAGATTTGCATTTTAGTTGTTTCATGCATTCATGTTTTAAATTTTAAATTGAAAGATGACATTTGATTGTATGGCTTTGAATTAAATAGTGTGGCTATTATTTCTAGTAAATCTCAAATTATTTTTCTAATAATCAAAAGATCTATTAATCTAAACACAAATTAATATGAATAATTAAAAGCTAAATTTACTTTCTATATGTATAAACCATAATTTGAAAGGTAAATACCTTGAAAATTTGAGGTCGTAGGGCTTCTGGTTCAAAGGAGGTCTTGATACCTCATAACTTTGGTATAACATGACATGCATCTTAAAATTTGTAGTAACTTGGGTTAAATTATTTTCACTTATTTATGTCCATATATATATATATATATATATATATATATATATATATATATATATATATATATATATATATATATATATGCATATGAATATGAATTAACAAGTCTATAGTTTGGACATCCTTAGAGCATGAAACTTTAAGTAGTCCCAAGGGGATCTTTGATTACCTTACTTCTCAACTCGTTCAATAATGACATGTACTTATATAAATTCAATATACTCAAGCGTATGTATATGTATAATGTATGGTTAAGTAAAATTCCTTTATAAGAATTCATGCATCATATTCTATATGCATATTATTATAAACTATATGCATAAATTCATTCATGCATCAAGTGTAAAATAATCAAAAGAATCTCTCTCTCTCTCTCTCTCTCTCTCTATATATATATATATATATATATATATATATATATATATATATATATATATATATATATATATATATATATATATATATATATATATATATGTTTATTAAATATAGTTATTTAATTAAACATATTATTTAGGTAAGAGAATATTAAAGAATAATGAAGTAAAGTCAAGAGAGAATTATTTAATTAATCATAATTTGACTTCATTCATCCTAAGATGCAGCTTTATATTTGAATAAATTCTCTTAAGTCAAATCCAAACTTTAGACTTACTAAAATTTGCAAAATTTAATTAAAAGAACTAAAAGTGTAAGAATTTATCTCTTAGAATTAATCTAAGGATAAGGATTAAGAAGGATTTATTTCTTTTTCTTCTCTTTATTACCCTAAATTTAAAAAAAAATAAAACTCAAAATGAAATCAAAGCTTAATTCTAAAAAATTATCTTGAACCATTATTCACATAAAAATGTAATCCTTCTTAACAAGGAATTAAGAATGTTCATCATTAGATAATTCAAATATTAAAGCTTAGTCATGGCATACCACTCCAAACCTAGCACATGCATTAGAATATTAAGTCACAGACCTTAGTCCTACGTTAGGCTTGTGATTGATGTGATATTTTATTTTTTGATGTACTATTTTAGACTGAATATTAGGATTGCATGTATGCAGTCTAGATATTAAACTAATTATATTTTTTTAAAGGATTTTGCTTAATGGACCCTATAATTAAAATTATAAATGCTTCTTACTTGTATGTGTTGCTTAAGTCCCTAAGCATAATCCATCAAGACAAGTGGGCTTGGTGACCCAAGGTAGGGTGCTAAGACTAAATGAATGAAATATAATTGTTTGGTTTGAATGTGTATTAAGCTAACCTTTATTTTGTAGGTGAAGTTAGATTTTATATTTCATATAATGTAACTTTTATAATAGGATTAAGATTAGAGCTATAGGGTTTATGATGAGCAGTGACTAGAAGGCTTAAACATGGGAGGTGCTATGTATTTAAATCCATGAAGCAAAGTGAAGATGAATTGAATGCTCCATTATATTATTTCATTTATAAATTAATTATAATCTGAGTTATATAAGGGTAGAGCTTGGCTACTCAATCTTTTTTATTTTTTATGGTGTATGGCGGTACTTGGCTGCATTGACCTTTTATTCTATTTTTGTGTTAATTTTTTTTTAGCAATGATAACTTTTATTATAAAATTAAAATGAAAGTATGGTCAAAAATCATGCAAAAGAAAAGTAAAAAAATTATTACAAGCTTCTAATGTAAGGCAACTTTAATCACTCTTGAGTGTTTGGAGGATTTGAGGTAAAGGTTGATATGAGAAGTTTGGTCTATCAGTAAGTGATCCCATCTTTGCCCAATTATTTTCAAGTTTGTTTCCCTCTTGATGTATGTGGCTAAATCTAATTAAGAAATATTTAGACATCAACATAATGTTCTTAATGATGTAAGTAATGTACCAGGGATAGAGGTCACCAGTGGAAATGTAGTTGTAAAGCATTGAAGAATTTATTTTAATCAAGATTTTTCTGAAATATAGGAAGGCTGCTAACTTTAGAGCTGTATGGTAGGCTAAAGCTTCAGTATGAAGAGCATTCATTGTATAAGAAGGGATGGAGAATAATAAGATGCATTGGCCTATGTGAGTTCTAAAGACACCTCCAATATCTGTTGGTTTATCTATTATCATGAAATTTCCATTGATGTTTATCTTAATACATTCAGCTTCTGGTTTGTTCTAATGTATGAGAAGTGGGTGAAATAGTCTTGGCTTCTTCTTAGTTATAGAAGGGATTCTAAATAAATTTGTATCTCCAAGTTTAGTAATATGGTTTTTGATATGAGAAATTATATCCATCACACCTTCTGATTGGCTTCCATGCTTGTTTGAGTTTCTTGCAATCCAAATGAACCATACAACAATGAGGGGAATAATGTAAATATGGTCCTTCTTGTTGTAATGATTTGAATTGTTCCAGACCTTGAAGTTTCTTTGTATTGAGTCATCCATTGATTTTTCAATTTGTGATTGAGAGTGTATTTCATCCCAGATTTCTTTGTTGAATGAGCATGTGATTAATAGATGTGTGTATTTTCCTCATCTCTTTTTCTCTTCCCATTTATAATATTTGTTTGTTTGTTTACTTTGATTGTGCAATAGAAATGACATACTTTTCATAGATTTCTTAAAGTTTGATTATTTGTTGTGTGGCTTGGATACGGTAGGCTCTTTAAGAAATTAAATTTTCTACTCTAATTAAATAACTTTAACTAAAATTTTAATAAACTGTTAACTTCATTCTAAAGCCTAGGCATTTAATTAAGAAATAAAAGATTTAGCAACCCCTTAGTTGTGTGGTTGAATACTCTAACAACACACATCCATTTTCTCTTCTTCCTTGCAAATAGGTGGTCTCCACTCTTGCATGATAAATGACAATGCTTAACCTGTGAGAGTAGTCTCTTATAGTGGAGGACATCTCTTCTCACTGATTTAGCCCATAATCCAAAATACTGACTAAAAATGAAATAAAACTTGTAAATTTTTATCACATTAGTCTAAGTCATAATTTGCATACCAATCATGATCTAGTCTTCTAGGGATTGAGTTTAGGACTCTAGATTTTTTTCTAATAAATAATAGTCTAGTTATCTTGCATTTACATAAGACTGATCCACATGATTTTGAATAGTAGGAGGTGTTAGCTAGTAGCCACTTTAGGCGATTGTAATTCTAAGAGAGTCAGGATCTATTCACTCTTTAGTGAAGGTGAACCAGCATATCTCACTTCCAAGAGTGGATTTAGGTTGAGCTCTTAGCATATGCTAGAGAACTCTAGATGTATGCTTAGAGGTTACTTGTTTCTCCCTTGCTGTGAGCAAAAGTCCTCACCTCTTAGGCATTTTTATGATCTTGTGTTGTTGGAATCTAGGTCCAAACATTTTAATGAAATGATAACTTAAATAAATGAAATCTTTCAAAATTATAAAACCTCACTATACAATATATTGAAGCACTCACTAGTCTTCATACTACCATGAATGCATCCTATCCATTCTCCTTTAGAATCTATAAAGAAGTCTCTCCATTTGAACTCTCCCGTTTGATTTCTAACAAACAATAATCCTTCGACATGAAACTTTGAAATCTCTAGAGACATTAGTTGACTACTTTAATAAAGAGTATTCTTAGAAAATTATTATTTTCTAACATGTAGTTAACTATAGGGGCTTGCCTCCATAAAAAACTAAAAAACTCAATATAAAATAAACCATGTTTTACTTCATCCATGTAAAGTAGGGGAAAGATCTATGGTATATATGGACCCATCTTCCTTAAGAGTCCTTATCAAATGACTGAGTCCATTGTAAGGTGATGTTTATATCTTTTCAGATAGTGCACCATTCCTTAGATATTATACTCATCATTTTAATTAGTACCCTCTAAGATCTACATGGTATCCCTACGACTTCAAAAAAAAAAAAACACCACACTCATAAACATATGAACCAAAATTACCATTTATACCTTCACTAATCAAGAGTGTGTTATTAAGGTGTCAGTAAGTGTAATTAACTAGGGTAAAAACATCTCTCTAGAAGAATGGTTAACCCATAATTCTCTTACGCTCATTAACATAGTAAAATATTGATAAATAGATATTAATAACAAGATTAGATAAATGATGGAATTTAATTTAGATTCTACCTTTTATCTCTTCTAGTGAAATATCTTATTTATATATTATATCATTTAGTTTATACATTAACAACCCCAATTGTTCTATAATGAGGAACTCTCTCATAGACATCCTTTGTATTCACATTTTCTTTGCTTTATTAAGATAACCGTCAATGATCACATAAGAGATATTAAAATATATAACCTTATATTCATACTCTAAATATATTAGATATAAATTAAAGAAACTCTTATAACCATCATTTTATTATCCTTCAAATCTTAGAATTTAAAGTTTTAAATAAGTGATTATTTTAGAAAATAAAGATAATGCATCTATAAGTTTGATCTTTATTATAAAATTATGCTTAAGAATCAATTAAATTTATAAAGGAGCTCTATCCACTTTGTATGTCTATAATTTAATTTTTTGGTATATATAAATTTTAAATCATAATAATCTATGTAAAGTATAAAAGTCCTTATGTAATAAATAGTTCTACTATTCAAGAGACTAAATAATTTCATAGAATTTTCTTTTATATGTAAATTATTTTTGCCTGACATCATTAAGCTTCTCACTGAAGAAGGACACTAAATAATTCTCTAATTTAATATGTTTCCTAATCTTATACTTGAATCATCATATATCATTTCAAATGACTTTGTAAATCAATGGATTCAAAAGACTAGAGAAAAAAGATTTATTTGATAGCTTTATTTATAACTATTGCCCAAAAATATTTATCCCTTTTAAAAGATTTATGATTGGATCCAAAATGGTTTTAAAATTTTTAATAAAGCTTCTATAATAAGTTGCAAGATCGTGAAAACTTTTAACACTTATAAAAGATCAGCTAGCTAACCAATATATTATTGCCTTACTTTTAAAAGGATCTACATTAATCTATTAGATAATATAATAAAATCTAGAAAGCTAACCTATGTTGAAAAACAAAGCCTTTCATTATATTTATATAAAGAATATATGTTCTTAATTTTGTTGAGACTAATCCTAAATGATGTAGGTGTGACTTTTCATAAGGTTGTGTCATCAAAAATACCTCTAGAAAATGATTATTAAAAGGTTTTTAGGACTATATTCATCTATCTTATTAATATTTTGGGGGAATTAAATAAATAAGAAGGTATAACCTACCACTCGAAGAAGAAGGAATTGCACAATAACTCAAGCTTTCTTATATGATCCCCCCTTCCCCCCGTCCCTTAAGAGTTCATCAACTTGATTCTTTAGTTTAACATGTTCTTTAGGGATTATCTTATACTATATTAAATATAAAATTTGTGAACCAAGAAGATAATCTATGGAATCTTGAATGTTCCTCAATGATTGTAACTTATTTGGTAAATTATTAGTGTCTAGATCTCTAAACTTAATCATCATATCTAGCACCATAGTTGGTATGTCGTGCGGATTTGAATATGAATTATCTTCTCTTAATTGTTGGATGTAAACAAATTAGGATAAAAAATTTCTTCATCAAACTATTAAATCCCATATATTCTACTTTGATATTTAATGTATATAAGGTGTAGGAGTCTTAAAAGCAAAGATAGAATTACTCTCCATAGTATTAAGTGGTGAAATAATTATAAGTTAAAGTATTGTACTTTTCTTCAAACTTAACTTGGATCAAATAACATGATTGGATTTATGTAGAATGAAAGATGCTTGCTTATCTATTGGATTAACTAAGAATAATTTAATGATTTTGTTATTATAATAGAACACATATATATTCTTTCAGCCATAATATATCAAATTTAGATCATAGAGCTAGGGTCTGCTTAGAAAATGTGTGATATATCTATTGGCAGGATATTATATCAAATACGATCCTCAGAACTAACCATCTTATTAGGTATTAACTCACATAGAATTCTAATTTTAAGTTTATTCTTAAATATGTATGGATAGAAATCACATTCATAGTAATACCTTTATCAATAACAACTTCACACCTTTTCTTCTTAAACATCATATACATGATGAAAATATCCTACTTTCTTCAATATTCATCCTTAGACATTATTATGCATTTCATGACACTCATATGATCTTCTATAAGAAGTTTTATGTCTTTATCAAATAAAAGGATGTCATTATAAGTCTTCTAACAGTCATCCTCCACTTATTCATTCTATAAATAATCTAAGGTTATAATCTTGGCCTTAACATTAATTTTATACTAAACTTCTTTATAGAAATTAAAGTAAATAATATCCCTTATGTCTTTTGAATGAATTCATTGCTACCTTTATTGGGGTTGACATTCAATGATGAAGGGCTAGTTGTAATTATAGATCTTTGAGTTTAAAACTTAAGTACTTGATATGTAGATATTTGGTTTTCATAGCTAAATATAGATAATATTAACTTTTTATTCTTTTCAAGGAGTAAAGCATAGCAAAAAGCATACTCTAATCTATGGATGTTGAAGTTTACTTCATTTTTTGTCACTCCTTTGACTATTATAAATTTATTAGGTAATGTTGAATCTTAATAAAAGTAATTGATAACCATAAGATTATCAAATGTGTTCATATAATCAACTACTTGTAAGCTTCATTACTTTAAGATTATCAATTATTCATGTATTTTCTTTCATATTTTCTAATATTATATTCAAACCTAAAAATCTCTTTCAATTTTATTCAATGTAGGAATGTTGTATGCAATATCTCCTATTTAACTTAAATATTATTCTAATAAAAGTTGCACAGCTTATTGACTTTATTTTAACAAAAAAATGATTATTTATTAGTTATCTATTTTGGAAAATTCAAATAACTCATCATTGAGTGATCGGAAAAACTATTGGGATTATGAAGATTACTGTTGGTTAGAGTGTTGCCATTAACATTATTTATATGTTTATTATAATGGTCATAATTGTTATATTTATTTTATTTTTTATGGTTTCTAAAATATTCTCTCCTAAGATGATGGTCATTCCTAGGATTTTCTAAATACTCCTTTAAGTTGCTAGTCTCAATATGATATTAGATAAGTGGTGAGTGTTCATTTATATATATGTTCCACAAGTTGAATCAATCAAGCATGGAAAAATTGATGAATATGAATGTGGTATCATATCAAGCGGAGTCAAAGCACCTTAATCACAATTAAAATTTATTAGAATGCCCTCTGTTTGAAAAATATATTGCATTAATGTGTTTAAAAATATTGAAATTTCTTAAAAAGGCTTCTTATATATCCAAATGGTGGCCAAATAAATAAAAAGAATTGCAAGTGAATTTTCGTGCATATCAGAGTTGGAAGGCTTTGAGATCAATCAACCATCATCCAAAATATCAAATATTCTAAAGGAGACCTTTCATAATTAATTTTACAGATTGTATTGCAAATTATAATCAATGGAATTGATTTTCATGAATCATGCCAAAATCAATTAACTCACTATCAATGTTGCTCAAATAACATTTGATTATAAAATGTTTAGAATCGATGCATCTAAAATATTAAATTTGCCTAGGAAGGTCACCCATATTTATAGGAATTTTTACAAAAGAAAATTTATCAAAAATCGCATGCATCTTGGGATAGAAGCACATATTTTAAGGCAATCAGGTAATGAGGTCTTGTAAGGAAGAATTGGCACCCACAGTAACTATTATGTTTTCATTTAAAATATTTAAAAAAAAAGATTTTTAATATATATATATATATATAGACAAAGTAATTCATTGTCCAAGCTCCTTGATTTTGTAGTAGCCTTATGCAGCTCCTTACATATGCTTCGACACATGTGCAGATTATTTTAAAATAGTGTTTAAGAATACTACATAGGTTGAAGATAAAGTTAACTCAAACAAACAATTTTGACAAAATGATACTTTTTTAAAGATACATGCATATTAATTTGAAAACTTCTGATCTTAAAGATTAATGCATGTATAAGCTTCTGAGTTGGCTATTTTGCCTAGGGGATGAAGTCATAAACACTTAACTAGTCATATCATCCTTCTAAGGCCATTGAAATTTTGTTTTTTACATTTTCATACTACCATCAAATGCCCTAATAAATAAATTCCATATTTATATTTATAAAGTTTGTGTTAAAACTAAAAGCACATTATAAGTCTCAACCATAGACTCGATCATCTAAAAGTAAACATGTAAAGTTTGCAAGCTTTGTTGATAAAATGAAACTAGTCTAAATCAAATTTTTAAATTATAGTGTGAATGACTTCATAATTCATACCCTAATGATGACTTTGATGCTTAAAGACTTAAATTAGAGATTTTATTACTATTAAAATTATCTAAGAATTTAATACTAAGTCATTTCAAACTCAAATTTTAATGAGCTATAAAATGATCAGAAATCTTAATCTAAAAAGTTATCATTAAAAGGCTAAAGATAAATCCAATTTATGCTATATAATCGTTTATCAAGGGTGACAATATAAGAAAACTTTAGATCAAAAAAAGTTAATGTTTGATAAATTTTTCATTATGTTTATTCTCAAAAGATCTCAAGCCAATAAAGATGTCTCATTTTATCTTATAAACAAGTAACTTGGCCACTCAACAGTTTCATGAAATTATGGTTATAACTAAGGTTCTATGATTAGATGGTTTGGCTCTTTAATAGCCCCCTAAATTATGATCATGACTAGGTTCTTCTAATTTTGCAATTTTTCTTATCAATAGATCCTCTATATTACAATCATAATTATTAGCCCACAAATTTTCAACTGGCTCAACACCTTAAGTTGTGAATTATATGGTGCATTTGATATGACACAAAGTCCTCTTTCAGCTAGGGTCTACTTAATATTATTCCATCGGATAAACATCCTCCCAAGGTTTGTAAGATCTATTTGGATGAAGCAATTCATAACTATCAATGAGTTTCACTTAGTCAGGTTGTTTTGAGTATCTCTTATAATTAAGTAGATCAAGAACTATAATAGCATAGGATGATGGAACCATGATTTCTTGATTAGGTTCATCTTCATTCACCCACCACCTACTTGAAAGGATGGTGGATTTCATAATTTCAAATTTAAATTGTTGCTACTATAAGTTATGTTTTTAGTGACCAAATGACTAATCTTAATTGAATGTTCTCTGACATTGCTAGGAAAGGTAACTAACTATAGGTGATTGTGCCTATTGGAAACTTGAAATTGGATTTAAAATCTTAGCAAAATGAGAGCAAAATCAATAGGTAGTGTCTTATCTATAATCTCATTTGCCTTCTAAAAATTTGACCAACACCAATCAAAACTCTCTTATTTGAGTGGTCGAGCAAGAATTTTTGGAGCTCATAAATTTGTGGTGACTCCATTAGGGATAGGTTTCCCTTTCTATCTTTAACTAGTAGTGCTTGAGCTATAGTATTAATAAAGTAAATTAAAATTGAAACATAAAATCAATTGTAAAATGACATTTTTGATGAATTTAAGTATTATTAAGCACAAAAGAGAGTCTTTATATTCAAAATATTGGGCCATACCGAGGCCCTAATTTTGAAAGGAATTGTTATTAGGCATACTATCTATTTTATGCAACAAAGTGACACTATCCAACTGACTAAACTATTAACACCTGGACAACACAATGCCAAAGCTTTCTTTATGGAAAGAAATTTAATCAAAAGATAATGAAGAAGGAGAAATGGTGAGTTGTAGGCTCAACAATAGTTGCCCAACTAGCTAGACACACAACTAAATTTTGGAGCCAAGATTGAGTATTCCTAACTTTAATAAATTTAAAACTCTAAAATGAGTGAAGAGGAACAACTATACTCGTGACATTAAGTAGCATTTTTGGGCTTAACAACACCATTCTCAAGTCTCACCAAAGAATGAATTTGAGATTAGCTCTGCAAGAGTACATCAAGTCTTGAAAATTATTAAATAAAAAGATTAATGAAGAAGCAATACCATGGGCCAATTATCAAGGAAGTTAAAGAAGTTCTGCCAAAAATTTCCCATTTATAGTGATGACCAAAGTTCAGATTAGTCAAGTCTTGGATGATAAGCATTGAAATGTGAAACTTAGACCTTGAATCCAAGAATTCATCACTAAAAGGTCCCAATGAAAATGTCAACAAATCTAGAGGTCAAAGCATAAAGAAGAAATTATTATAGATAAGGTCAAAGGTATGACATCTTGTGTACACATTTAGAGATCCATCACAAATAAAATTAACTAGGAATGGCCACCTAAGAAGAGGGTTACTTATGATGAAACTCATGATGATCAACACCATCAGAATCTTCTAAGGAGTTCGAATCATTAAATAATTTTATTCCCTTAAGAGAAGACTAAATTTGATTGAAATGTTTAAATTGAATAAAAATTTATCCCACATTTTGAGCTAAAGATCCAATAGAAATCTTTGTCCATGGGAATTGAGGAAGACATCAATCAAACATTCAGTAATGACTTAATCCCTGAAGATATGATTGAAGAATTAAGAGAATTAATTTATGAATTCTAGAATTTCATAGCTTGAATATATGCTAGAATGTCAAGCTTATCCTTTAATGTGAAAGTTTATAGACTAGTCATCAAACCAAAAGGAATATTAGTTAAACAAGCACATAACTCATATTTAAAAAAGAGGTGATTATGGAAACTAAGAATCTTATCAAAATAGGCTTCATCTGAGAAGAAAATTATGTTGATTGAATAGTAAATATTATGCCTATAAAAAAATAATAGTCCAATACAGGTTTGCATTAATTTTTGAGACCTAAATTAAGCATGCTTGAAGAATAAGTTTTTGCTTCTAATAGTAGAATTGTTCATGGATAACATTTCAAACTATGACATGCTCTCACTTATGGATGGATTATTGGACTATAAGAAAATCTAGATGGTTCAATTTGATGAAAACATATATTTTTCAAAATGTTGGTCAGCATATACAATTATACTATCATGGCATTCAGTTTGACGAAGTCAGGTATACATACCAAAGGGTCATGGCATGTATCTTTGACAAGTTAATTCATAAGAAGGTGTAATGTTATGAGGATGAACTCATTGTTAAAAGCATATATTTAAGATCATTTTAATAACCTTAGGATTATTGTTAACCTCACCACTCCTGAAACCTAAGATTTGATCTAGGCATTAAGATTTTCTCACCTAAAATTAAGACATATCTAGTGGCTAGGGATACACCAACCAAAACTTAGAAGACTCATAAGGCTCAACCTTCGGGCTAGACTCTGACTCAGACTAGGTAGGACCCAATGACATTGATTTAAAGTCAAAATCCATATATCAAACCCAATTGATTATATGCTACCCAAAATCTTAAAATTCTCCAAGCCATACCTAATTGGTATTTCATTTGGCCAGGTGACCAAGTTGACCCATTTAGTCCTAAAGGGCCTAAACCCAAAATTCATTCAAACCACTATGGTGTTTATTTTTGGGATGTGTGTGTGTGTGGAACATGGCAGCAGTGAGTACTTATTGAAGTAATCAGGTATGACATTAAGGTATGATGTACTATCTTGAAAGATATAGGCATCATGCTACAATTGACCTAGTCACCTAATAAGGACTCCTATGGCATGATGGGTCTTCGAATATACCAGATATTTTTTCCTTGCTTTATATGGATGAATAAAGCAAGGTTTATTTTAAATCAGGTTCTTAAGTTCCCTATGGAGGCAAGCCTCCATAGTTAATTACATATTAGGAAATAAAATTTCTTAAGAACACTATCGATTAAAGTAGAAAAATATCATCTCTAAAGATTTTAAGGTTAGACTATCAAAAGATTGGTTGTATTTGGAAAACCAATTGGAAAAGTTCAAGAAGAAGACTTATTTTTTGAATCCTATGGGAAGAAGTAGGAAATGCTCAAGATACTAGGAAGCCTAGTGAGCATTCCAATCTATCCTATGATTGAGCTTTATACATTTGAAAGTGAAGAGATTTATTTGTTAGAGTTAAATTTTATTAGATTTATAAGGTTTATAATCCACCAACACAAGGTTGTAGAAATGCATAAGATGTAAGGATTTATGCTTGTAGACCGAAAGAAATAGCTATCTCAGATCCTAAATCTAGAGAGCTTTAGTATAAGCTAAAGCATGACCTAAATCTAAGCGACAAGTGGATGTAATGGTTTATTTCCATAAGAGAGAATAAACTATCTCCCTTCTGGACTTGTAATCGCCTGGAGTGGCCACTAGCTAACTCCTAGTATGATTTTAAGACCATGTAGTATGGTCTTATGAATTGTAAGATAGTTAGGATAGTTATTTAATTTGAAAGAAACTAAAGTCCTAAACCCACTCCCTAAGAGACTAGAGCATGAGTGGTATGAGCCTATGATTTAATCTACAAATGCAAAATCATTTCAAATTTTATTACATTTTTGACACATCATTTGACAATAGCTTTGGGATTTTTATATGCCTAAATGTGTGATCAAATAAGTTATTGGCCAGATCAATAGAGAAAGAGGGTGAAGCTCTGCTAGTAGGGGTTGCTCTCATGGGTCAAGCGGTCCTTATGTGTGTAAGATCGGATGCCTTCATTTTGCAAGAGTGATTGAAGATGCATGCATGATGTGAAACATACAACCATATAACTAAAGGGTTGCTAAATCTTTTAATTATCTTGGTTGTAGCCAAGACTTTTATGATGGGGTTATGAGTTATTTAAAGTTTATTTATGAGTGATTAGTGGGGTAGAAAATTTATTTTTATCCTAAGAGCTTAATGCATCCAGACCACACATTAAAACATCAATCATAAGAAACTATGGAAAAATATGCCATATCTAATACACAATTTAAACAAATTATCAATCAATTTTATATCTACCGCAAAATAATAAAAGGTCGGTGTGGTTGGGTACCACCGTAAAACCTGAGAATAGAAAATATGGGTAGCCGAGCTCCACTCTTATACAACCTAGAATATGAAAGAATAATTATAATTGTATTAAATGCTATAGGGGTCTTCTTTCCTTAATTTTTTCATATCTTCTTTCTTCCTTATCTTGATTTGGATGTGCTTACTTCAGAGGCATCATAGGGCACCCCAGGAGAAAGCCGTCTAGCCACTGCTCATCCTAATCTCACCATAGCACTAATCCAAATTCTTATTACAAAATTACATTTATATATGTAAAATAAATTTAACCACACCTGCAAAATAGATGATAGCTAAACACACATACAATCCCAAGTAGTTATATGTATAATTTGAACTTAACACCCTACATATGGGTAACCAAGCCCACCTATCCTAACTTGGATTATGCTTAGGGGTTCAAGCAACCTGCAAAGAGAGCATTTATATTTATCTTTAAGCATCCTCTTCAGCACAATCCCCTATAGAAGACAAGATGAGGCTAAGAGTAGCCTAACATCCAGTCTATAAAACATACACCCTAACATCCAACTTAAAATATTACATCATAAAATAAAATATTCATCACATCATACATCATTCTAACATAGAGCTAGAAGTGGCGACTTAATTGTAATGTGTGTGTTAAGGCTTGGTGTGGTATGTTTTACTAAGTATTTGGGTTATAATTTTCTAAGTTTGAAAATTATTCAAGTTAACATGATGGGTGGTTTCTTTTGAAGTTATTTAGTGTATTTGTGAGTTTTAGTTTGTATTTTATTTTGTTTCATGTGATTTACACTTAACATCTAAGTGTTATAAAGAGAAGGAAGAGGATTACCCTCTTCCATCCCAACCTTAAGTCATTCCTAAAGCATATTAATTTGATTTAGTGAATGGCTTATTAAACAATATAATTGACTCTAAGTTTAGGTTCACTTTAGATAACCTCATTCAATATGAAAGGCATTTTATGATTAATTTAATTGAACTACTACCACATGACATATATTAAACCATTGCTTTCAATCACATATGACATGAACATGATTCAATCATAAGTGTATCTATACATGCAACATATTTTAGCACACTTAAATGATGATGAATGTGTTTGTTTGGAATTTATATATTTCATTTTTGGTTGAATTATATAAGCACATAAATTAAAGCTCTATCTAAATTCTAATACCAAAATACATAAAGATGGAATCACATAAGTACATGTCATTGTTAACCAGGGAAGTAATATAATCAAATGATATCCTTGGGGCTAACTAAAGCCTCGTATTCCTGAGATGTCCAGACTATACACTTATTAACATTCCAAATCTATATAAATCTATACATGAATAAGAAAAATTGAACACTAATTTATACATAACACATGTGTTAATGACTTAGGTGAATGTAAATGCTTGTACTTTTATTAACAAAAGTGGATCTTCACCTTTAATTAAGCATACCTACACATGTATAAAAGATGTAAGCAAGTACGTGTCATTGTTAAACTAGGGAAGTGAAGTAATTAAATGACCTCCTCGGGGCTAACTAAAGCCTCATATTCTTGAGATGTCCAGACTAAACACTTGCTGTCTTATATACATATAAATGTATATACTACTATAAAGATGAGAATTATGGAAGGATTATATTTTCTTTAATTAAATCATTTAGGCATATGAATTGAAGCTCTATCTAAATTCTAATATCAAAATACATAGGAATGTAACCAAATGAGTACGTGATGTTATTAAATTAGGGAAGTGAGGTAGTCAAATGACCTCTTTAGGGTTAACTAAAGCCTTGTATTCCTGGGATGTCTAGATTATATACCTATTATTATTTAAACTCGTGTAAATCTGTATATGAATTATAAGAAAGAGAGCTTTATTTAATATGCTTAAGCTACATGCACCTCCTATGTATTTATAACCATCAACACTCTAAGTATTATAATCAATTCATAAGCTTTATAAAATAGTTTTGAATTTATTAGTGATAATAACCACATGTATATTTCATTAAGCCAACACATGCAAGCTTACAAAAAGGAAATTCATTTGATTTATTTAAATTTGAAAGTATGAATGTATGAAATCAAATTACATATAATATTTAATGTGCTTTGAAAGGAACAATTGAATATAAACACACGATTCATTCAATTAAACTAATTTCTAAGGACAATCACATTATGTAAACTCATTTAAAGAAAACCATAGTTCCTTTATTAATTTTGATTTTTAGTTCAAACTTAAAGAGGAAGAGAGCTCATCATTTGCTAATATAAACCCCATTCCCACATTGGTGATTTGATTTAGTTTAAGAAGAGGTAATTAGGTTGATTTTAGGCTAAATTTTCAAAATAGGCACATTCTTAATCCTAATTAGTAATTTAGGCATCAAAAATTTTTTTTAAGAAAATAGGCCTACTCTTATGACATCTTCTACGAAGGCCAGAGCTAATAGTCCGTTTGACTAATTTGACATGATTTTTTTTATTTTTTGTTTTTGGTAGCACGCAGAGAGAGAGAGAGAGAGCATTTTATTTTTTTTTATTTGAGTGTTGCAGGGAGAGAAGAGAGAGAGAGAGAGACTAAAGATATATATATATATATATATATATAAAATTAATTAATTAAATAAATATATAAATAAATAAAAAAAATTTTATTTGCATGTTTTTTATATGCATTAATAATTAAATAAATAAATAATTTTTAATAAATAAATAAATAAGTATATATATATAAATAATAATTTTTAATGCATATATATTTCACATGACTAAAGATGAATTATTATTTTTTTTTTATATATTTATATTTTTTATATTTTTTGTTATTATTATTATTTTAGACTTATTTCTTTTTTTTTCTTTTTTTAATTTATAAATCTTCAAAATTTTTAATAACTTTGATATTATAAATTAAGAAAATAATATATAAAAGTTATTAAAAATTCTGAAGATTTACAAATTAAAAAAGAAAGAAAAAAAAGAAATAAGTCTAAAATAATAATAATAACAAAAAAATATAAACAAATATAAATATATAAAAAAATAAATAATAATTCATCTTTAATCACATAAAATATATATGCATTAAAAATTATATATATATATATATATATATATTGAAAATTATATGTATATATACTAATTTATTTATTTATTAAAATTTATTTATTTATTTATTAATGCATATAGAAACACGCAAGTAAAAAAAATTTATTTATATATATTTTTATTTATTTATTAAAATTTATTTATTTACTTAATTATATATATATATATATATATATATATATATATATATATCTTTAGTCTCTCTCTCTCTCTCTCTCTCTCTCTCTCTCTCTCTGCTACCAAAACAAAAAAAAATCCTCGGTCAGATGATTAACCCATGACGTATTCATTGCTACGTCGTCATTCATGGACGACTAGACCAATATTCTTAAAAAAAAAAATTGATGCCTAAATTGCTAATTAGGATTAAGAATGTGCCTATTTTAAAATTTTAGCCTTAATTTTATGAGCTTAGGTATGCATTGAATACATTAATTAACCCTTTCCAATGTTACCTTAATATAATTATCCAAATAATTATGAGCCAACATGATATGCATATGAATTGAAAATTAAATTAGCAATGTTTCTTAAGAATAAAAGGAGCCTAACGCAATTGGCTCATAGTTAATGGTTAATTAAGTTAATGAATTTAATTAAGTACTCTTATGATTTCCCCACACATGTGGACTAACCATAATTTCCCTAAGTGGCTTTAGGTTATTAAACACCTAAAGATCTACCCATAATTTTATTAATTAGGTCTGATGTGATTATGATTTAGTTAATTAATTAATTAATTAATCAAACCTTTAAATAATTCCAAGTTAATTAACCTTCCTTTTAAATGACATGGACTTAGGGAAAATATTAAGAAAGGGGTCTTAAACCCCTTCCCCTTGTCCATTTACTATTCAATCAGTGATTAGCAAGCTTAATTAATTTTTTCTTTACTACTTGATAGATTAATTAATTAATTATACTAATTAAGAGAATGATTAAGGCTTAGATAGTTAATTATCCCAATTATATAAGCAATAAATCCCAATAGAATTATGAGAGGTAGAAGTCATCCCATTAAACTGACCCATAAAGTTGAGATTAATTACCTGAGTAATTAAGGAGTAATTAAGCTAATTAAGTTTTTAATTAAACCCAAATTAAGCCTTGATTACTATTCAAAATCACTTAGAATTAATTTTTAATGATTCTCCTCTAAATGACCTTTAAAATGAGTATTTATATGCATTTTTGGATTTTTCTATAATCTATTATGAATTTTAAAGATTCAACCATTAAAAATGATTAATTAGACATAATTAAGCCTAATCTCATTGGCGCCATGAGGACCGCTCATGTGGTACACTTTCCACGTGGCGCCGTAAGGTTGGTCACTTAAATGTGTCTGACTCAATGCTGATGTGGCTGGTGGCAGACGCGCTTTCATCTCTGCCATCTGATCTTGGATTGGATGACACAGATCAACCCCGCGGTTCCTTGAGGATTAAAATCATAGAAATCTAATGAAACAATCGCTACCATCCATTCCAATCATGCGGAATGAATGATGCATGATACATCATCACATGAGCGATGAGGGACGAACATCGTCCACTGTTCCTCGCTCAATCTGAGCTACTAGAGCTCATATCAACTCCAAACACATCCCACACCTTCGTGCAAAGGATCCAAAAGGACCCAATGGCTAAGAGCACATGGCATTCAACTTTCCTTTATAAAACTCCAACCAAAATCAACCAAAGCTCAATATTAATGGAATTACCTCATCGAAGCTCAAGATCGATGGCGAATTCGATTGAGGAAGCTTCATCGAGTGGAGATAAAGCCCTGTTGAGCAGCACTTAGAATAATTTACCCTAATTCACTCGGAAGGTCAAAATCTATCACTTTAGAGCTCAGTTTTGATCGAACTCCTATCTTCGATGGTTAGGAAGCTTGGGAAGTGATTCTTTCTTACTCGACGAGGTGTGGGGAAGGTGTGTACGAAGTTAACTTGGATTTAGTGAAGAAATGGAGGAGTTGGATCGAAGGAGGGGCTGTCCAATTTTGGGATGGATGGGAATGGAGTTTTTTGATGAGGGAATGAGCTTAGGAACTTGAGAAATGGCTTTGGCGGCTCGTCTTGAGTAGCTAGGGCTCTAAGGATGTTCAAATGCCTTATTCGAGTTTGAATAAGGGATGGGGTTATTGGGTTTGATTTCTTGTGGCCTTCTAGCCATCTCAAGGGGTCGTGGGTGGTAGGGAGAAGATGAGCTCGCTCGATTTGAGTGGGTGAAGGTGCAGAGGTGGCTGCCAAGAATGGATAATGGTTGTCCTTGGGTTACCAATGTGTAAATGGGGGAGGTGAGGTGAGTTCACCTCCCTATGGGTCATGGCCGACCCAACCACCTCTTGGGTCAGGTTGGTGCCTAGGTGGACCATTGGGAGAGTGCCAAGTGGCCAAGGAATGGAAATAACCACTTACATAGATGATTTATCTCTTGTGATACCCTGGACCCAAGGGTACAATGGTCATTTAGCATTGGATTTGATTTGACAATATTTGAAATGAGTCAAAACTTGGTCAGCCCAAATTTCATGTGATTTGGAGTTGATTTGATTAGGTTTGGCTCAATTTGGCTCAAATGGGTCAAATTGGGTTAGGTTGGGTCAAGTTGACCAATTGGTCAAATTCGATCAAACCAAGAGTTGGGTCAAGTTCATCTGATCATTTGAGATATTTTGGTTCAATTGTTTTGGTTTAGTTTGGCTTAGATTTGATTTTGGCTCATTTAAGTTCATTTGGATCAAATGGGTAAACTTGCAAATTTGATTAAATTGGCCAAATTGGCTTGGGTAAGGTATTGGTTTAGGTTTGGTTGATAAATTGAAGAGGATTGTAGGCTTTGGTTTCAATTAATTTGGATTTTATTTTGATTTAGGCCAATTTGACCCTTTAGGTCAATTTGGGCTAAGTGAATCAATTGGGTTCAATTCATCAAATTAGGTACAATTATGGCTATGGTCAAGTTTAACAATCAATTTAGAATAAAGTTGTGCCATTGGTTGCAATCAATTTGGGTTAGATCATGATTTGACCCAATTTAGTCCTTTTAAGTCAATTTGGGTCAACTTAGGTCAAGAGGGCCAATTGGGTTCAATTGGTGGTTTGGTTAAGTTCAACAATCAATTTGAAATGAACTTGAGCTATTGGTTGCAATCAATTTGGTTTATAATTTGATTTGACCCAATTTGGCCTTTTAGGTCAATTTGGGTCAACTTGGGTCAAGAGGGCCAATTGGGTTTGGTTTGGCTCAAGGTCAAGTTATGTTCAAATATTGATTTTGGGTTGGTATGAATCAATGGTTTCAATTACTTTGGCTTAGGTTGTAATTTGGCAAGTTTCGATTCATATGGGTTAAGAGGGTTAACTTGGTCAAATGACCAAGTGGACTTGGTTTGACCCAATTTATGATAATTGATCAACCTAGGGTGATCAACAATCATGATGGGAGGCCTTGGTTTGCTTGGTTCAATCTAATTTGGGTTGAATTGAAGTTTGGCTCAAGTGGGTCCTTTAGGTCACTTTGGGTCAAGTGAACCTAAGTAGGTCAATTGACTTGATTTTGGTTGAATTAGATTTAATTGTGTTTATATATTGGTTTTGGATTGATATTTAAATTCAATTGCAATTGATTTGGGTTTGGATGAGTTTTGATTCATTTGGATATTTCAAGTCAAAATGAACAAGTTTGGTTTGACTTGGGTTGATTTTGGTTTAGCTTGATGATCGTAGACTTCATTTATATTTGTGAACATGATTAAAGGTAAGATTGATTCTCAAGGGGTCGTGGGTGGCAGGGAGGAGATGAGCTCGCTCGATTTGAGTGGGTGAAGGTGCGGAGGTGGCTGCCAAGAATGGATAATGGTTGTCCTTGGGTTACCAATGTGTAAATGGGGGAGTTGAGGTGAGTTCACCTCCCTATGGGTCATGGCCGACCCAACCACCTCTTGGGTTAGGTTGGGCAGTGTCCTAGGTGCCTAGGTGGACCATTGGGAGAGTGCCAAGTGGCCAAGGAATGGAAATAACCACTTACATGGGTGATTTATCTCTTGTGATACCCTTGACCCAAGGGTACAATGGTCATTTAGCATTGGATTTGATTTGATAATATTTGAAATGAGTCAAAAGTTGGTCAGCCCAAATTTCATGTGATTTGGAGTTAATTTGATTAGGTTTAGCTCAATTTGGCTCAAATGGGTCAAATTAGGTTAGGTTGGGTCAAGTTGACCAATTGGTCAAATTTGATCAAACCAAGGGTTGGGTCAAGTTCATCTGATCATTTGAGATATTTTGGTTCAATTGTTTTGGTTTAGTTTGGCTTAGATTTGATTTTGGCTCATTTAAGTTCATTTGGATCAAATGGATAAACTTACCAATTTGATTAAATTGGCCAAATTGGCTTGGGTAAGGTGTTGGTTTAGGTTTGGTTAATAAATTGAAGAGGATTGTAGGCTTTGGTTTCAATTAATTTGGATTTTATTTTGATTTAGGCCAATTTAACCCTTTAGGTCAATTTGGGCTAAGTGGGTCGATTGGGTTCAATTCATCAAATTAGGTACAATTATGGCTATGGTCAAGTTTAACAATCAATTTAGAATAAACTTGTGCCATTGGTTGCAATCAATTTGGGTTAGATCATGATTTGACCCAATTTGGTCCTTTTAAGTCAATTTGGGTCAACTTGGGTCAAGAGGGCCAATTGGGTTCAATTGGTGGTTTGGTTAAGTTTAACAATCAATTTAAAATGAACTTGAGCTATTGGATGCAATCAATTTGGTTTATAATTTGATTTGACCCAATTTGGCCTTTTAGGTCAATTTGGGCCAACTTGGGTCAAGAGGGCCAATTGAGTTTGGTTTGGCTCAATTGAAGGTCAAGTTATGTTCAAATATTGATTTTGGGTTGGTATGAATCAATGGTTTCAATTACTTTGGCTTAGGTTGTAATTTGGCAAGTTTTGGTTCATATGGGTTAAGAGGGTTAACTTGGTCAGACCAAGTGGACTTGGTTTGACCCAATTTATGATAATTGATCAACCTAGGGTGATCAACAATCATGATGGGAGGTCTTGGTTTGCTTGGTTCAATCTAATTTGGGTTGAATTGAAGTTTGGCTCAAGTGGGTCCTTTAGGTCACTTTGGGTCAAGTGAACCTAAGTAGGTCAATTGAGTTGATTTTGGGTTGAATTAGATTTAATTGTGTTTATATATTGGTTTTGGATTGATATTTAAATTCAATTGCAATTGATTTGGGTTTGGATGAGTTTTGATTCATTTGGATATTTCAAGTCAAAATGACCAAGTTTGGTTTGACTTGGGTTGATTTTGGTTTAGCTTGATGATTGTAGACTTCATTTATATTTGTGAACATGATTAATGGTATGATTGATTCATTAGAAAATTAATTGAATTCAGGGTTTGGAGGGAAGGAATTTGACTAAGTCCATAGAGTTGGATCATGTGGCTTAGGAAGTGTTTTATTTAGTTTGACTTAGTTTTGGTGATTTAAATGTATATTTGATTTATATTTGTGGAGATGTTTGAAGATATGATTGATTTATGAGAACATCAATTGACTTTGAAGTGATTTAAAGGAAAATTTGGCTAAGCTCATGAAGGTAGGTCATGGGGCTTAGAGAAGGGTTTGATTTAGTTTGATTTAGTTTTAATGATTTAAATATATATTTGATTTATAATTTTGGAGATGATTGAAGATATGATTGATTTATGAGAAAATCAATTGACTTGGGTTTGATTTGAATTGATATTTGGCTAATTTCATGGAATTAGATCACATGGCTTAAGAAGGATTTGGTTTGGATTTGATATTTAGTTTTGGCATGATTGCAGATTTTTACAATTTGATTTGATTGAATAATCGATTTAGGAAAAAATTAATTGAGTTTGGATTGGCTTGATTATAAGTTTTAATCATTTGATTTGGATTTGGATTTAGGTTTGGGTTTGATATGAATTGAATTTGGTGGTGGTTTAAGAAGGTGAACATAGGTTGGGTTTAAGTCATGGGATAGGTAGATCAGCCTAATCATATAGTTAACCCTTCTAAGTCTATAAGCTTAGATTAAGTGTTCACCTAATTGCTAAAGTGTCATATGACTACGGAAGTCCTAGTGTCTAGAAGACTCCTAAATCTAAAATGAAAGGTTGAGAGCTCACTCCAAAAGTGAGGTCAACAACCACTTAACCCTATTTAACCCAATTTAACCTAAAGGGGATAAATCCAAAATTCAAACCAATGTGCTCCAAATCATCATTTGAGCACAACTCAATAGCCCCTCCAACCCAATTTAATCAATTGATCAACTTGACCCATTTGAACACAATTTGACCTACATGAATCCTAACGAATCAAACTGAACTACATCAAGCTCAAACATAACAAAACTTGACATATCTCATCCTCACATGCCCCTTGACTTGCCCAAGTGGACACAACCTAAGGTGAATTTGGTTTAGCCTAAACCAAGTGAACCATGAGTTTTAAATAGGACAAAATCCCAAAATAGGAATGTGCAACCTTCCTTTA
Organism: Cymbidium sinense; assembly: GCA_021442155.1. NCBI lineage: Eukaryota > Viridiplantae > Streptophyta > Magnoliopsida > Asparagales > Orchidaceae > Cymbidium > Cymbidium sinense. The sequence continues at coordinate 66,293,958 of CM038227.1, read as the reverse complement.
GCCAAGATAACCACCTTAGCATGCCTTGAGCTCTCCTCAATTGACCCAAGTTGACCTAAGAATAGCTTGCCCACCATTGAACAAGGTGAGGTCTCTCTCACCTTGGACAACTCTTGGTTCATTAACCACAGGTTGTCCACTTCACCACTAGCCACCAAGCACCCAAAACCAGTAAAGGAGGTCTAGCACATCAGTTTAGAGCCAAGTTTTGCCATGCCTACTGTTTGGCCAGCTGTCATGGACTTAACGAACCTAAATGGATGGTTTACATGGGGAGGAAGTATACACTACCCTAGGTCAGTCTCAAGAGTTAACAACAAAGAGGCCTCTGACATCTTTAGTAGCAAGGCTTTGCTTCTTCAAGTTAAAGCTATCTCGATCAAGTTCACCACTAGTCTTGAGCTTCGATGCAGTATATTTCTCAAACCATAGAAAGCCTTATGGAGGTTGATATTTTATTATATGGTTTCATGTCTCACATAGATCAAACCATAAGGAACCTTGCATTTTTCATTTTTGATCCAAATGGAATTGAATTCAACCTGATTTTGTGTCTTGGGAGATTGAAATTGGATTTGATTTAATTTGTTTTGAAGGGGTATCCACTAGGGATAAGAATTTGATTGAACAAATGGAATTGAATTCAACCTAATTTTGTGTCTTAGGAGATTGAAATTGGATTTGATTTAATTTGTTTTGAAGGGGTATCCACTAGGGATAAGAATTTGATTGAATTTCTTTGATTTATTTGATTATCTCCTCTAAGGAGAGATGGGTTTAGATTGTTTCAAGTTAGACTCCACTGGGGAAGTTGGTTTAATTTGTTTAAATTTTAAGATGGACCATGTCGGTGTGTGATGGATCCACTAAGAAGGGGATATATCGGCCTTGGGATTTATAAATCTAAAGGAAAGTCTACTAGTCATGGGGTAGAGCTAACCAACCTAAGGGATCACCTTTCGGTGTGCAACGGCTGTGCTAGGAAGAAAACATAGAAGACTTACATCTTACAAAGCGAAGAACAATCACTGGGGTGATCTGTTGGATGCACAACAAATTGAACCTGACCTAGGGTGACTACTGAGTGAATGTCGCTGGGGATTCATGCCAACTCAAAAGTAGTCAGAGTTAATTTTATCTTAATTTCATTTGATTTGGTATGGCTTGTGTGAATTGGATTTAGTTTAATTTAATTTATGGACCCTATCAGTGTATGATGGATCCACTGAGAAGGAGATATATAGGCCTTGGCCTATCTCAGATTTACAAATCCAAAGGGATAGTCTACCGGCCACGGGGTAAAGCTAACCAACCTAAAGGTTGCCTTTCATTCTCCAATAGTTATGTTAGGAAGACTGCATAGCAGACTTACATCTTTTAAAGTGAGGAACAACTGCTGGGGTGATCTATTGGATGCACAATAAATCAAACTTGACCTAGGGTGACTACTGAGTGAATGCTGTTGGGGACTTATGCCAACTCAAAAGTAGTCAGGCAATTCCTATAGGAAGTCTTGCTGACACTACCCTAAAGATAGGATGCCTACTTGGGAAAAGGTACCGCTTGGGGTGTCCTCCTAATCCACAAGCGAATATATATTTTATTTGTTTATACATTTTCATGGACCCTGTTAGTGTGTGAGGGACCACACTAAGAAGGGGCTATATCGGCTTTTACCTATCTCAGATTTATTAAACCAAGGGAGAGTCTGTATATCCACTGTACGGATTCTCCAACCACAGGGTGGCTACTAGTAAAGGGGGACTGTCCAATTTGATTGTAAACATGGTAGTGTCTAAATGGGGTCGTAAAGGACATGATCCAAGTAAAGTGCCCATAGGGGAGGTGCCTTTAGGGGCGTTATCCTGAGCCCTGAAAAGAAAGCCTATAGGTGTATGGTGGCCAACTCAAGGAGAAGGTGTAGCAGACTTACATATGCCATGAGTGGTGTATCTAACGGGTGGGCTGTTATCAGCATAGCGAACAATAACCAACCTAAGGTTCCTGTTGGTGTGCGATGATGAATCTTACAAAAAGGCATAGTAGACTTACATCTTTATAGACAAAAATGATTATCGGGATAGTCTGTCGTCTGCGAGATAGATGCTATCTGACCTAAGGTGACTACTAAGTGAGGAGCCCTGAGTGATGACCTGGCCCAGGCTAAAAGTAGTCAGGAGGAAAGGAGCCACTAGGGGACTTACCCTAAATCTCAAATATACTCGACCTAGTTAGTGCATGAAGGCTAGTCTAAGAAGAAAGTGTAGCAGCCTTATATCTTCTTAAATGAAGCCTACATGAGATAGCTTATTGGCCATGTAATAAGTTCTACCATGCTAATAAGGTGTTCGTCAATGTGCAATGGTCAAGTCAGGAAGAAAGTGTAGCAGACTTACATCCTCCTGAACAAGAGACCATTAGGGTGACACACTAGCAGGGTAGCACATCAGCTCGACCTAGAGCAGCTACTGAATGAAGGTTGTTGGGGCATTATCTCAACTCAAAGTTGCCCGAGACAAAAGATATGTATTTATTTTATGTGTTTGTGTGTAGTTTGGGTTTGTGTTGTGTTGTGAAGGATAAGATGCCTCTCGGGTTCCTTACACCTATCCTAAATACGTTGTGGAGGATTCCCATATAGAAATGCTTTCAATTTGAAGAGATTGAATTTAAAATGAAACTTTCATTGATTATAATTAATTTCAAATATGATTTCATGGATAAATTTTTTTTAAATAAAGTCCATTAATCGAAAGCATCGTGCACTCTCCCTTATGATTAATTTGCTGATAAAATCCTTCTTGGTTGGTCATCTATATGGAAAGAGGGCTTTCTCAAGTGGGTTCAAACTTATTTCTCATCTTGTAATGGGTGACAATCGATCTCCTTAGAACTAAAACAAGCTCTCCTACTTGAAAAGCTCTAGAACGGACCAACTTGTTATGAGCTTGAATCATTTTAGCTCTGTACAACTTGAGATTTTGGCATGCTCGCAAGCATCTCTCCTCCAAACCTTTGAGCTCTTCTAACCACAACTTGGAATTCTACTCTGTTATGATCTTGCTACCCACAACTATCCTTAATGATGGGAGTTGGACTTCTAATGGTTGAACAACTTCAGGCCTATACACTAAGGAGAAAAGGAGTAGACTGAGTTGGGGTTCTGTAAGTAGAGCGTAGGTCCACAAAGCTTCAACTAATTGCTCATGCCTGTATCATTTATTATCGTTGAGTGTCTTCTTGACTATTTAGATGAGAGTTTTGTTGAAGACTTTTGTTAAATAATTTTTCCTTAGGTAGTAGATGGTAGAATATCTCTAATCTATGTTGTGTCTTCAAGCAAAGCTATTGATTCTGGTGCTTTTGAATGTCGTACCATTATCGGATATAATTCGGTGAGGCACCTTAAATCTATATATGATATGGTTCTTGAAGAACTTGAACATATGCTGAGCTGTGACCTTTCTGAGTGGAATCACCTCTACCCACTTGGAAAAGTAGTTGATAGCAGCTAAGATGAACCGATGACCCTTAAAAGGAGGATCGATCGAACCCACTATGTCAATATCGCCAACACACGAATGGCCATTAGGCCAATGTTGGGTGTAGGATGTTGGGTGGTTAATGTAGGATCACTCCATGTACTTGACATTGGTGGCATCGCCTAGCTACGTCCATGTAGTCTGTAATCATCGACAGCTAGTAGTATCCTGGTCTCTTAATCTTGGCATTTATTTTTGGACTGGATTAATGAGCTCCACATAGTCCCGAGTGCACCTCGTTCACGATCTTATGGGCTTCGTGTTTGCATAAACAACACAATCACACATGATCGATGGACCATCGGTACAAGACACCATCCACGAGGGCGTAGGAAAGTGCCCTTTGCTTCATCTGATGAGCTTGTGACTTCTCTTGAGATAGTTTTCCTTTATTTAGATATTCCATGAATGGATGCCTCCAATCCAACTCCTCGTCCTTCTTGGCAATGACAACCTCCCCTTTAAAATAGTACTTTTCAATGAGTTCAATATCAATAATGGTTTATACTTGTCTATTTTTGACCTTTATTGATATGGACACATCTTCCGGACATGCCAACCGCTTAGCAAGCTTGGCTAAAGCATCCCCTATGGTGTTTTATCCTCAAGGGATCTTATAGATGGTAATGTCTAGGATTTGGGCCAACAAGTCCATGGCGTACTTGTGGTAGTGATGGTATTTGGGCTTGAGAATCTTATAGGACCCAACAATTTGGTTGATGACTAGTTGAGAATCCCCAAAGATGTTGATGTTCTAGATGCTTAGAGTAATGGCTAACTCTAGACTGATGATCAGAGCCTCACATTCAGCTTCGTTGCTGGTGCAGGGATTAAAAAGGTGATATGAGAATCTCATGACATCACAGTCCAGAGTTAGGAGAACTATTCCTACCCCTGCCTTTCCTGGAAGAGTAGATTGTGATTCTTCTTCTCTTTCAAATGAAGCCACACCATCAAAATACATCTCCTAGTGGCGAAAGCTATTGTCCCGTAAGTTCATGATTTTTTCATCGGGGAGGCATCATTAAGCAGAGAGTCAGTAGAAAGTGGGTGTGTTGCTAAGAAATCCACAAGTGCTTCCTTTCACCACACGAAGGGGTACGAAAGTGATATCAAACTGTGATATAATCATGGACCAACGTGCTAACTATCCAGATAGCGTCATCTGTGTCATGAGATATTATAGTGGATTGATCTTAGAGATGGAGATCACTTTATGAGAAAGCATGTACTGTCATAGCTTCTGGGATATGAAGATTAAAGCTAGGTAATAATTTTCCTCAGTAGGGATTTGACGATGACTGGGGTAATAGAAGGCATTTTCTTTCCAATCATCATTGGTTTGAGCCAATAAATCACCAAGAGAATCATCTAATGCAGTAGTATATAGTATGAGCGGCATGCCTAAGATAGGGTATGCTAGAACTAGCGACATCATCAGGTAATGCATGATGTATTCAATGGCGTGCTGGCATTTGTCATCCCACTTGGACTTGGAGTCCTTTTTGATAAGTACTAGGTTGTATATAAAGCATCTTAGATATGCCAACTGCCCTTGGAATGATCTGAATTGAGCTAAACCTTTAAGGGGTGGCATTTTTAATATTATTTTAATGTTCTCCAGATTGATTTTGATTCCAAGGTGTCAAACAACAAACCCAAGGAATTTCTCTGAAGCTACTATGAATGTACACTTTAGGGGGTTCATTTTAGGGTTAGATTGTCTTAACCGTTCAAAAATTACTCTCAAGTTAAAGAGATGGTCTTTCTTTTCCTTACTTTTGACTACGAGATCATCAACATAATATTTGACTTGATGATGGATGTGTTTGTTGAAGATTCAGGTCATGGCCTATTGGTATGTAGCACCGACATTTTTAAAGCCAAAAGGCATGACCTTATAATAATAGATTTCAATCGAGATTCTAAAAGCAGTGTTTCTTTCATCTTCAGGGGCCATCTTTATTTGGTTATATCGAGATGAGCATTCAAGAAAGAGAAGCCTGCATGAGATGATGCAATGTCCACCATTAGTTCTAGTATCAGTAGTAAAAATTTATCTTTTGTACATGCCTTATTTAGATCTCTAAAATTGATGCATATGCAAATTTGGCCATTATTCTTCTTAACTGGGATGACAATAGCCAACCAGGTGGGGTATTTTTCCTTCCGGATGAAACTAGCATTGATTAGTTTCTTGACTTCAGAAATGACCTGTTGTTCAATATCTAATTGGATGTGTCTAGGAACTTTCTTCATAGGGTTAGCACTAGGCTCTTTTACTAGTTTATAGATCACTACATCAGGAGCCAATCCAAGCATCTCTTCATAACTCCATATAAAATAGTCCTTAAACTTAATGAGTAGCCTAACTAAGCCATTGGTTTCAGTTTCATTCAACAAGAAACTGATGTATGTCGGACGTGGATTGTCTTCAATCCCTAAGTTGATTTCTTTGACCTCATCGATGGTTGACTTGGTCTCTTCTTCGAGCTCTGGTAGAGCATCTTTAACTTTAAAATCATTTGGACCATCTGAAGTATCTAAGCACACCTCCTCATATGAATTATGATGATTTGGAAAGAACCTATCAGATTCCAAATTATTGGTAATGACTAAGCAGTAATCGTCATCATCGACTGGACCCACTATGTTGAATCCTATGCCTGGTCTTGATTGAGAGTTCTTGCATTTGTTGTTCCATATTCTTTCGAAGTAGTCTGACCTGTTCTTCGACTAAGTATGTGGGATTGATCTCTTCTTTGCTAAATTTAGAATACAATGTGAGTACCAATCAAAAGGTAATTCAAATAAATCTTTATATAAATCATCCTCAAGTTCCACATCAACTTCTTGACTTGAGGATGATGCTCCTATAAAGAACCTTTGAGTCTTCACATTTGTGGATGACTTAGGGGCTTCCTTAACTACCAAACCCTCAACTTTTTGAGAAGAAAGTGGTGTTAGAGCTAAGGTTCCAAATTGATGCCTGACTATTTCACATAAAGGTTTGGATACACTTATGCTTTGCTTTAGAGCCCAGTCTTCATTACTGTCTAGCTCAAGTGCCACTTCTAATAGAATCTACTATTGAGAAGAGCTGGCTGGTGTGCTAACCATGTAGGACTCATCCTCTGAACTGGGTTTCAAGTCTATATGGATAGCAGGTGTACTCCTGGAAGCTGAGACATATCTCTTATTGGGTGGCCAATACAGAGGTATTTCACCCCTGGGACTGCCTCTAGACTGGCCTCTTTCTCATTCTAGTGGAGTCGGGTCATCCTACCCATTTATTCGAATGGAGTAACGAGCTGTGGGTGGAATCTAATCTCAGGCTCCACTTTCTCCGTCGGGTCTATTTCTTGCTCCCTTTTATTTTCTTTTTCTTTCTCTATTTTATTTTCTTTCTCTATTTCTTTTTCTTTTTCTTTTCTTTCTTTTTACTTTGCATGGGAAATCTAACTAAGTCTGTGAGAATAGACTTGTTGATTTTGAGGGAGGTAGTAAGTTTCATCCTCATATGTCCCGACCTCATGAACTATAAATGGCTTGAGATCTCCTTCGACATAGTATGATATTCCACCTCTCACAAACTTCATGCACTGATGTAGAGAGGATAAAATTGTGTTGTTCTCATGTATCCATAGTCTCCCAAGCAAAGCGTTGAAAGATGTATCTACGTCCATAATGTGAAACTTGGCTTCAGTCTTCCAATCATCTATCTCCAAAGGCAATATTATGGAGACTAAGGCCCTCTCACCTTGTTCATTGAATCCTCCCAACATCATCCTCTACTTTTGGAGTTTAGAGATGTCAATCCTCAAGTAGGCAAGGGTTCTTAGACTTATAATGTTGACTGATACACTTGGGTCAACCAGAACTCTAGATAGCATGTATCTTCCAACATCCACTATAATGTAAAGAGGATGGTTGCGCCCGATCATCCCTAAAAGTAAGTCATCATCGCTTAATGTAACTCTCTAGATATCCTTTGAGTAGTGTGCCTACTTTTCAGTAGTGGTCAGCTGAGCTAAGCATATCTCTGGATAAAGTAGGGCCTTGATTAGAGATTCCCTCATCTCTTTGGATAATATAAGGGAGTTATATATGCTTAACTTATCTATCAACTTTCTAAGATGAGCTAGGATATTGAAATCAGCTCTGGCTTGGTCCTCCATAAGAAGATCTATAGGTGGAGCATCTTGTGGAGGGGCTATCTACTCACTAGAACTACTAACTTTCTTACCCTTATCCTGAGGAGCTACCATAGGAGGTAGAACTTTGCCACTAAGTAGATTGACTTCATTGACTTCTTTAAATGATGAGCTTGTGGGAAGTTCTACCTTCTCACCAGGCATACCTACAAAAACTTCTCCTATGGGATCCTTGGAGTTAGATGACTCCAAGTCAATCTCAAAAGGTGAACCTGATTAATTTAAAGATGGAAAGTCTGACTCTAAATCAAAAAAGAATGGTTTAGAATTATCAGTGCTATTATTATTTAGACTTGGAGAGCTTTCTATAGAAATAAATCAAGATCATCGAAAGTAGACAAGATATAAGTAGAATCAGCTTTCTTCATTAATTTCTTTTTGGGTGGAGGTGCATGATAGAAATCAAGTAAAGTAAGCAGAGTAAGGGATTTAGTGCCCTTATTCACAAATACAATGCTCCCGCCGATAGAAGAGGAGCTGGCAAAAGAAGTGGTATCTATAATGGTGGAGGGAGTGCAAGGCTCGCATTGTGGTTACGCTATTGGACTATCCTGAGCAAGTGTATTAAGCTGCTACTGCTACTGAGCTGTCACCCTCCCCAAGTTTTCCTTTGCAACTAACAAACCTTCCTTGGTATTGGAGGTTTAAGCTACTTCAGGCATCTACAAAGAAAGTTTTTTTATTTTAGTAATGATCCTTTTTGAGGTACTGGATAAAGAGATATCCCAACCTTCTTTGGTCTTAAGAGGATCGCAAGTATACCCAAGGATTACTCTAGAAAAACTAGATGGTTGTTCTAATACGTATTCCTTTGGGATAACTATGGCTCCGGACTTGTAGCTACACTCAAGCCAATTCTTAAAAGTGATATAATTCTTTAAGACATGGCCTAACATGTGGTGATAAGGGAAATAGCTAGGATCATTGCTCTTGCCCACTTACTCTAGCCTATTAGGCTCTAGTAACTGAAAGTTAGGTTTCTTCAAGAGGTTCTTGAAGATTATCCTAACTACCTCCCTCTTGAATGAATATGGCTTATTCAATCTAACGGCAAGAGTAGGTGGAAAGTAACTACCTGGTGGTGGATATGAATACCTTTGGTGGGTAGGCTACTGTGGTGGTGGCAGTGGCTATAGTGGAGGCTGCAGTGGCCAGTATGGTGGCCGAGTTGGTGGAAGAGAAGGTAGAAAAGGAGGTTGCTAAGCTCACAGTCTCTTATACTAAACTTTGGGTGGCTACTTCCCTCTGTCCACTGACACAACTATCCCTGGCATCTTTTCAAACACTTTCTGTGGTTTGGGTCTAGATGATTAGTCAGGAAAGGGAAACTGCTTGGCTTCCTCCTGTAGGCTAGCTGCCTTGTTGATTAGCTTCTCGAATGTTTTTATGGTAAAGCCCTTAAGCATGAATGCGATCAAGCCATATATATTCTTGAGAAGAATTTTGATAGCATGTTGTTCGGGCAGCTATGGTTTGCATTTCATGCTCAAGTTGTTCCACCTGAGAATGTAATTAATAAGGGACTCGTTGGGTTTCTATTTTTCTACCATGAGGTCACCTACAATCACCCTCTACTGAGCTTCAACAAATCTCTTAATGAAGAGATGCTCTAACTCAGCAAAAGTCTTCACTGAATCATTGGACAGTTTGGCATACCAATCAAATGCAACCCTTGCTAAGCTGCTGGCAAAAAAAGTCTGAACAGGAATGCATCGCTACCACCAGCATTATAGTGGCTTTGAAGTGTGCAATATGTTGCCATGGGTTCTCACTGCCATCAAAGATATTGAAGGATGGTGGCACAAAATCCTTTAGGTATTGAACTACATCGAATTCCTCTATGTATGGTCTTGTCTATGGAATAGATGAGCTCCCCCTGGCTTATGCCAATACCTCCTTCACTTGCTATTCCACCATATGCTTTATATCCTTCTCACTGATGGAGGTGCTATCTATGACCTTCCTATGCAAACTACCAGTGTCATCATTTACGGGAGCACACCTAAGATGATCCAAGGTATGTATGAACTTTGGTCAGTTGGCTACCATAGGAGAAGGCTGTGAGACTAGGGCTAGGTTTTGCAATGCTAAGACCAATGCCATCAACTCCTATACCCTTTTCTTCATCATGTCTATCTGGTCATTCTTGTACTTGAGTTGGTGGATGAGGTGCTAAGTGGAATCAAAAGTGTCACCTTCCTCGACCATAGCACCTTCCTCACTATGATGATCTCGCTGTAAGGATCCTCGGGTGTCAACCATGTGGACCTTGACTGTGTCATCCAACATGTCATCTTCATCAAGATCAAAGCTAACTCTACCCTCTTCCTGATCTGAGTGATCACTTCCAAAAATATGCATGATTAGAGTGCGGTAGTCCTCTATAATGTCATCTAATGAACGGTCATCTATCCTGCCTGGCTCTACTGGGATGTAGACCAGCTCCCAACTGACCATAGGATTATGCTCTATAGATTATATATACTGAATACTCTATGCTTGCATGGTACACTCCCTAACTAGCTCTACTATCATGGGGACTATGCCGGTGTCCCTTCCCCTCTTTTCCTCTAATCATTGTAGAAGTGGTGTGACCATGCCACTTTTGGGTCACCACTCCTTCTTTATCACATCTGAAGTGAAAGGTCAAATGGGAGAGGTTGGCTTCACCTTAATAGGTGGAATAGATGGAGCAGGATCGTTAGGCTATAGCTGGATCACCAAATGAGATGGTCTTTCCCTAGATGGGGACTTCTGAAGCTTGGCAAAGATGATAGATGCTAGAATTTGGATTGGTGATGGTGGGCGGTGAGTGGAGAGGTGTGATGGTAAGGACACCATTTGCTTCTCGACCAGAGATCTCCTCCTATGTCAAATGGTGCCAGTGACAGCTATGTTGTCTAGCGATAACGGCAGGCGAAGAAAAGTCTATCAAAGCGAGGTTCCACGGTGTACCTCCTCCTCTCTCGCTGGCCCACTTGGGCAGCATCTCTAGCCTCCACGACTCTCTCTTTATAAATTTTACCACTAATGCTCCTAGGGATCAAACTCCTCAAATCATGTAGGAAGCCAGACTTCGAGCGTCTGTGGGCTCTACTGACTCCGCATAGAATAAATCGTAGACTGGCATAGGCTTCCTTCTATCCCTAGCTGGTGTCTCAATCTTCACAGGCGGTGGTGGTGATCCAGCAATCTTATAATATTCCTCCTCTCCTTCTGAAGCTGAGAGGGGGTGGAACTTGTTGGCACTCAAGAGTGGAGAGGTCTCATGAAGGGAACCCTCCTCAGCCACATGAGAGGAATAGTCAATCTACCTTGCCTAGCAAACCTTTTATTTTTTTGTTGTGGCATCTTGGCGAGGCGGTAGCACCAACCTCGAAGGTGGAAGGGACTATCTCAGATGCTAAGATAGCCTTCCCCTTCATAGTGGGGGAAACAATAGAGGTGGTGCTAATCCTTGTTAGAATTATAGTGGGGGATACTAACTGAGCATGTACTAAAATGACTAACACTGGCACTGATGTTGATCAGGGTATGGGAACCACAACAACCTTCCTCTTTAATGAGGGAAACTTCGACAGAGGAAGGAGAAGTGGCTTACGCCACCTCCTTTGTGCTAATGGTTGTGATGCTGGCCCTTCGTAGGTGACTCTAACAGCCTTGAAGCCACACCCAAATTGAATCACATGTGTGGTGGTAGTGGTGAGTATGGCTTGATCCAAGGCTAGATACACAAACCAGATGGGAATGAGAAGATCATCTTACCGATAAACATGGCTGAAGACTCACATTGACTCTTGATTTGATTTTTAAAATTTTGAACCCACACTTAAGAAATTTGGGTATGCTAAGTGGGGTTCATTATTTCAGAGAGGTTTAGGAATCTGAGGAGAGACCTTAACATAGGATTTTGATTTAGAACCCTCATTCAATAAACTTAGGTATGTTGAGTGGGGTTCAACAAATTTTAGAGAGACCTTTGGAGATATATATGATGTTTATCCTTTGTTTGAAGTTTGATTTAGAACCTTCACTTAGCAAATTTAAGTATGTTAAATGGGGCTAAAATATATGTTTTGAAATTTTTTTGAAGGCATCTTGATGTGATGATTGTTTGTCATGTGTGTGATATGTATTGATTTGATTTTTGATTTAAAAATGGGACCGTTACTTAACAAATTTAGTTATGTTAAGTAGGGGCCATATGTGCTTGTTGTTCGATTTCTTCAAAAAAGTAAAACTCTCATTTGACAAATTTAGGTGTGTCAAATGGAGTTCAAATCTATTTTGATTTTACGTGTGATGTTGATTTTGAAAATTAGAACTCTCACTTAAGAAATTTAGGTATGTTGAGTGGAGTCTAAATGTGTTTGATTTTGATTTATTTTGATTTTAAAAATGGAACTCTATTTAACAAATTTAAGTATGTTAAATGAAGCTAATTAATTTTGAAAGTGTGTTTGAAGTATTTTGGAGAAGCTCTCATTTAACAAATTTGGGTATATTAAATAGAGTTGGTTGTTTGATTTCACTTCAAAAATGTGCTTTTGAAAACTAAATTTTGAAAAGTTATTTGATGATGTATATTTGAACTTGATTTTAAAAAGGACTCTCATTTAACAATTTTAAGTAGATTAGATGAGGGTTAATTATTATTTTTTTCATTTTTGAAAATAGGTTTGAGGATTTCCTTTTTATATTTTGCAAATTTTGTTATGTGAAGTTTAGTTTCATAGTGATTTAGTTTTGAAAAAGTGCTTTCAAAAAGTTTTGTAAAAGCTAGTTCTACTTTGAATTTTATTTAAATTTTCTTAACTATGGGATGAATCTTGCTTCACCAAGCTAGTGGTAAAGAGGTTCTAAATTTAGTTATCTCCTTCCTTGAGTTAATTTATTTTTTACCTATTGGGGGTCCTAATAGGGGTTTCAATACCTACCTTGAGTGAGGTCCTAAAACCTAAAGGATTTTGGTCAACTTTACTTAAGGGTGAAATAAGCTAAGTTCCAATGAAAAGAAAGATAGTCTCAGGCTTATATGAAAATATAAGTCCACTATCGATGCTTAGAGATGACAATTTTCTACTAGACATGGAGAGAGGAACGTATCCCCAACGACGTCACCAGAAAAATCTATGGTGTTTATTTTTGGATGGGGGGGGGGGGGACACCACACAGATCGTAGGGGTACTTATTGAAGTGATCGAATATGACATTGAGGTATGATCTACTATCTCGAAACATAGAGGCATTACCCTACAATGGACCTAGTCACTTAATAAGGACTCTTAAGGCATGAGGGGTCTTCGAATATACTAGAAATTTGTCTCCTACTTTACATGGTTGAATAAAGCATGGTTTATACTCAATTGGGTTTTTAAGTTCCCTATGGAGGCAAGCTTCCATAGTTAATTACATCTTAGGAAATGAAATTTCCTAAGAATACTCTCCATTAAAGTAGACAATTATCATCTCCAAAGATTTTAAGGTTAGACTATCAAATGATTTGTTGTATTTAGAAAATCAATTAGGAAAGTTCAAGGAGAAGACATATTTTTGGAATCCAAAGGGAGGAAGTAAGAAATGCTCATGATGCTAGGAAGCCTAGTGAGAATTCCAATCTATCATATGATTGGGCTTTATACATTTGAAGTGAAGATATTTATTTATCAGAGTTGAATTTTATTAAATTGCTAGGGCTTATAATCCACCAACACAAGGTTGTGGAAATGCCTAAGAGGTTAGAATTTATGCTTTTACCCGAAGTAAACAGCTACCTCAGATCCTAAATTTTGGGAGCTTTAGTATGAGCTAAAGCACGACCTAAATCTAAGTGACAGGTGGGCGTAATGGTTTATCTCCATAAGAGAGAATAAACCAACTGACTTTTGAACTTATAACAGCCTGGAATGGCCGCCAGCTAACTCCTACAATTTTAAAACCACATAGCCAAATCTTATGAATTGTAGATAGCTAGGGTAGTTAGTAAATTTGAAAGAAACTAAAGTCCTAAACCCACTACCTGAGAGACTGGTGCATAAGTGGTATGAGCATGTGTCTTAATCTACAAATGCAAAATCTTTTCAAATTTTATTTCATTTTGACACATCATTTTGACCATGGTTTTGGGATTTTTTTATATGCCTAAACATGTGATGAAATAAGTTATTAGCCAAATCAAAAGAGAAAGTGGGTGAAGCTCCGTCAGTTGGGGTTGTTCTCATGGGTCAAATGGTCCTATGAGTGTAAGAATGGAGGCCCTCATTTTGCAAGAGTGATTGAAGATGCATGCATGATGTGAAACATACAACCATGCAGCTAAGGGGTTGCTAAATCTTTTAATTATCTTGATTATAGCCTAGGCTTTTATGATGTGGTTATGAGCTGTTTAAAGTTTAATTATGAGTGATTAGTGGGGTAGAAAATTTATTTTTATCCTAAGAGCCTAATACACATCTAAACCACACATTATAGCATTAATCACAAGAAACTATGGAAAAGCATGCCATTTCTAATGTGCAATTTAAATAAATTATCAATCAATTTTATAACTACCGTAAAAGAATAAAAGGCAGGTGAGGTCGAGTACTGCCGTACAACCCTAAAAGAGAAAAGATGGGTAGTCAAGCTCTACTCTTATACAACCCGGAAGAGGAAAGAATAATTACAATTGTATTAAATGCTATTGGGGTCTTCTTTCCTTCATTTCTTCATATCTTCTTTCTTCCATCTGATTTAGATGTGTTTGCTTCAAAAGCATCACAGGGCACCACAAGATAAAGCTTTCTGACCAATGCTCATCCTAATCTCCTCATAGAACTAATCATAATTCCTATTACAAAATTATATTTATATATTGAAAATAAATCTAACCACACCTGTAAAATAGAGGTTAGCTAAACACACATACAATCCCAAGTAGTTATATATATATATAATTTGGATATAGCACCCTGCACATGGGTAACTAAGCCCACCTATCCTAGCTTGCATTATGCTTAGGGGTTCAAGCAACCAGCAAAGAGAGCATTTATATTTATCTTTAAGCATCCCCTTAAGCACAATCTCCTATAAAATACATGATCAGGCTAAGAGTGGCCTAGCATCCATAACATCTAGTCTAAAATATTACATCACAAAATAAAATATACATCACATCATACATCATCCTAATATAGAGCTAAAAGTGGTGACTTAATTCTAATGTGCGTGTGGTATGTCTTACTAAGCATTTAGGTTATAATTTTCTAAGTTTGGAAACTATTCAAGTTAACATGATGGGTGGTTTCATTTGAAGTTATTTTGTGGATTTATGAGTTTTAGTTTGTATTTTATTTTGTTTCATGTGATTTATACTTAACATCTAAGTGTTATAAAGAGATGGAAGAGGATAACCCTCTTCCATCCCTACCTTAAGTTATTCTTAAAGTATATTAATTTGATTTAGTTCTCCTTAGTGAATGGCTTATTAAAAGATATAATTGATCTTAAGTTTAGGTTCACTTTAAATAACCTCATTCAATATGAAAGGCATCTTAAGATTAATTTAATTGAACTACTACCACATGACATATATTAAACTGTTCCGTTCCATCACATATGGCATGCACATGATTCAAACCTAATTGTTTATATACATCCAACATATTTTATCACACTTAAATAATGATGAATGTGTATGTTTGGAATTTATATATTTCATTTTTGGATGAATTATATAAACATATAAATTAAAGCTCTATCCAAATTCTAATACCAAAATACATAAGGATGGGATCACATAGGTACGTGCCATTGTTAACTAGGGAGGTAAGATAACCAAATGATCTTCTTGGGGCTAACAAAAGCCTCGCATTTCTGGGATCTCCATACTATATACTTATTAATATTCCAAATCTATGTAAATCTATACATGAATAA
Source organism: Cymbidium sinense (assembly GCA_021442155.1). NCBI lineage: Eukaryota > Viridiplantae > Streptophyta > Magnoliopsida > Asparagales > Orchidaceae > Cymbidium > Cymbidium sinense. The sequence continues at coordinate 66,278,285 of CM038227.1, read as the reverse complement.
GGAAAAGAGAACACTAATTTATACATATCACATGTGCTAGTGACTTAGGTGAATGTAAACACATGTATTTTTGGTAACAAAATAGAATCTTCATCCTTTAATTAAGCATACATGCACATGTATAAAAGATGTAAGCAAATACATGCTATTGTTAAACCAGGGGAGTGAGGTAATCAAATGACTTCCTTGGGACTAACTATAGCCTCATATTCCCAAGATGTCCAGACTGAACAATTGCTATCTTAAATACATATAAATGTATACCCTACTATAAATATGAGAATTATGCAAAGATTGTATTATCTTTAATTAAATCATTTAGGCATATGAATTAAAGCTCTATCTAAATTCTAATATCAAAATACATAGGAATGAAACCAAATGAGTACATGCCATTGTTAAACCAGAGAAGTGAGGTAATCAAATGACCTCCTTGGGGCTAACTAAAGCCTTGTATTCCAGGGATGTCCATAATATATACTCATTATTTTTTAAACTCATGTAAACTTGAATTTGAATTATAAGGAAGTGAGCTTTATTTAATATGCTTAAGCTATAAGTACATGCACCTCTTATGTATTTATAACCATCAACACTCTAGTATTATAATTGATTCATGAGCTTTAGAAAATAGTTTTGAATTTATTAGTGATAATAGTCATACGTATATTTAACTAAGCCAACACAAGCAAGCTTACATAAAGGAAATTCATTTAATTTATTTAAATTTGAAAGTATGATTGTATGAAATCAAATGACATACAACATTTAATGTGCTTGGAAAGGAACAACTGATTATTAACGCATGATTCATTCAATTAAACTGATTCCTAAGGATAATCACATTAAATAAACCCATTTAAAAAAAACCAAAGTTATTTTATTAATTTTTATTGGTAGATTAAACTTAAAGAGAAAGAGAACTCATCATTAGCTATTATAAAACCCATTCCCACATTGGTGATTTGATTTGGATTAAGAAAAGGTAATTAGGTTGATTTTATGAGTTAGTTAGGTTATGGTATGCATTAAATACATTAATTAACCCTTTCATATGTTACCTTAATATAATTATCCAAATAATTATGAGCCAACATGATATGCATATGAATTAAAAATTAAATTAGCAATGGTCCTAAGGAATAAAAGGAGCCTAATGCACTTGGCTCATAATTAATGGTTAATTAAGTTCAAAAACTTAATTAAGTACTCTTATGGTTTCCCCACACATGTGGATTAACCATAATTTCTCTAAGTGGCTTTATGTTATTAAACACCTAAAGGTCTACCCATGATTTAATTAATTAATTCTGATGTGATTATAATTTAATTAATTAATTAATTAACTAATCAAACCTTCAATTAATTACAAATTAATTAACATTCCTTTTAAATGGCATGGACTTAGGGAAAAGATTAAGAAAGGGGTCTTAATCCCATTTCCCTTGCCCATTTACTATTCAATTAGTGATTAGCAAGCTTAATTAATTATTTATTTACTATTTGAGAGGTTAATTAATTAGACTAATTAAGAGAATGATTAAGGCTTAGATAGTTAATTACCCTAATTGACTAAGCAATAAATTCCAAGAGAACTATGGGAGGTAGAAGTCATCCCATTAAACTGACCCATACAGTTTGGGATTAATTGCCTGAGTAATTAAGGAGTAATTATGCTAAGTAAGTTTTTAACTAAACCCAAATTAAAACTTAATTACTATTCAAAATCACTTAGAATTAATTTTAAATGATTATCCTCTTAAATACCTTTAAAATAAGTATTTATATGCAATTTTTGGATTTTTCTATAATTTGTTATGAATTTTCAAAGCTTCAGCCATTAAAAATGATTAATTAGCTTTAATTAAGCCTAATCCCATCAATGCCATGCGGTCTGCTGACATGTCATGCTTTTCACATGGCGCCATGAGATTGGTCACTTAAATACATCAAACTCAGTGCTGATGTGGCTGGCGTCGCACACACTTTCGTCTCTGCCATTCGATCTTGGATCGGATGGTGTGGATCAAACCTAAGATTCCTTAACGATTAAAATCAGAGAAATCTAAAGGAGCAATCAAGGTCATCTGATCCAATCATGCGGAATGGATGGTGCGTGATCCATCATCACACGAGTGACGAGGAACGAACACCATCCACCGTTCCTCGCTTGATCCGAGCTCACCCAAGCTTGGATCAACTCCAAATGGATCCCACATCATTTCACGAAGGATCCAAAGGGATCCAATGGCTAAGATCACATGGCATTCATCTTTCCTTCAAAAGGCTCCAACAAAAATCATCCAAAGCTCAATTTTAATAGAATTACCTCACCAGAGATGAAGCCTTGTTGAGCAGCACTTGGATCAATTTCCCCTCGTTCATTCGAAGGATAAAATCTCTCACTTTAGAGCTCGGTTTTGATCGAACTCCTACCTTTAGTGGTTGGGAAGCATGGGAACTAATTAGTTCTTCCTTGATGAGGCATGAGGAAGGTGTGTGAAAAGTTAATTTGAGTTTGGTGAATAAATAAAAGAGTTGGATCGAAGGAGGGGCTATCTTATTTTGGGATGGACGGGAATGAAGTTTTCCAATGAGGGAACGGGGTTAGGAACTTGGGAAATGACTCTAGCAGCTCATCTTGAGTAACTCGGGCTCTAAGGATACTAAAATGCCCAATTCGAGTTGGAATTAGGGGGCTAGACCCCCTCCTCTTTTTAATAGGATGGCCTAATCAAGTTTGGCTTATAATGGCCATCTGACCACCTCAAGGGATTGTGGGTGGCAGGGAGGAGATGAGCTGGCTTGGTTTGAGTGGGTGAAGATGTGGAGGTGGTTTCCAAGGAGGGATAATGGTTGTCCTTGGGTTTCCAATGTGCCAATGGGGGAGGTGAGGTGAGTTCACCTCTTGGGTTAGGTTGGGCAGTGTCCTAGGTGCTTAGGTGGACCATTGGGAGAGTTCCAAGTGGCCAAGGAATAGAAATGACCACTTACATATGTGATTTATCTAATGTGATACCATTGACCCAAGGGTACAATGGTCATTTGGCATTTGATTTAATTTGAACAGATTTGAAACGAGTCAAAAGTAGGATAGTCCAAAATCCTATTTGGAATGAACTTGAGCCATTAGTTGAAATCAATTTGGGTTAGATCATGATTTCACCCTATTTGGTCCTTTTAAGTCAGTTTGGGTCAACTTAGGTCAAGAGGTCCAATTTGGTTCAATTAGTGCTTTGGTCAAGTTCAATAGTCAATTTGGAATGAACTTGAGGTATTGGTTGAAATCAATTTGGTTTATGTTTTTATTTGACCCAATTTGGCCTTTTAGGTCAATTTTGCTCAACTTGGGTCAAGAGGGCCAATTGGGTTTGGTTTAGCTCAATTGAAGTTCAAGTCATGTTCAAATATTGATTTTGGGTTAGTATGAATCAATGGTTTCAACTACTTTGGCTTAGGTTGCAATTGGTTAGTTTGGGTTCATATGGGTTAAGAGGGTTGACTTGGTCAAATGACCAAGTTGACTTGGTTTGACCAAATATATGACAATTGATCAACCTAAGGCGATCAACAATCATGATGGGAAGTCTTGGTTAGCTTGGTTCAATCCAATTTGGGTTGAATTGAAGTTCAGCCCAAGTGGGTCCTTTAAGTCACTTTGGGTCAAGTGATCCTAAGTAGGTCAATTGGCTTAATTTTGGGTTGAATTAAATTTAGTTGAGTTTATATATGGGTTTAGGATTGATATATAAATTCAATTGCAATTGATTTGGGTTTGGATGAGTTTTGGTTCATTTGGATATTTCAAGTCAAAATGGCCAAGTTGGGTTTGACTTGGGTTAATTTTGGTTTGGCTTGATGATTGTAGATTTCATTTATATTTGTAAAAATGATTGAAGGTATGATTGATTCATGAGAAAATTAATTGAATTTAGGGTTTGGAGTGAAGGAATTTGGCTGAGTCAATGGAGTTGGATCATGTGTCTTAGAAAGGTTTTATTTAGTTTGATTTAGTTTTGGTGGTTTAAATGTATATGTGATTTATATTTGTGGATATGATTGGAGATATGATTGATTTATGAGAAAATGAATTGACTTTGAAGTTATTTAAAGGCCAATATGGCTAAGCTCATGAAGGTAGGTCATGGGGCTTAGTGAAGGGTTTGGTTTAGTTTGATTTAGTTTTTATGATTTAAATGTATATTTTATTTATATTTATGGAGATGATTGAAGATATGATTGATTTATAAGAGAATTAATTGACTTGGTTTAGATTTGAATGGAGATTTTGCTAAGTTCATGGAATTAGATCACATGGCTTAGGAAGAATTTGGTTTGGATTTGATATTTAGTTTTGGTATGATTGTAGATTTTGGCAAATTGATTTGATTGTAGAATTGATTTAGGAAAAAAAATCAGTTGAGTTTGGATTGGTTTGATTATGAGTTTCAATCATTTGATTTGGATTTGGATTTCGGTTTGGGTTTGATATGAATTGAATTTAGTTGTCGTTTAAGAAGGTGGACATAGGTTGGGTTCAAGTCATGGGATAGGTAGATCAACTTAATCCTATAGTTAACCCTTTTAAGTCTCTAGGCTTAGGTTAAGTGTTCACCTAATTGCTAGATGTGTCTTATGACTAAGGAAGTCTTAGTGTCTAGAAGACTCCTAAATCTAAAATGGAAGGCTGAGAACTCACTTCAAAAGTGAGGTCAATAACCACTTAACCCTATTTAACCCAATTTGAACTAAAGGAGCTAAACCCAAAATTCAAACCAATGTGTTCCAAATCATCATTTCAACATAACTCAATAGCTCCCTGGGCCCAATTTAATCAATTGATCAAGTTGACCCAATTGAACACAATTTTACCTACATGAATCCTAACGAGTCAAACTCAACTACATCAAGTTCAAACCTAACAAAACTTGGCCTATCTTATCCTCACATGTCCCTTGACTTGCCTAAGTGGACCCAACCTAAGGAGAACTTGGTTTAGCCTAAACCAATTGAACCATGAGTTTTAAATAGGAAAAAATTTCGTAAATAAGAATGTCCAACATTCCTTTTGGCCAAGATAACCACCTTAGCTTGCCTTGAGCTCTCCTCAATTGACCCAAGTTTACCTAAGACTAGCTTGCCCACCTTTGAACAAGGTGAGGTCTCTCTCACCTTGGACAACCCTTGGTTCATTATCCATGGGTTTTCCACTTCACCATTAGCCACCAAGCGCCCACAACCAATAGAGGAGGTCTAGCACATCAATTTAGAGCCAAGTTTTTGTCTGCCCACTGCCTGGCCAGCTCCAATGGATTGGACCAACCTAAATGGATGGTTTACATGGGGAGGGAAGTATACACTACCCTAGGTCAGCCTTGAGAGTGAACAACAAAGAGGCCTCTGACTTCTTCAATACCAAGGCTTTGCTTCTTCAAGTTAAAGCTACCTCGATCAAGTTCACCACCAGTCTTGAGGTCCGACGTAGTATATTCTTCAAACCGTAGAAAACTTTAAGGAGGTTGGTCTTTTATTCTATGATTTCGTGTGTCACATAGATCCAACCATAAGGAAACTTGCATTTTCATTTTTGATCCAAATGGAATTGAGTTCAACATGATTTAAGCTTTGGTTTGCTCGAATCAAGTGGTGAAAACCAGATAGCTTTTGTCCCTTGATGAATCATGTGCCATCCATTATGTGTGATTAAAATGGACAACCATGATTAATCCATTTAGATTTATTTAGTTTTAGCTCATTAAAACCATGAGATTAATCAAAGTCATTTGATCTTTGATCACACAGCTCAGGATAAAACCGCATCTACCACCGCCAAATTAATAGGCATGGGAGACGATTTCAAAAACCAAATCCATGGCATCGTGTGTAAAGTGTAGCTGAATCAGCTATCGACTATGTAAAATCAGTTAATTAAGGTTAAAAATAAGTTTGATTAGTCAAAACTTTAAAAAATCATAAATTATTTTTAAAAAAATTATAAATATATAAATAAGTAGTCTCGAGAAAGCTTAGATAGAGGATAATTTAAGAAAAATAAAGGCACTAATTTTTACCCATTAATTTTGGAGTAAATAAATTTGAATGAAAAGGTTATTTTTGGAATTTACCCTTAATTATTCTTTTGATTGACTTGAAATTTTTGGGGGATATGTTCCTCACTTCAATGATTATTTTAAATCAATTTGATTAGCCAATTAATGGTTATAATTTTTTTAAGTTTTAGTCATTAAATGCCCTAATTATTTAATTTTAAAAGTCACAAAAATAATTAGGTGAACTTCTGATGTTCAACCATCAATGATTAACATCAGAGGCCCCTTAGAAAAAAAAATTAAACTTCTCATCATAATTATTTTGAGAAATCACACTTTAAGGTATTTAACTAATTAAATAATGTAATTAATTGATTTAGAATAACAAAGATTTACAATTAATTTCCTATAACTCAAACAATTATGAATGAACCTTTTATTGGTTCATTTAGGCAATAATTAGTGAGTAAAATCAAAATCCCCATTTAGCTTATGGTATTTTGAGTGTTATTATCGATTATTAAAATCATAGTTAGAGTAATTACACTTTTTATAAGTCCAAATGACTTAGATTGTTGCTATTTACTTCTATTTTTTTTTATGCATGTTTAAAATTTTTCTCATAATTTTTGGGCTTATAGATTTTTATTAATTAAATTTTAATGTCTCTTGGGTATTAATTGGATTAAATATTTATGAATTTTAATTAATTTGTAAGAATTTTTATTATACCTACAAAATCTAATTAATAAAAGAAAATTTCATTATTTTATCTTTCATCAATAAGCCTACTTAAGTATAATTAAAATATATGAATTAAGAAATATTAATTAGGCTTAAATGCCATAATTTTCATTTGAAAAATCTTAGAGTTTGAATGCCTAAGGGATTATTTTATGATATCTATTTGATACCCTCTCTTTACTTATGAATATATAGCTAATTCACACGTACGTTTAAAGTTATCCTTAAAATGTATGATGTATAAGTAATATGATTATTATTATTATTATTATTGAATCAAAAAATAATATTTTCATCTAAGTTAAATTTAAAGTTAATTGAAATAAATGAAACCCTTATGCATAATTCATGTTTAATATACAACCTATAAAAGTATATATTCTAGACACCTGGGAGCGTAGGGCTATTGGTCTGAAGGAGTTCTTAGATACCTTATTTCCTTTGGTTTAGCAATAGCACGAACCTAAAAGTGGTATATAAATATACATATAAAAATATAAATCATCCTTTGAACTTTATATCATAAAGATACAAAAATGATTTTATTCATGTCTATATTAAAAGAAATGTATATTATCTTGAAGAAATGAATTAATAAAATGATAGGATTAACATATAATTGCTTTAAAAATGAATTCTTAAGACAAACATATAGTCATTTCAAGATGAACTATTAAAATTGTGAAGTAAATATGTACTTTTGAATTATTAGAATAATCAAATAAAAATATTATTATTTTAAAATGAATCATTAAATTAATAAAATAAATAAATAGTTATTTAAGAATGAATGATTCAAATAATTAAATAAATAATTAATTATTTAAGGATGAATTATTAGATTGAGAGAGTAAATACATAATTATTTTGAAATAGAATACTAAAATGATAGAATAAATATGTAATCATTTTAAAATGATAGATCCACACAAAAATGAAATATTTAAAATGATAAAATATATCTTTTTTAAATTAAATGAATAATTGAAGTGATAAAGGGTTGAATGATGTCATTAAGAAAGATACCCCTCATGCCTATTAGTTCTAAGTGTCATTTATGAAGATATACGTCTTATTCAGTTTGATCTAAACTTAAGGATTAATAAGTGTCTTGACACTTCATTAAGGACTAAAAATCATAAAATACATCTTTAGGTTTAACCTTAGGGTAGGGTATTAAAAAAGATTAAGTTTCATACTAAGCGAAACTTATGAATTTTCATACTCTTTATGACACTAATTCTAATTTAAATAAAAATGAACTTGTAAAATAAAATTTCACTTATTAAATCACTAATCACTTGAATCAAAACCACCCCTTTGATTAATTAATTAAACATATAATTTAATTTACAACTTAAACATTAAATCACACTAATCTTTGTACACATATTAGATTATTAGGTCACTAACGTTAGTCTTAGGTTAGGAAAGTGTTTTGATGTGATGTATTAATTTTCTTATTTTATGGTGTAATAATTTAGACTAGATATTATAATTATTTGTGCATTAGTCTAGATGAGGATATTTTTTGTAGGGGCTATGTTAAATTAAAGGGGATGTTGAATAATAAAATAAATTTAATTATTTTATTTGTAGGTGTTGCTTGCCCCATTAGCATTGTCCATTAGGATAGGTGGGCTTGGCACCCATGGGTGATAATTTCAATTGTGTGATATATAACTACTTGGTGTGTATGTGTGTTATAGTTAACCTTTATTTTGTAGGTTTAATTAGGATTTTATTTGTTTAAGAATTTCAAATGTAATTTTGTAATAGAATAAGATTAGAGCCATGGGGTTTTGGATGAGTAGAGACTAGAAGGTAAAGACTTAGGCAGCCCTATGATGCTAGATGGATCTAAGATTTGGAAGATCAAGTGATGATGAAGAGCCCCATGACTTGCTTTAATTTTATTCTCATAATTATAATTCAAGTTGTATAAGGGTTGAGCTCAACAATTCAACTCAGGGTGTATAGCGTAACTTGGTCGCATTAGCCTTTTATTATTTTTTTAATTTGATAGAATGTTTGGTGTGTTTACTTTGATTACAAAATAGAAATTACAAGCTTTTCCTAATTTTATTTGAGTGTAATGATTGTTTTATGTGGCCTGGATTTTGTTAGGCTCTTTAGGATTTTAAATTTTCTATATAATTAAAATAAACAACTTCAGCTTAAAATTAATATAACTCATAATCACATTATAAATTTATAGAAATTAATCAATAAAATTGATTTAAATGTCATAGGTATGTTATGAATGAGTATAACATCACAGAGAATTGTTAAATTAAAATGATTTTAAAAAAGTAATGGGACATCTGTATCCTAAATTATTAAAATAATCATTACAATGTGATTATGTGAATTCAATTAAGAAGTGTATTTATTTTAATTATAAAGGTTTATTTAATTTTCAATTTGACTTCATCTTTGTTTAGACAAATGATGTAATTAATGACTTAAAGATTTAGGTTTAATTTAGGTTTCAGTTAATATTTAATTGCATTTATGTTTGATTAAGCTTAGGTTTAATATGATTAATTTGATTAACTTAATTAGTTTATTTAAGAGGTATGATAGGGTGGGTGGTTGAATTTTAAATCACTTGGACAATGATTGAAAAGAGCTTTAGAAAATTTTCAATAATGTTGATAGCAATTCTTTTCAATCACACCAAACCATAAAAAATAAAAACCAACAATGATTGAAGAAACTTGAAATTATCTTACTCAAGTCTCTTTCATGAATGAAGATGTGAGCAGAAGACTTGAAGATGATAAAAAAGATCTCCCCTTGAAGTGGAAGATGTGAAGAGGAAAGGAGAGAACTTGAGCACTTGAATATAAAAATAAGAGCTTTAGATGGTTGAATTTTAAATCACTTGGAAAATGATTGAAAAGAGCTTTAGAAAATTTTCAATAATGTTGATAGCAATTCTTTTCAATCATTCCAAACCATAAAAAAGTAAAAACCAACAATGATTGAAGCAACTTGAAATAATCTTACTCAAGTCTCTTTCATGAATGAAGATGTGAGCAGAAGACTTGAAGATGATAAAAAAGATCTCCCCTTGAAGTTGAAGATGTGAAGAGGAAAGGAGAGAACTTGAGCACTTGAACATAAAAATAAGAGTGAAAATAAACATGGAAGGGATTTAATTCAAATTCAAAATTCAAAATTCAAATAAATAAATTTGAATTTGAACTTAAGAAATTCAAGTAAGGGTGGGACGTTCAACCATGCCGGAAATATGTTTAAATGTATTTGACATAATTAATAAACTATAATTAAGTAAGAAATTGATTAATGAAGATATTTAAAGTTAATTTAATAAAATAAATCAAATATTCTCCATTATATGGGAGGACCAAAACTTTCTTTAAATAAATCAATCTCCAATTAATGATATTTAATCAATTAGAAATTGAGAATGATTAATTAAGAAATAATTTGAAACTTAAATGCATTTTTTATTTAATAAAAAAATAGTTTGGTGGGCTCGCAAAGAATTACTAAAATTAAAAATTCAAAAATCGAAAGTGCATTAAATCCTAAGACATTTGATTTTAAAATTGAATTAAATCAAATTAATTCAAATAAAACTAAATTAAATCAATTAGAATAAATAGGGGGCCTACCTAAGCATGTCATAAATAAATAAAATAAAGTTGGAAATAATTTATGGAATGATTCAAAATTTAAAATTTAAAATAATTTGAATTTAAAAAATTCTCAAATATGGAAACAATTAATGTTTTAAATCAAATGATTTAAATAGAATATATCATGATAAAAACTAATAAACTTTTAGCCAAAATATGACATAAATAAATTAATTAAATTTAGAAATGAATCAATGCAATATATAATTTGATATTTAAAATATTCAAATTTGAAATTCAATTAATTTTAGAATTTGGAGTTCCATAATATGAGGGAAAAAAAATATAATATTAAATTAAATAAATCACATTAAATAATTCATCCCAAAATAAAAAATTTGGCCAAAACTAAAGTGGAATGATAATTTTGATCGGAGACATAAAATAAAAGGATAGGGGAGAGAAAAAGAATAATATAGATAATTTCACTCTCATGCAAAAATCAATGACTAATTAATAAGACCAAGCATGAAAACAATTAAATGAACTACGAAATAAATCTAACACACTTTAAAACATAATGGATAAGGCTTAATCTAATGCAAGTACTTAAATTATCCTTTTTTTTTAAGAAAATTCAAAGAATGATATGAAAATATCTTGCAAATAAAATATAAAAAATTATACAAAAATTCAAAGAATGATGTAGAATTATTTAAATAGTTATGTTAATATTATTGAGCTCTCATTTATCTTATTATTGCATAATCTATAATGATTTCAAAACTATCCTAGTCCAGCTGATGTGACTTTCTCAATATGACTAAGTATGTTGAGTGAGGTGAATTTTTTGAAACACTTGAGATAGATAATTAGTAGCTTCAAGAATATATATTTATCATCAATAAAACTCTAAATTAAAAATGGGAATCATAATGATTAATATGGATTATTTATCCTACAAAGAAATTATTAGTTCTTATTATGAAAGATTTGTTATCATTAAATCAAATAGAGAGATACACAAGGTGTATACTCAACATTGTCTTCCTTCCTTGAAAATAGGGGACACCACTCGTTGCACAATAAGGGGAGTGTAGGACTGTTGATAGCAACCTCTTGAGTGAAGATGACCCTTCTCATAAATTGACCCATAAATAAATTTCATCTTGCATGAAGACATACTTGTCCACTTAAGCCTAAGTCAAATTTTAAACACCATAATTATCTTTGAGAGAATTAAAAAAAATGACATCAAGATGAATGCTCTTAAGAGCACATTTGGGTTTCATCAAGAAAGTTCCTCGGTTACACTACGTAACTTAGAGAATTCAAAGTTAACCCCATTAAAATCAAATAAATTGTAGAGATGCCTCCTCAAAGAAGCTTTCCCTAGGTTCACTCTTTATAAGAATTGCTCGCATTCATCAAATGATTCATACCTAATCTATCGAGTAGTTGTCAGCCATTTACAAAACTAGTAAAGACGAAAGCTCCTTTCAAGTGAGATATGAAATGTCTAAATGCTTTTGACAATATTAAAAATATCAATTAAATCCACTAATTTTTGCAGTAGCAATTCTAAGGAAATCTTTCACCCTTTATACCAAAGAATTAGAAGAATTCCTTAGACTATAGTTGACAAAATATTTTGAAAAAAGAAAGGAGAATACTCTCTATCATATCAACTCAAAATTGATAAAAGTAAAAGTACGATACTCCCTAACTATAAAGCATTATTTGGTGCTAACTTTCACTACACAAAAGCTTTGGCACTATATGCTCTCCCAGAAGATCACTCTCATCTCAAAGATCAAAACACTAATGTTATTGATAACAAGATTGGTGTTGATAGGTCATTTCACCATATAATGAGTCCTGCTTCTATAATTTAAAATCATATATGTTCCCTACACAGTAAGGCAAATTCTATTGAACTTTCTCAATGCTTACCCTATATTAGTAGATTCATTGTTTAATGATGACCTTCCCGATGAATAAATTATGCTCATACATGAAAGCGAGAAATAGCAAATATGATAAATATATTTCAATGGAGCGTTGTTCACAAGATAACATTTTCCTTATTTTCATAACACCCAAGGGAGGCATAATTAGACATTCAACAACAACAATAAGCCTTTATCCCACTAAGTGGGGTCGGCTACATGAATCTTTCATTTCCATTGTGTCTTATTATGTGTCAAATTCTCATTTAATTCAAGTATACCAAGGTCATTTTTTATACATCTTAACCAAGTCTTTTTAGGTCTACCTCTACCTTTCTTAACATAAGGCAAATATAATGCATTTACTCTCCTAACCAGTTCATCAGACGACTGATGCTTTATGTGCCCAAACTATATAAGATGACTCTCTAATCTTATCTACCACTGGAGCTACTCCAACTTTTTCCTAAACATACTCATTTCACATTTTATCTCTAAGAGTAAAGCCACTCATCCACCTGAGCATCCTCATCTCTGTAACACTTAACTTTGTCTTATGCTTCTCTTTTATTGGCCAACATTCTGCACCATAAGTCATTGCAGGTCTTACCACAATCTTACCACCATCTATCACACAACAGAATAGATGGATTCCTCCACTTCAACCATCCAACTTGAATTCTACTAATAACATCTCCATCTATTTCACCATCATTTTGAACAATAAAACCTAAATATCTGAATCGCTCACTCTTATCAATGACTTGTTCACCTAATATCACAACACTACCACTAGAACTTCTACAACTAAAAGTACATGCCATATATTCAATTTTAGATCTACTTAAATGAAAACCTTTAGACTCTAAAGTTGACCTCCATAATTCAAGTTTCTCTTGGACTCCCTCTCTAGTCTTATCAACAAGAAGAATGTCATCCGCAAAAAGCATACACCAAGGTACATCTTTCTATAAATGCCTAGTAAGAACATCCATAACTAAAGCAAAAAAAGATAAGTGCTTAAAGTTGATCCTTGATGTAATCCAACTGAAATAAGAAAATATTTTGTCGATCCTCCTTGTGTTTGGAGACTAGTAACAACTCTAATATACATATCCTTAATGACTTGAATATAACCAATATTAACTCCTTTTTGTTCTAGAACTCTCCAAAGAACATCTCTTGAAACTTTATCATAAGCTTTCCCTAAATCAATAAATATCATATGTAGATCCTCCTTAATTTCACTATACTTCTCTATCAAACCTCTTAACAAATGTATAGCATCCATAGTAGATCTACCTGGCATGAGCCAAACTAATTGTGAGAAACTTTTGTATCACATCGTAACCTATGCTCAACTAATCTCTCCCATAATTTTAATGTATGACACATTAACTTAATTCATCTATAATTTGCTCACTCTTGTGCATCACCTTTATTCTTAAATATAAGAACCAACAAACTCTTTCTCCACTCATCTGGCATCTTTTTAGTCTTTAAAATAACATTAAAAAGATTTGTAAGCTAAGAAATTCCTTGATCTCCTAAACATTTCCACACTTCTATTGCAATATCAGTAGGTCCTACTATTTTTTTACATTTCATTTTCTTTGAAGCTTTTCTAACTTTAGATTTACTAATATGATGATAAAAATAAAACTGTCTATTTTTGTTTAGGGTATTAAGGTTGCTAAAATTAATCGTACTTTCAGATCCTTCATTAAAAAGTTTATCAAAATATCTTATCCACCTATTTTCAATATCCTTTTCTAAGAAAAGCACTTTATTATTTTCATCCTTTATACACCTCACTTGAACTAGGTCTTTACTTCTCCTATCTCTTTGGTTGGTTAACTTATACATACATCTTTCACCTTCTTTGGTATCTAATCTATTGTATAAATCATTAAAAGCTAAATTTTTTGTATCATATATTACTTTTTTAGAATCTCTACAGGCCACTTTATATCTTTCTCAATTCTTTGAGTTTTTACGTTTAAACTAAGTTTTATAATATTACTTCTTATTTTTTATCTTTTCTTGCACACTCTAACTCCACAACCAACTAATTTTATTAAAAGAAGCTTTTCCTTTTGATTCTCCAAGCACATTTTTAGCAACTTGCTTAATTTCACTTGCTACTTTTTTCATATAGTATTAGCTTCCTTATGAACATCCAAAATTCTAAGCTCTTGTAGCTTGCTCTTAAAAATATTTTTATTTATATTCTTTAAGTGTCTCCATCTAATCCTAGGACAATAATTTGATTTATTTTTCCTCTTACAATCTTTCATCTTAAAATCTAAAGCTAACAATCGATGTTGGGTACTTAAACTTTCACTTTGAATGACCTTACAATCTTTACAATCTAAATGATCTATTTTTCTTATCAAAAAATAATCAATTTGTGTTTTACTAGATTCATTTTTATAAGTAATAATATGTTCATCTCTTTTTTTAAATAAAGTATTAGCAACTACAAAATCATAAGCTAAGACAAAATCTATTATAGTTCTACATTCTTCATTCGTCACTCCAAATTCATAACAACCATGAATACTAGTTTAAAGAAATTTTAGAACTATAAAATGAAGCCCTCGTGGTAAAAGAGAAGGATTATTGAAGGCAACCCTTCATCGACTACTTAAAGGAATGCAAAATACCAAATAATAAATTATTAGCTATATCAATTAAAAAATATGATATGCTTATGTTAATGACATCTTGTGTGATAGATCCTTTGAACAAATATAGCCACAATATCTAGGAACAAAAAAAGAAAATAAAGTGATGGCTAAAATTTATAAAGGATTGTATATTGTGCACCAATCAATCCCCGAGATAGCTCTTAAAATTAAACAAATAGGCAATTATTAGCTAGCAATGGTCAAAGACTATATTTATCATGCTAAAGAGTGTCATGAATGTCAAGTCCATGATGATATTATCCATCAACCATAAAATATATTGTAGCCAAAAGCATTTTATCCATTCAATGTTGTGGAATGAATATAATCAAGCTTATTGATCGATCATGTACCAGCCATCATTTCATTTTGACTGCAACCAAGTGCCAACTTCTTACCCATAATATCATTTATAGATTTAGTTTGCCACATTGAATTATCTTAGATGACGACCCAACTTTTAAGAGTACAAAAATTTATAGATTCATTGATCGACTTAAAATTGATTGGAAATGCTCATCAATTTATAACCTAAGAGCCAATGGTTTAGTGGAGGCCTTTAATAAGATAAGAGAATTTTTTATATTTATTTGGGTTAGCATCATACTTCATACTGAGTTCCCTAAAATAATATGCTTGATAATTGACATTAAGTATAATCTAACTATAAGACAGATAAATAATTCTTGTAATACCATTTTTGCAAGGCATTATGGAAATCCCATTGTTAAATAAATGGTTTTATTTTTATTTTTATATATAAATGTCAAATGTTTTCATACTAGATAAGGGACCTTTTCTTTATAATTGGTTTGACATCATACCTAGTACCAAGATCCCCAAATTACTTGGGTTAACATCTTGCTTAAAGCTAAGATCCTCATATGAACATTATTAGGATTTAATTATTGTGGGCAATCAATTTGCATGGTTGGAAGACAAAGAGTGATGAACATTTCAATTGAGTGCAGGATAATTTCAAATCTATGAATTATTTGTCACTAAAGACCAATAAGAGATTATCAAATCTACAAGCTCAATTGTCTAGTCAGAAAGTGGGGATACTCATAGTTGAAATCTAATGCATGAGCAAATACTCACTATTAAAATCTAATGCTAAAGAAGATGTACAAGGTTTGACTCAACATATCCATATGTGATCGACTCTCTAGCAATAGCTTATTCAAAAAGCTAGAGGAAAGGTTGCAATAAGAGATCCACTGGTACATCAATTTAAGAATGGAAGCTATCAAATTCTAAGCATTTCTGACTTGATGAAGTGTTAGTAAAATAATTAGAGAATATGCCCATATAATTGATAAGTCAACCCAAATCTAGAAGATTGTTCAACAAATTATGCAATCAAATAAATGGATATTCATATATGCAAATATTAAAACTTGAAAGCTAAAGTCTACAAGATTTAACAAACTATGTTACAAAGGCATCATTCTTTCATATACCAAATCTAGGGTTTAAGTGGATACATAGGTCAGACTCAACTAGCTCAAATGTGGTTAAGTTGCTAATAAGCCTACTTACTCAACACACTAAATAAAATGCTATAGTAAGAGGTCCCACATCTCAATATCCTAATGATTAATCTATCATTAATAGCTCAAACCTGATACTCAAGTTGGTGTATAAAGTCAGGCTTAATACACCCAAATATGGCTGAGTTGCTAACATGTTTTCTTACTCAACACAATGAAACAAAGGTCATAGTAATATATCCCTTATTTCACTAGTTTAAGAATAAGAACAATGAAATCTAAAGTTTGTTAAACTTGGTCAGTTTAAGTGGCACAAACCAAGCAGTTCCTGACAAATGGTTAGAAGGCCAAAATAAAAATCAAACCAAATAAATCTATACTCGAGAATCCATGAAGCTGAGTTTTGTATTAACATTAAATTGAAATGGTCAAGTCCTTCAAAAAGTATGTTAAGCATAAAGCAAAGATCATAGGATGTTCTTCTTCAAAAAGTCTGATAAAGGATAAAACATAGGACCAAAGGTACTCTCATCTCTTTGACAAGTCATTAGCTTCATCAAGCCCATGAAGACACAAAACTAGAATAAAAGTAAAGTACAAATTTCAAATCATGAAAATGTGGTCTTCAACAAGTTCTTTAAAGCATAAAGCATAGGATCAAAGGCATTCTTATTTTCTTAATAAGTCAATAATGATAATTAGGATAATTTCTTTATCAAGTTTATTAAAGCATAAATTTAGGATATAAAGAACTTCAGAATTTATTATTATTAAAAAGAAATCATCATTATCAAATCCATCAAGCTAAAGCATCAGACTGATGATAACTTCTACCAGTTTAATAAGATATCATAGTTGAACTAATGAAATTCAATTCTGCACCCAATCTACTTCTACCAAGGAAGTGTTAGGCCCTATCAAACTAAGATGAAATATCAACACACAATTAATCAGTGATGATAAAATCTCTATATAATAAAATTCAACTCCACTATATAGATCAACATCCATAAATATTTTTGGAGATCTACAAAGTTATACCATCAGCATGACATCCACACAAACTTCTTAGAGATATGCAAGATCAACTAGTTTCCAACAAGCATGGTCCACTATGTGTGCACACCATATTTGATGAGAGCATTTGTTTAACGTATTTATATGTTTCATAAGTTGGATCAAGAAAGTATGATGAAATTGATGAATAATGAAAGTGGTATCATATAAATTGAGTCAAAATACCTCAATCAAAATAAAATATATTAAAATTCTTTTATTTTAAAATAGATTATGTTGATGCAATTATAATCATTAAAACATAGTGAATTTTAAGTGTTTTAAATTATATATCTATGTTTAATTAATGTTAATTTGTTATGGTTTTTAATACTTTTGGTGTTTTTGATGGGAAACTCTCATTTGTAATAAAAAGAAAGAAAATTCAATTTTTGAGGACTAGTACCTAAGCACTACATATGGAAACACTATAGTACTGAAATGAAAAAAATTGGTGCAGAGACAGAGAATGTAGCACTTAGAAACTAGTTGGGACGCTAGCACCATCATGCTATATTAGCATATATTTGGACCTCAAGATAATGCATATAATGCTTAGGAACTACAAAGAATAACATTGTGACACTTGAATCCACCCAAAAAAAGCCTCAAAAACATTCTTGAAGATTGTGACTAGAGTGCCTTGCTATTGAAGAACTAGTGTTAAGGTATTGTAATCCCTTAAAATGCATCATAAAGATAAAGACAATAACATCTAAGCGTTGGAACACCAATGCCTAGGTGTTAGAATACAAGTGCCACGGTGCTACAACCTTCAATTTAGCCTAAAGATAATAAGTATAGTGCCTAAGCACCGCATGTACCTATGCCACAATGATAAAACATAGTAATCTTAGAACCTAGGCCTTGCAGTGCAACACCAAGGTGCTAAGACACAATAAATTAGTTTCAAGCAATATCAATGATTGGTTTCCAAAGTTTAAGTGTAGTTTTAAGAAGTTATTAGAGAAGATATGGGGACAATGTATAGGAGGGGTTATCAACTATAAATAAGATTGGAATTGCAATGAAAAAGGTTTTGTCAAAGTGTGTTGGTGTCATAGTGAGACTCCAGCGATTCTCCATGTTTTATTTACTTGTGATATGGCCAATTGAAAAGATAAAATTATATGTGATATAAAGATATCAGAAGAGTCCTAGTGTGACAATTAGAAAAAAATTATCAAATCTTTTAAATATACATAGATGTATATAATTAGCGATTTGTAATCACATACGGAGATGAAATTTATGGAATCACTTATTTTAATTAGCATACAAAATATAATGAATTAATTATAGTGATTAAGAAATTTTAATCTTAAAAATAATAATTTTTTTAATTGATAATTATAAAATTTAACTTCATAGTTATATTTTAATAAAAACAATCAAAAGATCATACATTCATAGTATATTTTCTAAAAAAATAAGAAAAATCTTATTTTTCAAAGTAACTTTTATAATTTAGTAATTTAAAATTTTAAAAATTTTAGTTTAGTTAGATAAAAATTAAGGCAGCATAAGATTAGTAATTACCTTAATCAAATTTTATAGGGAAGCTCATGGGGATAATGCTTAACTCATCATTTTATTACTTGAACAACACAAGCACTTATGTTCGTTATTTTAGCTCAATCAAGAAATTTATGAGAAGTAAAATTGAATAAAGAAGATTAGCAAAACAAAAATTGTAAATTTAAAAAATTTAGTTGAGGAAAAAAAAGAAGATAAAATTGAGAGCAAAAAGTAAAAAATTGAGAGAGAAGCATTTAGAAAAATAAGAGAGAGCCCACCCTGCCATTTTCTTAAAGAATCCAAAAATAATATTTAGATAAACAACTTTCAATTATTTTAGATATGTTTAGGAAATTGTCCATTAATATTCCATTTGTAAAAGCCCTTGAACTAATACCAAACTATGCTAAATTTTTGAAAAATATATTATACTAAAGAAAAAATTTAGAGAAACAAAAAAATAGCATTAATTAAAAAATATAGTGTAATAACTTAAACAAAACTAACTGAAACTTAAAGACCTTAGTAGCTTTGCTATACCCTATACAATAGGAGACAATTTCTTTGGAAAAGCATTATTTGACTTAATGCCACTATTTATATTTTAGAATTAGGATTACGAGAAGTTCAACCCACTAGCATAGCCCTTCAATTTGCTGATAGAAATTTGACTTATCGAAAGGGTTTTATTGAGGATGTGTAGTTAAAGTGAATAAATTCATATTCTCTATTGATTTTATTATTTTGGATATGAAAAAAGATAAGTAGATTCCTATTATCTTAGGAAGACCTTTCTAAGTAACAAGAAGAACTATGATAGATGAAAGGGGATTGAAAAGGAGAGTTCAAGATGAAGAAATCACATTTAATATTTTTAACTATAAAATTTTGTAACGATAAAAATGAAGATTTATATAATATAAGACCTAGTCATGAGTGTGTCATAGAGGAATTGAAAATTTCATTGATAGAAGATTCATTAAAATGAGCCTTAGTACAATGTCATGAATAAAACGAGTATCTTCCTTTCCTTAAGTTTGTACCTAAATAATTTAAAGAAAGTTTTGAGCATTTAGAAGTATATATAAGCACTCATTGGCATAATTCATCTATCTTAGAAGCACTAGAATTAGAATTGAAATATTTACCTAGTTATTTAAAATTTTTATATTTAAAAAAACCATCAATTTCACAGATTATTTTTTGCAAAATTTGGATGAAAATCAACAGGATAAGTTGATGTATATGCTTAGAGAACTTAAGAGTATATTTGATTGGACTATAGTAGATACACGAGGAATCAACTCATCTATATGAATGCATAAAATTTTAATGGAAAAAAAATTATAAACCATTTTTTGATAAGTGTTGACCTCACTTTTGGGGTGAGGATTCAATCTTCCCATCTTAGACCAAGGAGTCTTCTAGACACTAGGATCTTCTTAGCCATAGGACACTTCTAGTGATTAAGTGGACACTTAACCTAAACCTAGAGACTTAAGAGGACTTGTCATAGGTTTAGGTTATGTATTAAGATCTTATGAAGCCTACCCATCATATCACCTAACCAATACGCATGCCTATCTCCTTAGCCAAATCCAATCTCAAATTAATCCAGTCAAAACTCAATTGAATTCTAATTCATATCCAAATTACAAACCAAATGATTGAAGCCCATAACTTAAATTCATCTTAACCCCTTAAGCCAACCATATGGACTTAGCCAAAATTCCTTTAATCAAACCCAATTCAATTGATTTTCTCAAACCATTCAAATCATTATTTCAAACTCTACCAAAAGCTACAATCAAACCAAATCAACCCATGCTAGCTCATTTGAACCCAAAGAGTCTAAATGAGCCAAAATTAAATTAAACCCAAATCAATTGAAGACAAAGTCATCAATAAATTCTAAATCAATTATAAAACACAATTCAACTTAGTTCAACTTGAAGCCAACTCAATTGACCCATTAGGTTCACTTGATCCAAAGTGAACTAAAGGATGTATTTGAACCAAATCATAATCCAACCCAAATTAGATTCAGACAACCTATTTAAACCCTCCTATATTGATTGTTGATCATCCTTGATTGACCAATTGCAACCAATTGAGTCAAACTAAGTCATTTGGTGATTTGACTTAAGTAAACCCAATTAGCCTACATGAACTAAATTGAACAAAATACCATTCCAATTTAAACCAATTGAAACTAATGATTCATACCAACTTCAAATTGATCCTTAACCATGACTTGACCATCAATTGAGCTAAGTAAACCCATTCCAATTTAAATCTAATTGGCCTCTTGACCCAAGTTGACCAAATTTGACCTAATGAGCCTAATTGGGACAAATCAAATTCTAATCCAAATTGATTGCAACCAATGACTCAAATCCACCTCAAATTGATTATTGAACATGATTAAACCCTTGGTTGAACATGGGGGGGTCCAAGTCAACCCAATTGACCCATTTAGCACAAATTGACCTAAAGGGTCAAATTAGTCTAAATCATTCATAAATCTAGATTGATTAAAATCAAGACCTACAATGATCTTCAAATGATCAATTAAATCTAAACCAACACCTAACCTAAGCTAATTTTGTCAATTTGATCATATTGGTCAACTTAGCTTATTTGACCCATATGAACCCATATGAGTCAAATTCAAATATACTAAAAATAAAATCAAACCAATTGAAACCAAACATCCCAAATGATCATTTGAACTTGTCTCAACCCATGGTTTGACCTAACTTGAGCAATTGGAAACCTAGCCTAATTTAACCTACATGGGTCAAATTGAGCCAAACCCAACCAAACCAAGCCTAAACCCATTTAAACTTGGCATGACCCATCCTTGGGTCACCATGGGTCAGCCTAAATCCAACCAAACTCGAATGGACCCATTACCCATCGGGTAAAGCCTTCAAAATAAGATAAAACTCATTCCTGGATAGCCAATCCAACTCTCCTACCCTTGGCAACCACCCTAAGCTCAAATTGGACATGAGGACCACTAGCTCGCCTAACCGAAAGCTGGTTGAGTCAGCCATGAGCCAAGTGGAGATGAGCTAACCCATTCATTCTTATTAGGACACTTGGAGAGCAAGGATAAGTCACCTCAGCCCTTAGCAACCCACTTCCCTCACTCACCCACTCAAACTGAGTTACCTCAGCACCTCCCTGCCACCCATGGTCGCCTATGCTGGTCGGACACCTACAAATTTTAGAATTAATCATAGCTATCGGATTATAGGGGGAAGGGTATACTCTCCCCATCTCAATTTAAACAAACACAAAGAACATTCTTAGAGCTGGTGTGAGTGAAAATGAATCTCCCAGAGATTTCCCCAAGTTCCCATAGCCTCCCCATTGCCAGCAATGTTGAAACTGAGCAAAATAAAGGACCTATTATGTCCAACCCCTCTCAAACTCAACCATTCTTAAATTAACTTCAGCACACATTCACCAAGCTCTAGTGAGGAGAAACGAATTGATTCCTGATCTATTTGAGCACTGGAGACCTATCCAAGATCAACTTCGGTGAGAATTCTGGCGACATTTGGTCCATAAAAAGATCGACGAGGAGTCAAGGTACGAGCTTCTTAACAGGGCTTCGTCTCTTCAAGATGAAGCTACCTCAATCAGTTAGCCACTAGTCCTGAGCTCTAGTGAAGTATTTTTCTGGCAAACCGTAGAAATCCCCTTAGGTGTTGGTCTTTTATGAAAGAAATCATCTTTGCTTGAGAATCCCACCGTTAGATCCTTCTAGATCTCCCTATTGAACATTTTAGAGTCGATCCTGAGCCCTCACGAGCTCCGACAAGCTCAGATCAAGCAAAGAAGGCAAACGGTGTCTATCTTCCATGGCTTGGGGGATGACGGATCATCTGTCATCCATTTTGCATGATTGGAATGGATGACCGTGATTAATCCAATAGATAATCTCAATTTTTTCCCTATAGAAACCACGAGATTAATCCCCACCATTCGATCTTAGATCAGATGATGAGGATAAAAGCATGTCCTTTGCAACCACATCAGCTCTGTGTTGGACCATTTTTAAGTGGCCAATCCCACAGTGCCAAGCGGAAAGCACTGCCAGGTCAACCACACGCATGACGCCGATGGGATTAGAAATTAATTAGGGTTTAAAAATGCAATTAATTAGCTAAAACTTTCTAAAAATTTGTTGACCTCACTTTTGGAGTAAGTTCTCAATCTTCCTTTTAGATTTAGGAGTCTTCTAGACACTAAGACTTCCTTAGTCATAAGACACTCCTAGTGCTTAGGTGAACACTTAACGTAAGCCCATAGACTTAGAAGGGTAACCATGGGATTAGGCTATGCCTTAGGACTTAGGAAATTCACCTACCCTATATCCTAAACCCAATCCATGTTCACCCTCCCATAACCAAGCCCCAAATTCAATTCAAATACTAAATCCAAATCCAAATTCAAATTCAAAGTCAAATGATTGAAGCCCATGATCGAATCCAAATTCAAGATCAACCTAAGCCCTATGATTTATCTCATGGAGTTAGACTTGGCCAAATGCAAACACATACAAACTTAAAGTGATTTTCTCAAATATCAATTCAACCTTTCATTCAATCTATCAAACTTACAACCAAACTCAATTCCAAATCCAAATCAAGATCTATAATCAAACCCAAACCTAAACCATTTAAGCTAATCCCATGAACTTAGCCAAAATCCCATTTAAATCAAATTAAACTCAATTGATCCTCTGATGGATCAAATATTTCATCAATTATATTCCCAAATATAAATCAAATCTACACTCAAATAATCAAAACTAAATCAAACTAAATCAAATTCAATCAAAACTCTTCCTAAGAAATATGAATCAATCCCATGAGCTCAGCCAAATTTTCCTTCAAACCACTTCAAACTCAAATAATTTTCTCATAAATCAATCATATCTTCAATCATCTTAACAAATATAAATGAAATATACATTCAAATGATCAAAACTAAATCAAACTAAATTAAAATCTAAACATAAGCCACATAACCCAACTCCATGGACTTAGCCAAATTTCTTCATTCCAAAACCCAAATTCAATTGATTTTCTCATAAATCAATCGTTTCTTCAATAATCTTTCAAAAATATAAATGAAATCTACAATTATCATGACAAATAAAAATCAACCCAAGTCAAACCCAACTTAGCCCATTTGACTTAAAATATTCAAATGAACCAAAACCTATTTGAATCTAAACCAATTGCAATTGAATTTATATATCAATCTCAAATCCATATATAAACTCTACTAAATCAAACTCAATCCAAAATTAAGCTAACTAAACCCAATTGGCTCACTTGACCCAAAGTGACCAATTTGACCTATATGAACCAAAATCCAATTCAATCCAAACAAAAGTGAATTAAGCCAATCCAAACTTTATGGCATGATTGTTGATCATCCTAGGTTATTGAATTATCATAAATTAGGTCAAACCAAGTCAACCTAGCCCTTTGACCAAGTCAACCCTTTAACTCATATGAACCTAAACTAGCCAAATTGCAACCTAAGTCAAATCTATTCAAACCAATGATTCATACCAACCAAAAACTAATATTTGAACATGACTTGACCTTCAATTGAGCCAAACCAAACCCAATTGGATCTCT
The DNA here is from genome assembly GCA_021442155.1 of Cymbidium sinense. Taxonomy (NCBI): domain Eukaryota; kingdom Viridiplantae; phylum Streptophyta; class Magnoliopsida; order Asparagales; family Orchidaceae; genus Cymbidium; species Cymbidium sinense. Next base: position 66,253,511 of record CM038227.1, on the reverse strand, counting down.
TGACCCAAGTTGACCCAAATTGACCTAAATGGCCAAAATGGATCAAATCAAAATCCAATCCAATTTGATTGCAACCAATGGCTCAAGTTCATTCTAAATTGATTGATGAACTTGTCCAAAGCCTCAATTGAGCCTAATTGACTCACTATATCCAAATGACATATTGAACCCAACTTGACCTAAAGGGCCAAACCAACTTAAAACCCAATCAAATCCAAATTAAACTCAACCAAAGACAACAACATATTCCACATGTTCAGCCAAACCCAAACCAAGCCAATTTAGTTAATTGGGTCAAATTGGTTAACTTGACCCATTTGATCTAAATGAACTCAAATGATCCAAAACTAAATCCAAAGTAAATTGAAACAAACTAATGACATCAATACACTCCAAATGGTCATATGAACTTGACCCCACCCTTGGTTTGACCCAATTTGACCAATTGGTCAACCTAACCCATTTTGACCTAATTTGACCCAAGTTGGTCAAATTGAGCCAAACCTAACCAAATGAACTTCAAATCACATGAAATTTGGGCCAATCCACTTTTGACTCATTTTAAATCTATCCAAATCAAATTCAATGTCAAATGACTAAGATACCCTTAGGCTAAGGGTGTCACATGAGATAAATCACTTATGTAAGTGGTCATTTCCATTCCTTGACCACTTGGCACTCTCCCATTGGTCCACCTAGGCTCCTAGGACACTGACTAACCTGACCCAAAGGTGGTTGGGTCAGCCATGACCCATGTGGAGATGCAATCACCTCACCTCCCCCATTGGAGCATTTGAAACCACCAAGGACACCTACTACCTTCCTTGCAGCCACCTCCACACCCTCATCCAACCAAACTGAGCCACCTCATCCACTCAAGGACCTCCACAACCCTCTGATGTGGCCGACTGATCACATAGAAATAAATCAAGCCCGTCTATCCGATCCAAGGGAAGGGGGGTATACACCCCCTCATTCCCACTCAATCCCACACACTTGCATTTGTTAGAGACCTAGCTACCCAAGATGAGCCACCAGAGACAATCCTCAAGCTCCCAAGCTCATCCCACATTCCCCACTCTCAAATTTCTTCAAGCCAAAATAGGGTAGCCATTCTTTTAGTCCCAATCGATCTAAACTTCACCATAGTGCAATTAACTTTGCACACACCATCCTTGGAGTTAGTCGAGCAGGAATGAATCACCTCTCGAGCTTCCCGATGGCCAAAGGGTGGACTTTGATCAATAATGACCACCTACATCTCATGTGTTGGCCTCCCGAGCTATCCACCTCAAATTGAAGCTTCTACTAATTAGCAGGGCCTCCCCTCTACTAGATGAAACTTCCTTAATCTAATTTGGCGCTGATCTTGAGCTCTGGTGAGGTATGCAATTGAAACTATCCTTAAAGTAAAATTTTGTTGGAGCTTCTTGAAGGAAACATTCACCCCGCATGATCTTGATCATTGGATCCCTTTGGATCCTTCACGCAAAGGTGTGGGATCAATTTGAGATTGATCTGAGTTTAGGTGAGCTCGAATCACGTGAGCAATGGCGGATGGACTCTGTTCTCCCTTGCTCACATGACAGTAGATCACGCACTGTCCATTCCACATGATAAAAATATACGGTCATGATTAGATTCATTTGAATTATCTGATTTTATCCTTTATCATTGTGGGATTAATCATGGATGACCGATCTTAGATCGGACGGTGCATGAGATAGTATATTCTATCGCCGCCACACAAGCGCTAACTAGGATAAGTTTAAATAACCAATCCCATGGTACCACAAGAAAAGCATGCCTCGTCTGCATGCCACGTGGCGTCGATGGGATTAAGAGTTAATTAGGCTTGATTAATGAGTTTTAATGGATGAAACTTCCTAAAATCATAACTAATTATAGAAAAATCATAAAAATATAAATAAATTCTCATTTTAAAGGTATTTCAAAGAAGAATTTATTCAAAATATTCTTAATTGATTTTGAATAGTAAGTAGAGCTTAATTATGGTTTAATTAAAAAATTACCTTAATTACTCATTAATTACTTAAGTGATTAACCCCAAACTTTGTGGGTTAATTTAATGGAATGATCTCTACCTCCCATAATTTTTAGGGATTTATTGTTTGATTAATTAGGGAAAGTGACTAATAAAGATTTAATTACCCTCTCAGGTTAATTAATTGGTAATTAATCATATGAATAGTAAAAGTTTAGTTAATTAAGTGGTTGATCACTATCCAATAGTGATTGAACCTATGGAATGGGATTAAGGCCTCCCCCCTAATCTATTTTTCTAAGTTCATTTCTCTAATCAAATTAATTAAGCTTTAATTAACTAATTAAATTACTTAATTAATTGAAACTATAATCACATCAAAACTTGACTAATTAAATCTTGGGTAGGTCTTTAGGTGTTTAATAACATAAAGAAAGTCAATAAAATTATGGTTTACTCATATGTGTGGGAAAATCATAAAAGTAATTAATCATGTTTCTTAATTTAATTAATTAATAATTATAAGCCAATTACATTAGGCCCTTTCAATTCTTATGACCACTACTAATTTACTTTCCAATTCATTTCCATATCATGTTGGCTCATAATTATTTAGTTAATTACTTTGAGGTAAAATAGGTAAGAGTTAATTAATGGAATTTATGCCTATTATAACTTAATTAGTCCATAAAATTAACTTAATTATTTTTTATTAAACCAAATGAATTAACAAACATGGGAATGTGTTAGCACCAGCAAACCTTCCCTCACATCCTTAAATCAAGTCAATACATAAATTAAAAATTTCATTAAGAAAGCTTTGGTTTACTTTAAATGACTTTACTTAATATGATTGTCCTTAGAAATTAATTTGATTGAATGAAATCATGTGTTTATATTTATTTATTTATTTCCAATCATGTTAAATGTCATATGGTATTTGAAATCATGCATTCATCTTTTCAAAATTAAATAAAATCAAATGGTTTTCCTTTATGTAAGCTTGCATGTCTTGGACTAACTCATAATATGTGTGGCTATTATTACTAATAAATTCAAATTACTTTCCAAAGTTTATAAATCAATTACATTGGTTAGTGTGATTGTAGTTATGAACATATATAGGTTTGCATGTGCCTATAGCTTAAACATATGTCTATAGCTTAAATATAGGTTTGCATGTGCCTAGAGTAGTTATTTATTTCTTCTTATCCTTGATTCATATGTAATTCTACATGTACTTGAATGTTCATAAGTATATAGTCCAAACATCCCAAGAATACAAGGCTTTAGTTAGCCCCAAGGAGGTCATTTGATTACCTCACTTCCTTGGTTAACAGTGACACGTACTTATTTAATTACATTTACATGTATTCCTATATTAGAATTTAGATAGAACTTTAATCCACATGCATAAATATTTCAATCAAATAAAAATACAATCTTTGCATGGTTTTCCTTACTTTATTTATGTATACATCTATATGTATTTAAGAAAAATAAGTATTTAGTCTGGACATCTCGAGAATACGAGGCTTTAAGTAGCCCCAAGGAGGTCATTTGATTACCTCACTTCCCTGGTTAATAATCGCATGTACTTTCTTATGTCTCTTATACATGTGTGTGTGCACTTAATTATGGAATTAGAATCCCTCTTTTATATTAAAAATACATGCATTCCATAATCATCTATATGATTAGTACATGTTACATATTAGCCAATGCTCTCTTTCCTATGATTTGTGCATATAAATTTACATATGTTTGAATGAAAATGGGTATATAGTTTGGACATCCTGAAAATACGAGGCTTTAGTTAGACCCAAGGAGGTCATTTGATTACCTCACTTCCCAAGTTAACAATGGCACGTACCTATTGATTTTCATCCTTATGTATTTTTATATTAAAATTTAGATAGAGCTTTAAACTAATATGTTTAAATAATTCTATTACATAAAAGAATATAAACTCTAAATATACATGTATACATTCATCATATAAGTGTGCTAAAACATGTTGCATGTATAGATACCCTTGGGATTAAATCATATGCATGTTACATGTGATGGAAAGGATTGATTGATATATGTCATGTGAAAGTAATTCAATTAGATTAATCTTAAGAAGCCTTTCATATTAAATAAGATTATGAAGGGCGAACCTAAACTTAGGATCAATTAAATTATTTAATAATCCATTCACTAAAGAAAACTAAATCAAATTAATATGCTTTGAAAAATGATTTAAGGTAAGGATGAAAGAGGGCAATCCTCTTTCTTCTCTTTGCAACACTTAGTTGCTAAGTGTAATCATATGAAATAAAACAAAACACAAATTAAAATTCTCAAACCAATCAAACAACTTCAAGTGAAACCAACATTTCATGTTAAATTAAATCTTTCCACACTTAGAAAACTATAACTCTAATGCTTAGTTGAGACATACTGCACAATCCTTAACACACACCTTAGAACTAAGTCATCGCTTCTAGTCCAAAGTTAGGATGGTGCATGATGTGATGTATTATTTTAGACTGGATGTTAAGGTGAATGCCTCGTAGACTAAATGTTATGCCAATATTAGCCTAATCATCTTTTATGCAAGAGATTATATTTAAGGGGTGCTTAAAATAAATATAAATGCTCTCTTTGTAGGTTGCTTAAACCCCTAAGCATAATCCAAGTTAGGACAAATGGGCTTGGTTACCCATGTGTAGGGTACTAAGTCCAAACTATACATATAATTGTTTGGGGATTGTATTTATGTTAGCTAACCTCTATTTTGCAGGTGTAATTACATTTACTTTTCTATTTTCAATGTAATTTTGTATTAGGAATTTGGATTAGTTTTATGTGGGATAATGATGAACATTGGCTAGAAGGCTTTGTCATGGGAGGCCATGTGATTCCTTTGAAGTGGAGCAAATTAAATCAAATGGAGATACAAGAAGATATGAAGGAATGAAGAAAGAAGACCCCCCATAGCATTTATAAATTGTAATTATTATTTCGCAATTCCGGGTTATATAAGGGTAGTGCTCGACCACCCACCTTTTCTTTTTCGGGTTGTACGATGGCTCCCAACTGCACCGGCCTCTTATTCTTTTACGATAGTTATAGAAAATATTTGATGATTTGTTTAGCTTGCGCACTAGAAATGACATGCTTTTCTTAGTTTCTTAAATGATTGATGCTTTATTTTGTGGCCTGGATGCGATTAGGCTCTTAGAAAAAAATTAATTTTTCTACCCCAAAGTCTAGGATGTAAATTAAGATAATTTAAAGATTTAACAACCCTTTAGCTAAATGTTGTATATCTCACAACATGCATGCATCATGAATCACTCTTGCAAAATGAGGGCCTTCGTCCTTACATGCAAAGGGACCACTTGACCTGTGAAAGCAACCCCTACTAACGGAGCTTCACCCTCTCTCTTTTGATTTGGCCCATAATTCATTTCATCATGCATCTAGGCATTAAAATATTAAATCCTTTATCCAAATGAAGCATCAAAAATTAAATAAAACTTTAAAAGATTATTTGCATTAGACTAGGGCATTATTTATACCATTCATGCTCTAGTCTCTTAGGGAGTGGGTTTAAGGATTTTAGTTTTTTTTAAAATAAATAACAACCCTAGTTATCTTGCAATTCATATGACTACACCACATGAATTTGAATCATATGAGGAGTTAGCTGGTGGCCACTCCAGACAGTTATAAGTCCAATAGTCAGGTGATTTATCCTCTCTTATAGAGGTAACCCTTATGCCCATTTCACTTAGATTTAGGTCATTCTTTAGCTTATGCCAAAGCTCCCTAGATTTAAGATCCAAGGTTGTTGTTTCCTTCAGGATGCAAGCATAAATCACCATCTATTAGGCATTTCTACAATCTTGTGTTGTTGAATTATGAGCCCTAATAATCTAATGAAATTTCAACTCAAGCAAAATAAATCTCTTCACTCTCAAATATATAATGCCCAATCATAGGATAAATTGGAATGCTCATTAAGCTTCCTAGTATCATGAGCATTCCCTACCTATTCCCTTTGGATTTCAAAAATAAGTCTTCTCCTTAAACCTTCCCATTTGATTTTTTTTTAAATATAACCAATCCTTAGATAATCTAACCTTGAAATCTTTGGAGATGATAGTTTTTTACTTTAATCAAGAGTATTCTTAGGGAATTTTAATCCTTAAGATGTAATTAACTATAGAGGCTTGCCTCCATAGAAAACTTTAGAATCCAATTTAATATAAACCCTACTTTATTCATCTATATAAAGCAAGGGGAAAATCTCTAGTACATTCGAAGACTCATCATGCCTTAGGAGTCCTTATTAGGTGATTAGGTCTATTGAAGGGTGATGCCTCTATCTTTCGATATAGCACATTATACCTTAATGTCATGCCTGATCACTTCAATAAGTATCCCCTATGATCTGTGTGGTGTCCCCCCATACAACCAAAAATAAACACCATAGATTTTTCTGGCGATTCCACTGGGAGAGTTCCTCTCTCCATCTTTAGTAGACAATTTTTGTCTCCAAGCATCAACGATGGATTTATATTTTTATAAGCCCAAATTTGCTAAGCGAAGATTCCAAAATCAAATTTTCAAATAAAGGATAAAAAACAAATTCATCTCCAAAGACTCTCCAAATGAATGAACCCCATCCAACATACTTAAATTTGTTGAATGTGGGTTCCAGATTAAAATCAAATTATATGGCAAAGTCTCCCTCAAACATCAAAATCTCTCCAATTCAATGAACCCCACTTAGCATAGCTAAATCTGTTAAGTGCGGGTTCAAATTCTAGAATCAACAATCAATGATTGAAGGCAATTATTAAAGCAAGGGTCAGATTGAGTTATGTTTCAACAAATGCAGAGATATCAGCACAGTTAGTCTTTTCCCATCTTCTGTCAGTATGTCTTTCACTAAGTTCATCTTCTCTTTCCCATCGAGTGTGGATATGGCCTTAGATCAGGACATACACACCATGACCACCATGCACATCATTCAGTTCAGTTATGGCTTTGAGGCCATTCGAGTCACCTGTGAGGGGCCAGCCCTCACACCGTCAGTAAAGAGGAGGTGGCAGGGCAGAAGCTGCTTCTCTATTTTGACATTTCGTCTGAATCAAAGTTTCCCTCACTGAAGAGGAAGGCCATTGAGGTTCCCGTGGTTGTTCTAGTATCAGTCTCGTATATTTTTGTGGTAGTTATAATTTTTTGTGCCAGTTGTCCTAGTGCCCATTGGTCAGTTTGTTGTTTCCCCCGCTACAGTCCTAGTGAGGGCTAACACTTTCTCACTAGTCTCTCCCATTCTGAAGGGGAAAGCTATATTGGCCTCTGACATAGTCTCCATACCTTTGAGGTAAGTTCTAGCTCTTATTCTGCTCCACTCAGCAATACGCAATGTTGTAACAAAAATTGAAAGGTTAAGTGTCACCACGAGGGAGCAGCTAGGGGGATAGATGATGCCTCCCATGTTATTGATGAGGGTTCCCCTCATGAGACCTCTCCACTCCTAAGTGGTAGCATGTTTCACCCCCTCTCATCTTTGGACGGAGAGGAATACTATAGAAGGATTGTTGTATTTCCTCCACCACTAGCACAGTTTGAGGTACCAGCTAGGGAGAGGAGGAAGCCCTACGCTAGTCTACGATCAATTCTTCGCCAGGTTGGTAGAGCCCATAGACGCTCAGAGTCTAGTACACTATTTGATTTGAGGAATTTGATGCCTAGGAGCATTTGGGATCAGATGCACAAAGAGAAGGCCTCATAGGCTAGAGTGGTAGCCCAAGCAGGCAAAAAGGAGAGAAGGAGGTATGCTAGATCGTCTGTGGCCTCAGCATTGATGGACTTCCCTGATCGGTGGGCTACCCAAGCCGATCATACCAATAGTATAGTTCTTACAGGCACTACGAGCTATAGAAGGAGAGTTCCAGTAGAGAGGCAGTCGGTGTCTCCACCATCACACCGCTCCACTCATCGCCCACCATCACATATCCAAGTCACTCCGTCCACAGTCCCCACCAAAGTACAAAAACCTACGTCTGGAGAGAGGAAATCTCCATTGGTGATCTGGCTACTGCCTAAGGATCCCACTCCATCTACTCCACTAGTTGAGGTGAGGTCGAGCTCTCCCATTCAACCTTCTACTTTAATAGTGGCGCAGAGGGAGTGGCAACCCAAAAGAATCATAGTCTCTTCACCACCGCAGTTAGTAGTAGAGGAAGTATGGGATACTAGTGCAGTCCCTATTGCAGTTAATCCCCCTAGGAAGAGCACTCCATCGGTAGGTAGTATCTAGTATATAGATTCAAATGATCATAGTCTTGTGGTCAGTTGTCAATGGGTGTTTGTACCAATTTAGCTAGGCAGAGTAGGAGGTCATTCACTAGATGATATCCTAGAAAACTACTTTGCCAAGAAAAAACAACTTCTTAGGAGTGATAATTCGAATCGAGAAGAGGGTACAGTATACTTTGACTTGTATGAGGATGACCTATTTGAGGCTTCAGTAGAAATCTATATGGTCGATACTTGAGGATCCCTCCATAGAGACCATCAGAGTCAGGAAGGTGCTATGGTTGAGGAAGATGATAGCTCTCACTCAACCCAGCACCTCCTTCAATAGTTCAAGTAGAAGGATGAGCAGATCAGTAGAATGGATAGAAGGATTGAGGATTTATTAGTAATAGTTCTAGCACTCCATAACCAAGCTCTAGTTTGTCAGCCTAGTTCCATGGAAGTTGATCGACTTGAGATTTTACATGTCTTAGATCCTCCAAAAAGTGCCTCTCCCGTGAATCAGGATAGTGGTAGTTTGCATAGGGAGGTCATAGACAGTACCTCCATGCATGATAAAGACATCAAGTAGATGGTGGAGTAATAAGTGAGGGAAGCATTGACATAAGCCGAAGGAAGCTCATCCATTCCAAAGGGTAGACCTTACCCGGAGGAATTCAATGTTGTCCAATACCTCAAGGGGTTCGTGCCACCATCCTTCCAATGTTTCAAAGGCAGTGGGAACCCACGACAGCATATGGCATATTTTAGAGCCGGTTGTTGCAACATCGGTGGTAGTGACACACTTCTCTTCAGCCTTTTTGTTAGCAGTCTGTCAGGGGTTGCATTTGATTGGTACACCAAATTACCCAATAGTTCAATGAAGACTTTTACTAAGTTAGAGCAACTCTTTGTTAAGAGATTTGCTGAAGCCCAGCAAAGGGTAACTGTGGGTGACCTCATTGTAGTAAAACAAAATCCCAATGAGTCTTTGGTTGATTACATTCTTAGGTGGTATACTCTGAGTATGAAATACAAACCACAGTTGTCCAAATAGCATGCTAGTGAAATTCTTCTCAAAAATATCCATTGCCCAGTTACTTTGATTCTCAAGGGCTTCACAATCGAGAGTTTTGAAAAATTAATCAACAAGGCAGCCAGTCTATAGGAGAAAGCCAAATATTTACCTTTACAAGACCAATCATTCAAGTCTAAGTCACAAAAAGTATTTAAGAAGAGGCCAGGGGTAGTGGTGTTAGTAGATAAGGGAAAATAGCCAGCCATAGTTTAGTTTGAGAGACCATGAGCTCAGCAGTCACCTTTGCCACCTCCTCTTCCACCTCTTCGGCCGTCATATTGGCCACCATAGCTACCATAGCGATCGTCATCGCCACCTCCATAGTAGTACACCCAGCAGCAGTATTCATACTCATCGCCAGGTAGTTACTATCCACCTACTCTTCTTGACAAGCTAAACAAGCCCTATTCATTCTAGAGGGAGGTAGTCAGGAAAATCTTTAAAAATCTCATAAAGAAACCTGATTTCCATTTATCAGAGCCTAAGAGACCGGAGGATGTGGACAAGAGCAATGATCCTAACTATTACCTCTATCACCACATATTAGGCCATATCTTAGAGGATTGCATTACCTTCAAAGACTGGCTTGAGTGCAGCTACAGGTCAAGCGCCATTATTATCCCTAAAGAATACTTGCTAGAATAACCATATAGTTCTGTTAGGCTAATCCTTGGGGATACATGTGATCCTCTCAAGATAAAAGAAGGTTGGGGTATCTCCTTATCTCAAACCTCTAAAAAGATAGTTCTTAAGATCAAGAAACTTTCTTTGTAGGTGCTTAAGGCAGCTTAAATCTCTAACATCAATGAAGGTTTGCAAGTTGCCAAAGACAACTCAAGGAGGGTGGGAGCTCAACAGCAGTAGTAGCAGTCCACACTTTCCTGGGATTGCCAAGTAGTGTAACCACCATTTGAGTCTAGTACTCCCTCTATCATTGTAACTACCACTTCATCCAACACTTCTTCTACTAGCAGAAACATTGTATTTTAGGATGAGGGCACTAAACCCCTCGCATTACTTGATTTCTATCATGTACCTCCACCTAGAAGGAAATCAATGAAGAAAGCAGTTTCCACTTATATCTTCTCTACTATTGATAGTCTTGATGATGTTATTCTAGTTGAAAGCTCTCCAAGTTTAAATAACAATAATTGCATAAATAATTTTGATCCTTTCTCTTATGATTTAGAATTAGACTTTCCTTTTCTGAATCAATCAGGTTCACCCATTGAGATTAACTTGGAGTCAACCGACTCTGAGGGTCCCATAAGAGAAGCTGAAGGTATGCCTGATGAGCAGATAGAAGTTTCCACCAACCCACCACATGAAGATACTGAAGTCAACCTATGTAGTGGCAAAGTTCTACCTCTTAGAGTAGCACCTCAGGATAAGGGTAAGAAAGTCATTAGTTCTAGTGAGCAGATAATCCCTCCACAAGATGCTCCACTTATGAATATGCTTATGGAGGATCAAGCTAGAGTTGATTATAATGTCCTAGCTCACCTTAGAAAGTTGTCAGCTAAGTTAAGCATATACGATGCCCTTGTCTTATCCAAAGAGATGAGAGAATCTCTAATTAAGTCCTTACTTGATCTAGATATATGCTTAGCTTAGTTGACCACTACTGAAGAGGAGGCATGCCACTTGAAGGACATCTTAGGAGTGACATTCAGCAATAAAGACTTACTTCTAGGGATGACCAAGTACAACCATCCTCTTTACATTACAGTGGATGTTGGCAGATACATGTTGTCAAGAGTGTTGGTTGACCTAGGTGCATCAGTCAACATTTTAAGCTTAAGAACCCTTGCCTACTTGAAGATTGACATCTCCAAACTCCAAAAAGAAAGGCTGATATTAAGAAGATTCAATGAATAAGGCGAGAGAGACTTAGGTTCCATAGTGTTGCCCTTGGAGATAGATGATTGGAAGATCGAAGTCAATTTCACATTATATAATCAGATACATCTTTTAATGCTTTACTTAGGAGACTGTAGATATACGAAAACAATATGGTTCCATCTGCTCTACATTAGTGCATGGCATTTGTAAGAGGTAGGATCGCCTACTATGTCAAAGGAGATCTCAAACAATTTTCAGTTCACAAGGTCGGCATATATGAGGATGCGGCCTACTACCTCCCTCAAAATCAACAAGTTTATTCCCACGAACTCGGTCAAAGTTCAAAAATAAAAGAAAAATAAAAGAAAAAAGAAAATAAAAAAATAAATAAAAGGGAGCAAGAAATAGACTTAGAGGAGGTAGTGGAGCTCGATATTAGATTCCACTCACAGTTCGTTACTCCATTCGAACATATAGGTAAGATGACTTGACCTCCACCACGCAGAGGAAGAGGATAGTTTAGAGGCAGTCTTAGGGGTGGAAAACCTCCTTATTGGCCAACCAATAAGAGATATGTCCCTACTACTAGGAGTACACTTGCTATCCATATAGAGATAGAATCTAGTTCAGAGGATGAACCTTATATGGTTAGCATGCCAGCCAGCTCTTCTCAGCAGCAGATTCCCTTAGAGGTGACACTCAAGCCAGATAGTGATAAAGATTGAGCTCCAAAGAAAAGCATAAGTGTATCTAAGTCTATATGTGAAATAGTTAGGCATTAGTTGAGAACCTTAGCTCTAACCCCACATTTCTCTTAAAAAGTTAAGGGTTTTATAGTTCGAGATGCCCCTAAGTCATCCACAGATGTGAAGGCTCGGAGGTTCTTTCTAGGAGCATCATCCTTAAGTCAAGAAGTTGATGTAGAACTTGAGAATGATTCATATAAAGATTTAATAGAATTATCTTTTAATTGGTACACGACGTGTGTTCATAATCTAGTAAAGAAAGGGTTAATCTCATATACTTGGTCAAAGTACAGGTCAGACTACTACGAAAGAATATGGAAGAAAAAATGCAAAATCTCTTAATCAAGATTGGGACTAGGGTTCTGTACAGTAGGTCCAATCGATGATGATGATTACTAATTAGTCATCACCAATCATTTAGAATCTGATAGGTTCTTTTCAAATCCCATTAACTCATATGAGGAGGTGTGCATAGAAACTTTAGATGCTCCAGATGATTTTGAATTCAAAGATGTACCACTAAAGTTTGAAGAGGAGAACAAGTCAACCATTGTGAGCTCAAAGAAATCAACTTAAGAATCGAAGATAATCCATGCCTGACATACATCAGTTCCTTGTTGAATGAAATTGAAACCAATGAATTAGTTAGGCTATTGACTAAGTTTGAGGAATGCTTTGCATGGAGTTATGAAGAGATGCTCGATTTATCTCCTGACATAGTAGTCCACAAACTAGCAATAGGGCCTAGTGCTAACTCTATCAAGCAAGCTTCTAGATGCATGTGATTAGACATTGAGCAGCAGGTCATTTTTAATGTCAAGAAACTGATCGATGCTAGTTTCATCCAGGAAAAAAATACCCTACCTAGTTGGTCAGTGTCGTCCCAGTTAAGAAGAAGAATGGCCAAATTCACATATGCATTGATTTTAGGAACTTAAATAAGGCATGTCCAAAAGATGAATTTCCACTACCAATACTAGAACTGATGGTGAACATTGCCTCAACTCATGTAGTCTTCTCCTTCATGGATGACTAATCTAGATATAACAAAATAAAGATGGCCCCTAAAGATGAGAAAAATACTAATTTTCAAATCCCGATCGAAATTTATTACTACAAGGTCATGCCTTTTGATCTTAAAAATGCGGGTGCTACATACTAGCGGGATATGACTCGAATCTTCAATGAACTCATTCATCATCAATTTGAATATTATGCCGATGATCTCGTGGTCAAAGGTAGAGAAAAGGAAGACCATCTCTTTGACTTGAGATAGTTTTTGAACCGTTAATATAATTTAACCTCAAAATGAAACTCTGAAAGTGTGCATTAAGAGTAGCTTCAAGAAAATTCCTTGGGTATGTTGTCCGACACTGTGGAATCGAGATCAATTTGAGAAAATCAAGGTGATATTAGAAATGCCACCCCCAAAAAGTTTAACTCAACTTAGATCATTTTAAGGGCGATTGGTGTATCTAAGATGCTTTATATCTACCTTATCAGGGAGATGCTAGCCATTCTCAACACTTATCAAAAAGGTTGCCAAGTTTAAGTGGGATGACAAATGTCAACATGCCTTTGAATACATCAAGACCCGCAACCTATCATGGGCAATGATGATTCTATACCGTTGTGTTAGATGACTCCCTTGGTACTTTGTTGGCTCAAGCCAATGATGAAGGGAAGGAAAACATGCTCTACTACCTCAGCTGTCACCTAATCCCTACTGAAGCAAACTATCCACCCATTGAGAAGCATTACCTAGTTTTAATTTTCGTTTCCCAAAAGTTGCAGCACTACATGCTTTCTCATAAGGTGAACTTGATCTCTAGGATCAACCCACTATAATATCTCATGACACAGTGGACGCTATATAATCGGTTGGCATGTTGGTCCATGATTTTGTCATAGTTTGACATTACTTTTGTACCCCTCTGTGTGATGAAAGGACAAGCACTTGCGGATTTCTTAGCAGCACACACACTTTCTTCTAACTCTCTACTTAGTGATGACCTCCCCGACAAGCAAATCATGAACTTAAGGGATAGTAGCATTCGCCATTAGGAGATGTATTTTGATGGTGTGGCTTTCTCTCAAAGAGGAGAAGAACCATAATCTACTATCCCAAGAGAGGCAGGGGTAAGAGTAGTTCTCCTAACTTTAGACAGTGATGTGATGAGATTCTCATATCACTTATCAAATCCTTGCACCAATAATGAAGCTAAATATAAGGCTTTGATTGTCGGTCTGGAGTTTTCCATTACTCTAAGCATCCAGAACATCAACATCTTTGGGGATTCTCAGTTAATTTTCAATCAAATCGTTAGGTCCTATAAAGTTTTCAAGCCTATGCTCCATCACTATCATAAGTACACTATGGAGTTGTTGGCCTAAATCCCAGAGGTTACCATTTACAAGATTTCTCGAGGAGAAAACACTATGGCAGATATTTTATCAAAACTTGCCAAGGAGTTGGCATGTTCGGAAGATGAGTCCATTTTGATAAGGGTCTAAAATAGATAAGTATTATCCCCTATTGATACTGAACTCACTAAAAAATACTCTATTGAAGGGAAGGTTGTCATTGCCAAAAAGGATGAGGAGTTAGATTGGAGGTAACCAATCATGGATTATCTAAATAAAGGTAAACTACCTCAAGAGAAGTCACTAGCCTATCAGGTAAAGCAGAGAGCCCTCTCCTACGCTTTCATGGATGGCACCATGTTTTGGCGATCCTTCAATCATATGTGGTTATGCTATTATGGTGTTTATTTTTATATTCATTTGTGTGTGTATATATGTGAGGGGACACCATGCAGATCTAAGGATGTACTTATTGAGGTTATCAAGTATGATATTGAGGAATAGTATACTATCTCGAAAGATAGAAGTCACAACCCTACAATGGACCTAATCACCTAATAAAGATTCCTGAGGCATGATGGATCTTCGAATGTACTAGAGATTTTTCCCCTACTTTACATGGAAAGGTAAAGCAGGGTTTATTTAAACCAAGTTCGTTAAGTTCCTTATGGAGGCAAGCCCCCATAGTTAATTACATCTTAAGTAAAGTGAATTTCTTAAGAATACTCTTGATTAAAGTAGGCGATTGTTGCCTCCAAAGATTTCAAAGATAAGGCTATCAATAAATTGGTTATAGTTTAGAAAACTGAAGGGGATGGATCAAAAGGAGGGAGTTATTATCAAAACCAATGGGGATAAGTAGGGAGTCCTCATGATACTAGAAAATCTAGTGAGCACTCCAATCTATCCTATAGTTGGACTTTATATATTTGAAGTTGAGAAAATTTATTTATTTGAGTTGAAATTTTATTAGATATCTAAGACTTATAATTCCATGATACAAGATTGTGGAAACTCCTAAGAGGTGAGGATTTATGCTTGTAGCCCGTAAAGAAAAATAGTAATCTCAGATCCTAAATCTAGGGAGCTTTTGCAAGAGCTAAAGCATGACCTAAATCTAAGGAAAAAATGGGTGTATGGTTTAGTTCCTCGAGAGAAAGTAAACCACCTGGCTGCTAGACTTATAACCACTTGGGGTCGCAACCAGCTAACTCCTCCTATGATTAAAATCTATGTAGGAAAGTCGTATACTTTTGTAATATGGCTAGGTTGTTATTATTTGGAGAAGAAACTAAATCCTTAAATCCACTCCCTAAGAGACTAGAGCATGAGGGGTATGAATAATGACTTAAATCTAAAGCAAATTTTTAACAAATTTCATTTTATTTAGGACTCTTTATTTTGACACAGGTTATGGGATTTTGTATGCTTAAATGCATGAGAAGTTGATTCTGGGCCAAATCAAGCAGGAAAAGAGGTGTTCTTCCATCATAGGCTCTCAAAGGTTAAGCCCATTCTATCTGGAAAAGATAGAAGCTCATTCTATCTGGCAAAGATGGAAGCCCTCTCTTAACAAGAGTGAAAAAATAGGTTTATGCATGATATTAAATATACAATCATCCAGCTAAGGAGTTGTTAAATATTTCATTATCTTGGTTTAATGCCTAGGCTTTTATATGATGTTATGAGTTATTTTAAAATTTTCAATTATGAGTTGTTAGTGGGATAGAAAATTTATTTTTGATCCTAAGAGCCTAATCACGTCTAGGCCACACAATAATCACCAATCATAAATAAACCATGAAAAGGAATATTTTTTCTAATGCACCAGCTAAACAAAACATCAAACAATTTTATAAAATTGTCACAAAAGATTAGAAGGCTGATGCAGTCAGATACCATCGTACAACTAGAAAACAAATGTGGGTAGCCGAGCTCTACCCTTATACAACCTTAATTACAAGAAAATAATTACAATTACAAATGATGAATGTTATGGGGGTCTTCATTCTTCATTTTTCCTTCTTCATTTCTTCAACTTCCATTTCTTCATTTGAGTCGCTCCATTTCTTTCTTCCTTTTGGATCTATTTGGATGTGCTTGCTCCATAGGCATCACATGGTACATAAGACTTGGTCTTATAACCAATACTCATCCTAATCCCCCATAACACTCATCCTAATCCTAATGCAAAATTGCATTAAAAGAAGAAAAATAAATCTAGCTACACCTGCAAAATAAATGTTAGCTAAACACACTATACAACCCAAGTAGTTATATGAATAATTTGGACTTAGCACCCCACACATGGATAATCAAGCACACTTGTCCTAACTTGGATTATGCTTAGGGGCTAAGCAACCTACACAGCAAAAGCATTTATATTTTTATTACAGTGGCCCATTAAGCATAACCCGTTGTAGAAAACATGATTAGGCTAATATCAGCCTAACATCCAGACTACGCACATACACCCTAACATCTAGTCTAAAATAATACATCATAAAAAAATCATACATCAAATCATACACTATCTTAACAAAAAGCTAGAAATGGTGACTTAGTCTAATGTGTGTGCATTAAAGCTTGTGTGGTATATCATAACTAAGCTTTAGAGTTATAATTTGCTAAGTGTGAGGGATTTAATTTGTAAAGGGTGGTTTCACTTTAAGTTGTTTAGTTAATTTACAAGTTTTAATTAATGTTTTCTTTTATTTTGTTTGGCTTACACTTAATAATTAAGTGTTATAAAAAGGGGAAAGAGAGGGAATCTCTCTTTCCTCCCTACCCTTAGTCACTTCTAAGGAAAATTAATTAATCAATTTCCTTTAATGAATGGCTTATTATATATTTTATTCAATCCTAAATTTATGTTCACTCTAAATGACCTTATTCAATAAGAAAGACATCTTAAGATTAATTAGGATGAATTACTATCACATAAACATACTCATTCATTTCTTTCCATCATGTGTATCATGCATATGAATAAACCCTAAGCATATCTATACATGCAATTTAGATTTCTAGCATACTTGAATGATAAATGCACGGAAGTGTATTTAGAATTTAAATATTTCATTTGATTGAATTATGATTGCATGCCTTTATAATAGAAAAGAGGGAATTTTTATCCATTAGCTAGATACACATTCACATATATAAAAGTTTTAAGTGAGTACGGTGACATTATTTTTGACACCAGAGGCGTAAGGTACACGACCTACTTAGAGCTACTTAAAGCCTCGCAGCTCTGGCATGTCCAGACTAATATACCACTTTTCTTAGATACATGTAGATGTATAAGAAACTATAAGGGTAAGAAAACCCATGCAAAAATTGTATTTGATTCATTTGATTTCTATTTCCTATTCATTGGTCATATCACACATGCATATGTATGATAGTTTTAAGTGAGCACGATGCCATTGTTTTTTATACCAGGGGTGTAAGGTACAAGACCTACTTAGGGCTACTTAAAGCCTCGCAATCCCGGGATGTCTAGAGTAATATACCACTTTTCTCAAGTACAAGTGAATATGCAAAAAGAAACCATAAGAACAAGAAGTCATATAAAGAATCATATTGATTTGATTACATGATTTACATATGCGATATGAAATTCTTCCTAAGTTTTACCATGGAGATGCATAGGAATATATTTAGACAAATATTATGTTCTTTTCAAATGAACTATACATTTGTGAATCCTATGTGAATCCATGCAAGATAAGGATAGAGAACTTCATATTGCATATTCTATATTATCAACACATGCAAACTTATAGATATTTATAATTAGTATCACTCCATATGTTATAGTTGATTCATACACTTTAAAAAATAATTTTTTTTATTTAGTAGTGATAATAGCCACACATATTTAACTTAAATCAACACATGCAATTTTACATAAAAGAAATCATTTCATTTTTGTTAATTTTGAAAGAGATGAATGCATGATTACACATGGTTTTGACCTCATTTTTAGAATGAGCTCTCAACCTCTCCATCTTAGACATAGAACTCCTCTTAGACACTAAGAGTTCCTTAGTCTTAAGACACTTCTAGTGATTAGGTGAACACTCAACCTAACCTTAGAGACTTAGAAGAGTTAGCCATAGGAATAGGTCATGCCTTAGGGGTGTTAGGAAAACTTGCCTACCCTATGGCTTGAACAAAATCCCTACTTCCTTCTTCCAAGCCAAACTCCAAATCAATTCCAAATAAAATTTCAAATCAATTCCAACTTAATTGATTTTTCTCAAATTCAAATTCAAATCAACTTCAAACTAAACTTCAAAACCAACTTCAAACTCAAACCAATTCTAACTTAATTGATTTTCTCAAACCTTAAATCAATTCCTAGGGATTTTCTCATATCATGAATCAATTCCAAATGATTGAAACCCATGATTGAAATCCATGATTGAATTCCAAATCTAAAATCTTTCCTAAGTCACTTTGATTTCATCTTATGGACTTAGCTCAGATCAAATTCAAATAACCTCAAATTAAAAAAGAGTTTTTTTTCATAGCCCATTTATATTCTCATTTATATTAACAAATATAAATGAAATATAAATTCAAATACCCACACTAAATTCAAAATTAAAATTCAAATCTAACCTAAATCCAACCTAAACTCTTTCAAGTCAAATTCTTGAACTTGATCAAATCAACCTCAAATCAATTCAAACCTTTGGATTTTCTTCATGATTCAATCAATCCTTCAATCATGAATCCAAATATAAACACAAACTTCAATCATCAAACCAAAACTAAATTTAAAAATCAAACCCAAATCAAACTCATGTTCACCCTTTGAATTTGAAATTGTCAAATGAATCAAAACCCATTTGACTTCAAATCACTTGTAAGTGGATTTATATTTCAATCATAAGCCAATATGTGAGTTCAACCAAACTTGATTCAAGCCTTGATCAAGTCAATTGACCCACTTAGGCTCACTTGACCCAAAGTGACCTAAAGTACCTTTTTGAGCCAAATTCTAATTTTACCCAAATTAGATTGAACTAAGCCCATCTAAGCCTTACATTGTGAGCACCAATCATCATAAGATGATCAAACACTCAAATTTGGTTAAACTACATTAAATATAGTCATTTACCAAGTCAACATTTGACCCAAACAAAATCTAAACTAGCCAAAATCTACCATAGGCCGAATTGATTGAAACTATTGATCAAAACCAATTCATGATCAATGTTTGAACTTGACCAAGTCATCATTTGAGCCTAACCTAGCTCAATTGACTATGAAACCAACTTAACCTAAAAGGTCAAATCAAGCCAAAATTGATTGAAATTAAAGCTGGCAAAACATTTCAAATGACCGACCAAATCTAAACCTACCCATGACCTAACCCAATTAGGTCAAATGGGCCAAATTGATCAACTTGACCCATTTGTCCTAAATGAAATCAAATGAACCAAATCAATGATACAAAAACATTTAAAATAGCCATATGAACTTGACCCAACCTGACCCAATTTGACCAATTGGTCAACTTGACCCATTTTTACCTAAATGGGTCAACATGAGCCAAATGATGTCAAATCAACTCTAAATTCCTTAAAATTTGGACCAACCCAATTTCAATCTATTCCAAATCTCCCTAAATTGAAATTAAAACCAAATGACCATTTTACCCCTAGGTCAAGGAGTAACCTATGGCCAATTCCACTTGGATTTTGGTCAAATACTTTTCATGGCCACTTGGCACCCTCTTAGTAGACCAAATGGACACTAATGGAGGTGGTGCACATGATGCAATGGGTTTGGGTTAGCCAAACCAAACCCATGGCCAAAATTGACCACCCAATAGGAAATTCTCCACATTGAATGACTCATCCACTCAAATGAGCACAAGGAAACTTCACCACCGCACTCCTCTGCCAAAATCAAACCATGTGGAGCTTAAAATGGCCTAACCAACCCACTCATTATGCTCAATTTGATCAAAATGGAAGAGACAAGCTTGACCATCGTACTCCCTCTAATTCCACTTCATTCATGATCTCTTGCATTTGATTGAGTGATAAGAACCCAGAGAAATCTCCCCAAGTTCTCTCTTGCATTCCCAAGATCTCCCAAAATCCCCATTCTTAGTTTACCCTAAACCAAAAATAGGGGAGGTGAGGTGAAATCCAAACTCACTCAATTCAATACAAAACTCCAATTCCTCTTGCAAGAACCTTCAAGGCACCAAGTTGAGTTGATCCAAAGCTTTTTCCAAGCTTCCAAGGCACAGGAAGGGGGAGCTAGACCAAAGTCATAAGCACTTGAAGAGGAGTTTGGCCAATAAGAGGATCTAGTTGATCTCAAGCCTTCAAACCTTCAACTGGGCTTCATCTCCACTAAATGAAGCTACTTCGATGGTCGGGAGCACCGGTGATAGCCTCCGGTGAGGTACGAATCAAAACCGAGCTTAGGCTAGATTTTATTTGGTCCTTTGTGAAGGAAACTTTCATACTAAGTGAAATTGAACATTGGATCTTCTTCTTCTTAATTCTTAATGGTGTGGGTTCGATCTTAGCTCAATTCGAGCTGAAGTGAGCTCAGATCAAGCCCTATGGGATGGACGATCACCATCTCCCATAGGCAAGGGTAGGGATGAATCATGGACCATCCATCCCACATGTTTTGAATGGATGGTCTTAATTAATCCACATTAGATCCATTGATTAATCCCTTTGATACTGTAGGCTTGATCTTGACCATCCGATCTTTGAACGGATGGTCGGAAAGCCCATGTCACCGATCGACCAATTTAACAACTTAAATAACCAATCTCATCATGTCATGTGGAAAGCGTCATCACGTCCAATGGTTAGATTATATATAATTAGGGTTATTTAATTATCCTTAATCACTAAAACTTAAAAAATACATAACTAAATGTAGAAAAATTAGAAAAATATGAATGAGAGCTTTTTTAAAGATAATTCAGTCAGGAATAATATAAAATTATTTTTAATTGATTTTGAATAGTGGGTTTCCTTAATTTAGGTTTATTTAAAATCTTAATAAGTCTAATCACTCTATAATAACTTCATTAACTAATTACAAAGTTCTTATGCATGTTTTGGGAGATGACCTCTGCCACCCCTAATTTTCTTAGAATTTATTAATGGGTTAATTAAGGAAATTAATTAATGAATCCCTAATCACTCTCTTAATGTAATTATGGATAATTAAGCATGTGAACAGTGGTTTAATCATTTAATTATAATACTTAAATATTGTTTAAGGGATTAGGAGGTTTATGGAATAATTTTAGAAGAATTTTTCTTAAGCTATTCCCTAAACCCCTTTCTTCCTTAATCCAAACCTAATTAAGGGTTAATCCACTAATAACCTTCTTAATTAACTTAATCAAAATTTTAAAATCAATATGAACTTAATAAATCCTTTCTTGGATAGATACATAGGTTTTCAATAACCTAAGTAAGCTTAAGGAAATCAAATCCAACCTGCATGTGTGGGAAGGCTTATGAAAGTACTTAATTAAACCCTTTAGCTTAATTAATCATCAATTATGAGCCCATTGCATTAGGCCCTTTCTTTCTTAGGGTGCATTGCTGATTTAAATTCAATGTGGTTGCATGTCATATGTTGGCTCACAATTATTTGAATAATTATGTTAAGGAGGTGTAAGTAAAGGATAATTAATGAACTTAATTTGCACCTTAACCTAAATAGAATATAAAATTAATCTAATGGTTCTAAAAAATTAAACTAAAACAACACACACTTATGGGAAATGGGTTAGGACTAGCAAACATTTTCACATTTCCTAAATTCAAATCAAACTCAAAATAAAACTAAAAATTTCATTAAACAATTTGATTTACTTTAAATGATCTTATTCCATGGGATTATCTTTAGGAATTAATTAAGGTGAATGAAATTACATGCTTACGTCACTTTATTTCTTTCCTAGCATGCTAAATGCGTATGTCATATGAAAATCATACATTCATGTCTTTTGAAAAATCAAATTAAACTGAAGTGTTTCCTTTATGTCAAATTGCATATTTTAGCTAAAGTAAGAATATGAATGGCTATTATCACTATTAAATCCAAAATTATTTTCAAAATTTAGAAATCAAATATTATAAATGAAAGGTATGCTACTTATAATTACTTATAAGATTGCATGTGAGTATAATATAAAATGTGCATTATGTGACTTTTCCTTCTCCTCTCTTTTAACATAGTTTTGAATAGAATTTGCAAAGTGTATAGTTTATTTGAAAAGAACATAGCACTTGCTTAAATACATTCCTATTCATTCCTATGTTACCCTTTAATAAGAACCTTCACATTTACACATGTAAATTGCATAACTAAATCAAAATAAACAAACATAGACTTTTTGCATGATTCTTTTTCCATTCATTTCCTTTTGTACATGCACATGTATTTAAGAAAAGTGGCATATTAGTCTGGACATCCTAGGATTTTGAGGCTTTAAGTATCCCCAAGTAGGTCTTGTACCTTACACCCCTGGTGTAGAAATTAATGGCGTCGTACTCACTTATGTCTTTCATACATGTAAATGTACATATGAATAATGGATAAAAGAACCCCTCTTTCCTACTTAACAAAATCATGCATACATGAAACATTCCAAATTTCCTTAAGAAACATCTCTCAGCATTCATCATTAAGGTGTGCTAACATTTCCACTTGCATGTATAAATATGCTTAGGATTCATCCATGTGCATGTCACACATGTTGGAAAGAAATAAAAAATTGTATGTTTTGTGATAGTAATTCACTTTACTTAATCTTAAAATGTCTTTCTCTTTGAATAAGTTTATTTAGGGAAAATCTAAACTTAGGATTAATTAAAATACATAATAAAACATTCACTAAATAAAAATCAAAAATTAATCTACTTTAGAAATTACTTAAGGTTGGGAGGAAAGAGAAGTCCTCTTCTCTTTTCCTCTCTTTACAACACTTGATAATTAATTGTAGGTTCATTCAAACCAAATCAAATCATTAAATAAAACTTAACGAAATCAACTTAACCATTTAAATGAAACCACCCTGTAAGTTGAACCCTTCATACTTAGAAAATTCTAACCTTAAAGCCTAGCTAAGACATACCACACAAGTCTTAAATGGCACACACATTAGGCTAAGTCACCATTTATAGTCCCATATTAGGTGGTGCATAGTTTGATGCTTGGTTTTGTTTTGTGGTGTGATATTTTAGTCTGGATGTTAGGGTTTATTTGCGTAGACTGAATGGTAGGATGATCTTAGTCTAATCATTATCTTCTATAGGGGATTGTTCTTAAGGGACACTGTAATAAAAATATAAATGCTTTTGCTATGCAGGTTGCTTATACCTCTAAGCATAATCCAAAATAGGTCAGGTGAACTTGGTTACCCATGTGTGAGGTTCTAAGTCTAATTTATTTATATACATGCTTGGGATTGCGTGGTTTGTTTAGCTAATCTCTATTTTGCAGGCTTTAGTTAGATTTACTTCTTCCTATTTTCATGTAATTTTATAATTAGGATTTGGAATGACTGTTATGGGGGATTAGGATGAATATTTGTCATAAGACTATGTCTTATGTACCATGTGAAGCCTTTGGAGAAACCACATTCCAACCAATAAAAAGAAGAAGGAAGAAAAAAGATAGAAGAAAGAAGATTGAAGAAATAAAGAATGAAGACCCCCATAGCATGAATTCCTTCTTGATTGTAATTAATTCATTTGTAATCCAAGTTGTATAAGGGTAGAGCTTAGCTACCCAATTTATTTTTGGGTTTGTGCAGTGGAGCCCGACCACAAAAGGCCTCTTATTCTTTCACGCTAGCTTTATAAATTATTTGATGTTTGTTTAGCTTGTGCATTAAGATGGCATGTTTTCCTAGTTTCTTTCTTACTTTGATGAATGGCCTGAATTCGATTAGGCTCTTAGGGAAAAATAAATTTTCTATCCAACTAATCAACTCAAAAATAAAAAAAATAAATAACTCATAACCTCACCTAAAGCCTAGGTTATAAAATAAGAAAAAAGATTTAGCAACCCTGTAGCTAGATGTTGTATGTTTTCACATCATGCATAAAATGCATCTTATTTCACTCTTATTATGGATGGCTTCCACCTTTGCCCAAGAACTCGACTTGACCTTTGAGAGCAGTGATGGAAACACATCTTCTTTCTTGCTGATTTTTCCCATAATCCAATTTCTCATGCATTAGGCATATGAATCCCATAGCTTGTGTCAAGTGAATTGTCCAAAAATGAAAATAAAAATATAACAAAAATTTGCATTAGATTTAAGTCATTAATCATGCCCTACATGGTCTAGTTTCTTAAGGAGTGTGTTTAAAGATTTAGTCTCTTTCTAAATAAACAACAGCTTAGTTATCTTGCAAAAGAATATGACTTGCCTACATGTATTTAAAATCATAATAGGAGTTAGTTGGCAGCCACCCCCAGATGATTGTATGTCCAACATTCAGGTGGTTTATCCTCTCTTGTGGAGGTAAACCAAATACCCATTTTTGCTTTTGATTTTGGTCGTACCTTGGCCCTCACCAAGGCTCCTTAGATTTAGGTTCAGAGATTGCTACTTTTCTTTACGGGCTATAAGCATAAATCCTCACCTCTTAGGCATTTCTATGATCTTGTGTCATGGAATTGTAAGCCCTAAATTTCTAATGAAAATTCAACTCAAATAAATAAATCACTTTAATTTCAAAAATATAAAGCCCAATCATAGTATAGTTTGGGATGCTTACTAGGCTTCCTAGTATCATAAGCATCCTCTACTTATCTTCTTATGGTTTTGATAATAACTCCCTCCTCTTGATCAATCCCACTTGATCTTCTAAAAATAAACTAATTGATTGATAGTCTTATCTTTGAAATCTTTGGAGACAATGATCATTTACCATAATCAAGAGTATTCTTAAGGAATCACATTTCTTAGGATGTAATTAACTATGGGGGCTTGCCTTCATAGATAACTTAATAAACCCGATTTAAAAAAAAAAAGCCTGCTTTACTTTTCCATGTAAAGTAGAGGAAGAATCTCCAGTACATCTGAAGACCCATAGTCCTTAGGAGTCCTTATTAAGGTGATTAGGTCCATTGTAGAATGATGAATTTTATCTCTCGAGATAGAACATCATTCTTCAATGTCAAACCCGATCACCCTAATAAGAACATCTATGGATCTGCATGGTGTTCAAGACAAGAAGTGTTTGAATATTTTTGGTTCTTAATTTTTATCTTTTCTCATTCAGAAAGATTAGATGAAGAATCAAAAATTTTCACCACAGATGGCAAGCAACATTTATCATGATAGGGAAAGAAGTAAATGAACACACAATTTCATTCATTTCAATTAATTCCTATGGACAATCATACTAAATAAGGCTACTTAAAACAAACCAAAGTTCTTTAAGGCTATTTCATCTTTATATTTGATTTGAGTTAGGAAACGTGAAAGAGGTTTGATGGTTCTAATCCCATTTCCCATGTTTGAGTTAATTTTTGTTCAATTAAGAAGTGATTAAGTTAATTTTATGATTTAATTAGGTTAGGGTATACATTAAGCCAATTAATTAACCCTTACCTACATCACATTAAGTTAATTAATAAATTAATAATGAGCTAATATGATATGCAACCACATAAAAAGTAAATTTGCAATGCTACTAAGAAATGAAAGGGCTCTAATGCAATTGAGTCATGATTAATATTTAATTAAGGTTAAGGGACCTCACTTAATTACTCTTATGATTTTCTCACACATGTGAGCTTATCATAATTTCATTATCTCTCACTTTGGGTTGTTGAAAACCCAAAGAGCTACCCAAGATTAGAAAGAGAAATTAGGTTCAATTGAATTAATTAAGTTCATTAATTAGTTAAATAAGTCTTAATTAACCTTAACCAATCAAAGTGAGATGGGCTTAGAGAAAGAGACAAAGAAAGGAGTCCAAGTCTCAATCCCTAAATCTTCTCAATTAATTAGTTAAGGTTCACGTTATGAATTGGATTTTTGATTAATCTTATTAATTAATTAATTAAGGGGTGTTAATTAATTAATTACTTAAGGGATTAGAGAAAATTTAAGGAAAAGATTGGAAGAGGGAGTCTCAATCCATTTTCCTAGACTTCATCATAACTAATAGAGGTTAAGAAGCTTAATTGATTGATTAATTTATTGTTCATTTGTTTAATTATCACTAATTACATTAAGAGGGTGATTAAGGCTTAATCAATTGGTTTCCTTAATTAAACAACTAATAAAATCCCAAAAAATAGGGGAGGTCGCACACACAAAAAGTTTGAGATTAATTGGATGGTTAAATAGGGAGTAATTAGGCTAATTAGATTTCTAATTAAACCTTAATTAAGCCAAATTCACTATTCAAAATCAATTAATGATACTTTTCTTAGATTCTACTCTAAAATATCTTTAAAAAGAGCCAAAGTTTGTATTTTTTAGATTTTTCTACAATTAGTTATAAATTTAGGAAGTTCCAGGATTAAAAATAGATTAATTAGCCATAATTAAAGCATTAATCCCGTTGAGCCACTTGGCGGTTGACGCGGCGCGCTTTCTATATGGCGTAATGGGATTCTCTATTTAAGTTATCACATTCGAGTATTGACTCAGATGGCGGCACACACGATATCTCCATGGACCATCTGATATAAGATTGGATGGTCATGATCAAACCCGCGGTTTCAAGGGATTAATCAGGGGTTCTAAACATGATTAGATCAGGATCGTTCATCTCGATCATGCAAGATGGATGATCCATGATCTATATCCTCTCGAGTGCTGAAGGATGGATATCTTTCATCAATGGTCACTCAATCCGAGCACACCTAAGCTTGGGTAGAGATGAAAATGATCTCACACCTTCGGGGAAGCACGATAATCAAATCCAATGGTGGAAATTGCATGACATAAAAATTTCTTTCATAAAAGACCAAGCTATTTTCATTCAAGTATCAATTTCAATGGCATACCTCACTGGAGCTTATGACTGGAAGTTCCAACAATTGAGGAAGCATCGTTTAGTAAAAATGAAGCTCTGTTAAGCTGCACGAGCTTTAATTTGGTGTAATTTGCTCGGAAGACCAATCCACTAGGCGTAAGTGCTCAAACTTGGTCGAATGCTTCCCTCTAGCCATCGTGATGCTTGAGAAATGATTCTTTCTTGCTTGAATGGCTCCAAGGAAAGTGTGTGCAAAGTTAATTGTACTTTGGTGGAGATTTGAACAAATGGGAAATGTGGGTGACCTCCCCTGTTTCAGTTTCATGTAAAACTAAAAATGGCGATTTGGGGGAGCTTGGGAACACTTGGGAATAGCACTCAGATTCCTCTCCTTGGCTACTAGGGTTCAATCAAATGTGAGTGTGTGAGTTTGAGTGTTAATGAGGGGGGGTATACCCCCTCATTCCTTGGATCGGATGACCATGGATGATTTGAAATTTTTTATCAAGGGGTCACAATGGGGAGCTCTGTTTCAGCAGAGAATCATGTTAGTTGCTTCCTTTAAGTGAAAAAGGGTGTCAGAGTGGTTGCTAAGGGAGTAGTGTGTGTCCTATGGCTTTCCAAGTGTTACAATGGGAATGGGGAGGTGATTTCACCTTCACATGGGTCATGGCCGACCCAACCACCTTTGGGTCACGTCAGCCATGGTCCAAGGTTTCTATGTGGACCTATGGTTGGGTACTAAGTGGCCATGGGGAGAGAATGACTTAGAGTCCATGTGTCTTATCTCATGGGATTACCTAAACCCAAGAAAAAAATGGTCATTTGGCTATGGGTTGCTTTGGGTAGATTTGGGTTGGGTCAAAAGTGGGTTAGCCTAAAATTCAAGTGGTTTGGAGTTTCTTTGGTTTGATTTGGCTCGATTTGACCTATTTAGGTCAAATGTGTTAGGTTGGGTCAAGTTGATTAATTGGTCAAATTAGGTCAAACCAAGGGTTGGGTCAAGTTCACATGACCAATTGGAGTTTATTGGTGTCATTGGTTTGGTTCAATTTGCTTTGAATTTGGTTATGGCTCATTTGGGTTCATATAGGTCAAATGGGTCAAGTTGACCAATTCAACAAATTTGACCAAATCATTCTCAAATCAATTCAAACCTTTGGATTATTCTCTCCAAACAATCAATCCTTCAATCACAAAACAAATATAATCATAAACTTCAATCATCAAATAAAATCAAACCAGCCCAAATCAAACTCATGTTCTTCCTTTGAACTTGAAATTATCAAGTGAATCAAAACCATTTGAGTCCAAATCACTTGCAATTGGATTTATATTTCAATCATAAGTCCATATGTGAGTTCAACCAAACTTGAATCAAGCCTTGATCAAGTCAATTTACATACTTAGGCTCACTTGACCCAAAGTGACCTAAATCACATTTTTGAACCAAATTCTAATCCTACCCAAATTGGATTGAACTAAGCCCATCTAAGCCTCATTTTGTGAGCAACAATGATCTTAGGATGATCAATCACCTAAATTAGGTCCAACCAAGTCAAACCTATCCTTTGACCAAGTCAACACTTAGCCAAATTAAACCCAAATAAACCAAAATCCACCATAGGCCAAATTGATTGAAACCATTGATCTAAACCAATCTATAATCAATGTTTGAACTTGACCAAGCCATCAACAGAGATAAACCTAGC
Source organism: Cymbidium sinense (assembly GCA_021442155.1). Lineage (NCBI taxonomy): Eukaryota > Viridiplantae > Streptophyta > Magnoliopsida > Asparagales > Orchidaceae > Cymbidium > Cymbidium sinense. The sequence goes on along the minus strand of CM038227.1, from coordinate 66,224,451 downwards.
CCAATTGTCCACTTAACCCAAGTTGACCCAAGTTGACTTAAAAAGTCAAAATGGGTCAAATCTTGATCTAAGCCAAATTTATTGCAACCAATGGGTCAAATTTATTCCAAATCACTAGTTGAACTTGACCAAAGCCTCAATTGGCCAACTAGACCCAACCTAGCCCAATTGACCATAACCCAACTTGACCTACAAAATCAAATCAACTTGAAATCAAACCAAACCAAAATTGATTGAAACCAAAGCTTGAAAAACATTTCAAATGATCAACCAAGCCTAAACCAACCCATGACCTAACACAATTGGGTCAAATGGGTCAAATTGGTCAACTTGACCCATTTGACCTAAGTAAATTCAATTGAACCAAAACAAAATATAAATCAAATTGAACCAAACCAATGATACCAAATCACTCCAAATGATCATTTGAACTTGACCTAACCCATGGTTTGATGCAATTTGACAAATTGGTCAACTTGACCCAAGTTAACCCATTATCAACTTGAGCCAAATCATATCAAACGAACTCCAAGTCAATTGAAATTTGTCCCAACCTATTTTGAAACATCTCAAATCTGCTCAAATCAAAATAAAGGCCAAATGAACATTTTACCCTTAGGTCAAAGGGTAACTTATGGCCAAATTCACTTGAAATTTGGCCAATTCCTTCTAATGGCCATTTGTCATCCTCTTAGTGGACCACATGGACACTAAGGAGGGTGGTGAACATGACCCAATGGGTTGGGTTAGCCATGAACTAACCCAAGTCTAAACTAACCCCTCCAATGAGAATTCTCCACTTCGATCACCTCCTACACTCAATTAACACATGTGCATTTCCCCTCCTCCACTCCTCTGTCAAAACTGAAGCACATGGACTCCCTAATAACCAAAACAACCCAATCAATCTCCTTAATTTGATCAAAATGGTAACATGGCTCTCGGCCATCTCATCCAAATAGGGGGAGATATACTTCCCCTCATTTGAACTCAATGCACACACTCTGAATTCGATTGATCCCTAGAAACCCTTAGCAAGCTTCTCCAAGCCTTGTGAAGCATTCCCAAGCTCAATCCATTTCTTCCTCTTCGGTTTTCTTCAAAGCTGAAATAGGGGAGGTGTGGGAAATTTCCACTTCACTCAATTCTCAATCAAACCTCAATTTACTTTGCAAGCACCATCAAGGAAGTAAGTCAAGTTCAACCAAAGCATTTCCTAAGTCTCCAAGCCACGAGAAGGAGGATTTCGATCAAAGCTGCAAGCCATTAGAGGGTAGATTGGCCAATTAGAAGATCCACTTCAAATCAAAGCTTGAAACCTTCAACAGAGCTTCATCTCCACTAATCGAAGCTACCTCCTCTATTGGAAGTGTCGATGATAACCTCCGATGAGGTATTGTTCAAAAATGATCCACCATTGAAAAATCATGGTCCTTTGTGAAGGGAATTGTTATCCCATTAAAATCTTGACATTGGATATTCTTCCCTATGCCTCTTGATGGTGTGGGTTGAATCTCTTCCTAATCCAAGCTCAAGTGAGCTTGGATCAAGCCATGGAGGATGGATGGTCTCTGTCTCTCACAGCTTAGGTAGGGATGAATCATGTGTCGTCTATCCCACATGTTTTGGATGGACAGCCCTAATTAAATCTTACTAGATCTCTGATTTAAACCCTTAATAACCACAGGATTAACCCTGACCATCTGATCCTTGATCAGACAGCCCAGGGGAAAGCATGTCGCATTGCCGACTAATGCGGAATGCGATATGACAACTTAAATAACCAATCCCATCACGCCACATGGAAAGCACGTCGTGTCAGCAATCCACATGGCACCAATGGGATTAGTTAATTAATTATGGTATTTAATTATCATTTAATCACTGAAACTTCATAAATTCATAACTAAATATAGAAAAATCCAAAAAATAGAAATAGGGCTCATTTTAAAGATAATTTAGTGAGGAATAATATAAAATTAAGTTTAATGAATTTTGAATATTGAATTTCCCTTAATTAGGGTTTAATTAAAAATTGAATTACCTTAATTACTCCCTAATTACTTCATCAATTGATTCTAAATTTCTCAAGCATACTTAGTGGAATGACTTCTGCCTCCCCCAATTTTCTTGGAATTTATTATTGAGTTAATTAGGGAAATTAATTAATGAACCCTTAATCACCCCTTAATATAATTAAGAGCAATTAAGCATGTGAACAGTGACTTAATCCCTTAATTGAGATAATTAAAAATTGTTTAAGAAAGTAGGAGGTTTATGGAATGGGTTTGGGATATTCTCCTTAAATTATTCCCTAAACCCCATTTCTTCCTTAATCCAAACATAATTAAGGATTAATCCACTAATGATCTACTTAATTGGCTTAAACAAACTTTCAAAAATAATCTAGAATTAATCAATCTTTTGTTGGGTAGATCCTTAAGTGTTCAAAAGCCTAAGGTAAATTTTAGGAAATCATTTCCAACCCACATGTGTGAGAAGGTTGTGAAAGTACTTAATGAAAACCCTTTAGCTTAATTAATCAATAATTGTGAACCAATTGCATTAGACCCTTTATTTCTTAAGTGCATTACTAATTTAAATTCCATGTGGTTGCATATCATATTTTGCTCATAATTGTTTGTTTAATTATGTTAAAGTGGTATAAGTAAGGGGTAATTAATGAACTTAATTCACACCTTAACCTAAAAAAAACATAAAATCAATTTAATTATTCTAAAAATTAAACTAAATTAATTCACACATGGGGGAAATGGGTTAGGACCAGCAAACTCTCTTTTCACATTCCCTAAGTCAAAATCAAATTCAAACTGAAAATAAAAATCTCTTTAAGAAATGTTGATTCACTTTAAATGACCTTATTTCATAGGATTGTCTCTAGGAATTAAATAGGGTGAATGAAGTTATATGCTTACATCATTTTATATCTTTCCAATCATATTAAATGTTGTATGCCATATGAAATCATGCATTCATATCTTTTTGAAAAATCAATTAAAATAAAATATTTTCTTTATGTTAAATTGCATGTTTTGGCTAAAGTAAGAATATGAGTGGTTATTATCACTATTAAATCAAAAATTATTTTCAAAACTTATAAATGAAGGTATGCTACTTATAAATACTTATAATCTTGCATGTGATTATAGCATAAAATGTGTTATGTGATTTTCTTCTCTTTTCTTAACATGGGTTTGTATAGGATTTGCAAAGTGTATAGTTCATTTGTAAAGAACATAACACTTGCTTAAATCCATTCCTATGCACTTCTATGTTATGACTTAAGAAGGATCCTTACATTTACACATTTAAATTGCATAACCAAATCAAATAAACAAACAAAAATATTTTTCATGACTCTTCATCCATTTGTTTCTTTTTGTACATGCACGTGTATTTAAGAAAAGTGGTATATTAGTCTGGATATCCTGGGGTTGCGAGGCTTTAAGTAGCCCTAAGAAGGTCTTGTACCTTATACCCCTGGTATAAAAAATAATGGCATTGTACTCACTTATGTCTTTCATGCATGTAAATGTGCATTTGATTAATGGATAAAAGAGTCCCTCTTTTCTACTTAATAAAATCATGCATCATGGAATATCCAAATTTTATTATGCAATATCTCTTTGTATTCATCATTAAGGTGTGCTAAGATATGCATTGCATGTATAGATATGCTTAGGACCATTCATGTGCAAGATACACATGTTGGAAAGAAATAAATGGTTGTGTGTTTTGTGATAATAATTCACCTTAATTATTCTTAAGATGTCTTTCTTATTGAATACGTTCAAGTATAAACTTAAGATTAATTAAAACACATAATAAAATATTCACTAATGAAAAAATCATTAATGACTCTACCTTAAAAATTACTTAAGGTAGGGATGAAAGAGAAGTTCTCTGCTCTTTTCTTCTCTTTACAACACTTAGTAATTAAATGTAGGCTCATTCAAACCAAATCAAATCATCAAAATAAAATTAACAAATCAACTAAATCACATCAATGAAACCACCCTCTAATTTGAATCCTCCACACTTAGAAAATTCCAACCTTAATGATTAGCTAAGACATGCCATAGAAGCCTTAAATGGCACACACATTAGGCTAAATCACTATTTCTAGATCTATGTTAGAGCAGTGCATGGTTTGATGCTTGATTTTATTTTATAGTGTAATGTTTTTAGACTGGATGTTAGGGTGTCTGTGCGTAGACTGAATGATAGGATGATCTTAGTCTAATTATTATCTTCTGTAGGGGATTGTGCTTAAGGGGCGCTATAATAAAAAATATAAAAATGCTTTTGCTGTACAGGTTGCATATACCCCTAAGCATAATCCAAATTAGGACAGGTGAGCTTGGTTACCCATGTATGGGGTGCTAAGTCTAAATTCATTTCTATAACTGCTTAAGATTGTGTGGTATGTTTAGCTAATCTCTATTTTGCAGGTTTAGTTACATTTATCTTTCCCTTTTAATGTAATTTTTATAATCAAGATTTGGAATGAATGTTATGTGGGATTAGGATGAACATTGGTCATAAGACCAAGTCTTATGCACCATGTGAAGCCTTGGAGCAACCACATCCCAACCAACCAAAAGAAGGAAAGAAAGGAAGATGGAAAGAAAGAAAGAAAGAAAAATGAAGAAAAGAAGAATAAAGAATGAAGAATGATGACCCCCATAACATGAATTCTTTCAAAATTATAATTATTCATTTGTAATCTGAGTTGTATAAGGGTAGAGCTTGGCCACCCACATTTCTTTTTGGGTTGTGCAATGGTACCCGACCACATCAGCCTCTTATTCTTTTATGCTAGCTTTATAAAATTGTTTGATGTTTATTTAACTTGTGCATTAAGATGGCATATTTTTCCTAGTTTCTTCATTGCTTTGATGAATGGCCTTGATGCGATTAGGCTCTTAGGGAGAAATAAATTTTCTATCCAATTAATTAACTCAAAATTATAATTAACAACTCATAACCTCACCTAAAGCCTAGAACATAAATCAAGATAATAAAAGGTTTAATAACCCCTTAGCTGGATATTGTATGTCTCACATCATGCATAAAATCATCTTGCTTCACTCTTGCTAATGGAGAGCTTCCAACTTTGCGAGAGAACTTGGCTTGACCTTTGAGAGCCATGGTGGAAACACACCTCCTTCTTACTGATTTTGGCTCATAACCAATTTCTCATGCATTAGGCATATGAAATCCTATAGCCTTTGTCAAATAAATTGTCCAAAAATGAAAATAAAGCTTAACAAAATTTGCATTAGATTAAGTCATTTATTCTTGCCCTACATGATCTAGTCTCTTAGGGAGTGTGTTTAAGGACTTAGTCTTCTTTCTAAATAAATAATAGTCTAGCTATCTTGCAAAAGCATAAGACTTGCCTACATGTATTTAAAATTGTAGGAGGAGTTAGTTGGCCACCCCAAGCAATAAGTCCCAATGGTGGTTTATCTTCTCTTGTGGAGGTAAACTATATACCCATTTAAACTTAGATTTAAATCATGCCTTGGCCCTCGCCAAAGATCCCTAGATTTAGGTTTTGAGGTTTTTTTTTACCTTTGTGGGCTACAAGCATAAATCCTCACCTCTTAGGCATTTCCATGATCTTGTATTATGGAATTATAAGCCCTAGATTTTGAATAAAAACTCAACTCAAACACATAATTCCTCTCATATTTCAAAAATATAAAGCCCAACCATAGGATAGTTTGGGATGCTCGCTAGGTTTTCTAGCCTCGTGAGCATCCCCTGCTCATCTCCCTTTGGTTTCGATAATAACTCCCTCCTCTTGATCAATCCCATTAGATCTTCCAAAAATAACTAATTTGTTGATAGTCCTATCTTTGAAATCTTTAGAGATAATGATTATTTATCTTAATAGAGAGTATTCTTAAGGAATCTCATTTTTTAAGATGTAATTAACTATGAGGGCTTGCCTCCATAGGGAACTTAATGAACTCAGTTTAAAATAAACCCTACTTTACTTTTCTATGTAAAGTAGGGGAAGAATCTCTGATACATTAGAAGACCCATTGTCCTTAGGAGTCCTCATTAGATGATTAGGTCTATTATAGGATGGTGACTTCTATCTCTCGAGATGGTACATCATTCCTCAATGTCACACTCGAGCACCCTAATGAGAATATCTATAGATCAACAAAGTGTCTAACAAGCATATTTTTGTTCTCATTTATTCATAGATGAAAATAAAAAAAAATATCACCACAAATGCATGACCTTATAATACTATATTCCAATCGGGGTTCAAAAAATAGTGTTTCTTTCATCCTCGAGGGCCATCTTGATTTGGTTGTAGCTAAATGGCCCATCCATAAAGGAGAATACTGCATGAGATGAGGCGATGTCCACCATTACTTATGGTATATGAAGTGCAAAATCATCCTTAGGACATGCCTTATTTAGATCCCTAAAATCAACGCATATACAAATTTGGCCATTCTTTTTCTTAACTGGGATGACACTGCCCAACCAGGTAGGATATTTTTCTTCCCTGATAAAGCCAGCATTGATTAGTTTCTTGATTTCAGAAGTGACCTATTGTTCAATGTCTAATCGCATGTGTCTAGGAGCTTGCTTGATAGGGCTAGCATTAGGTTCTATTGCTAGTTTGGAGACTGCTACGTCAAGAGATAAACCAAGAATTTCTTCATAACTCCATGTGAAGCAATCCTTAAACTCAACCAATAGCCTAACTAAGTCATTGGTTTCTTCTTCATTCAACAAGGAGCTGATTTATGTCGGACGTGGATTGTCTTCAGTTCCTAAGTTGATCTAATCTCTTTTTCAAACTCTGGCAGTGCCTTTTTGACTTCAAACTCATTTGGGTCATCTAAAGTTTCTAAACATACCTCCTCATAAGAGTTAGCATGATTTGAGAAGAACCTATCAGACCCCAAATGAGTGGTGATGACTAGGCAATGGTTGTCATCATCGACTGGACCCACTGTGCCAAATCCTAGTCCTAGTCTTGATTGAGAATATCTGTGCTTTAGTTGTCCATAACCTTCTTATTAGACCAAGTAGATTAACCCTTCTTTATTAAGTTAAGAACATAGGTGAATACCAATCAAAAGTCAATTGTATTAAATCTTTATATGAATCATCCTCATGTTTTACATCAGCTTCTTGACTTGAGGATGATGCTACCAAAAAAATCTCTTTATCTTGACATCTATGGATGACTTGGGGGCCTCCTTAACTACCAAACCTTCAACTTTCTGGAAAGAAAGTGAGGTTAGAGCTAAGGTTCCCAATTGATGTCTAACTATTCTGCATAATAGTGATTCAGATACATTCATACTTTGCTTGGAGGTCTGGTCTTCATCATTGTCTGGCTTGAATGTTACCTCCAATGGGACCCACTAAGATGGGTTGGTTGGTGTGCTAACCATATGAGACTCATCCTCTAAACTAGATTCTAAGTCTGTGGATAGCGGTGGTACTCCTATGAGCTGGAACATAACTCCTATTGGGTGTCAAATATGGAGAAGGTCTTCCACCCCTGGAACAACCTCTAAGTCTGCCTCTGACACTACCTGGTGGGGTCGAGTTATCTTACACATGTGTTCATATGGAGGAACAAACTATGAGCGAAATCTAATATCTAACTCTACTTCTTCTTCAATGTCTGATTCTTGCTTATTTGTATTTTCATTTTCTTTTTCTTTTCATTTTTCTTTTTCTTTTTCTTTTTCTTTTTCTTTTTCTTCTTTTTCTTTTGTTTCTTTTTATTTTATTTTTGAGTATTCACCCAATTTACAAGAATAGACTTTTTGATTTGAAGGAAGATAGTAGGCTGCATCCTCATATATCTTGACCTCTCTAACTGAGAATAGCTTCAAGTTTCCTTTGACACAATACTTGATTCCACCACTTCAAAATTTCATACATTGATGTAAAGAGGATGGAACCATATTATTTCCATATATCTAAGGCCTACTAAGCAAAGCAGTGAAAGATGTATCTAAATCGATTATGTAGAATTTGGCTTCTGTCTTCCAGTCATCTATCTCCAATGGCAACACTATAGAGTCTAAAGCCCTCTCGCCTTGTTCATTGAATCCTCTCAACATCATCTAATCTTCTCAAAGTTTGGAGATTTCAATCCTTAAGTAGGCAAAGGTCTTTAGACTCATAATGTTCACCGATACACTTGGATCAACTAACATTATGGAGAGTCTAAATCTACCCATGTCCAATGTGATGTAGAGAGGACGGTTATGCTCTGTTGTCCCCAAAAGAAGGTCTTCATCGATGAATGTCACTCCATAGGCTTCTCTTGAATAGCATGCCTCCTCTCCAATAGTGGTCAGCTGAGCTAAGCACATTTTTGGATCAAGAAGGGCTTTGATCAAAGACTCCCTCATCTCTTTGGATAAGATAAGGGCATCATATATGCTTAGTTTAGCTGGCAACTTTCTTAGGTGAGCTAGGACATTGTAGTCAACTCTGGGTTGGTCCTCCACAAGCATATCCATAGGTGGAGCATCCTATGGAGGGATTTCTTGATCACTTGAACCAATGACTTGTTTACCCTTATCCTAAGGTGCTACCCTGTAAGGTAGAACTTTGCCACTGTGGAGGTTGACTTTAGTGACTTCATGAGATAATTTATTAGAAAGTTCTAATGCTCACCAGGTTCACCTACAGCTTCTCCTATGGGATCATCAAAGTCGGATGACTCCAAATCAATCTCAATGGAAAACCTGAGTGATTCAAGAATGGAAATTTTTTTCTAAATCAGAAGAAGAGGAATGATCAGAACTAGAGTTATTATTATTGATTAGACTTGGAGAGTTTTTGAGAGGAATAAAATCTAGAGTATCAGTAGTGGAAAAGATGTAACTAAAAGCTTTCTTCATTGATTTCTTCTTAAGTTGAGATACATGATAGAAATCTAATAAAGTGGGGTAAGGGAGTTAGTGCCCTTGTCCGCTGATACAACACTCCTACTGGCAGAAGAGGAGCTAGTGGAGGAAGAAGTAGTAGCTACAACGTTGAATGGAGTACTATACTTAGACGGTGGTTGTGCTATGGTACTAACCCAGGCAAGTGGAGGCTATGGTTGTTGCTGCTGGGCTTCTACCTCCTTCAAGTTGTCCTTAGCAACTTGCAAACCTTCTTTAGAGTTGGAGGTTTGAGCTACTTCAGGCACCTACAATGGTAAGTTTCTGATCTTAGAGATGATTTTCTTGGAGGTTCGAGATAAGGAGATATCCCAACCTTCCTCTGTCTTAAGAAAATCATGTGTATCCCCAAGGATTACCCTAACAGAATTATAGGGTTATTCTAGTAGATATTCCTTAGTGATGACAATAGCACCTGATTTATAGCTATGCTCAAGCCAGTCCTTAAAGGTGAAAGCAATCTTCTAAGACATGTCTTAGCATGTGGTGGTAGGGGCAATAGTTTGGACCGTGACTTTTGCCCACTTCCTCCAGCCTCCTAGGCTATGGTAACTAGAAATCTGGCTTCCTTAAGAGATTCTTAAAGATCTTCCTAACTACCTCCCTCTTGAATGAATAAGGCTTATTCAATTTTTTTGACAAGAGTAGGAATAGCTACGTGGAGTACCAACATGATGATACTGAGGATACGCAAGGAGGCGATAGTGGATGCCACTGTGGCAATGGAGGTGGCCGGTATGACAACCAAGGTGGTGGCAAAGGAGGTGGTAGAGGAGACTATTGAGCTCAAGGTCTGTCTGACCAACCCTACGCTTCCTTATAAACTCATGACTACCCCTGGCTTCTTCTCAAATGCCTTCTATAGTCTTGGCTTGGCTGATTGATCTTGGAAAGATAACTGTTTGATGGTAGTGAGGATCGCCCCATCACAAGTAATGCATTTTCCCCTGAATCCTCGATCGAAGAAAATCAGATGTGTGGAGTCGATCTCAGGGAGGCTGACTCGATCCAAGGACAAGTCCATTCCAAAGGGGAAAGTGAAAATTAATTTCTGTGAAGCCATGTATGCTGACTGCAAAAATTAACTGTACTGACCTGCTGCACTGCATCTATGCATGTGTTAAAATGTAATCTGAGTCAGATTTCTACTTTAGTATTTGTCCCGAGAGAGTTATATAGATTTGGAGTCCTGAACCCACACTCAACAATCCAAATATTTTAAGTGGGGTTCAGTTGAGAGATTTTGATATTGAGGAGAGTCTTTACCATTTGATTTCAATTTGGAACCCATACCCAACCAATTTAGGTAGGTTGGGTGGGTTCGAAAATTTGAGGAGAAATTTTCTTGGAGATATTTATATTTTGTGTATCTTGTTTGAAATTGGTGATTTTAAAGAACCTCTACTTAGTAAATTTGAGTATGCTAAGAAGAGGTTGTGATTGTGTGCTTGAAAATTTCTTTTATGAAATACCTTTTGCTTGTGATGAGTGAAATGTTGATTTGAAAATGGGGCATCTTACTTGACAAATTTGATATGTCAAGTAGAAGCCACATGTATTTGATTTATGTTTGAAAATGGGATGTTCACTTAACAAATTTGGTATGTTAAATGAAAGCCAAATGTGATTGATGTATGCTTTGCTTTTCTTTGAAAATGGGACTCTCACTTAACAAATTTGTAAATGAAAGCCCAAGTGTAATTAATGTATGCTTTGCTTTCTTTGAAAATGGGACTCTCACTTAACAAATTTGATATGTTAAGTGGAGGTCAAATGTGTATGTCTTGAAAATAAGACTCTCACTTAACAAATTGAGTATGTTAAGTGGAAGTCAAATTTGTATGTTGTTAAAAATGAGGCTCTCACTTAATAAATTGAGTATGTGTGAAAGTCAAATTTGTATGTTATTGAAAATGAGACTTTCACTTAACAAATGGAGTATGTTAAGTGAAAGTCAAATTTGTGTTTTTTTTTTAAAATGAGACCCTCACTTAACAAATGGAGTATGTTAAGTGAAAGCCAAATTTGTATGTTATTGAAAATGAGACTCTCACTTAACAAATGGAGTATGTTAAGTGAAAGTCAAATTTGCGTGTTATTGAAAATGAGACTCTCACTTAACAAATGGAGTATGTTAAGTGAAAGTCAAATGTGTCATGAAAATGAGATTCTCACATAACAATTTTGGTATGTTAAGTATAATCAAATATGATGTGAAAATAAGATTCTCACTTAACAACCCTGACATGTTAAGTGGGAATCGAATGTATATGAAAGTCAGATTCTCACTTAACAACTTTGACATGTTAAGTGTAATTAAATGTGACATGAAGATAATCTTCTCACTTAACAACCTTGACATGTTAAGTGGGAATTAAATGCATGTGAAAATGGGATTCTCACTTAACAATTTTGGCATGTTAAGTGGGAATCAAGTGCACATGAAAATGAGATTCTCACTTAACAACTTTGACATGTTAAGTGGGAATCAAATATATTTGATGTGCTCTCTTTCTTTTTGGAAAGAGAGGGGAATTCTTTATTTGACAAGTGCGGCATGTCAAATATGATTCCAAAATAGAGGTGAAATTTATTTAAAAAATCTTAAGTATTTTAAATAGATTTCAATGATATGTTTTGATGCCATGTATGTATTTTCATGATTTTGAAAAGAGAGAAACTTTAACTCTAACATATGTGAAATATGTTGAGTGGAGTTTCAATTATATGTTGTCATTTGAAAATAGAATCTTCATTCAACAAATTTGAGTATGTTGAATGAAGGTGGCTATTTCCAAAAGAAGTGCTTTTGGAAAGTGTCATTTTGTAAAAGAATTTATTTTCTTAAATTTTATGATGAACTTTGCCTCACCAACCTAGTGGTAATGAGGTTCTATATTTTTATTATCTCTCCCTTCATTGATAAATTTTGTTTTTTATTTTTACCTATTGGGGAGCTCAATAGGGGTTTCAAGACCTACATGGAGGGAGGTCCTAAAACCTAAAGGATGTTGGCTAACTTTGCTTAAGAATGAAATAAGCTAAGTGTCAATGGAAGGAAAGATAGTCTCAGGCTCACATAAAATGTAAGTCCACTATCGATGCTTGGAGACAACAATCATATACCAGAGATGGAGAGAGAAACCATCCCCAGTGAAGTCACCAAAAATATCTGTAGTGTTTGTTTTCAGATTCGTTTATATGTATATATATGTGAGGGGATACCATGTAGATCTGAGAATGTACTTATTAAGTTGATCGAGTATGACATTGAGCAATAGTATAATATCTCAAAAGATAGAAGTCACTACCCTGCAATGGACCTAATCACCTCATAACGACTCCTAAGGCATGATGGGTCTTCGAATATACTAGTGATTTTTCCCCTACTTTACATGGAAAGGTAAAGTAAGGTTTATTTAAACTGAGTGCATTAAGTTCCCTATGGAGGCAAGCCCCCATAGTTAATTACATCTTAAGAAAACTGGATTCCTTAAGAATACTCTCGATTAAAGTAGGCGATTATTGTCTCCAAAGAATTCAAAGATAGGTATATTAATAAATTAGTTATAATTTCAAAAATCGAATGGGATGGATCAAAAGGAGAGAGTTATTATCGAAACTAATAGGGTTGACTAGGGAGTGCACATGATACTAGGAAACCTAGTGAGCAATCCAATCTATCCTATGGTTGGGCTTTATATATTTGAATTTGATGAGATTTATTTATTTGAGTTGAAATTTTATTAGAAATCTAGGACTTATAATTCCAGGATACAAGATTATGGATATACCTAAGAGGTGAGCATTTATGCTTGTAGCCCGCAAAGGGAAATAGCAATCTCAGATCCTAAATCTAGGGAGCTTTGGCTCGGGCCAAAGTATGACCTAAATCTAAGGCAAAAATGGGTGTATGGTTTACCTCCACAAGAGAGAGTAAACTATTCGACTGCTGGACTTATAACTGCCTGGAGTGGCAGCCAGCTAACTCCTCTAACGATTAAAATCCATGTAGGCAAGTCGTATGTTTTTGCAAGATGGCTAGGTTGTTATTATTTAGAGAAGAAACTAAGTCCTTAAACCCACAACTATCTAAGAGACTAGAGCATGAGGGGTATGAATGACTTAAATCTAATGCAAATTTTTATCAAATTTCATTTTATTTAGGACTCTTTATTTTGACACACATTATGAGATTTTGTATGCCTAAATGCATGAGAAGTTTATTATGGGCCAAATCAAGTAGGAAAAGAGGTGTTCATCCATCATAAGCTCTCAAAGGTTAAGCCCATTCTATCTAGAAAAGGTGGAAGCCCTCTCTTAACAAGAGTGAAATAAGATGGTTATGCATCATATTAAACATAATATCATCTAGCTAAGGGGTTGGTAAATATTTTATTATCTTGGTTTAATGAAAGTTTAATTATGAGTTGTTAGTGGGATAGAAAATTTATTTTTAATCCTAAGAGCCTAATTACATCCAGGCCACACAATAATCAACAATCATAAATAAACTATGAAAATACATGCTTTTTCTAATGCACAAGCTAAACAAAACATCAAACAATTTTATAAAGCTATCACAAAAGAATAGAAGACTGATGCGGTTGGGTACTGCCGTACAACCCGAAAAGAAATGTGGGTAGCTGAGCTCTACCCTTATACAACTCGGATTACAAGAAAATAATTATAATTATAAATGATGAATGTTATGGGGGTCTTCATTCTTCATTCTTCCTTCTTTATTTCTTCAACTTCCATTTCTTCATTTGAGTAGCACCATTTCTTTCTTCCTTTTGGCTCGATTTGGATGTGCTTTCTCTAAAGGCATCACATGGTATGTAAGACTTGGTTTTGTAACTAATGCTCATCCTAATATCCCATAACACTCATTCTAATCCTAATGCAAAATTATATTAAAAGAAGGAAAATAAATCTAGCTACACCTACAAAATAAATGTTAGCTAAACACACCATACAACCCAAGAAGTTATATGAATAAGTTGGACTTAGCACCCCACACATGGGTAACCAAGCCTACCTATCCTAACTTGGATTATGCTTAGGGGCTAAGCAACCTACACAGTAAAAGCATTTATATTTTTATTGCAATGGCCCCTTAAGCACAACCCCCTATAGAAGATATGATTAGGCTAATATCGGCCTAACATCTAGACTACGCATATACACCCTAACATCCAATCTAAAATAATACATCACAAAACAAGCATACATCAAATCATACACCGCCCTAATGTAAAGCTAAAAATTATGACTTAGTCTAATGTGTGTGCATTAAAGCTTGTGTGGTATGTCCTAACTAAGCTTTAGAGTTATAATTTGCTAAGTCTGAGGAATTTAATTTGTAAAGGGTGGTTTCACTTTAAGTTGTTTAGTTAATTTGCAAGTTTCAATTAATGTTATCTTTTATTTTGTTTGGCTTACACTTAACAACTAAGTGTTATAAAGAGGGGAAAGAGAGGGAATCTCTCTTTCCTCCCTACCCTAAGTCACTTATAAAGCAAATTAATTAATCAATTTCCTTTAATGAATGGCTTATTATATGTTTTAATTAATCCTAGGTTTAGGTACACTCTAAATGATCTTATTCAATAAGAAAGAAATCTTAAGATTAATTAGGATTAATTACAATCACATAAACATATACATTCATTTCTTTCCATCATGTGTATCATGCATATGAATAAACCCTAAGCATATCTATACATGAAATTTAGATTTCTAAAACACTTTAATGATAAATGCAAGTGTATTTATAATTTAAATATTTCATTTTATTGAATTATGAATGCATTCCTTTTTAATAGAAAAGAGGGATTTTTAATCCATTAGCTAGATACACATTCACATGTATAAAAGTTTTAAGTGAGTACGATGCTATTATTTTATACACCAAGAGCGTAAGGTACAAGACCTACTTAGGGCTACTTAAAGCCTCAAAGCCTCAAGATATCCAAACTAATATATCACTTTTAGATACATGTAGATGTATAAGCAACTATATGGGTGGAAAAACCCATGCAAAAATTTTATTTGATTCATTTTATTTATATTTCCTATTCATTTGTCATATCACAGATGCATATGTATAAGAGTTTTAAGTGAGTACGACATCATTATTTTCTACACCATGGGCGTAAGGTACAAGACCTACTTAGGGCTACTTAAAAAAGCCTCGCAGCCCCGGGATGTCCAGATTAATATACCATTTTTTTCTCAAATACAAGTGAATGTGCAAACAGAAACCATAAGAACAAGAAGTCATACAAAGAATCATATCGATTTGATTACATGATTTACATATGTGATATGATATTCTTCCTAAGTCTTAACATGGAGATGCATAAGAATAAATTTAGACAAATGTTATGTTCTTTTCAAATGAACTATACATTTGTGAATCCTATGTGAATCCATGCAAGATAAGGAAAGAGAACTTCATATTGCATATTTTATATTATCAACACATGAAAACTTATAGATATTTATAATTAGTATCACTCCATATGTTATAGTTGATTCATACACTTTGAAAAATAATTTTTTTTTTATTTAGTAGTGATAATAGCCACACATATTAAATTAAATCATTACATGCAATTTGACATAAAAGAAATCATTTCATTTTTGTTAATTTTGAAAGAGATGAATGCATGATTACAAATGGAAAGCAACATTTAGCATGATAGGGAAAGAATTAAATGAACATAAGCACATGATTTCATTCATTCCAATTAATTCCTAAGGACAATCATCCTAAATAAGGCTACTTAAAATAAACAAAAGTTCTTTAAGGATATTTCATCTTTATATTTTCTTTGAGTTAGGAAATGTGAAAGAGGTTTGCTGGTCCTAATCCCATTTCCCATGTGTGAGTTAATTTTGGTTCAATAAAGAAGTGATTAAGTTGATTTTATGATTTAATTAGATTAAGGTATACATTAAGCCAATTAATTAACCATTACCTACATCACCTTAAGTTAATTAACTAATTGATAATGAGCCAATATGATATGCAACCACATAGAAAGTAAATTTGTAATGCTCCTAAGAAATGAAAGGGGCCTAATGCAATTGGCTCATGAATAATATTTAATTAAGCTTAAGGGACCTCACTTAACTACTCTTATGATTTGCTCACACATGTGAGCTATTCATACTTTCATTATCTATCACTTTAGGTTGTTGAACACCCAAAGTGCTACTCAAGATTAGAAAGACAAACTAGGTTCAATTAGATTAATTAAGTTCATTAATTAGTTAAATAAGTCTTAATTAACCTTAACCAATCAAAGTGAGATGGGCTTAGAGAAAGAGACAATGAAAGGAGTCCAAGTCTCAATCCCTAAATTTTCTCAATTAATTAGTTAAGGTTCAGGTTATGAATTATATTTTTGATTAATCTTGTTAATTAATTAATTAAGGGGTGTTAATAAATTAATTATTTAAGGGATTAGAGAAGATTTAAGGAAAATATTGGAAGAGGGAGTCCCAATCCATTTCCCTAGACTTAATCATCATTAATAGAGGTTAACAAGCTTAATTTATTGATTACTTTACTGTTCATTTATTTAATTATCACTAATTACACTAAGAGAGTAATTAAGGCTTAATCAATTGGTTTCCCTAATTAAGCAACCAATAAAATCCTAAGAAAATAGGGTAAGTAGATGTCATCCCCCTAAACACACACAGAAAATTTGAGATTAATTGGATGGTTAATTAGGGAGTAATTAGGCTAATTATATTTATAATTAAACCTTAATTAAGCCAAATTCACTATTTAAAATCAATTAATGATACTTTTCTTGTATTCTACTATGAAATAACTTTAAAATTAGCCTAAGTTAGCATTTTTTGGATTTTTCTACAATTAGTTATGAATTAGGAAGTTCCAGGATTAAAGATAGATTAATTTGTCCTAATTAAAGCTTTAATCCTATCGCGCCACATGGCGGCTGATGTGGCGTGCTTTACATGTGGCACGATGGGATTCACTATTTAATTTTACACATCCGAGTATTGACTCAGATGGCGGCGCACGTGGTACCTCCATGGACCATTTGATCTAAGATCATACGGCAACGATCAAACTCGCAATTTTGAGGGATTGATCAGGGGTTCTAAATGTGATTAGATTAGGACCTTTCATCCCGATCATGCGGGATGGATGGTCCATGATCTATCTCCTCCTGAGCGATGAAGGATGGCTACTGTCCATCAATGGCCGCTCGATCTGAGCTCACCCAAACTCAGATGGAGATGAAAATTATCCCACACCTTTTGGGAAGCACAACAATCAAATCCAATGGCAAAAATCGCATGACATGAAAATTTCTTTCATAAAAGACCAAGCTATTTTCATTCAGGGATTAGTTTCAATGGCATACCTCACCAGAGCTTATGATCGGTGATTCCAACGATTGAGGAAGCTTCGTTTGGTAGAAACAAAGCTTTATTGAGCTGCACGAGCTTTGATTTTGTGCAGTTTGCTCGAAAGACCAATCCACTAGGCAAAAGTGCTTTAGCTTGGTCGAACTCTACACTTCAACCATCAGGATGCTTAGGAAATTATTCATTCTTGCTCGATTAGCTCCAAGGAAGATGCGTGCAAAGTTAATTGTACTTTGGTTGAGTTTGAGCAAATGGGAAATGTGGGTGACCTCGCTTATTTTTATTTCACGTAAAACCAAAAATGGTGATTTAGGGAAGCTTGGGAACTCTTGGGAATGGCTCTGGGATTCCTCTTCTTAGCTGTCAGGGTTCAATCGAATGTGAGTGAGTGATTTTGAGTGAGAATAAGGGGGGTATACCCCCTCATTTCTTGGATCAGACGGCCATGGCTAATTTGGATTTTTTGATCAAGGGGTCAGAATGGGGAGCTCAATTTGGGCAGGGAATCATGTTAGTTGGCTTCCTTTGAGTGGAGGAGGGTGGGAGAGTGGCTGCCAAGGGAGTAGTTATTATCCTATGGCTTTTCAAGTGTTCCAATGGGAAAGGGGAGGTGATTTCACCTCCTCATGGATCATGGCCAACCCAACCACCTTTGGGTCAGGTCATCCATGGTCCAAGGTTCCTATATGGACCTATGGTTGGGTGCCAAATGGCCATGGGGAGAGAATGACTCAATGTGCATGTGTCTTATCTCATGGGATGCCCTAAACCCAAGGGCAAAATGATCATTTGGCTATGAGTTTGATTTGGACAGATTTGGGTTGGGTCAAAAGTGGGTTAGCCAAAATTTCAAGTGGTTTGGAGTTTGTTTGGTTTAATTTGGCATAATTTGACCTATTTAGGTCAAATGGGTTTGGTTGGGTCAAGTTGACCAATTGGTCAAATTGGGTCAAACCAAGGGTTGGGTCAAGTTCACATGACCAATTGGAGTGTATTGGTGTCATTGGTTTGGTTTAATTTTCTTTGGATTTGGTTATGGCTCATTTGGGTTCATATATGTTAAATGGGTCAAGCTGAACAATTTAACCAAGTTGGGTTAGGTAAGGTGTTGAGTCAAGTTCAATTGGCTAATTCAAAATGATTGTAGGCTTTGGTTTGGTTCAATTGGGAATGAATTTGGATTTTGGCTAATTTGATCATTTAGGTCAAATTGGGCTAAGTTGGGTCAAGTTGACCAATTGGTCAACTTTGGCTCAATTATCGCTTTGGTCAAGTTCAATAATCAATTTGGGATGATCTTGAACCATTTGTTGCAATCAATTTGAATTACATCATTATTTGACCCACATTGACTTGTTAGGCTAATTTGGGTCAACTTGGGTCAAATGATAAGGCACATCAATTAAATCCATCACATTTGACTGAGTCCACATCCCTAGTGGATACGCCCTCAATGCAAAACCATCCTCCTCAGTGGAGCCATATCAAATCAAATTAAATCCAAATCAATCTCCCTAGTGGAGTCCTAATCAAATAAATAAATAAATCAAAGAAATTTAACCAAACCTTTATCCCGAGCAGATACAACCATAAGCAAAGCATATTTGAAATCAAACTATTATCCCTAGCGGATAGTTCAAACCTACTTCCCTAATGGAAGATTCATGTATTCAATCCCCAGTAGATTCCTCCTTCCTCTCTTATGCTCTTGGCATAAGTTGAGTTGCATTGCACTATGATCGTGATTCTATCCACCTCTCGGGTTTAGGTACAGCTCATTTTCGTTAGTACTTACAATATTTTGGACATTGTTTATCATCTCGGGTCAAAGCCATTGCGTGTGAAGTACCTTGTCATTTACACAGCACCTATTAGGGGTCCTTTTGTTGACCTCACTTTTGGAGTGAGTTCACAATCTTCCTTTTAGACCTAGGAGTCTTCTAAACACTAAGACTTCCGTAATCATAAGATACTCCTAGCGCTTAGGTGAACACTTAACCTAAGCCCGAGACTTAGAAGGGTAACCATAGGATTAGGCTATGCCTTAGGACTTAGGGAAATTCACATACCCTATAGCCTAAACCCAATCCATGTTCATCCTCCCATAACCAAGCCTTAAATTCAATTCAAATACCAAATCCAAATCCAAATCCAAATTTCAAGTCAAATGATTGAAGCCCATGATCAAATCCAAATTCAAGATCAAAATAAGCCCTATAATTTTATCTCATGGATTTAGCCTTGGTCAAATTCAAACCCATCCAAACTCAAGTAATTTTTTCAAATATCAATTCAACCTTTCAATCAATCTATCAAACTTACAATCAAACTCAATTCCAAATCTAAATCAAGATCTATAATCAAACCCAAACCTAAACCATTTGAGCTAATCCCATGAACTTAGCCAAAATCCCATTCAAATCAAATTAAACCCAATTGATCCTCTCATGGATCAATTATTCCATCAATTATCTTCCCAAATATAAATCAAATCTACATCAAATGATCAAAACTAAATCAAATTAATTCAAAACTCTTCCTAAGCCATATGAATCAATCCCATGAGCTTAGCCAAATTTGCCTTCAAACACTTCAAACTCAAATGATTTTCTCATAAATCAATCATATCTTCAATCATCTTCACAAATATAAATAAAATATACATTCAAATGATCAAAATTAAATCAAACTAAATTAAAATCCAAACCTAAGTCACATAACTGAACTCCATGGACTTTGCCAAATTCCTTCATTCCAAAACCCAAATACAATTGATTGTCTCATAAATCAATCATTACTTCAATCATCTTTTCAAAATATAAATGAAATTTATAATCATCAAGGCAAATCAAAATCAACCCAAGTCAAACCCAACTTAGTCTATTTGACTTGAAATATTCAAATGAACCAATACCTATTTGAACCTAAACCACTCACAATTGAATTTATATATCAATCTCAAATCCATATATAAACTCAACTAAATCAAACTCAACCCAAAATCAAGCCAACTAAACCCAATTGGCTCACTTGACCCAAAGTGACCAATTTGACCTATATGATCCAAAATCCAATTCAATCCAAACCAAACTGAATTAAGCCAATTCAAACTTCATGGCATGACTATAGATCATCCTAGATTGATCAATTGTCATAAAATGGGGCAAACTAAGTCAACCTAGCCCTTTGACCAAGTCAACCCTTTAACCCATATGAACCTAAACTAGCCAAATTATACCTGTGAACCTATTCGCTCTAAACTCCACCAAAGTGCAATTAACTGTGAACACACCATCCTTGGAGCTAGTCGAGTAGGAACGAATCACCTCCCAAGCATCCTGATAGTCGGAGGGTAGACCTTGATCAACACTGACCACCTACATCTCGTGTGTTGGCCTCTCGAGCTATCCACCTCAAATTAAAGCTTATGCTGATCAGCAGGGTTTCATCTCTACTAGACGAAGCTTCATCAATTAGATTTGGCCCCAATTTTGAGCTCCGATGAGGTATGTAATTAAACTGACCTTTGAGTAAATTTTTGTTGGAGCTTTTTAAAGGAAACGTTCACCCCACATGATGACAATTGAATCCCTTTAAATCCTTTGCATGAATGTGTGGGATTGATTTGAGATCAATCCGAGCTCGAGTGAGCTCGGATCACATGAGCAATGGCGGACGGACTCCATTCTCCCTCGCTCACCTGATAATAGATCATGCACCATCTATTTCGCATGATCAGAATGGATGGTCATGATCAGATCTGATAGAATTATCTAATTTTATCATTTAGCACCACAAGATTTATCGTGGTCATCCGATCTTAGATCGGACGATGCACGAGAAAGCACATTCTGTCACCGCTATGCAAGTGCTGACTAGGATAAGTTTAAATAACCAATCCTAGGGTGCCACATGGAAAGCACACTGCGTCAATGCGCTACATAGGGCCAATGGGATCAATAGTTAATTAGGCTTCATTAATGAGTTTTAATGGCTGAAACTTCCTAAAATCATAACTAATTATAGAAAAATCATAAAAATACAAATAAATACTCATTTTAAAGATATTTAAGAGGAGAATTTATTCAAAATATTATTAATTGATTTTGAATAGTAATTAGAACTTAATTAAGGTTTAATTAAAAAATAAATTAGCTTAATTACTCATTAATTACTTAAGTGATTAATCCTAAACTTTGTGGGTTAATTTAATGGGATGACTTATGCCTCCCATAATTTTCTTGGGATTTATTGCTTAATTAATTAGAGAAACTTACTAATTAAGCTTTAATTACCCTCTTAGGTTAATTAATTTATAATTAATCATATGCATAGTAAAATGTCAGTTAATTAAGTGGTTAATCACTATCCAACAGTGAATGAACCTATGGAATGGGATTGAGGCCTCCCCCTTAATCTATTTTCCCAAGTTCATTTGTCTAATCAAATTAATTAAGATTTAGCTAAATAATTAAATTACTTAATTAATTAAAATTATAATCACATCAGAACTTGACTAATTAAATCTTAGGTAGGTCTTTAGGTATTTAATAACTTAAAGGAAGTCAATGAAATTATGGTTTACTCATATGTGTGGGAAAATCATAAAAGTAATTAATCAAGTTTCTTAATTTAATTAATTAATAATTGTGAGCCAATTGCATTAGGCCATTTCATTTCTTAGGACCATTGCTAATTTACTTTCCAATTCATTTTCATATCATGTTTGCTCATAATTATTTAGTTAATTACTTTAAGGTAACATAAGTAAGGGTTAATTAATAGAATTAATGCATATTACAACTTAATTAATCCATAAAATCAACTTAATTATTGTCATTAAACCAAATGAATTAATAAACATGAGAATGGCTTAGGACCAGCAAACCTTCCCTCACATCCTTAAGTCAAGTAAAGTTATGAAATTAAAAGGGACATTAAGAAAGCTTTGGTTTACTTTAAATGACTTTACTTAATATGATTGTCCTTAAGAATTAATTTGATTGAATGAAATCATGTGTTCAGGTTTATTTATTTTTTTCCAATCATATGAAATGTCATATGACATTTGAAATCATGAATTCATCTTTTCAAAATTAAATAAAATCAAATGGTTTTTCTTTATGTAAACTTGCATGTGTTGTACTAACTCATAATATGTGTGGCTATTATCACTAATAAATTCAAATTACTTTCCAAAAGTTTATAAATCAATTACATTGGTTAGAGTGATAGTAGTTACGAACATATATAGGTTTGCATGTGCTTATAGCTTAAACATGTGAAGTAAAGCCTTATTATCCTTGATTCATAAGAAGTCCTACATGTACTTGAATGTTAATAAGTATATAGTCCAGACATCCTGAGAATACGAGGCTTTAGTTAGCCCCACGGAGGTCATTTGATTACCTTACTTCCCTGGTTAATAGTGACACATACTTATTTGATTTCATTTACATGTATTCCTACATTAGAATTAAGATAGAACTTTATTCTACATGCATAAATATTTCAATCAAATAAAAATATAGTCTTTGCATGATTTTCCTTCCTATATTTATGTATACATCCATATGTATTTGAGAAAAATATGTGTTTAATCTTGAAATCTTGGGAATACGAGTCTTTAAGTAGCCCTAAGGAGGTCATTTGATTACCTCACTTCCCTGGTTAACAGTGGCACGTACTTGCTTATGTCTCTTATACATGTGTGTGTGCACTTAATTAAGGAATTAGAATCCCTCTTTCATATTAAAAATCCATGCATTCCATAATCATCGATATGATTAGTACATGTTACATATTAGCTCTCTTTCCTATGATTCGTGCATACAAATTTGCATATGTTTGAATGCAAATGGGTATATAGTTTGGACATCCCAGGAATATGAGGCTTTAGTTAGCCCCAAGGAGGTCATTTGATTACCTCACTTCTCTAGTTAATAATGACACGTACCTATTTAATTTCATTCTTACATATTTTTGTATAAGAATTTAGATAGAGCTTTAACCTAATATGATTAAATAATTCCATTACATAAAAGAATATAAACTCTAAATATACATGTATACATTCATCATATAAGTGTGCTAAAACATGTTGCATATATAGATACCCTTAGGATTAAATCATATGCATGTTACATGTGATGGAAATGAATGATTGATATATGACATGTGAAAATAATTCAATTAGATTAATCTTAAGAAGCCTTTCATATTGAATAGGATTATTTAGGGTGAACCTAAACATAGGATTAATTAAATCATATAATAAGCCATTCACAAAAGAAAACTGAATCAAATTAATATGTTTTAAAAAATTGCTTAAGGTAGCGATGAAAGAGGGCAATCCTCTTTCTCCTCTTTATAACAATTAGTTGCTAAGTGTAATCATATAAAACAAAAGAAAACATAAATTAAAATTCTTAAATCAATTAAAAAACTTCAAGTGAAACCAACCTTTCATGTTAAATTGAACATTTCTAGACTTAGAAAATACAACACTAATGCTTAGTAAGACACACCACACAAGCCTTAACACACACATTAGAATTAAGTCACCACTTCTAGATCTATGTTAGGGTGATGTATGGTGTGACATGTGTTTTGATTTATGGTGTATTATTTTATACTGGATGTTAGGGTGAATGCCTCATAGACTAGATGTTAGGCCAATATTAGCCTAATCATGTTTTCTACGAAGGATTATGCTTAAGGTGGTGCTTAAAATAAATATCAATGCTCTCTTTGCAGGTTGCTTAAAACCCTAAGCATAATCCAATTTATGATAGGTGGGCTTGGTTACCCATGTGCAAGGTGCTAAGTCAAAATTATAAATATAATTGCTTGGGAAATGTATGTATATTAGCTAACCTCTATTTTGTAGGTGTAGTTAGATTTACTTTTCTTATTTTTAATGTAATTTTGTATTAGGGATTAGGATTAGCGTTATTGGGGATAATGATGAACAATGGCTGGAAGGCTTCATCTTGGGAGGCCATGTGATCTCTTTGAAATGGAGCAAATCAAATCAAATAGAGATACAAGAAGATATGAAGGGATGAAGAAATAAGATCCCCCATAGCATTTATAAATTGTAATTATTATTTTATAATTCTGGGTTGTATAAGGGTAGTTCTTGGCCACCCATATTTTCTTTTTTGAGTTGTACAATTGCATTCAACTACACCAGCCTCTCATTTTTTCATGATAGTTATAGAAAATGTTTAATGATTTGTTTAGCTTGCGCACTAGAAATGGCATGCTTTTTTAGTTTCTTAAATGATTTATGCTTTAATGTGTGGCCTGAATGTGATTAGGCTCTTAGGGAAAAATTAATTTTTCTATCCCAATTAATCACTCATGACTAAAGTTTTCTACAACTCATAACCTCACCATAAAGTTTAGGATGTAAATCAAGATAATTAAAAGATTTTGTAACCCCTTAGCTGAATGTTGTATGTCTCACATCATGCATGCATCTTAAATCACTCTTTCAAAATGAGGGCCTCCATCCTTACACGCATAGGGACCACTTGACCTGTGAGAGCAACCCCTATTAATAGAGCTTCACCCTCTCTCTTTTGATTTGACCCATAATTCATTTCATCAATGCATCTAGGCATCAAAATTCTAAATCCTTTGTTTAAATGAAGCGTTAAAAATTAAATAAAACTTGGAAAGATTCTTTGCATTAGACTATGTCATTATTCATACCACTTATGTGCTAGTCTCTTAGGGAGTGAGTTTAAGGATTTTAGTCTCGTTCTAAATAAATAACTACCCTAGCTATCTTGCAATTTATATGACCGGACCATATGGATTTGAATCATAAGAGGAGTTAGCTGGAGGACACTCCAGGCAGTTATAAGTCCAGTAGTCGGGTGACTTATCCTCTCTTATGGAGGTAACCCTCATGCCCATTTTTGCTTAGATTTAGGTTGTGCTTTAGTTTATGCTAAAGCTCCCTAGATTAGGATTTGGGATTGATATTTTCTTCGGGCTACAAGCATAAATCCTCGCCTTTTAGACATTTCCACGATCTTGTGTTATTGGATTATGAGCCCTAGTAATCGAATGAAATTTTAACTTAAATAAAATAAATCTCTTCACTCTCAAATATATAAAGCCCAATCATAGCAGAAATTGGAATGCTCATTAGGATTCCTAGTATCATGAGCATTCCCTACCTATTCCCTTTGGATTCTAAAAATAAGTCTTCTCCTAGAACTTTCCCATTTAACTTATTTTCAAATATAACCAATCCTTTGATAGTCTAACCTTGAAATATTTGGAGATGATAATTGTCTACTTTAATCGAGAGTATTCTTAGAGAATTTTATTCTTTAATATGTAATTAACTATGGAGGCTTGCCTCCATAAGGAACTTTAGAACCCGATTTAATATAAACCTTACTTTATTAATCCATGTAAAGTAGGGGAAAAATCTCTAGTACATTCGAAAACCCACCATGCCTTAGGAGTCTTTATTAGGTGATTAGGTCCATTGAAGGATGATGCATCTATCTTTTGAGATAGCACATTATACCTTAATATCATACCCGATCACTTCAATAAGTACCCCATACGATATGCATGGTGTCTCCCTATACATCCAAAAATAAACACCATAAAATCATAACTAATTGTAGAAAAATAAAGGAGAAGTTAATAAAAATAAATTTATTTAATTTTAAATAGTGATTAAGGCTTAATTATGATTTGAATATTTTTTAATTAGCTTAATTAAGCCTTAATTACTTGGACAATTAATCCCAAGTTTGGCATGATGATTTAGTCGGATGACCTCTGCCTCCCATGATTTTATTGGAATTTATTGGCTATGTAATTAAGAAAATTTGAAATTCAAACCTTAATTACTCTCATAATTAATTTAATGATTATTTAGAACCCCAAATAGTAAAAATTAATTAATAAAAATTCATCAACCACTGATTAATAGTGAGATGATGAAGGAGACTGATTAGGACCTCTTTCCTAATTATTTTTCCTAAATTCATTTCATTAAAGAGAGTTAATTAATGTGAAGTTTAATTGAGAGATTAATTAAGCAATTAATAATGAAACCAAATCAAGCTAAAATACTAATCACTTCATATAATCAACATTTAGATTAAGGGTTCCTCTTTATGTGTTCAATAACATAAAGATCCTTAAGAAAATTATGATTAACCTATAAGTGTGGAAAAATCATGAAAGTACTTAATTAGATTCTTTAATTTAATTAATCTTTAATCATGTGCCAATTGCATTAGGTCCTTTAGGAGCATTGCAATTTTACTTTTCGTCATGTGCATATCATTTATGGCTCATGATTAAATGTTTAATTAAACTAAAGAACATATGAAAGGGTACTTAAATGGATTTCTTAATGATTCTACTTAATTAATTCATAAAAATCACTTAATTAACTTTCCTTAATCAAATTAAGATTACCAACATGTGAATGGGATGAAAAATAAAAAATGATCTCTCCTCTTTAAGTTCAATTAAAATCCAAGATCAAATTAATAAGAAGCTTTAATTTTTCTACCCCGATTAATCACTCATAACTAAAGTTTTCTATAACTCATAACCTCACCATAAAGTTTAGGATGTAAATCAAGATAATTAAAAGATTTAGCAACCCCTTAGCTGAATGTTGTATGTCTCACATCATGCATACATCTTAAATCACTCTTACAAAATGAAGGCCTCCATCCTTACATGCATAGGGACCGCTTGACCTGTAAGAGCAACCCCTACTGATGGAGCTTCACCCTCTCTCTTTTGATTTGGCCCATAATTAATTTCATCATGCATCTAAGCATCAAATTTCTAAATCCTTTGTTTAAATGAAGCGTTAAAAATTAAATAAAACTTGGAAAGATTCTTTGCATTAGACTATGTCATTATTCATACTACTCATGCACTAGTCTCTTAGCGAGTGGGTTTAAGGATTTTAGTCTCTTTCTAAATAAATAACTACCCTAACTATCTTGCAATTCATCTGACCAGACCAAATGGATTTGAATCGTAAGAGGAGTTAGCTGGCAGACACTCCAAGCAGTTATAAATCCAGTAGTCGGGTGGTTTATCCTCTCTTGTGGAGGTAACCCTTATGCCCATTTTTGCTTAGATTTAGATTATGCTTTAGTTTATGCTAAAGCTCCCTAGATCAAGATCTGAGGTTGATATTTTCTTTGGGCTACAAGCATAAATTCTCACCTCTTAGATAGTTCTACGATCTTGTGTTATTGGATTATGAGCCCTAGTAATCTATTGAAATTTTAACTCAAACAAAATAAATCTCTTCACTCTCAAATATATAAAGCTCAATCATAGGATAAATTGGAATGCTCATTAGGCTTCCTAGTATCATGAGCGTTCCCTACCTATTCCCTTTAAATTCTAAAAATAAGTCTTCTCCTTAGACTTTCCCATTTAATTTGTTTTCAAATATAACCAATTCTTTGTTAGTCTAACCTTGAAATATTTGGAGATGATAATTGTCTACTTTAATCGAGAGTATTCTTTGGAAATTTTATTCTTTAAGATGTAATTAACTATAGAGGCTTGCCTCCATAAGGAACTTTAGAATCTGATTTAATATAAATCTTACTTTATTCATCCATGTAAAGCAGGGGAAAAATCTTTGGTACATTCGAAGACCCATCATGCCTCAGGAGTCCTTATTAGGTGATTAGGTCCATTGAAGGATTATGCCTCTATCTTTTGAGATAGCACATTATACCTCAATATCATACCCGATCACTTCAATAAGTACCCCATACGATATGCGTGGTGTCTCCCTATATATCCAAAAATAAACGCCATAAAACCATAACTAATTATAGAAAAATAGAGGAGAAGTTAATAAAAATAATTTTATTCAATTTTAAATAGTGATTAAGGCTTAATCAGGGTTTGAATATTTTCTTAATTAGCTTAATTAATCCCTAATTACTTGGGTAATTAATCCTAAATTTGGCATGATGATTTAGTGGTATGACCTCTGCCTCCCATGATTTTCTTAGAATTTATTGGCTATGTAATTAGGAAAATTTGAAATTCAAACCTTAATTACTCTCTTAATTAATTTAATGATTATATAGAACCCCAAACAATAAAAATTAATCAATAAAAATTCATCAACCACTGATTAATAGTGAGATGATGAAGGAGAGTGATTAGGACCTCTTTCCTAATTATTTTTCCCAAATTCATTTAATTAAAGAGAGTTAATTAATGTGAAGTTTAATTGAGAGATTAATTAAGCAATTAATAATGGAACCAAATCAAGCTAAAATACTAATCACTTCATATAATAAACATTTAGATTAAGGGTTCCTCTTTATGTGTTCAATAACATAAAGATCCTTAAGGAAATTATGATTAACCCATAAGTGTGGAAAAATTATGAAAGTACTTAATTAGATTCTTTAATTTAATTAATCTTACATCATGCGCCAATTGCATTAGGTCCTTTAGGAGCATTGCAATTTTACTTTTCGTCATGTGCATATCATTTATGGCTCATGATTAAATGTTTAATTAAACTAAAGAACATATGAAAGGGTAATTAAATGGATTGCTTAATGGTTAAACTTAATTAATTCATAAAAATCACTTAATTTTCTTTCCTTAAACAAATTAAGATTACCAACATGGGAATGGGATGAAAAATAGCAAATGATCTCTCCTCTTTAAGTTCAATTAAAATCCAAGTTCAAATTAATAAGAAGCTTTGATTTTCTTTAAATGATTTTATTTAATGAATTTGTCCTTAGGAATTAGTGTAGTTGAATGAATTACATGGAAATATTTGGTTATTCTTTTTCAATCACATTAAATATTGTATGTCATGCGATGTCATGCATTCATATTTTCAAAATTAAATGGAATTTATTTATGTAAAAGTGCTTGGGTTGGCTTAATCTTATCCTATGTGTGGCTATTATTACTAATAAGTCTAAATCTATTTTCTAAAAAGCTTATAAATTAATAATAACATTTGGAATGATAGTAGTTATAAATACATATAAGATCTGCATGTGTTTATAGCTTAAGCATGTGAAGGTAATGCTTTCTTTCCTATGTTCATATATGGATTTACATATATTTGAATAATAATAATTATAAAGTCTGGACATCTCACGAATACGAGGCTTTAAGTAGCCCACATGAGGTCATTTGATTATCTCACTTCACTAGTTAACAAAGGCACGTACTTATTTAATTTTATTCCTATATATATTTATATTAGAATTTAGATAGAGCTTTACTTTGCATGTATAAACAATTTAACCAAAAATATAATCTTTTGCATGATTTTCATTATTATAGTTGTATATACATTCATATGTATTTAAGATAGCAAGTATATAGTCTAGACATCCCAAGAATATAAGTATTTAAGTAGCCCCAAGGAGGTCATTTGATTATTTTACTTCCCTGGTTTAAACAACTGCACGTACTTGCTTCCATCTTTTATACATATGTATGTGTATTTGATTAAACAATGAGAATCCTCTTTTTTACCAACTGTATGCATTCATAATCATTTAAGTATGCCATAATATATTGCATATGTAGGTATACTAAGTGTTAAATCATATGCATCGTATGAGTCATCGAAAGGAATGGTTCAACATATTCTATGTGATGGTAATTCAACCACATTAATCATAAGATGCCTTTCATGTTGAATAGGATTCTTTAAGATTAACTTAAATATAGGATTAATAAAATATTTATTAAATCATTTACTAAAAAAAAACTATATCGTAAAAATATGCTTTAGAAAATAACTTATTAAGGGATGAAAGAGGGTAAGCCTCTTTCCTCCCTTTATAATACTTAGATACTAAGTGTAAATAAAATGAAATAAAAAAACACAAATTAAAACTTACAAATCATCTAACCAACTTAAAATCAAACCATCAATCATGTTAACTTAAACAATTTCAAACCTTAGAAAATTATAATTCAAAAGCCTAGCTAAGACATACCACATAAAGCCTAAGCACACACATTAGAATGCTAAGTCACGACTTCTAACTTTAGGTAAGGATGGTGCATGTAATGATAATGTGCTTTATTTTATGATGTAATGTTATAGACTGGATGTTAGGATTATTGTTTGTAGACTAGATGTTAAGCTGTTATTAGCCAAATGTTATTTTATGCAGGGGATTATGCTAATGGGGATGCTATAAATATAAATGTTTTGCTTGAAGGTTGCTTATTCTTTTAAGCATAATCGACATTAGGATAAGTGGGCTTGGTTACTCATGTGTGGGGGTAGGGGGTACTAAGTCCAAATTATATAATATAATTGATTGGGCTTGTATGTATATCTAGCTAACATCTATTTTACAAGTGTAGTTAGATTTACTTTTCATAAAAATATATTTTTGCATTAGGAATTAGGATTAGTTCTATGGGGTTTAGGATGAGTAGTGGCTAGAAGGCTTAATCTTGGGGTGCCCTATGATCCCTTAAATCAAATCAATAGAAAGAAGTAAGGAGAAAGACGACACCCATAACATGTATTCAATTTCAATTGTAATTATTTTTTTGTAATATGGGTTATATAAGGGTAGAGCTCAGTTGCCCAACTTTTCTCTTTTTTGGGGTGTACGGTGGTACCTGACCGCACCAACCTCTTATTCTTTCACGGTAGTCTATAAAAATGATTATTTTTATATTTAGTTTGTGCATTAGGGCAGCATAATTTTTATAGTTTCTTAATGATTAATGATTGAATGTGTGGCCTAGATGCGATAAGCTCTTAGTTTAAAATTATTTTTTTACCCTAATTAATAACTCATAACTAAAATTTAAAAAATTCACAACCTCATTTTAAAGCTTAGGATTTAATCAAGATAACCAAAATATTTAGCAACCCTTTAATCATATGGTGTATGTTTAACATCATGCATACCATATTGAATCACTCTTATAAACATGAGGGCCTCTATTTCAGTAATTTAGGGACTGCTTGACCTATGAGAGAAACCCCTTATGATGGAGCTTCACCCTCTTTCTCTTTTTATTTGACCAATAATCAAATTTCATCATGCATTTAGGCATAAGAAATCCCAAAGCCTTTGTCCAAAATATTGTGCCAAAATTTCATAAAAATTTAAAAAATATTACATTTTTAGACTAAATCATATACTCATGCTAGTCATGATCTAGTCTCTTAGGGAGTGAATTTAGGACTCTAGTCCCTTTCAAAATTAAAATAATAGCTTAAACCATCTTTTAATTTCATAAGATCAGATCACATGGATTTTTTGAATTATAAGAGGTGTCAATTAGCGGCCACTCCAGACGGTTGTAAGTCCAGAAGAGTAGGACAGATTTATCTTCTCTTTTGAAGGTAAACCCTTATGTTCCCTTTCTGCTTTGATTTAGGTCGTGCTTTTAACTTGTGTTAAAGTTCACTAGATTTAAGATCTAAGGTTGCTTATTTCCTTCGAGCTATGAGCATAAATCCTCACCTCTTGGGCATTTTCATAATCTTATATTGATGGACTATAAGCCCTAGCATTCTAATAAAATTCAACTCAAATGAAATACATTTTTTCACTTTCAAACATATAAAGCCTCACCATAGGATAAGTTGGAATGCTCACTAGACTTCCTAGTATCATGAGCATTTCCTACTTATTTTCCCTTAGATTCTAAAAATAAGTCTTCCAATTGAACAATCCCATATGATTCTTCTAAAAATATCAATCATTTGATAGTCTTAACCTTGAAATCATTGGAGATAATAATTGACTACTTTAATCAAGAGTGTTCTTAGAAAATCTCATTTCATATGATGTAATTAACTATGGAGGCTTGCCTCCATAGGGAACTTAAGAACCCGGCTTAAAATAATCCCTACTTTATTTTTCCATATAAAGTATGGGAAAGATCTATGGTATATTTGAAGACCCATCATACCTTAGGAGTCTTTATTAAGTGATTAGGTCTCACGAGATAGAATTTATGTCGGCCGTCAGAATCAAACAAAGGTCGAATGACCAATCGATTTATTAAGGGGGATGGACTAGTCTATTTGTTCGGTCAATCACCATAAAGGGGGCTACTATGGATGACACCCCCCGGATTCGATTCTTTTGCATAGTCTGGAGGTCAGCCGCAGTAGAGCTGTTGGGCATTTATTTGCTCTGCACCTCACCTGGCGCCCTTCCCGGACCTAGCAGCAGATGGGTGGGCTGAATTCGAGCACTTCTTTTCTTTGCTCCCATGCATGACCGGACGAGCCAAAATTCACCGCAACCGGGCGGCGAAAAGCGATCCTCAAAGTTGAGTCTTGATCAGCATAGTGCACCAACCATATGGTACGACAGGCACTCAAAGACCTGGCGAATGATGGCCCACTCCACCCAAGAGCGCTTATGTCATATGGTAACTCATGGCTAGAAACAATCCTTATGATTTTGATATCCGGTAAGAAGAAGAATCAAAGTCTAGGTTGGTTGGTGAGCCTAGTGATAGGAGACTATCTAGATTGGTTCGGAGAGCACTTGTTGGGTGAAAGATTTGTTTTTTTCTTATTTGTTACGACCAAAATGCTAAACTATTGACCCTACTTATTCGAATGGGTGTGCAGCCCAAAGTATTCCCGGACTACATGTATACATCCATAAGTAACTTAGTGCAACATGACAAATTTCATTGAGAGGAATCATAAAAGAAAAGAAAAATTGGTTTTCATTCATGTGTATTTCAGAGATTGTCCTCAGGCTGAGGAGTGTCCTGCTTGAGGTTCACGCGCTATTATTACCGAGAGTTGATTGCTCCACCTAAGTAGAACAAAAAGGAGGAATTGGAAATGAAAAAGGGGGAGCCAAAACAGAAGCTTCACTTCTAGTAGCTTGCTTACTCTATCTTCTTCTATATGTTCAGAAAAGCATTGAATTCACTATCTTTCTTTTGGCAGACCTCTCTGGAGCGAACGAAGTCAATCTTCTAGGATTTAGCTAATTTCTGGATTATCCCGACTACCAATAATGGTTCAATTTGAATGAGCTCTCCCTCCATGAACATAGGAAGTTTTGCCCTAAGCTGCTTTCTATTATGCTTGATCCTACAGCTTGCTGTTGTTTCATACCGTTCGTTCCTCTTGAGCACTAGAGTTTTCATTCTAGCTTCTAAATATTTTCCTTGGAAAAAGAGTTGGATTTACTATATTGCTTGGTCAAGATGCTCGCCACGCCGCTTGGATGTGAATCTATGCCCCTACCCCTACTATCCTGGACTATTGACGGGCTCCTAATAATGCAACACCCCTGTGGGGCTCCTAGAATGACCCAACCCTTAAAGAAGCTGTTGAATCACATCATCGATCCTTTCTTCATGAGCGGGCTTACCGGAGAATGGTCAAACTCTGAGAATCAAGTCACATTTTTTTATCCAATTTAGATACCCGTCAAAATTGTTGAGTGATAGCTCAGAGAAAATGCACAGGTATAGCAAGCTAACCTCGGTAGTACATGAGCGAATGAGGTTGGTTTACCAACTCCTTTCTCGATGTCGTTGGTACCAATTATCCTTTCATGTATGACACCGGGTACATAGGAAGAGCCAATCGAGCTTCTAATTGGATAACACATAGGGTTGTTGGAATACAACCTTCATAGCCATTGGTTTGTTAATGAAAGGCTCACTTTCAACAACACTGCTTCATCATCATTGTTCAGCCGTGAAGATTTTTGTGCTAACGATGCACCCAAACTCCTGGTATATGGAAAGGAAGACGTGGTGTTAGCCCTTTTGTAGGCTAATGCTAATTTATTCTTTGGGTCCTTCGTGTCATGGATGTCGGGTCCATCTAATGCTCGAATTGTTGATGGGATGGTGTATCAACGCATTTGTTATCTCAAGTCCGGTTGTGCTCCTTGTGAGTGAGCAAAAGTTGTTATATAGTTTCACTTTTTTTTTTCCTTTTCTTAATTGAAGAAAGAATTGGAAGAGAAAACAACAAGTACAAAATGAGTAATAAACCCCAAAGATTGGTACGATTCAATTCAACATTTTTTCTTTCGGTTTGATTGTGTCATAGCTCTATAAATTGAATTACGCTTTATCATCGATGAAGGCATTGCTATATATTGAAAAAAGAAACAAGAGTATATACCCATGAACAACCAACCATCACATGTAAAAAATTGGATAGGTTCGATCTATGGTCATTGGGAACCTCCTAAAAGGATTTACTAAATTCATCAGTAGTTCCAAAGAATCAAAATGGCATGTTATTAATGGAATCCCTTTGTCTCTATGAAATATTCATTTGGCCGAGGACTTCCAAAAGCATCGTAAGCTAAACCCGTACTGATGAATAACCAACCCGCAATGAATAGGGAATGTATAGTAATGTTATGAATGACCCAGTATCAAATACTAGTAATAATATCAGTAAAAGAATGTTCTCCCATGCTTCCAGACATGTTGAGCTCCACAAATTCTTGTATGTTCAAAAAAAAAAAGATGAAGGAGGATTTTCAATGCGAGATATAAAAACATATCTCTCAACGGCACATGTGCTAACCACTCTATGGTTTGGGTCTTTAGCAAGTCTATTGATAGAAATTAATCATTTATTTCTAGATGCCTTGTCATTCCCCTTTTTTCATCTTGATTGAATTCTTTTATTGATTGCGAAAAATGAAGAAGATTTGAGATACAATTCTAATGAACATGGCTAATTTCACCTCCTTTTTCTTTTCTATTCTCAAAAAAGAAAGAGAAAGAGTGTATCAAACCTCAGTCAAAATACAGTGAATCTATGATAGAATTTTTGGGAAAATAAATGGAAATGTGGATCTAGTCTAGGGGTGGTTCTACAAAATTCTAACATAGAAAGAAGAAGAAGAAGATACTGAGATTAGGATAGGAAGAATTCATAGTTAGAAAAAATTGTATTAATTAATTATTATTATATTCATAATATTATTATATTAATGAATATGACTCTTTTTCTTTATAGTTATATTAATTAATAGTAATTCTTTTTTAGATTATAGTGCTTAGAAGTCATTTGAATTATTAGAATTAGAAAAAGAAAATATTTACAAATTCCATTTCTAGTTAATAACTTTTATTAATATAGTTAATATAGTATAGATATAGAATATAGATTCTTTTTTCTTTTCTTTTTCTTTGGTTCGGATCAAAAAGAAAATGAAAAGAGTTCTAAAGTGAAGTCGATCCAAAATGAAAAGGAGGTTCATGGCCAAGGGTAAAGATATTAGAATTATAGTTATTTTGGAATGTACCTGTTGTGTTTGAAAGGGTGTCAAAAAAAAATTAGCGAGCATTTCTAGATATATTACTCAAAAGAATCGACACAATACACCAAATCGACTAGAATTTAGAAAATTTTGTCGCTATTGTCAAAAGTATACAATTCATGGGGAAATAAAGAAATAGATGTAACAAAATGCTTGTGTTATTTTACAAGTAGTGGGAAGACTAAGAACTTTACATCTTAACATATATAATACAAACCAAATCCTATTTTGGTCGAATATTAATTAAATGAATAAAAAAAAGTATTTTATTTTATAGATTATTTTCTATAGATATATAAAATGAATAAACAAACCATGGATAAATCCAAACAACCTTTTCGTAAATCCAAGCGATCTTTTCATAGACATTTACCCCCAATAGGATCAAGGGATCGAATCAATTATAGAAACATGAGTTTAATTAGTCGATTTCTTAGTGAACAAGAAAAAATATTATCTAGACGGGCAAATAGGTTAACTTTGAAACAACAATGATTAATTACTACTGCTATAAAATAAGCTCGTATTTTATCTTTGTTATCTTTCATAATATGAGAAACAATTGGAGAGAGTGGAGTTGATCCCTAGAACTACTGGTCCTAGAACCAAAAATAAATAGATAGACTCTTCAAAAGTCCAATCGGAACTCAAGCTCATATTAATATGAATTTTTTGCTCGAAAAAAAACTAGAATCGAGATTTTATTCTTGTATTATAAACTCTATAATTATAAAAAAAAAAAGTAAAATGGGGAAGAAATCTTTTTTTCTTGAAAGATGTTCGTTTATTCCTAGTACTCAAATCTTCATTTCTTTTTCTTCTATCTTCCCTACGTCCATTCTCGGGGAAATCCTGAT
The DNA here is from genome assembly GCA_021442155.1 of Cymbidium sinense. Lineage (NCBI taxonomy): Eukaryota > Viridiplantae > Streptophyta > Magnoliopsida > Asparagales > Orchidaceae > Cymbidium > Cymbidium sinense. The sequence goes on along the minus strand of CM038227.1, from coordinate 66,187,893 downwards.
TCAATCATTCTTGTTTCCTGTATAATAATTAAGATTCTTTTATTCCTTTATTTGATTTGTATTCTTTTTTTTCTTTTTGATTAATGATTTTATTTGAAATAATATCAAAATAATTCTTATTTGATAAGGCGCAAAGTATTTTACAGAAGCAATTGTCTCTTGTACAAATTGTGGATGAATTGGCTATAACTATAGAATAGCCTATCCTCACGAGTTATCGTATTTATCTGAGTGATCCACAAACGATAAAAATCTATCTTTTTCCTGCTCCTATCTCAATGAGAAGAAACCAAAGCTCTCATTCTTTGTTGAGTACTTGTTCGAGTAAGTCTTGAATGAGCCCCTATAAAGGTTGATGCAAATAAATGAATCTTTCTTCAACGTCTTCGAGCTGTATATCCTCGTTCAACTCTGGTCATTGAATCAAATGAAATTTTCTTGAATAACTAATTGATTTATCTTCTTTTAGTCATCCTTTTCCTCCGGTCGATTAATAACAAAACGGATTCTTCCGATATATATAATAGAAATTCCAATGGATTTTGCGACTATGACCTTCCCCTTCCCGACCATGAATTTTTCTTTCTTCAAGGTATCTCTCCTGGAAATAAGAAATGAAAATGCTACTAAATAAAAAAGAATAGTGGGTTTCCTCATTTCTATGGTAACTTCAAACGGTGAGGTCCTCTATACACCGAGCCTCTTCTTTCATTTCATCGAATTTTATCGTGAACTTGTATAGTTCACACTCTTTGGCTCTACCCATTCATTTTTCAATTAGAATTCCTTTTTCAATTCTAATTAGAAAGTAATAGTCCTTTCACAAAAAAACTATCCATGGATGACATTTCATTCGAAAGTTGGCTAGGTAGCGAATTAGTCCATTTTTTCAAGAAAAGGAATTGGAGCATAACCTTTTTCCTCTGCTTAATGGATAACTAAATAGAGAATTCCTTCTCATCTCAAATGGAGTGATTGGATTTGCACCAATAGAAACCATAAATTCATGACATAATTAAGTAGATTATAGATCTTCATTTTTAGATACTAGTCAATTAAAAGGCCGTCTTTCACTATATCTATCCTAATTCATTGATAGTGGTGATACCGTAAAAAACTTTTACATTTTTCAAACTCATGATCTGAACAACAAGTCGCACATACACCCTAGTGCACGTTCCTCGATCGAGGACATCCTCAAGAGCGAGATTTGACCTTTTATCATGCCGTGCATTTCTAAGAAGTTGTTTAATGGTTGGCATGGCATGTATATAGAATCTCATTCTAGATAGAATATAGCGGGTTGGTTTAGATTAATCTTAACCTGATGGTTGATGATTATGAATGATTTCTATTCACACAAAAAATTCAAATTTTGAAAAGGAATTCGTATATTTTCCCAGTCTTTTCATTTTCGACCGCTACAAGATCAATGATGCCATGAGCTTGGGCTTTTGTGTCGACATAAAACATCCCTTTCCATATCTTCTGGATATAACCCAGTTGTCGCTCTTTGTACATAAACTTTTGTGAGAGTTTCAAGCTTCAATAGTTCTTCTTCTTCCAAGATAAATTCCCCGCTTGTGCCTCGAAAAAGAACTGGTTGGTGAATCATAACCCCGATGATATTGATAGAACATCATGAACGGTTCTTCTATCTATATATCGCACGATTGGGTGAAAGTAAGGGGGAATCAAAATAACAATAAAAATTAGAAAGAAACAACCATACATGCATCTTTTGTACATTACATACGACTTTGCAATGGAATTTCTCTTTTTGATAGAAGAGATTCTATCTAAGAAATAGAACATATCCAATCCAAATCGTGAAATGATCCATTTACCACCCTTCCTTTCGTAGTAGTGAAAAAGATACTATGATGGTTTTGTTTCTTTATATATTTCTCTATTTATCTCGTCTGTGGTTTACCAATCCCAAAGTTTCTTTTTGATATGATCCAAAAAATGATTTTTTCCATTTTTTTTGACTCTTTATCTCATAACATAAAAAAGAAGAAAGAGGCTTCTTATGTGAAAGAATAATGGTTTGTGACGCTGAAATTGACTCTTGTTTGACACAAAAAATTAAATTGGGAAGAACCCTTCTTTCTACTATCTCGATACAAAATCTCATGTTAGAAAAAAATAATATGTTCATATCGAACTCGAAGTGCCATGCTATTCTGACTTATTCTTTCTTTGATTCATATTTGATATATAAGGCATAGTCTTCTTTTTTATCAAAAAAAACCAAGCGAGGGAATGCTAGGCGTTTGGTAATTTCTCCTCACCGTAATGAAAGATCCCATTGAAGGCCTAATCCCATACATATTGTATGTACATCCGGTGACACAAATTGCATAGTATCATAAATGGCTATTCCTGGTATTACCCATCCTCCTAGAGAATTTAGAAATAAATAAAGATCCCTAGTATCATCTTCTATGCTAAGATATACCATGAGACCAACAAGTTGATTCGAGATCTCGCTATCAAGCCATTCGAATCAAAGAAGAGATTCTTTGATAGAAGAAATTCTTAGATATTTCTATCTTTCAAGATAGTACATCATACCGTAATATTATACCCGATCACTTCAATAAGTACCCCCTAAGATCTGCATGGTGTCCACAGGAACCATCTGAAAATAAACACTACAACAAGCGAAGAAGACTAAGCCTAATTATGAAAAAAAAGTTATGAAGGAGATTTTGAAATGGTTAGATGACAACATTATTTATCCTTTCTCTAATACTTCATGGGTTAGTCTACCTCATTATGTGTCCAAAAAGGGTAGAATGATAATTATAATAAATTAAAATAATAAAATTATATCTTCTAAGATAATTATAGGTTTGAGAATTTATATAGATTATAGAAAATTTAACAAAGCCATTAGGAAGGATCCTTTTCCTTCATTATTCATAGATCAGATGCTAGATAGATTAAAAGGTCATCTATTTTATTATTTCTTAGATTAGTATTTTGGATATAATTAGATAACTATAACATTTAAGGATAAAGAGAAACCCACTTTCACGTATATATAGGGTACTTTTGCTTTTAGGAGAATGTCCTTTAGATTATGTAATGTACTTGTTACATTTCAACATTGTATGATGGTTATATTTTGTGAATTGATTGAAAATTATAATGAAGTATTTATGGATGATTTTTTATAATTGGATTGTCATTTAAAAAATGTTTAAAAGTTTTTAGAAACAATTTTAAGGAGATATGATGAGATAAACTTAATGTTCAATTAGGAGAAGTGCCATTTTATGGTGAGAGAATGTGTAGTTCTTGGTCATAGGATATTTAATCAAGAATTGAAGTTGGTAAGGCCAAGATTCAAATTATAGAAAAAAATTCCATCTCTATTTAATAATAAAGGAATTAGGAGTTCTCTAAGACATGCAAAACTTTATAAGTGGTTATTAAAGATTCTTCAAAAATTTTAAAACTCCTTTGTAACTTGTTAGAAAAAGATATACAATTGTTTTCACTCATGAATGTTTAGAAGCATTTAATTTATTATATAATAAACTTACTTCTTTACTTATTATTGTAATGCCTAATTGGAATAGTCATATTAAACTTATGTGTGATGCTAGTGATTATGCAATAGGTACGATAATTTGGAAAAGAAGTGAAAAGATTTTTCATGTTTTCTATTATGCTAGTAAAACTCTTAATGAAACTTAATTGAATTATTCTACTACGAAAAAAGAGTTATGAGGAGTAGTATTTACCTTTGATAAGTTTAAATCATATTTACTAGGTTCTAAAGTCATTTTATATAATGATCATGTAGTAATCAAATATCTTGTAGAGAAGAAAGGTGTTAAACTTAGATTTATTAGATGGGTTCTTCTTTCACAAGAATTTAACTTGGAGATTAAAGATAAGAGAGATATAAAAAATCAAATAGTTGACAATTTATCAATACTATAAGTGCAAGATGAGTTTAAGTCTAGGAAAAAGATTAGAGAAAATTTCTTTGATGAACACTTATTTTCATTTGGTATGGAGGCATAGTAAATTATTTAGTGAGTGAGATTTTTCTTTATGGGTTAACATATCATTAAAAGAAGAGGTTTTTACAAGACATAAGATTTTATTTTTGGCACGAGCCATTTCTATATAGAAATGTTTAGACCAAATTATGAGAAAATGTGTTCTTAATAATGAAATAAATAAATATTTGAGGTCATGTCATTATTCTAAGTATGGGGGGTGGGGGGCATTTTAGGAGAAATAGGGTAGTACCTAAAGTGTTGTATAGTGAATTTTATTGGCCTACTCTATTTAAAGATGCTAATTTATTTGTGAAGAATTGTGAAAGATGTCAAAGAATAAGGAGCATATCAGAATGTCATGAAATGTATTTAAATTATATTCTTGAGGTTGAGATCTTTGAAGTTTGGAGATTTGATTTTATGGGACCCTTTACTCTTTCATTTGGAAATGAGTATGTTTTGGTTGATGTAGATTATATTTTCAAATGGATTGAAGCAATAAGTACTTATAAGAATGATTCTATGGTTATTTTAAAATTCTTTAAAAAAAAAAATTTTCACTAGATTTGGTACACCTAGAGTCATTATTAGTGATGATAGCACTCATTTTTACAACAAAAAGATGTTAAATTGTTTTTGGTAAATTAGGAGTGAAATACAAGATATTTAAATCTTATTATTCTAAATTTAGTTGTCAAGCAAAAATTTCAAATAGGGAGACCAAAAATTTAGAAAAAATTGTGCCTCCAACCAAGAAAGATTGGTCAAATGGATTGGATGATGCATTATGGACATAGAATAACATTCAAGACTCTAATAAGTATGTTTCCTTATATATTATTATTTGAAAATGTTTCTCACTTACCATTATAATTGGAACATGGCATATTGGGCAACCAAAAAGTTATAACTTTGATTGAACAATGTAGGGAGGGAAAGCCTCCTAAAATTAAATGAATTGGATGAGATAAGGTTAAACATGATAGGATTTATAAAACATATTAAATAATGGCATGATAAGAAGCTTCTCAAGAACTAATTTGAGCTTGGGCAACTAGTCTTATTATTTAAATTTAGGTTAAAATTACATTCTAGAAAGTTGAAATAAGATGGACATGGCCTTTCCTAGTAATTAAAGCTTATCCATATGTTACAATAGATATTAAGGAGTTGAAACTTCAAAATATTTTTAAGTTAAATGGTCAAAGTCTTAAGCACTATTGTAGGGGTGAAGTAAATTGAATTAAGGAGTTGATTAGTTTCATTTGTAATAAGCATGATTGAGATATAATTGATCTAGACTAAGGATTACAAACCAAGCCCTTATTGTGAGGCAACCCAACGTTCATCTATTTGTAATTTAGTTTATTTATTTGTGTGTTTTGTGTTGTTTAAAACTTTTGAAAATGTTCGTAGTGCTAGGGTGCCATGCCTATTTTATTGTAGCAGTGAATTAACTTTTGCATGTTTTGTTGAAACTATAAAAAATCCACGTAGGCTTTAATTGAGTCATAGCACCTAGGTGTTCGATTGACTAGTGTCATGGTGGCAATCAATGGTCAGTTCAACTCTATAATATTAATAAACTTAATTATGAGCATAAAACAAAAATAGGTAGAGTGCCTAGGCGCTAATGACAAATGTTGTAGTGCTTTACTAAAAAATTGAATGCCTTGTATAAATTGTATTGTTATAATAATGGATATCAGTTCATATTTAGTGAGTATTAATTATTATTTTTACATGAATATAGATGATTTTAACTGATTGACTAGAGCCTAACTTGATAGTATTGTGGTGTTGCTAGATAGTGTCATGGCACTACAAAATTTTATAAATATACCCTTAAGCTAAGCTTCATTGGTCATTCACTCCTTAGCTTTTGAGATTTTAGATTTTTTTGCATATTCCCTTTGTTTTTTAGCAACACCTTTTCAAGGAACCATGCTTATTTAAAACATTCAAAAGAGAAAGAAAGTAAAATCCTATGATCCAATGAATTTTATCAATGCTAAAGCTGAAGATAAGTAAACCATTACACCCATCCATAAGAATCTCATTCCTGAGAGGGTATTCAATAATCCTAGGTGGAGAATTGAGAGTATAACTCATAGATGGGTTTGGAAACCTTTGCATATGATAACAAAACTAGCATAGTGCCTACAGTTAGAGGTTTTTTTTAATTAATTTTTTTTCCATGCTAAAGAACACCAAGATTTTAAGGTTTTGTTATGAGAAAAAGGGTTAATTTTGATAGTACTAACATTAATAGGATTTATAAATTAAAATACACCGAATTTAATAAGTATGCTACATATTATTATAGTCACCTTGATTTTAATGATATTATTAGGTTCCTTACTATTAGGGAACCCAATACCTACTAAAATAAAGAGAGGGGAAATTAGCAAACTTTCTCACTACTAGCATGGAAAATGATGCAAAAGTCATATCTTCCAAGTTAATGCCTAGCGGAAATATTAGTGAAGTGATTAAGGATTGGGTTGTTCTTACTTTTTCTATTTAGAAATGACTTTCTATTAATGTAGGCAAGGTTATACAAAATTTTATTTTAAACATGATTAAAAAGAGTAATACTTATCAACTTTGTATTTTGGTTGGGGCTTTAGGAGAACCTAATGAGGATCAATTAGTTGTTACGACTCATATGTCTCAAGAGAGGATTAGAGCTAATGATTCAAAATATGAACCTAGTGAGAATTCATGCACACCACCCTTTAGGCTCCTATTTTATAAGGCAATGAGTGAGCAGTTGGTTAATCTGAGTAAGCAAGTGTCAAATCTACAACATAGGGTTGAAGAGAGCAACAAGTGGCAGCAAGAGATGGGGAGAAAATTTGATGATTCCATGTACCATAATAGTAGTAGCTTGCTTATATGACTAATTACAACTCGGCCTTAGCCCATATATTTCTCAACAACTAGTTGAATGTGCCCCTAATCATGTTTACTTTCTTGTAGCACCATACTTCCAACTCTATGTCAACTAGAGTCAAGTAGCTGAGGAGGAATAAAAAGAAGAAGATGGGGAGGAGAAAGAGGAGAAAGAGGAGAAAGAACATTGAGAATTTCTTTAGTTTTTTTTTTTATATATTTTTTAGTGTTTATTTTTATCTTATTTAATTTTATATTTTTTTAAACTTGAAATTCAAATTTTAAACAAAAACTTTAGAATTAGAATAAATTAAAAAATATTTTAATTTTGAAAAATAGGATTTTCATTAAAGTTATTAAACTACGAATTATAATATAAAGAATTAATAACAAAATATCTTATAAGAACTGGTATTTTCTTACATATAGCACACATAAGGATTCTTTATGAATTTAGTTGGTTGATATGTTATAAAAGATAATTAATATATATATATATATATATATATATATATATATATATATATATATATATATATAGAATAAAAAAATCAATAAAAGGTTACTTAGCCAATAAGGTGAACAACTCAAAATAATAAATAATAAAAAATAGGTGCATAAGGTCAGACTCAATAAGCATAAACATGGTTGAATCACTTGTAGGCCTGCATCACCAACACACTAGAATAAAGGCTACAACAAGGGATTCCCCATCTCATTAGCCTTATGATTAATCCACCATCAACAGCTCAAATATGAAACTTAAGTGAGTGCATAAGGTCGAATTCAATAAGATCAAATATGATTTAGTCTATGACATGTCTGCTTACTTAACACACCAAAAGAAAGGTCATATCAAGATATCCCTCCTTTGACTAGCTCAAAGAAAATAATAATCAAATCTCAAGTCTACTTGGTAAGTTTAAGTGGCACCGACCAAGGAGGTCTTCACAAATGGACAAAAGGTTAAGACAAAAAACCTAACAAAAATGATCCATACTCAAGAAGTCATGAAGCAAATTTTGGTATCACCATCAAATTGAAATGTTCAACTCCTTCGACAAGTCTATTAATTATAAAGTGAATATTGCAGGAAGTTCTTTTTCAATAAGGATGATAAAGAACAAAGCATGTGACCGAAGGTACTCTCATCTCTCTGACAAGTCATTAACTCCATCAAACCCACTAAGGCATAAAGGCAAAATATAGAGAAAGTAAAAAAAAATTAAATTAAAAAGATGAGGTGTTTAACAAGTCTATTAAATAATAAAGAAATGATTGAAGGCACTCTTATTTTTTCTGATAAGTCAATAATAACAATTACAAATAATTTCTTCATCAAATCAGTTAAAATACAGTGTTATGATAGAAGGAACTTCAAAATTTAATATTATCAAAAAGAAATAATCATCATCATCATCTTGTAAAAGCATTAGAATAATGACAACATCTATCAATTCAATAATCTATGGTAGCCAAACTAATGAAATTCAAATTTACACCCAATCTACTTCCACCAATGAAGTAATTATTAGGTCGTGATAAGATTATCAAACCAAGGCACAACATCAACACAAAATTAGTCAGTGATGATGAAATCTCTACATATCAAAATTCAAGTCCATAATTTAAATCAACATTCACAAATATATTCAAAGATCTATAGAGCTACACCTTTAGCATGACATTCAAACAAACTTCATAGAGATATGCAAGATCAACTAGTTTGCAATAAAAATGGTCCTTTCTATGTGTGCATCATGATGGGAGCATTTGTTAACACACACACACACACACACACACACACACACACACACACACACATATATATATATATATATATATATATATATATATATATATATATATATATATATATATATATATATATATATATATATATATATATTCTACAAGTTGAATCAAATAATTATGGAAAACTTGATGAATAATGAATGTTATATCATGTAAATTAAGTCAAAATACCACAATAACAATCAAAATAGATTAAAACTCTATATGTTTGTAAAACATATTACATGGTTGCATTTGTGATAAGTATAATAAATAAACTTAATGAATTTTGTGTGGTTTAAACTATATATTTATGACTACTTAATTTTAAGTTGTTGTAATTTTTAGTATTTTTAAAAAAAATTTTATAGGAAACTCTCATTTGAAGTAAAAAAAAGGAAAACAATTTAAATTTTGATGACTAGCGCATAATCGCTATACAAGGTAGTGCCATAATACTGAAAGAAGGAAATTTGGTGCTAAGATAGAGAAGACAGCACCTAGGCTCTATCTATGAAGCTAGCACCACAGCATTATATTCGTAGAGATTTGGACCTCAAAATAGTGAGTATAGCACCTAAGCACTCCAAAAACTAACACTATGGTGGTTCAAGAAGCCCAAAAGTGGCTAAAAAAATTCTTGTAGGCAATGAACAGAGCACCTTGGTGCTAAAGAACCAACACTGCAATGTTGTAATATTTTAAAATTTATCATAAAGATAAAGACAATAACACATAAGCATTAAAATAGCAACTTCTAAGATAGCAGGAAAAGTGCTTAGATGATGCATAGATTGGTGCCATGGTGCTAGAACACAATGATCCTAGAGCTTAGGCATAGTTGACTAGTATCGAGGTGATACAACCTCACAACTTAATTTCAAGTAGTTTCAACAGTCAATTTTTGGAGTTTCAAGGAGTTATTAGAGAGGATGTAGGGGCAACTTAAAGGAGGGGTCATCAATTATAAATAAGACTTTAATTGCAATGAGAAAGGATTTTGGCAAAGTATGTGCATGCCATAGTGTATGTAAGTGTGGTGTTACTAGGAAAGTGAGACTCCAAGTGCATATGTTAGTGTTAGTGTGTTGTGTTATGTGTTGTCTATGTGTTGTTCATGGTGAAGATTAAAGAAGGAGAAGATTTAAAAGAAGAGGATTTATACTGAGAGGTGAAGGATGGATTAAGAAGAACTTAGAAGAATTTACTTATTTCTATCTCCTCTTACTTTTTATTATCTTAGATGTTTTTCTATGTTTACATCATGCTAAATGTTCTCTCTTTCTTATATGAGCAACTAAACTATTAATGCTCTAATTTTATGGAATCTTGTATTATTTTCTATCGTAATGTGATATGAAGTTTGAAGTGTTTATTCTATGCTTTAAATATTTATATTATTCTGCCTTTTTATATTTTATTTACTTGTGATTTGGCCAATTGTAAAGTTAAAATCTATTGCGATTTAAAGATATTAAATGATTTCTTATGGAACAATTAGGAAAAGAATTCAAAATTTTTAAATATACATAACATGTTTAATTTAGAAATTTTCAATCATGTAGAGAGATGAAATTAATATAATCATATCATTTAGTTAGTGTTTATAAAAATAATTAATTAATTATAGCGATTAAATTTTGTAATCTAAGCATAGAAAAAAAGATATAATAGTGCTTCTAATTGATAACTATCAAATTTAATTTCATAATTACAATTTTTTTAGAAATAAATAATTAAGAGACCATAAATTTATAGTATGTTTTCTAAAAATTAATAAAATTATTTTTTTAGAAATAACTTTTATAATTTTAAAAGTTCACCATTTTACTTTAGTTGGTTAAAAATTAGGGCAGAATAAAATTAGTAATTAACTTAATCAAATTTTATAAAAGATTCTCGTGGGAATGATACTAACACATCATTATATTACTTGAATAACATATACACATTTGTTCACAATTTTAGCCTAATCAGTCTAGAATGTTGAAATAGCCTGAAAAGGCATCCCATTGTGCCAAATGGTAGCCTAACAGGGAAGTGAGCCGTAGATGCATTTTCATGTAGATCAAAGTTAAAAGGCTTCAACATCATTCAACCATCATCAATTAGCAAAATAGATTGTACTAATGCCACCAAAATATTAAAATATTTTAATCATAATGAATTTTACCAAGCATAAAGCAAATGATTAACACTACCATTGCCGGTCCCAAGTCCGGATGCAAAAAGTGGAGGGTTGCATTAGGTAGTCGACAGCCAGCGTAAAATTTGTCGAAATAATCATGAATGAATCCTTTAAATCATTGTGTTAATGCTAGGGTCCCTAAGCGGCGCCTTGTATGGCGAATCTGATGAAAAAATGTGCTAGTCGGATGCGTGTTAAATAAGCAAGGGTTCCCACATTATGGACGGATGCGGGCAAAGAAGTTAGTCCATAAATCTAGAATTAGGTTAGGATCTTGGAATATAGGTACTCTTACAGGTAAATTAATGGAATTAATAGATATTATGGTTCATAGAAAGATAAATATTTTATGTGTTCAAGAAACTAAATGGGTTGGGGAGAAGGCTAAGGAGATTGATAGTTTAGGTTTTAAACTTTGGTATTCCGGTAAAAGTCGAACTAGAAATGGTGTAGGTGTGATTATAGATAAAAGTTTGAAGGATAATGTTATAAGTATTAATAGATGTGGAGATAGAATTATAGCTTTAAAGATTATTGTTGATACTAAGATTATCAATGTTATAAGTGTCTATGCTCCTCAAGTAGGTTTGGAGGTAAGCTCAAAAGAAAAATTTTGGAATGAATTAGAGGATTAATACAAAAGATACCTCTTGAAGAAAAGTATTTATTGGGGAGATTTAAATGGACATGTTGGTAGAGTGGTAGAAGATTTTAAAAGTATTCATGGTGGTTATGGATTTGAGTGACTAATGAAGAAGGTAGGACTATATTAGATTTTGCCTTAGCTTATGATTTTGTAGTTGCTAATACTTTATTTAAGAAAAGAGATGAACATATTATTACTTATAAAAATGGATCTAGTAAAACATAGATTGATTTTTTTTTTATAAGAAAAATAGATCGTTTAGATTGTAAAGATTGTAAGGTCATTCCAAGTGAAATTTTAAGTACCCAACATCGACTATTAGTTTTAGATTTTAAGATGAAAGGTTGTAAGAGAAAAAATAAACTTAATTATTATCCTAGGATTAGATGGGGACACTTAAAGAACACAAATAAAAATATTTTTAAGAGCAAGCTACATGAAATTAAAGTTTGGGATGTTCATTAGGAAGCTAACGTTATGTGGGAAAAAGTATCAAGTGCTATTAAACAAGTTGCTAAAGATGTGCGAATCAAAAGAAAAACTTCTTTAATAAGAATAGTTGGTGGTGGAGTCGAGTGTGCAAGAAAAGATAAGAAATAAGAAGCATTGTTATAAAACTTGGTTTAGATGTAAAACTTCGGATTGGGAAAGATATAAAATGGCTGTAGAGATTCTAAGAAAGCAATATATGATGCAAAAATTTAGCTTTTAGTGATTTATACAATAGATTAGATACCAAAGAAGGTGAAAGATGTATGTATAAGTTAGCCAACCAAAGAGATAGGAGAAGTAAAGACATAGTTCAAGTGAGGAGTATTAAGGATGAAAATAATAAAGTGCTTTTCTTAGAAAAAGATATTGAAAATAGGTGGATGAGGTATTTTGATAAACTTTTCGATGAAGGATCTGACAGTACGATTGATTTTAGCAACCTTAATACCCTAAACAAAAATAGAGAATTTCATTTTATCATTGAATTAGTAAATCTGAAGTTAGTGAGGCTTTAAAGAAAATGAAATGTGGAAAAGTAGTAGGACCGGATAATATTCCAATAGAAGTGTGGAAATGTTTAGAGATCAAGGAATTTCTTGGCTTACAAATCTTTTAATGTTATTTTAAAGACTAAAAGATGCCGATGAGTGGAGAAAGAGTTTGTTGGTTCCTATATTTAAGAATAAAGGTGATGCACAAGAGTGAGCAAATTATAGAGGAATTAAGTTAATGTGCCATACATTAAAATTATGGGAGAGAGTGAGCATAGGTTACGATGTGATACGTAAGTTTCTCACAATCGGGTTTCATGCCGTAGATCTACTATGGATGCTATACATTTGTTAAGAGGTTTGATGGAGAAGCATAGAGAAAATAAAAGGATCTACATATGATATTTATTGATTTAGAGAAAGCTTATGATAAAGTCTCAAGAGATGTTCTTTGGAGAGTTCTAGAAACGAGAAGAAGTTAATATTGGTTATATTCAAGTCATTAAGGATATATATATATACTAGAGGCTCACTTGTGTCCAAACACAAGGAGGATTGACAGACTATTTTCCTATTTCAGATTACATCAAGGATCAACATTAAGCCCTTATCTTTTACTTTAGTTATGGATGTTCTTAGGCATTTACAAGAAGATGTACCTTGGTGTATGCTTTTCGATGACATTCTTCTTATTGATAAGACTAGAGGAGTCCAACGAAACTTGAATTATGGAGGTCAACTTTAGAGTCTAAAGGTTTTCGCTAAGATCTAAAACTGAATATATGGAGTGTAATTTTAGTTGTAGAAGTTTTAGTGGTAGTGTTGTGACTTTAGGTGATCAAGTCATTAATAAGAGTGAGCGATTCAGATATTTAGGCTATATTGTTCAAAATGATGGTGAAATAGATGGAGATATTATTAGTAGAAGTTGGATGGTTGAAGTGGAGGAATGCATCGGCCTATTATGTGATAGAAAAGTTCCACTTAAACTTAAGGAAAAATTTTATAAGATGGTGGTAAGACCTGCAATGACTTATGGTGCAGAATGTTTGCCAATAAAAGAGAAACATAAGACTAAGTTAAGTGTTACAGAGATGAGGATGCTCAGGTGGATGAGTGGCTTTACCCTTAGAGATAGAATGCAAAATGAGTATGTTCGGGAAAAAGTTGGAGTAGCTCCGGTGGTAGATAAGATTAGAGAGTCCTCGGATGGTTTGGCCACATAAAGCGTCGGCCGTCCAGATGACCGATTAGGAGAGTAGATGCATTAGATTTGCCTTATGTTAAGAAAGGTAGAGGTAGACCTAAAAGACTTGGTTAAGATGTATAAAAATGATCTTAGTATACTTGAATTAAATGAGAATTTGACACATAATAGGACACAATGACGAAGGATTCATGTAAAACCTAGTGGGATTAAGGCTTGTTGTTGTTGTTGTTGTTGTTGTATAAAGCAAATGATTATCGATGGAAGTGATATTGTACAAATAAGTTCAAAATGATTTAAATCATTATTAAAGTTGCTCGAATGACCTCTGATCGTAAAGCATATAATGTCAATGTATCCAAAATATTGAATTTCTTAGGAAGGACATAGACCAAAATTACCATACAAGAAAATTTATCAAAATCTACATGCATCTTAAAATGGAGGCATGCATTATGATGGACTCTACTAATAAAGTATTGCAAAGGAAGAGTTGGCACCAAACTGGTTATTAATATTATAAAACATATATATATATATATATATATATATCAACTACCCACTTAATCTTCCAAGCTCCTCAATTCCTGTAGGTATCTTGTTCGACTCCTGTTCATGTGCCCTAGTATAAATGTTGAATGCTTAAACATGGCATCTAAGGATGTTGCACAAGTTAAAGATAAAATTAATTCAAGTTGTTTTTTCATTAAAAAGCACTAACAATTTTGACAAAATGATAATTACTTGAATATATATGAATATAAATTTGAAATTTTAAAAATTTAAAGATTAGTTTACACACTTATAAGAAAGCCACTTTGCCTTTAGGGTGAAGTTATAAGTCTAACTTGACTAATCTAATTCTCCTTCTAATAGAGATACTAGTTGATAATATAGATTTTAAATTAAGCATTAGAAATTTTTGTTTTCACATTTACATATGGCCATCAAAGGCCATAATAGAGAAATTTCATATTTAAAACTAAAGTTTGTGTTAAGGCTAAAATCACAATTATAGGTCCTTACCATAAACCTAGTCCTCTGCAAGTAATCATGCAAAATTGACAATTTATAAAATGAAACTAGTTAAATTTCTGATGATGACCTTATTGATTGAAAATTTCAATCATATGGGTTCAATCTTAAAACAAAATATCAAATTATAGTGTGAATGCCTAGATAATTCATATCAAACTAAAGGGTGTTTATTACTATAGAAATTATTTAAAAAATTTTAATAACTAGTTTTTTCAAACTCAAATTTTAATCATTTATAAAATGATCAAAAATCTTAATTAAAAGACTTTGATCAAATAAAAATTTATCATTCAAAGCTTAAAGCTAAATCCAATCAACCGTCTACAACCATTTCCTGAGGGTGACATTATAGGAAAATTTAAGCCCACAAAAGAGTAAATGTTCAATCAAATGTGTCATTATGTTCACTCTCAAAAGATCTCAGGTTAATAAGAATGTTGACTTTTGTCATATGATCAGGTGGTTTGGCTCCATAATGGCCCAACAAAATTATTATTACAACTAATATTTGACTCCTCAATAGTCCTACTAAATTACAATCATGGCTCCCTCTTACTGGTCTATTATTCCTTAAATGATGCTATTATATTATGGTCATGATCATTAGTCCATAAGTTCTTCAATGGCTCAAACCTTGAGTTATGCTTCATAGGGTGCATTTGATAAGGCACAAAGCCCTTTATCTATTTTAGTCAACTTAAAGTTTTGCCCCAGTTCCACCCCAGGTCTTAAAGATCTCCTTGGATGAAGTAACCTATGCTTACTGACAAGGATCTTTCGATCAGGTTGGGTCGACTCCTCCTCTAGTTAAATAGATTAGGGACCATAATAATACAGAATGACTAATCCATGGGACTTTGATTGAGCTCACCTCCATTTTCTCCACCATTTTCTTAAAAGGATAGTGAATTTCATAGTTTCAAACTTAAACTGATGTTATTATATGTTATGTATTTAGTGACCTAACGACTTGCATTAATCAAAAGTTTTCACACATCACAAGGAGAGGTAATTAACTATAGGTGCTTGCACTTATAGGAAATCTAGAATCAAATCTAAAGCCCTCATAAAATGAGGGCAAATTTTGTAGGTAATGTCTTACCATTCTTCTTTTGAAAATTGACCGCATTACTAAATTATCTCATCGAAAGGTCTTGTGTGAATTTTTGGAGCCTACGATGAGTTCCACATCCTACTAGTTTTAACTTGCATTTAAGTAGTTATGTTTGTGATAATAATTTGTAATTTTTGAAAATTCTCATCATTATATAAGACAACATCTTATATCCTCCTATATAGCTTTTTTATTTAATCTAAGCTATTAGACTATAATGGCATGTTTTTATGTATTGAAATAATGTAGCTTTAAAAAAGGTAAATTTTTCTTATTTAAAATATACCATGTGTGGTTCACTAATTTATAGATGAAAATGCATTTGAAAATAATTTTTTGAAAATCTTGCCCTTAAAAGAAATGCAATAATAATTATAAAGCAAGATGGCAAAAATATTTTAAAAGCCCAAGCAATATAATCTTAAATTTTTAAATATAGATTGTTTATAATAAATCACTCTCTTAGAAGATGAAACTCAAGTAAGCTTTGATTGATGGTAAGTTATAAGATAACTCACTAGGATAATTTGTAGAGGCAATTAGTTGATATAAATTACCTAAAACATGGATTATTGCATGGGTTTTTATAATGTTAAATTAAAATATGATGAAAGAAAATTAATCACCACCAAATTACAAAGACTAGTCTTTTTAGGATTCCAATTACACTGCTAACAAGTGCAATCCTTAAGCTTTAAACTTTATAGGAGTGAATAATGTTTTAGCTCTACTTCTTCATGAGCCCTGATATAACATTTGGAGTAGCCTAGGGTTATCACTCTTGATGAAGGCCTAAATATATTTGAAAATATTCTTAAGAGGGTTAGGAAGTGTATGTAAGCTTTAATGATATTAAAGACTAATTGGGATTAAGGATTTCACTATTAGTGTTTAGCTTACTGTAAATTAGTCAAAATCTAAGAGCATGCATCATGAAGAATTAGGGTTTCTGAGTCAAGGAAAAAAAGAACTTCTGGACTTAAAAATACTTGAAAAAGTTAAGGTACTATGTCTATATCAGATATGAAGTGCTTCATAATATTTTAAGATTTATAGTGATTAAGACAATATTAAGCTAGCTTAGTTTAGGTTTATTATTTTAATAAAGAAAATTAAGGTTAGGATAATGGGTTAGAAACATGTGTGAATGATAGGGGATAGGCTTGAGAAAAATTTTGAAGTTTTTTTATCATTTTTAAAAGGATTTAATATGTTTAATTGATCATTAAAATAATATTAGGTCTTGTTTATCTCCTAGATGGCTGAGGGCTTGCAATGAGTATTAGGATATCATTTTGTGGGAATTTATGATGTAATGGTATAAGATGATAAGAGAAGAATGAGAATGAATAGAATTCTAAGATTTATAAAGAAATAATTGGACTTATCACACACCAAAATGATAAGGATTGATGGAATCACCCTGGGTTATAATTGGCCACCAAGCACTTACTTATTTTACTAAAATCCACTAATTTTTATAAACATACATTAATTCTTCTCCTTTAATTCTAGCAAGAATTTTAAGTTCTCATATGAAAGTCATTTTAAATCATATAGGATGGAAGAGAAGAGGGGGGTGACCACCAGTGGCGGAGGGAGTGTGGGGCCACTGGGGGCATGTGCCCCACTGGCCCACCACAGTTCACGCAATACTAATTAAGGGATTAGCTGAGAAACCCTCGTCATTCCAATTTCCAAACTGTCGTCATTCTAAACCCTCGTCTTTCCTCCCTCCGGACCCTCCGCCACTGCCTTCATCGCGCTTATGCTTCTCTAAATCCGGTGATTGTAAATCCATGGAACACATTCCAAATTGTGCAAAGCCAGTGAAGGTAAGTAACCCTCATCTTTCCTCAGTTCCTCCCAATATCCCATGCATCTGCTTGTCTAAATCCCATAAACGGAAAATCCTCCATAGGACAATTTCGCCATTTGAACCCCTCCTTTCTATTCTACTATTGCAGCTTGTCGGAGTCGAGAAAGACAATGCCTGTCGGAATCGAGAAGAACCATCACCCATTGGACTGAAGTCTAAACTTCAAAGGTAGTAATATTCCACCAATTTTTTCCCTTTCTTTTCCTTGGACTTGTTTCCTCCAATTTTTTTCCCTTGTTCTAGAATTTGATTTGTTAATCATTATACATGGATAGGAAAGCTTTGAATGTCAAAAGGATTTTTGTTTTTAAATTCTCCAACTACTTCTCTTCTTCCAAAAGTGGCAGAAGTTTCTTTAACTTATTTTCTTGTGTTTTGTATCCCTTCAAATGACCAATATGCAGTTTTATGTTCTTCCTTAGCTTTAAATTCCATGAATCTTGCTTCAGTGCGTGATGTTATCTTGAATATTTGAGTTTATCATAATTATATGTTAGGGGCTAAGTTTTACTAAATTAATGACTAAAGTTGATTTTAAGCCACCTTTGCTAACTATAGCGAGTTTTGAATCCTCGACCTGTTCTAAAGACACTGCAACTTAAGTTTAAATCATTTTCATCGCACCAAGAAAAATGTAATTCATTCAAGAATCAGATGATTCCCCTTAACGCCATTTGAGCTATATGGTGCCGTCTGTGTAATCAGATTTTCTAATGTGATATTTTATTTGTTTAGTTTTTTTTTACGATATCTTTTTTTAGGTAAAGTTCTTATTTTGATGAAGTAGTTTATTTTATGTGATAATTTATTTTGAATATGTTGACAAAGAGGAATTTGATGGGGTTCACAATGAATCATCATAGGTATTAACTATATACAAGCAACTTTTGAAAAGCATCATAGGTTGCTCATGTGTCATTTATGTCAATGTTGTTTTTTTCTAGAATTTGTTTTGTTGAAATCTTCCTATTTATAATAAATGTTGAAGATTTGAAAATTAGAAGGTTTTCTTATTTTAAGTTAATTTTTTATTATCTTTATTTTATACTTTCTTATTGAGATATTTTGTCATAAATCTTATTAATTTTTTTGTGTATTTAACTGTTACTTATATGCTTTATATTATGTGATCTTAGAAAAACTGAACATCCAAAAATATTTCTTTGTGGAACGATCTTCATAATCAATTAAGGTATGTGAATATTTTTTTATTTAAAAAAGGCTGAAAGTGTGTCTTTTTTAAAAATTTATTGATTTATTATTTCTTAATAAAAGCCGATTGTGTTTCTTTATTAAGAAATGTTATTGATTTATTTTTTAGGTACAAGCCAACTATGTGCCTTTATTTTTTTTTAGAAAAGGCGAAAGTGTGCCTTTATTTTATTTTTTGAAATATGTTCAAAAGTATGCCTTCTCATTTTTTATGCATATTAATCTTCAAGATTTTACATTAGTAATTTAATTTATTCTTTTAATTAGATATGGAGAGATATTTTAAAAGAAAGATTGAACAAGATGAGTCAAGTTATTCACATCTTATTATTGGTGAAAGTAGAAATACAAAATCTAAAGAAGTGCACACAGAATTCAACGTAGAAGATATTATAGCAGATCCTAGATTAAGAAGAAAAATTTCAGAGTATCACCCTAATGATTGTGATAGAGTTAGAAGAGCGTATCTTCAAAAAACTCAATCATGAATTTCCTCAAACACAAATCGAAATATGAGATTTAATCCAAAATGGTTTGATGAATATAAAGGTTGGTCGAGTGATTGCAAAAGATGCGATATATTATTTATTTTGTTATTTTATAGATATATAGTGAACAAGTCGATAGTTTTGATAATAAGGGATTTAAAAATTGGAAGAAAAAAAAGATAGATTTGAAGTTCATATTGGCCAAGTTAATAGTGCCCATAATATTACTCGAAGAAAATCTGAAGATTTAATGAATCAGGATCAACATATTGTATTTTCTTATGAAAGACATTCTGATCAAAATCGAGGGGCAGAACACGATTATGTGCCACAATTGATTGTGTAAGCTTTCTTTTATGCCAAGGATTAACTTTTCATGGTCATGATGAATCAGAGGATTCTAAAAATCAAGAAAATTTTCTTGAACTTCTACACTGTTTGGCTAAACATAATGAAAGTAATACTAAGGTTGTCCTTGAAAATGCTCCAAGAAATAATAAGTTAACTGCTCCTAAAATTCAGAAGGATATTACACATACAGCTGCTATTGAGACTTCAAACACTATTATTAATGATTTGGGTAATGAGTTATTTGCAGTTCTTTTAGATGAATCTCACGATGTATCGATGAAAGAACAAGTTGTTATTATGCTTCGTTATGTTGACAAGAGAGGTTGCATTGTTGAGCGTTTTTTTGGTATTGTACATGTTGGTGAAACAATTGCTCCAACACTTAATGTGCTATTGAGGCACTTTTCTCAAAGCATGGATTGAGTATATCGCGAATACGCGGTCAAGGTTATGATGGGGCAAGAAACATGCGTGGTGAGTTTCATGGATTAAAAGCTTTAATCTTGAAAGAAAATGATTCAGCTTATTACATTCACTATTTTGCTCATCAATTATAATTAAGACTTGTAAAAAAATCATATTCAAATTACTATATTTTTTTATAATATATCTAATTTGATAAATTTTGTTGGAAGTTCTTGCAAAAGGAGAGAAATTTTATTTGAAAGACAATTAAATAAAGTTATTGAGCAAATAAGGAGTGGAGAACTACAAGATGGCAGAGGTTTAAATCAAGAAATAACTCTTCAACGAGCTAGAGATATGCGTTGAGGATCATATTATGCTGCATTGATAAATATACTTATTTTATTTGGATATATTATAGATGTTCTTGATTTAATTGTAGAAGATGGTTTAAACAGTGAACAAAGAGGTGAAGCAAATGCTCTATTTGATTCAATTCAATGTTTTGAGTTTATTTTCAATACTCATGAAATCCATATTAGGAATCACAAATGAGTTATCTCAAGTTTTACAAAAAAAGGATCAAGATTTTATAAATGTCATGACTTTGATTAAAGTGTAAAAACAAAGACTACAAAATATGAGGGATGATGGTTGGAACATTTTATTTGAAAAAGTTCATGCATTCTATGAGAAAAATTGTATACTTGTGCCAAATATGAGTGAAAGATTTATTATACGTGGGAGATCAAGAAGATATGCTCAAGGAATCACAAATTTATACTATTATCAAGTTGAGTTATTTTATTCTGTTATTGATATGCAACTTTAGGAGCTTAATAACATATTTGATAAGACCAATATTGAATTACTTTTATGTGTGTCATGCTTGAATCTATGTGATTCTTTCTTAGCTTTTGATAATAAAAAATTGATATATTTGGCAAAATTTTATCCCACTTCAATACCGAGATATTATTATTTTAGATAAATAACTTGAGAATTATATTATGACATGAAATCCAATTCATTTTTGAAGTTGAAGGAGAACTCAAAAGTTAGTAGAGACAAAAAAAAAAAAAAATATTTATCCCCTTGTGTATTTGCTAATAAAGCTTGTTTTGATATTGCTAATCGCTGCAGTAACTGTTGAAAGAGCATTTTCTACAATGAAGATCATAAAAAATTGCTTGCGCAATAGAATGAGAGATTCTTGGATGAATGATTATCTTATTACATATATTGATAAAGATGTATTTAAGAGTGTTAACAAGAAATCGATTGTACAACGCTTTCAAAATATGAAGACTCGGATGGAAAAGTTATAAATGGTATGTAATGTAAAAAAATTTACGTTATTGCAAGGTTTGATTTCTTTATTTTGTTATATGAAATATTCTAATTTTAATTTTATATAAAAATAAATTATTTATTATTTTATTATGCCCCCTCTGAAAAAATTTTTTGAATCTACCCCTGATAGCCACTAGAGTGAGTAGGAGGGTGTGTACCTTCCTCCTCATGTTTTTGGTAATTTTTGGTCAAACATACAAGTGAAAATGCTAAATTTCTATTTATTTTATGAAAATAAATATCTTTAGAATTTACATAATATTTGAAATTTTAAGCTTCAAATGTTTTTAAAATTTGAATTTTCATTAATCAAATTTCAAGAAGTTTAAAATAAATACATAAAACATTTATAACAGGTACACAATAATAACAATAATTTTACACAACTACAATCTAGATGCTGCATAAGATTCTTTGCTCTACTCCTAGTCATGAGTCTACTCATATCTGCAACTTCTTTTTTGCTTCCAGCTATAATGGTTGATTCCCTTTTTTCACTATTGATACCTTATGCCACATCATGAGATTCTGCATGGCCTTTAAAAAAAATATACCTTTTTATCATAAAAATTAAATAAAAACTTTAAGAAATTTTAAATAGAAATCTTAGTGATAAAATTATAATTCTCTTAAATTAATTATGAAATAATATATTTTAAAATCATATGAAATCATATTATTATGTTTTTTTTTAATTTTTTAGAGTATTATATAACTCAACTGCAACATAAAATTTTCATACATCTTGATAGTATCATATAAAATTAATTATTTATATTTAATTATATTTACCAAGGCTGCCTAATCAACAGCTTCGAATAGAATTCATTGATACGGATCTACAAACATTACGAAAGGCGAGATCCCTTCAGGAAAACGAAATGTATTCTTCAGCTTCACATTGCAAAGTACATGCGTTTGGAACTTAATAGATAATAATACTCTGCAACTATCTCAAATAAAACTGCTGATATACTGTCACACAGAAGGAGCTAATCTACAAATTTGTTATGCATGATCATAAAATGAGAAAAAAAAAAGAGATGAAATTACAACACAATAAATGCTCTTCCAGACTTAATATAGAAATAAAATTGTCAAGTCACCTTTTCATAAACAAAGCAGCTGAAAAACATTACAGCCTGAGGTCCGACGCATACACTGCTATTCAACAGGTTTATACTACCTGCCTCAGAATCAAAGGCTGCAGCAAATCTCTTGGCTTCACTCTGAAAGAAAAGATATGAAGATGGAAATACATAGATAGAGAAGAATTACTCAGAAAGATTAGAACGTGTAGATATTGTTTCCATTCAAAATAGAAGGCTAAGAAGTTCGGGTAAAAAAAAAGAGTTGTTCTGAAAAGAAGTTGAAGCTCAGTAATATTGTATAAGCAACGATTTCACACTTCCAGCCCAAACAAAAAATACTGAATCATTTACCCTCGACAGATCAAGTAAAATTTATTTCAAGAACAGATTCATTTCATACATAGACAAAAAAAAAAAAAAAAAAAAAAAAAAAAAAAATCTACCGCATTAGGTCAGGATTAAAATTCAAGGATTCCCTCCATATAAGCTCCTTGATGTCCTCCTCTGTGAGTGATGGGTGCTCAAAATCAAAGTTGAAAGGTGTAGGGCACACTGGCTCTTCATTTATTTCATGGAGAGAAGCCAAATATGGGTGGCATAGGGCCTTATCAACTGCATGAATAAAATGCATAATCAGATATAGTTGTTCAGAATATAACTCGAAAGCAAATAGATACCTGTAATTCTCTTGCTTGGATCAAAAACGAGCATTTTCTCCAGTAAATCAACAGCCCCGTCAGATGCATTTGGGAATCTGGCACTGAATCTTTGCCTTGGATATTGAGGGAGCTGCTGCACGTATCTTCTGGCATTATCACTTCGGAGGAACCCAAGGCTTGTATCATCTGGGGAGCCTATAAGCTGTAGATTTAGAAAAATGATAGAGATTCATCATTCTAATTATATCCTTGCCCAAACTATTTAGTGTCGACAACTTATACTAGAGTGACATGTAGGAAATAAGTATCCACGAATGAATCCATGGAAAAAATTTCTCCTCTATCTTATGTGTGTATATGTATGTACATAAATAGATCAATAAATAGATCAGAATACTAAGCCCCTATTTGGAATAAATTTTTATTTGTTATTTTTTGTTTTTATTGTTAAAAACTAAAAAAAATAAAAGATATGTTTGTCAACTTGTTTTATTGCTTTTTTTGTTTCAAACAAATTTGCTTTTTTTTTATTTCAAAATACTAAAAACAGGTGAAACATGTTTTTCTTGTCTTTAAAACGCCTTGATCCCAACTCGCAACCCCTTTCTCAATCTCTTCTCGTGTTCCCAGCCCTCGTCCCCGTCACCTTGACCTACTCCTTCCCTAGTTCTCCATGCCCAAGAGTAGCAACCTGCCTCATTTTTCCTCTTTTGGCACGCGCAGCACCTCTCCCTCTCTCTCTCTCTCTCTCTCTCTCTCTCTCTCTCTCTCTCTCACACACACACACACACACACCATATTACTGTGCAAGAGTCCCTCCTATAGTCCTCTCTTTCCTCATGCCGCTCGCACACCACCCAACACACTCACTAAGCGCAACCTCAACCTTCTCCCTCTCCGATCTATTGCTACACATCGAGCTGAACCCCGAACTCAATCTCCATTTCCTGCAGTCAACCATCTCCCCTATTCTTCCTTCCAAAACGAGCTCTAGCCCAACCCCTTTGACCTCAACCCGAGCCTCCACAACAACCCCTTCCACTTCCTGTCTTTCTGCTTCAACCCTCACCAACCAAAGATCTCTCTTTCTCTCTCTCCCCTTTACTCTCCCTTAATATATATATATATATATATATATATATATATTCTAATTCCTATTTCCTATAACAATAAACAAAAAATAATAATTTCATATATAATCTCCACTAAACTCGTCGATCTTGTTGTCTCTACACTATCATAAGCAACCACACAATGTATAACATATAAAGTAAAATTATTGGAAAAAATAATAATTTGTCTTAATTTTCAGATAAAAATTTTGAAAAATGATAAAATCAAACATATTTTTTGTTTTTAATTTTTAAAAATAGAAAATTCATAAGAATATCAAACATATTTTTGTTATATGTTAAAATAAAAATAAAAATAATCTAAAAATAATAATTGAAAACAAAAAAATATAAAGTGATCCCATATGGCTAGTAATATAGCTAGAAAATTTGAAGTTTTTTTAAGAAAGACTAACAAATAAATGGTTCACACAAGAATAAAATAATCAAACTTGTTCTTTATAAAAAGGTTGAATATCCGCCATTAATAATGCAATAAGTATAGCCAGTAAAATATCTCAGCAAAGCCTAAGTGCTATAAAACTAACATAGTAGCTTATCTATTTCGCCGAACTAAGAGATAAGAATGACACCCTTTCCTCTAATTTTAGACTCTAGTCAAAGACGCATGACACAACAAAAGCTCAAGAAGATTAACTATGCTTTATTTGATATTACTATTAGCTTTGAAAATTTTTCACCAACCTCTCGATGAAGAGAGTAGATTTAATATCGATCAAATCTTCAGAAGACAGATAGAATAGTAGATAAGACACTACCCAAAAATTTCACCCTTATTTTGTGAGGACTTTAGATCTAATTCCAAGTTTCTTATAGACGCAAGCACCTATAATTAATTACCCTAATAAAACTGAAAGCGCTTAAGTTAGATCGCTAAATGCAACATATAGCAAAGAATATGTGAAATTTTGGAATTTAGATTTATGAAATTCATCATCCTTTAACTTGAAGCGGATGGTTGGGGGAACGATGATGCGCCCGATCAAGATCTCGTGATTCCGTCATCCCGGGCTGTCGTGATCCATAATCTACTTAGTCAAAGGAGGTAGTCGACCCAACCTAACCGAAGGATCCTCGCCACCATGTATGTCGTCAAAGTAATTTGTAGACGGAGGTGTTTGTCAAGGAGACAAGTTTAAGTCCACTTTAGGCATAAAGGGTTTTGCTCTATCAGCACCTATTCATATCTCAAAGGGCGGAACTATCGTATATATCAATGCATGTAATATAATTAATGCTCGCAGAACATCCGGACGGTCGTAATCGCATCATGTGAGCCTCCTACCAAACCATACAATCAGAGAACACGGGTCACGCCT
This sequence comes from Cymbidium sinense, assembly GCA_021442155.1. Classification (NCBI taxonomy): domain Eukaryota; kingdom Viridiplantae; phylum Streptophyta; class Magnoliopsida; order Asparagales; family Orchidaceae; genus Cymbidium; species Cymbidium sinense. The sequence goes on along the minus strand of CM038227.1, from coordinate 66,162,116 downwards.
TTACTGACATAAGATTGATTGAAAGTGAATATAATTGTGTATTTGATTTGACATTAGCTCCTCTATGAGCTAGAGTTTTCTTAATTTATCACCTCCGACAAATTACGGAAGGTGAGTTGAGTGGAGTTTTAAGTCTTTCAAAGATTTAATTTCATTTAGACATTTATAGCTTAATGACATATTAGATTTTGCGTTTGAGTTAACACTAGATTTACGTTAATTTGATCTGAGATTGTGATTACATTTTAATGGAAGTATCCCTCCGCTGCCTCCATTCAAATACCATCATCGTATATGCTCACTTAATCATTTAGTTTATTATTCCGCATCAACTCTACTAATTTAATAATAGAGGATTTATACTTTGAGAATTTTGAATTTGAGATTATTGAATATAAATATCCAGATAATAATGACCTCATTGATATCTTTAATCAACTACCATCATTTGGGATAGTGCATTATTTTTTATTCCAGATTATGTCATTTATTAATTTAATAATGAGGATGATCTACATATGACATAATTAACTTCGATATTTTACTTGAAATTCTTATAATATTATTATTGGATTTTTATGTTAACTTAGTGGCCCCTAAACTCAACCTAATCAACTCGCACAAAGATCCTCAAATACTAAGTTTAAGCATTCAACATAGTGTTGGAGCTCATGCGGGTTATTCAATTTAATATTGATTTAACTTTAGGGGATTTGAATAATGTTACTTATTTTAATTGAGTTTCATTCCAAGTTTAAAATTTTTGATGAAATTTTGACAGCATTTCAACAACCTTCCGACGTCGTCCCTGTATATGGGGCTACAACGGGGGCTGAGCCTGCCACCATGCCAAGAAAAGCATGTATGGGTCTCTGAAGTAGCTACATGTAATATAGATTTCCCTGCCACGACAAGAAAGGCATGTACGGGTGCTTATACACCTGCAATATTAGTTTAAACATCAATTTTAGGTTTATAGTTGATTTTATATTAAGCTTCTTAGGTCTTCTATCGGTGTAGAAATTTAGCAGCATTTCGACAACATCCCAACATTGTCTCCGTGTAGGGGGCTGCCTCGGGTATGCTAGGTATGCCCACCATGCCAAGAAAAGCATGTATGAGTGGTGTAAACACCACAGCCGAATGCATCATCCCACCATGCTAAGAAAAGCATGTATGGGTCTCTGAAGCACCTGCATGTAATAAAGATTTCTCCACCATGCCAAAAAAGGCGTGTACGGGTACTTATACACCTGCAATGTCAATTTAAACATCAAATTTAGATTTATAATCGATTTTATATTAAGCTACTTAGGCCTCCTATCGGTGTAGAAGTTTGGCACTATTTCGACAACATTTCGGAAGCATCTCGATGTCGTCCCCCGTAGGGTTGTTATGCCTTCCGCCCACCATGTCAAGAAAAAAGATGTATGGTGTAAACACACAAATGAATCATCTCACCATGCCAAGAAATGCATATGAGGCTCTAAAGTACCTCCATGAAATACAGATTTCCCCGCCACGTCAAGAAAGATGTGTACAGGTACTTAATTTGACAAGCAAGCAAAATTCTAAATGTCCCCTTTTTTTTGTTGTTCATTAGCATTCTAGATTCTGATGAAATTTCGGCAGCATCTCCCATAGCCGAGAGATTTCTTCCAAACCAGTTCCAACCCAAAAAGATGGGTGGTGTTTTGCAACACCACTACCGTGAGTCTCAACCCAACACTTAAAAGACGCATAGCTTTTCGAAATCTATCGAAAAAATTGATTTCCACGCCAAAAAAGGTATGTACGAGTACTTATACACCCACAAGCAAACAATTTTATACCTGTGGGAAAGGAACAAACGACGCGCGCCAGTGGACGCAGACGGCACCGGCACGCGCGAGTAGCTGCATTGCGCGATGCGCGCGGCAATTCCCGAGGAGGCACGCTGGTCAGCCGGCCGCGACAGTCATTTTGCATGCAGCGGTCGCTGGCCGAGTAAGATGGGGAGGTCGACTGCATGCGTGTCAGGTCGGCAGCTCATGCTAATGCGGTGGCCGCTGGGATCTGACGGTGAAGTCGCCGTGAGTCGCCGAAGGGTTCCTCCGTCGCTCTGGAGGACAGTAACCTGGAGAGAGAGGATTAGGGTCGACTGTGGGGAGTCGAGATTAAGGTTAGGTAAAAAGAGAGGTATTTATAAAATTTTGTTTAAGTGTTTAATTAACCGTAATTCGATTTTTTGCACCGACATTGTTACATGAGCAATATATGTCAATTATAAGTTATTCTAATGTTCTGAACGCAACAACGCAATACGCTTCGATCGACCGCTTGTTCAAGTCGGCCGAATCAATTTTCAAAAATTACGCCCTCGCTAAAGCTCGATATTCACACATACTCATCCGAATTGAGTGCATACATCTCATTTGAAAGGTTTTGACGCTAATACATCACGTGAAAAGTTTTCGCATTTGGGCTTCCCGACCTCGACATGCGAGATGTAATTCGACCTCCTTTTGATATGTCGGTTGGATTGCAAGTGTATATGTATATCGATCAATTTCGATATCCTGAATGCGATGGCGAAGTTCGTTCATTGATTGGAAGTCATTTCGACTGATTTCAGCGATGCCTAATCCATTTCAGCTCTGATTTACGCATTGAAGCTCATCAAATTCATCCTGTGAGCTCGACTTGACTTATGGCGCATGTATGGAGGTCAATAAATGCCCCCCAACAAATGTGATTCACGTATAAAGCAAGTTATGTTTGTTGAAAACAGGTTGACCTTCGAGTCAACCCAGAATCTCAAATTACTGCAGCTTTAATTTTCATTGGTTTCATTGAAGAGCTTCTTCCACCATCTATTCATTTGCTTCAATGGATTTGCTAAAAATCTTTTTCTTTTGTGTCATTGCAGATTTAGGTTTCCTTCGACCTTAGCTTCATTGTTGATCAGGTTTGATGGAGAAATTAGTTTGCTTGTTTTGAGATTTGAAATTTCTTTATATAATAGTGATGAAGAATTGACCGCTTTATCCATATTGACTTATCGAAATGCACGATATCTTCGCCTATGCTTGTCTTTGCAGACTTCGTTGAAGGGTGCATATATAACCCGCCTTCCTATATATTAAGTCTATAATGTTGAGTTATCAATCTAGCAACGTGTGCTTTAACAAACTGAATAACTACAGAATTCATTTAGTTCGGCCATTGCCTTTGTATGAACAATATAATTGCTTCCTCGATCCTATGCTTTCTGTTTTGACGGACTTGATGAGAAAATTGGCTTTGATCTGTACAATGTGCTTGATCAGATCATTGAAAATGGATTGGCATTTCACCTTGCAGGAAATACGGAGATTGATTGAGACAACTCTGGGTTGAGAGTTGTTTCCTCAGATTGTCTTGGTCTATCGATCAAGTAGAATGATCTCTTGGATTCTAGTTACTTGTAATGTGAATTTGGATCGAATTCATCATTGGATCATGAGCGCGAGCTCTCTCATGCCTTTTCTTATGATTTGTTGAATGAGGAAAGCGTCAGCGACTCATCCATTTATGGGCTTGTTGAGTCCGACCTTTAGAACCTACTCGAGTGTTCGATTTAAGCTGTAATGGCTTGGCGGTTTTGTCATCACACTAACAAATCAGGGCTCTTTTACTGCAGCCTTTTCTTGCGACTTGTTGAGTGAGGAGAGCGTCAGCAACTCGATAATTTATGAGCTTGTTGAGTTCGACCTTTAGAACCCTTTCGATTCCTAGACTTGAGTATGTATGGATTGATGCTTTTCCAACTTAGTTAATTGGAGCTTCCAAAATTGAGAGTTCCTCTAATTTGATCTGCAAAATATGACAAATCTTGAAGAGAAACTTTTGAAATTTAAGACTGTCTTTTCGCGCATAAAAATGGATTCTTCTTATTATTGCAAGAACCTGCAACTTTAATAATAATAATTATAGATATATTCAGGGATCTCGGCATAAAACTTGATGTCAAGAAGGCCTCATGTTTCACAGGAAAAGATTGAACAGCTTTGATTATAAAAATTAAAAAAAATGCCCCCTGTCTAACAGGGGGATTGCAAACTAGTTCAGAAATGTATTACAAAGTTTGAACTTCTTTAATATAAATAAATGTAGCTCATTCTGATTATTATATATATTTATCTGAGGATCTCGCCGACCCCCCAAGGGACTGGGCGTTTGTTATTGTTATGTTGTTGTTGTTTACGATGTCCCTCACTTTTATATATTGTAATATGCTTTGTTTCTCGCTTTCTGAGAATCTTCAAATGATATTACATGTGTATTTGGTATAAAAGTCTTACTAGTGCAAGATTTATTTAAGTATTTATATACTTATCCACAGTCAATTGTGATATTTCTTGAAATATAGACCGTTGATTGGTGACATCGATCGTTGACCTTTCATGTCAAAAAGCTGGTAGGATCCGCCTTCGTACACCTTTATGACGTTAGGCCCTTCCCAGTTAGCTTCAAATTTACCACCGATCTTATGATGGGAGATGATTGGCCTTCTCAACACCAGAACCAATTCACCTTTCTGAAATGTCCCAGGACGTACTGAACTATTGAATGCTTTGGACATCCTTGCTCGGTAGAATTCTAAACTTTGTTGAGCATGGAGTCTAACTCCGTCAAGCGCATCCAACTCTTCCATTTGCAGGCGAGCATTCTCATCTTGAGTAAGATTAATTGGACAGCTACTCGAAGTAATGGTAACTCAACTTCTAGTGGCAGAACAACTTCAACTCCAAATATTAGAGCATAAGGAGTGGCCTTGGTTAGCGTTTCGTAAGCTATTCTATATGCCCAGAGTGCTTTTATCATTTTAGTATACCACTCTCTTTTATTCTCCATGAGAATCTTTTTGAGCAACTTTACTAAGATTTTATTGAAAGCCTCTGCCAAACCATTGGCCATTGGATTTTTAGATTAATGAATACCGTCAATCGATTTTGTGCCGATCAGCAAATTTGTATATCTTCGCACTCATGAAAGCCGGACCGTTGTCTAAAATGATTTGTCGTAGCACCCCGAATCTATAGACAACATTATTGGTGAAGTCAACAACTCAATCAACAATGACTTCCTTAAATGGAGCAGCTTCAGCCCACTTGGAGAAGTAGTTAGTAGCTGCTAAAATGAATTGATGTCTAGCTGACGATGGAGGATCAATTGGCTCAATTACATCTATGCCCTAACTTTCAAATGACCAGGACGTTATTATTAAGTGCAGAGGATTCGGAGGTTGATGAATGAGATTCCCGTAGACTTGACATTTATGACATTTTTTGACATAATCTATGCAATCTTTTACCATCGAAGGGCAATAGTATCCCATCCTTTAAATTTTTGCTGTCATTTTAGAACCTGATTGATGTGCCCCACAAAGTCCTTCATGAATTTTGGACATATCTTTGTTGGCTTCATTCGTCCCTAAGCATCGCAGTCATGTTTGTTCAAAAGATCTACGGTACAATGTGTCATTAATATAGGCATATCGTAGGATCCTTTTTGTAATCTGAGCGGCTAGTGATTTATTGCTCGTCAATTTGTTTTCCTTGAAATAATCGATGAAGGATTATCTCCAATCATCAAGCCCTTCCACTATGAAAGCTTCACATGATTTCTTTGTAGTACTTTTGAGTTTTTTCTCTCTTGCACTTGTCGTTCTTTAGAAGAGTGAGGAGCAATTCGAATTGCCTCCTGCTGGCTTGAGTTTGATGTCTCATCTACCTGCGAGGAATTCGAACTTGTTATAGAACTCGATGAGTGCAGACTTCAATCAACACATTGTCGTCATCCGTGTTCACCATTTCTAGCTTGGTCGTGCAATCGCTTGCTATCTTTGATCGAGAAACTCGTGCAAAATTTTTCCAAATTTGTTTCGAGCTCAAGCACTAACCTATGATAGTATGTCAAGCTTATTAATTTTAATTTTCAATACTGGTTGATCATCAATTGAGAGTCTCAAAGATTTTAGATTTTGAATGCCGATAATTTTCTTCAGGCCGCCATCAATACGTCATTTCACCTGGTTCTTGCTCGCCACCAGTATGAACGCTCATTATACCACATTCGATGTTATGAAGAGGTGACCAAAGCCGCTTTGCTTTTGGTAGATTTGGGGTCAGATGTTAGATGATGCGTACCGAAATACATTTTCCAGATCTGCAGATTTTCTCTTTCGTGGATAAGTAGAATCAGTTCATCAGGTAAATCATCATTAACTGAATCCGGGATAGGATGCGGAAAATCTGTAGTATTTGTCCCTTTAGCCTCAAAATACATATGTAATCGTAAAGAGAATCGCTCGAACGACTGCCACCGATCTTGTGAGAACTTCGGATCGATCTTTGAGATGAGTGTTATCTTATGTGACAACATGTAATATTGAAGCTTCTATGCAGCGAAGATTAGTGCAAAACAGTGCTTCTCGATCGGAGAGTATTTTTCCTCAGCTCCTATCAACCTTCAACTGATATAGTACAGCGCATTTTCTTTGTCTTCTTCATTATGATGTGCAAGTTCTAGAGATTCTTCTAAGTATACAAAATGAGAGTTTTTTCGATTGCCAAGAATTAATGGATTTAACATGGTATATTTTGATGCTATCGAATGCTTTTTGACATTCATCATCCCATTTAATTCGTGCATTCTTCATCAATTTAGCCAATAGTTGACACCTGCCGACAGATTTGATATGAAACGCCGGATAAATGCCAAATGTCCTTATACAAAACAAAGCTGACGAATATTCTTCGGCGGTGACATCCACTATCGCTTTGATTTTATTATGGTCGATCTCAATTCCTCTATGTTGCATCACGTAGCCAAGGAACTTTCTAGATGTAACCCCAAATACACATTTAAAATGATTCATCTGGAGATCGTACTGCCTAATTCTTTTGAAGACCATCCTTAGGTCATCAAAATGATCTTCTCGATTTATGCTCTTAACGACGAGATCATCCACATAGCATTCTACTTTCTGATGAATTAACTCATCGAAGATGCATGTTATGGCCCTCTGATATGTAGCACCAGCATTCTTCAATTCGAAGGGCATGACTATAGTAGTATATATCAACTGCGTCCTAAATGATGTGTGTTTCTTGTCTTCAGGAGCCATCTTGATTTATTGATTTCATCTCCCATGAATGAGAACACAAGTTGAAAGTATTGTGCACCAAGTAGTTCGATATTATGTTTAAAAGTCATCTTTTGGGTAAGTCTTATTTAGGTCCCGGAAGTCAATGCAGATATGAATCTGATAGTTATTCTTCTTAATTGTGATAATGTTGGCTATCTAATTTGCATACTTCTCGAGGATGAAGCCTGCTTTGATCAGCTTTTTAGTTTCTGCAATTATCTGTTCTTCAATCTCCAACCTCATTCGCCAGAGCATATCAGATTCAGCTTTAATGGCAGGAACTACCACCCGTGGAATAAGCTCGGCATTTTCGAATATGTCCAAGCCATCAATTCCAGATAGCAAAGCTTTCATTTCTTCAACCTTTTCATCAAGCAGAAGGGCACTAACGAAAGTTGGGCAGGGATCATCATCTATTCCCAAGTTGATTTCTTTTAGTTCATCCATGGTAGTTGTTTATTCACCATCTTCAAACTCTTCGGGCGCTGGCTTGACTTCTACTTCTTCATCATTTGATAGATAAACCTCATAAAGGTTATCTTCATTTTCAGTTTCAGTCTCAACTTCATTTTCTGTTATTGTGTAACAAGCCCTTCAACGATGCCTACGTCGGATATATCCAAGACCTTTAGATGTATGACCTTCACACTATCGGAGGGTCTGTAGACTTTTCAAATTCCAGAGGGTGTCGAAAAGGTAAGCTCGCCATATATCAGTTCCAACATCAACCCCTAATTTGTGCATCATCTTACGGATCTTTGGAGGATAATACCTTGGCATTCTGGTTGTCACCATATCGTTAGATTCATCGAATTGCACGAGCCAATCAGAATCTTGGTGATAGTACTCCTCAGACTTATAGAATGAAATTCCATGTTCATCACTTCTAGGCAAGGGAAGCACATAAAAAATCTTTAACTCTTCAACAATGTGGACCTCACGTGGAGTGATTTCCTTGAAATGTTGAAAAGGAACTGGCACGATCACTAATGATTCATCTGATATCAACAGGTCTGTCATCCTTCTTGAAGAGATACATTGAACGTCACTTTTGTAACTAGGTTCAGAATCATAATCGGGGTCTGAGTATTCTATATTTTTTTTTCTTTCACCAGAGACTTGTTTACTCCCTTAGGTCCAACAGAAGGATCATCCTCTTCTTCTTCTGTGTGACTGCCCAGATGAGGGACTAGCCTTTTCAATTTAGGTGATGCACTAGCTGCTTTAAGGAGAGTCGGTGTTGTCTTCTTTCTTCCTTTTTTCCTTCTTCACTTCTTCTGATTGTTTTGCAGCCTTTGAAGTACAAGCCTTAGATTATTGAGGCCTAGGCTCCTTCAACAAATAGTATTTCGCATCTTCATAGGTTTTAACTTCATGGACTGTGAATGGCTGAAGAATGTCAGGAATTATGTGTTCTTCCTAGTCTCTTATGTATTTCATGCATTGGTGCAAAGTAGACGGGACTATTTCATACTCATGTAACCAAGGACGACCCAACAAGACCCTGAACGAGGTGTCAGCATCAATGACGTGCAATTTGGCTTCTGTATAAAGTTCTCCGAAAATTCGCCACCGACCTCTTAATGAAGAGAGTAGATTTAATGTCATTCAAATCTTCAGAAGGCGGATGGAATAGTAGATGAGACACTACCTAGAGATTTCTCCCTCATTTTGTGAGGACTTTAGATCTAGTTCCAGGTTTCCTATAAGCGCAAACAACTATAGTTAATCACCCCTCCTAATGGTGAGAGAGAACTTTCGATTAAGGTTAATCGTTAGATCGCTAAATGCGTAACGTATAGTAGCATCATGTTGAGTTTTGGAATTTAGATTTGTGAAATTCATCCTTTAACTTGAAGCGGATTGTTGAGGGAACGATGACGACCTATCATCCCATGATCCGTTATCCCTAATCGTGCCCCTAATCTACTTAAATAGTCACCCAACCCCAATCCGATCTCGCTGCCATACAAGCATGCCGCCCAAGTAATCCTTATAGACCTGGAGGAATGTTTGTCTAAGAAGAAAAGTTTAAGTTCACCTTAGCTGACATAGGATTTTTTGTCCTATTAGTTGCACCCTATGATTCACATCTCAAAAGACAGAGCCATTGGGGAGCATACGGGCTGAAATCATAACCGTAATATAATCAGATTGGTGGCACCATTAGAAAAGACTATGAACGAATCAGATTATATATGAAGCCTACCTACCAAAACCATGCATCAAAGAAAACAGCCATACGTTACTAAGAATTGGTATAATATATGATTTATTTATGACATTTAGCTAAATTTTTTTTATTTTATCCCACAAATAATCAAGGTGAATTGAGTGGAGTTTTAAGTCTTCCAAAGATTGAATTTCATCTAGACATTTATAGCTTAATGACATTATATTTTGCGTTTGAGTTAACACTTAGCTTAAATTAATTTGATCTGAGATTGTGATTACATTTTAATGGAAGTATCCTCCCAATCTTCATTCAACACAACCATCATCAGTATATGCCATTATCATTTATATTATTCCGTGATCCCCGTCTCATTAATTTAACAATATGATCGATCTGATTTATACTGGTAAATTTGAGATTATCAATATAAATATCCTGATATTTTAATAATACCCTCAATTGATATCTTCAACCACCATTAATTACCAATGTTTCACCAATCCTAACTATTTCATTTCAAAACCGAGCCAAATTCTTATAATATTTATTTTAAAGTTTTGTTAACACCGACTTCTCAAGACTCAACCTGAATCAACCCAACAATATCCTTTCAAACACAAAGCATCCAAATGTGCGTTATTCAATTAATATAATTAATTTTGATTTAAATGTTACTTATTTTGATTGAATTTCATTTTATGAAATTTTAGTGATTTCAACAACCTCGATCCCCTTATGAGGCTACAATGGGGCAAATCGCAATGGCAAAGCATGTATGACCAGGTAAATACCGAAATATCTCACCAAAGAAAAGAGTATGTCCTCAAGCACCGTATGTAACATAAATTTCTCCATCACACCAAGAAAGACGGTACTTTACAGCGTCGCTTTAAACATCAATGTTAAGTTTATAATGATTTTATATTAAGTCGCAGCCTCTCGGTAAAGTTCAACAAGATTTCAACATCCCGACGTCCGTGATGGGTGGGCTACCTCGTGTATGTCGACATGCTCATCATGCCAAAAAAGACATTTACGATGAAACACCACGTACCGACGATCATCTCACCATGCCAAGAAAGACATGTATGAGCTTTAAGGTACCTACATGAAACACAAATTTCTCCGCCACGCCAAGAAAGGCATGTACGGGACCTAATTTGACAAGCAGACTAAATTCCAAATGTCCCCTTTTTTGTTGTTCCTTGCATTCTGGATACTAACAAAATTTTGGCAACATTTGGAGATTTATCAAACTATGCCGCCCATTCTATCAGCGCAGATGGGTGATGTTTTCCAACACCACGGTCATGAGTCTCCCACCAAAAGACATCTGGCGACCCTTCGAAAATCAGATTTCCCCGCCACACCAAGAAAGGCGTGTACGGATACTTATACACCCACAAGCAAGCAATTTTATACGCGGAAAGGAAGACGACCGCTACGGCTACGGGGCACCCGGGCCGACTAAAGTGCGCTTAGATTACGCTGGCCAAGACGCAGTGGTCGCGCTGGCGACAAGGCCGCGCAAGGTCACTGGGAGTGGATCGACGCAGGTTCGGGCCGGTCGCTGGTCATTTCGGCGTCGAAGTGCGCGAGATGCTCGAGTCGCAGAGTCGAAGCGAGTTTGACGACGACGCATGTGAGGGTCGTTCTAATTGCAGCGGTCGAGCATGTCGCTGAGCGCTACCGCGAGACTGACGAGGTCGCCAACTGAGTCGCCGGGAAAGGTTCCTCCAGGCGACGGCCAGAGACGGCCGAACTGGAGAGAGGAGGATTAGGTCGACCGAGGTTTTAGAGTCGGGCACAGATTAGGTTAGTAATAAAAGAGGTATTTATAGGATTTTGTTTAAGTGTTTAATTAATCATAATTCGGGTTTTTGCGCCGACATTATTACATGGGCAATATATATGTCAATTTTAAGTTATTATGATGTTCTGAAAGCAATGACACAGTCTGTTTCACGATCGGAGACCGTTTGATTCAAGTCGGCCAACGTCAATTTCGCTCAAAATTGCCGCCGCTCCACCACTGATATTCAAAACCGTCCACTAAGCGCAGATAGTCTCATTTGAAAGATTTCGACGTTTTGACGCTAACGACATGATCAATTTCGTGAACAGAAGTCATTTGGGCATCATCGTGACTTCCCGATCTCGATATACATGTAGGCGCTTCGACGGCCCTCCTTTTTGATATGTTGACCGTCGGATTGTGCAAGATATATATTCTGATCAATTTCGACATTCTGAATGCGATGGCGAAGTCCGTTCATCGATCGGAGTTCATTTCGACTGAGTTCCATGATGTCCGCGATTTCGCCTGGACAGGAATCGAAGCTTCAATTCATCCGTGACTGACTCACGGCGGCACATGCATGGAGGTCAACAATCACATGACAAATTAGGATGAAGGAATCAACTAGAACTATCTTGGAGTAGAATCACAATGTGATAGAAGGCTCTAGAACATCCCAACACAAAACCAAACTCATCTAAAAAACCTCTATAAACTCAGAAAAAATGATGAGCACTTCAAAAGATTCTATAAGCCTCTAGATTCTTCCAAATATTTTAGTTATTTAAGAAATAGTTTGAAAGTCTCTAGAACTCTTCAAATTGTAATAGATATGTAAGAATGATGTAGAGTATTTTAAAGAATTCTACATATATAAATAATATAATATAAATATAGAATATACCTTAGAGTGGTGGAGACTTATAAAAGAGAGGCACTGATGTAGAACATCATGAGGATCTAAAAATTAGAGCTCAAAATTCATTTACAAGATCTCAAGCTAAAATCCAAGAAAATTCAAGAAAGAAGAAGGCTTAGCCCATTAGCCTACTAAAACCCATTTTATGATTTAATCTTTTTTTACTTATGTAATTTTTAATTTTCTTCTAAAAACTCCATGTTTAAAATTTTGTATTTAAAAATTCAAAATATGATATATGAAGTGGTTGAATCCACATAAAATAATAGCATGTGAAATTGGTGGATGACATAAAATAATGAGGTAATTTAATACTTCATATTAATATGATCACCCATATTTCCCTTCATATTTTGAATTTTCTTTGAAAGACGCTTTAATATATAGCCCCCCTTACTAGAATGAAGATCTTTGGCAATTATAAATTATGAGTTATTTTTATGGTTTGAGAGCTGGCCAAACCTCAATCCTATGAACGCAGTCCCAACATATTATCTTTCCTCACCTCCAATACCCAAGTTCTCTCAATCTTATCAAAAGAAAGAATGCCCACCTCCCTCAAATTTGGTATCAGAGTGAAGCCTGGAAGGAAGAAAATTGGTCAAAAGTTTGCTTCAATAAAGGGAGCATCTCAAGTAGTGAACTCGTCTTTAAATTTGTGAGTTTTTCTTGAACTTGTGAGGTTAATTAATTTTCTTTTATATGATAGTTTAAATATATTATAGTTTGGAAGATATATATATTTTTTTATGATGATATAAAATTTAAGTTTCATTATTATAGCCATTTTTCATCAGTGGACTAGCACCCAAAAAAAAAAAAGAGACTAACTTAGTGAGGTAGTGTTTCACCTAAAACAACCTAGTCATTAATGCAAATCAAAATCTAATTACTTGTTTTATTATCTTTATTATTGTTTATGATTAATTTTAGAAGTTTCTTTAATTAACTTATGATAACTTGATTTCTTTAAAAAAAAAAATTTGATAAATTTGAGCATTTTTTTTCATAACATTAAAAAAATGCATACATAATAATATAAGTGTGTTAAACCTGGTCATAGAACTTTGTCAAAAAGACCTAAACTGTCTAAAAAGAACTTGAGATTTAAGTGGTCTTGAACCCACCCTTTAATTAACTTGTAATAACTTGATTTCTTAAAAAAAAAATGTTTGATAAATTTGATCATTTTTTTTCATAACATTAAAAAAAATGCATGCATAATAATATAAGTGTGTTAAACCTGATGATTTTGAAAGCTAAATAGAACTTTGTCAAAAAGACCTAAACTGTCTAAAAAGAACTTGGGATTTAAGAAGATCTAGTTTAACTGTCTTGATAATGATTAAATTTCATAAATTTATTATCAACTTAACCACATTAAAATGAAGCTGAATTATTTGACCCATAATTTTTAGAGAATGCATTTCATTATGGATTATTGATTGAACAACAAAAGAAATCTGCTTTCATCTCTAAAACTAAAAGCCAAGTACCTTCCATTTCATCCCATAGATCTATTAAACCCACCCATCCAAATGGCCCAATCCTTTTGCTTAAAATTTCAATTGAAGGGAGCACTAATAGCACTAGGGAAGTAATATATTTTAAATGTCATAAAAAGGGTCATATGCAAAATCAATGTAAAGCTCAAATCTTATTTTTAGAAAAATTAAAAATCTAATAAATGATAATCTAGAAGAAGTTTATGATGACACTCTATTATTAGATGAAAAATTGAAATTTGATGACCCTCAAGTTAATGTGATAAGATGTCTTACTATAACTAAAAATGAGGCAAAAGATTGGAGGAGAAAGAATATTTTGAGTACATATGTGTGAAAAGAGATTTAGTCGGGTTATAGATAGAAGTGCATGAATGTCATTTCAATAATTCGAGCAAACCTAAAATCTGAACCTCACCCTGAACTATTTCATGTTAGCTGGGTAAATCATATATCTCTTCTCATCACCAATCGATGTTTAGTTCTAATTAAAATAGGAAGCTATGAGGAACAAATTTGGTGAGATGTTCTCCCTATGGATATTGCTCATATTCTCTTATAACAATCTTGGTTGTATGATATGAATGTTATTCACTTTGGTAGGAAAAATACTTATATTTTTAAACATAATAATAAGACTATTAAACTCCTACTAATAAAACCAGTAGAAAAAGGACCCTCTATAGCACCACGTAAAACAACCTTTGACTTACAACCTAAGCCTTTATTAAAAAAAAATATCAAACTTCAATTAATTATCATAGAAAATCTTACTATTATGCTTAATACTATCATTTCTGATTCTTGCTTTAAAACATCTAATCTTCCTTCTTTAACCCCAAAGATAGAAACAATAGATTTTGGAGCTTTATAAAAAGAATTTTCTGATCCATTTTCTTCATATTACATATATGTAAGTCATATCAATGAGACTCACATACCGTGGTCTCTTCCCTTCTTTCTAATTTTAAAGATATTGCATCTAATAAACTTCCTGATGAGCTGCCTCCTCTAAGAGTCATTGACCATGCTATTGACTTCTTACCCGGTTCTCAACTTCCTAATCTTCCACATTATAGGATGAACCCAATTAAGCATGTTAAGATTAAAAAATAAGTTGAGGAATTATTAAAAAAAGGTTTTATTCAAGAGTGTCTTAACCCTTATGCAGTCACAGCTTTATTAACTCTAAAGAAGGATGGAACATGGCGAATGTGTATTGATAGTCGGGCAATAAATAAAATTATTATCAAGTATAGGTTTCTTATTCCCTGATTAGATGACATGTTAGATTTAATCTCAAGAGTAAATTTTTTTTTTCAAAGATTGATGAATACTATTCTAAAGCCATATATAGGAAAATTTTTTTTGGTGTATTTTAATGATATTCTGATTTTTAGTCCAAGTGAAAATAAGCATCTGCAACACCTACAAAAAGTCTTTGAAATACTTTGACAAGAAAAATTATATATTAATTTAAAAAAGTGTTTCTTTTTACAAACTGAGGTAATTTTTATAAGCTTTATTATATCCACTGTTGGACTTAAACCTGATCCTTCTAAAGTAGAAGCAATCTTAAATTGGTCATCACTTAAAAGTTTTACTAAAATTAGAAGCTTCCATAATTTAGCCACTTTTTATCGGAGATTTATCAAGAATTTTAGTACCATTGTTGCTCCGATAACTATTATACTAAAATTAGATAAATTTTGTTAGACTCCTAATGCACAAAAGGCCTTAGAGCAAATTAAAGTTCTCATCACTTCTGCACCAATTAAGGTTTCTTGAATTTTTTAAAGCTTTTCAAATGACATGTGATGCTTTAGAAATTGGGATATGTGGAATTTTAAATCAAGAGAATCATTTTATAGCATTCTTTAGTGAAAAGTTAAATGAAGCCAAACAACGATATTCCACTTATGATAACAAGTTTTATACTTGTTGCGTCGGAAAACCATAGAGAAAAAATTTACCTTGTTGATTCAAATGCATAGCGTTATTAAAGAACTAAAAGACACCTGAATTTTAACGTGGAAAACCTAAAAAAGAGGGAAAACCACGGCTAGTAAGAAAAGATTCCACTATGTATCCTTTTACAAAATCTTCCAGAACGGATGATTCTCTACCAAATAACGAGGTTTATAATAGTTCGATGTTGGAGATCGGTATTTCCTGGAAATGGATATAATTAACCCATATAAGTGATCTTGTTTTGGGATCTTCAAGCTTTAGAGCTTTCTTCCTCCTCACTTCACTTTTCCTCTTCTTCCTCGATCTTTCTCTTCCTCTTCTTCCTTGCTTCTTCGCTTGCCTTTCCTTCTTCTTCACTTGGACTCTTCTTCTTCTTCCTTGCTGGGTTCTTGTTCTTAGACTTGCTTCAGCCTTCCTCCTTCTTCTTCACTGACTCTTCTTCTTTCTTCCTTGCTGTCCTTGTTCTTCTTCACTCTTCAGCTTCCTTCTTCTTCACTTCCCCTTCACTTAATTTTAGCCCCCATGTGAGGAGTGAGGTTTATAGATGGGAGGAGTATTCTAAGAACTCATGTGCAGGCACTCCCCTCGACGACGAATGACTCCTTCGATCATTTGATGTATTTTGAGCATTTGGATGCCAAAGTCGAATTATGAGATCGGCTCATTAGATCCCGCCGGAGAGCCTACTATAAACACTCCACATTTGAGAGCTTTTTTGGGATTTAATTGATGTCCCAAGATTCTAATGATATTTTAAGGCTTGATCTTTGTTTGACTCAAAATCATATCGCTTTCAACATCAAGATTTGTGCTTTGACTGGTGGTATTTTGAGAGCCATATCAATACTATAATTTAATCGTTAAAGCATTGGCGACACTATCTCTTACATAGAGATTTATACTTAATCCTGATCATCATGCCTTAAAATTCATTAAAACTAAAATTACAACTCTGGGTTGAATCAGAAGAAACTACTAAAAGCTTTTGAATAAACGATGTGGTAAACCTAATGATTTCTTCTTTAGAATTGAGAATCCCAAGATTTGATAGAATTAAAGATGATTATTTTGTGTGCCCTGAATTTCACCTAATTTATTTTGAACACCTAGATAAATCAATAACTTTACAAGGAACATTCTTGATAACAAATGAATATTTATATAAAGGAAAATAACTATGCATTCATCGATCTTCTCTTAGAGAATTCCTTATCATCGAGCTACATGATGGGTGTGTAGCTGGTCATTTTGGAAAGGATAAGATCATATGTTTATTAGAAAATAGATTTTATTGACCTTCATTAAAATGAGATAAAAAATTAGTGGCTCAATGTTTAATTTATAAGCTAAAACTATCAAATAAAAGACAATACACTGCCTTATTCTGTTCTTTAGCCTGGGAAGACCTATCAATGGATTGTATTCTAAGATTACATGATGACTGTGGACATGATAATATTTTTGTTGTAGTGGATAGGTTCTCAAAATGGCATTTCATTTCTTACCTTGTTCAAAACAAATGATGCTTCTTATATAGCCAAATTATTTTTAAAAAAATAGCGACTCCTGGTCTCCTTTAACCATGTAGAGATGTTAAGTTTGTCTCATATTTTTGAAAAATATTATGAAAATTATTAGGTACCAAATTTAAATTTTCTTCTACCTTTCACCACAAACTGATAGACAAACTGAAGTAGTTAATCATACCTTAAGAAATTTGCTTAGATGTTTGGTTGATAAAAGTTTAAGAAATTAGGATTTACATTTACCAACCTTAGAATTTTCCTATAATAGTACTATTTCTAAAACTACAAAAAAAATACCATTTGAGATAATCTATGATCAAAACTCACGACGTCCAATAGATGTAGCAAACCTACTATCTCATGTATTTTCTGATGCAGCATTCTCATTTGCTAAAGTTTTTCAAAGCCTCCATGAAGATATAAGAAAGCAAATTAGTATAAGTAATGAAAACTATACTTCTAAGGCAAACCATAATCGTTCAACGAAAGAATATAAAGAATGTGATTATATATTGATTTGCATACGGCCTGAGTGTTATCAAACCACTAAATATAAGAAATTACATGCACAAGCTTGTGGTCCGTTTAAAATTCTTGAGAAAATTGAAACTAATGCTTATCACCTTGATTTGTCTGCTGATATGCTCATTCATCCAGTTATTAATATTGAAGATATTATATCATTTATCAAAAACATCCACTTATTCGCCTAACTCTAGGAGATATAACACCGTACTTGTAAGTTTTATTACTTTGAAGTTAACTATATTATCATCGAGGAAGCACCCATTAATCCAAACTTTTGAACATCATTTTCTAGTTCGTTGGAATAGCGTAAAGACACATGATTGACTGCACTAATTTAGACTTTTTAGCACAAGAAGACTTAGATTTCAACTCTACGGAGCAGAGTTCAATTGGGTCAGGAGAGTTGATGTAGAACATCATTAGGATCTAAAAATTAGAGCTCAAGTCATTTATAAGATCTCAAGCTAAATCCCAAAAAAATTCAATAAAAGGGTTAGCCCATTAGCCTCTGCTAAGGCCCATTTTATGATTTCATCTTTTTTATTTATGTAATTTTTAATTTTCTTCTAGAAACTCCATATTTAAAACTTTGTATTTAAAAATTCAAAGCATGACATGTGAAGTGGTTGAATCCCCATAAAATAATAAAGATCAAAATGGATGGATATTAAATAATGAGGCAATTTAACTTATAAATATTCACCTTTCCTCCATATTTTAAATTCTTTTCCTTTGAAAGATGCTTGTAATGGCTATAAATACCCCCCACCCCTTACTAGAATGAATGAGATCTTTTGAATTACAAATTATTTGAGTTATTTTTATGATTTGAGAGCTTGATGGTCAAACCTTGGCAATCTTTAGTGAAAATACTAGTTATCCAACATATCATCTTTCCTCACCTCTAATACCCAAATTCTCTCAATCTCATCAAAATAAAGAACGCCCACCTCCATCAGGCATAACCTATAATTCATCCAAAAAAATCCAAAGCTTTCATAAGTCTTATAAAGTTATCCTTATTTAGTGGAAGTCTTCTCTTTCCTTCTCATTCTCTCTTATGTTTGTCATGTTCAAGCCCAATGGGGGAGAGTTATAGGCTGACTTAATTCAAAAGAGGGTGAGGGTGATAGTTTGTTAGAAGTTTAGTCCATGGTACATGGTATTAGACCAAGTCATTTTCAAGCATGACAGAGATCAGCAAGAATAAAGTTATGGAGTCTAAGACCACTAACATGGAATCTCTGCCAATGAAGCCAATGGCATAGGAGGTAATGCAATCCTCAGCATCAAAGATAAGGGAAAAGTTCAAAAAAATGATCTCTAGTTTTAATTCATTACTAACCAAATAGAGATCATGAATGGCATTATGACCCACTAGGCGAGAAGATGAATGACCTAGAGGATGATGATTATGTCATCCATAATAAGTTAAGGGACATGTCACTCCAACTAGAGAAATCTTTATTAGACAAAATGACAAAAATGTACAAGGTGTTAAAGGGAGAATTCAATACGATGCGTGGAATTCTTGCATGCATTGAAAATGTGTGTGGATGTGATCCAATGAAAGAGCACATTGGCAACAACTTCCACTTGCAGTGTTAGCAAGGTGAGGCGTATTAAGGTGTGAAAACCTAAGGAGGCGTATTAAGATGTCAAAACCTAAGAAGCCTAAGAGTTTTGGAGGATCACGAAACACAAAAGAAGTTGACAACTTGTGGGGGCTAGAATAATATTTTAGTGTTATGAGTATTGTGGATGAGAAGACCAAGATTGTATATGATCACAGATGATGCCATGTTATGGTGGATAAAGCAAGGGGACAGGGAGAAGGGGATGTGCTCCTTGTCTATATTTGGGGACTTAAAGAGAGAACTCAAGAGGCAATTTTACACCGAGAATGCTGAAGATGGGGCTCAAGCTTGCTTACAAAGGCTAAAGCAACCGAAGATGATTAGCGAGTACATCAAGGACTTCACTAGCCAAGTCTTGGGGATCTCTAATTTATCTGACAACTAAGTTGCACTAATACAAATAGGGACACAGACAAAATACAACACAGATACGTGACACATCTATTTTTGAATTATAAGACATGCATTTGACATGACATTATAAATTTATAATTTATATAATTTATAAGTTTTTAAATGATATATAATAATCACATAAATTATATGAATATTAAATAAGTAAAAAAAATTGACACTATAAGACAAAAATATTGATATTTTGTAATGTAAACATATGATAAAAAAATTAACATATTATTTATTAAACATAATAATGGATAAACCACAAAAAATAAATTCTGAAAATAACTTAAAAAATATAATCATTAATAGATTTTAGAGTATTTCATATAAAAAATACAACAACAACAAACAATTATCCCACTATGTGGGGTTTGACTACATGAATCCTTCCTCTCCAATTTGCCTATTAAGTGTCAAAATCTCATTTAATTCTAATAAAATAAATTCATTTTTTATACTTCCTAACCAAGTCTTTTTAGATCTACCTCTGCTTTTCTTAGCATAGGTCAATTCTAATACATCTACTCTCCTACCTAACTGAGTCTTCAAACGACCGACGTTTTATGTGATCAAACCATCTAAGACAACTCTCTCGAATCTTATCTACCACCAGAGCTACTCCAACCTTTACATGTATATTTTTATTTCGCATTTTGTCTTTAAGTGTAAACCTGCTCATCCACCTAAGCATCCTCATCGTTGCAACATTTAACTTAAATTTATGCTTCTCTTTTATTGACCCACATTCTGAGCCGTAAAGCATTGTAGTACCATAATTTATGTTTCTCTTGAACTCCATCTCTAGTCTTATCAACAAAAAGAATAATATCAACAAAAAACATAAACAAAGATTACATCTTCTTGTAAATGTCTAGTAAGAACATTCACAACTAAAGCAAAAAAGATACGAGCTTCAAGCTAATCCTTGATGTAATCCAACTTAAATAGAAAAATAGCTGGTCAATCCTCCTTGTGTTTGAACACAAGTAGCAGCTTTAATATGCATATCCTTAAATGACTTCAATATAAGCAACATTAACTCTATTATTTTCAAGAACTCTCCAAAGCACTTCTCTTGGAACTTTATCATATGTTTTCTCTACACCAAATATCATATATAGATCCTCCTTAATTTCTCTATACTTCTCCATCAAACCTCTCAACAAATATATATCATCCATAGTAGTACCTGGCATAAAACCAAATTTATTTTGAGAAACTTTTGTATCACGTCATTACATATGCTCGATTACTCTCTCGCATAATTTTAACATAACATTAACTTAGTTCCTTCATAATTTTCACACTCTTGTACATCACCTTTATTATTAAAAATATGAACTAACAAACCCTTTCTCCACTCATCTAACATCATTCTAGTCTTTAAAATAATATTAAAAAGAATAATAAGTCATAAAATTCCTTGATCTCCTAAAACATTTTCATACTTCTATTGTTAATATCACCAAGTCCTACTGCTTTTCCATGCTTCATTTTTTTAAAGTCTCTCTAGCTTCACTTTTATTAATACGACGATAAAATAAAAAAATTTATTTTCATTTAGGATATTAAGGTCACTAAAGTCAATTATATTCTCACAACCTCTAGAAAAATTATCAAAATATCTCATCCGCCGATGTTGAATATCCTCTTAAAAAAAAATATTTTTTGATCTTCATCTTTCATGCACTTAACTTGATCTAAATCTTTACTTCTCCAATCTCTTTGCTTAACTAACTTATATATCATCTTTCATCCTATTTAGTATCAAATCTATTATATAAATCACTAAAATTAAATTCTTTGCATTATTAAAAGCAGAATCTTTGAGTATTTCTTATATATCTTGATTCCACCACCAACTATTTTTATTAATAAAAACTTTTTCTTTAGATTCTCCAAGCATATTTTTTGCAACTTACTTAATCTTACTTGCTAGCTTTTCCCACATATCATTAATTTCCTCATAAACATCCCAAATCCTAAAATTTTGTAGCTTACTCTTAAAATTATTTTTATTAACTTTCTTCATATACCCCCATCTAATCTTAGAATAATATCTAAATTTAATTTTCAACTTCCAACACTTTATCTTAAAATCCAAAATCTATAGTCAATGTTGGGTACTTAAACTTTTACACGGAATGAGCTTACAATCTTTATAATCTAAATAATATATTTTTATTATCAAAAAATAATCAATTTGCATTTTATTAGATTCATTTTTATAAATGATGATATGCTCATCTCTTTTCTTAAATATAATATTATCAATTAACAAATCATAAGCTAAAGAAAAATCCAATATGGTCTTACCATCTTTATTAATCACTCCAAATCTATAGTCATCATGAATACTTTTAAATCTTTTACTACTCTACCAACATATCCATATAAATTTTCTCTAATAAATACTCTTTCTTCAATAGGTATCTTTTGTATTAACCCTTCTAGGTCATTCCAAAAAAATTTGTTTTGAACATACATCCAACCTATATGAGAGACAAGCAATTATAACATTAATAATCTTAGCATCAACAACAATCTTGAAAGCTATAATTTATCTCTAATTCTATTAACTTTCACAATATTATCCTTCAATTTTTTATCAATAATCACACTTAAACCATTTTTAGTAAGACTCATATCTAAATACTAATGTTTAAAACATAAACTATCAATCTCCTTGTCTTTCTCCCATACCCATTTAGTATCATGGATAAATAAAATATTTATCTTCCTATGAACCATAATATTTATTAATTACACTGGTTTATTTGTAAGAATAACCATATTTCATATTCCTATCCCAATTCTAGATTCATGGAATTTTTTGCCCACATTCGTCCATAATGTGGGAACCCTTAATTATTTAATACTGCATGATTTTATGCTTATTTCAAAAAAAAATTTAAATAAATTATATATTTAATTATACATTTAATTAATATTTATAAAGTTTAAATTTAACTACTCGAGATGCATGTGTCAGACGCACCTATCCGATTTTTTTTTTCTTGAACTGCACATACCATTTGCGTGTTCGATACATATCAGATTCATGTCACACGCGTGTCCATGTTTGACGTGGCAAACACCACATACATATTTCTGATATAGTATCAGTGCATCAAAATCTTACAAAGTTGGAGTTGAGATAATGAAAACAACACATGCATTCTCTCTTCTAGTTCATGGATGGGCTCAAACCTTGCACACAAAGTTGGAGTTGAGATGACAAAGAATATAAGATCTTGCAACTACCATAGTTGTGGCAAAAGTCTGGGTCTAACTTAAGGGGTCTATAAACACAAGAAGAATAACCAATCAATTATGTGGGAGACGAGCAAAAGCAAGGATGAGCATTGTCAAAACTTTAATAGGGGACAAGGAGAAAAATACCAAAGGAAATAAAAAGTTTGATCAAGCCTCGCAATGAGTGCTTCCTTCGTGAAACAAATCAAATAGGTCAGGGAGTGCTTTCAAAAACAAGCCTTAAACTCACTTCTTGCTCACCCATTTGGAGGAATGAAAAATTGAGTATGGTGATGCGATTGCACGAGTAAGGGTGATACAAAAGCATAACATATATTAAACTGCTCTTAAGGCCCAAGCCAAGGAGTTACTCCACAAAAGCTATGGTGTACACTAGAGCGTCTCACAATTTCATCTCAACTAAAAAAATAAAAAGTTAGAAATTAAGGAAATAATAGAGGGGGCTTCATGACAACAGTCAACTTAGCAACTAAACTCATCTAAGGCACAACTCGAGGTGAAAGTTGGTGTGAGTATATGGTCCAAGCAAATAGAATTTTCCATCATCCGAATGAATAACTACAAAGTCATTCTAGAGATAGACTTCTTAGATCAAGCCAAAGTGTTCCCTATGTCATTCATCAATGGCTTGTATATCAGAGAAAATGATAAGGCTTGTATGCTACCCCCAAAGCGCCAAAGGCCTAAAGAGGTTGTCGGTGCTTCAAGTCGAGGAAGTGAGCATAAGGGAAAGGGCATTGTAGTTCAAGAAAAGCAACTTAAAAGAAAAAATAGTTACTTAGCATGGCTTATTGGGTGAAACAAACCGAAGAAGAGAGTTCAAAGATGTTGTACCTAAAGGGCTGAGCAAAGCCAACATGTCAACTTACCAATCCCTAGTCCGTAGATGAAGGTGAATAAATAGAAAAGGTAACTCGACTTAGGTGCTAGTTAGAAGTCCAAAACAATTTGTGGGAAACTAAAGGACAAGGATAAACCTTGCATTAAAAGCCGTGATGAGGACATCACAAGCTTAGGTAGGGGAGAGTGTCATGTCCCACAAAGTCAAAGGAGGTTAGTTATACTTTCTTCAATATGATATGGCAAACAAGGACAAAGGGATCAATCAAAACTAATGTAGCTAGTGGTTGGGTCACTTGGGGTGACCAATTTAGTGGATAGGGGCATTCTTAAGATGCTTAGTAAAGTAAGAAAAGTTGTAGTCTAGTTTAATTTAGAGTGGGATTCAAGTTAGGCTAAAAATAGGGCTCAGCCATCCCCAAACAAATAACCTTAAATATGAGACATCAATTTCCTAAAATTAGAACTCCCTCTTAAAAACTCTGAATCACATAAAATGGAAAACAAAATGTAAGAATTAAAGTCTAGTTGTGGTTGGAAAAGTTTCAATAATTTTCATGGAGTATAGAAATTTATTTTGAAATTTCTCCTGAGACTATTCGCATGAAAATTCCTCTGACCAATTGGCTATTTGTGCACTTAGGGTTGATAAAATTTGAAATCATATTATAAATGAACACAAATCAACACTTCAATATGAAAGCTAAATATGTCTACTACAATTCTAAGAAGTTTCATAAAGTTTTATAGAGTTACATACATGAAACACCAGCTGGAACCAAAATAGATCAAGTCTGACCTAATTCAAGCATACCACAGTAAGGGAATGAATTAAAGCTTTTGAATGAGAGAATTTTATAAAGAACAATTTTCTTAGATAATAGACTTCACAAGCAACACATCACGGAAGAACAATTCAAGAAAAATACTCACTAAAATTATCCCTATAGTAGGATCACTAAATCCTCCTTTAATAAATTGGCTGGCCACTAAGACCCAAGCTTACTGGAATTTTCTTTCAATTTTTAATTCAAACTAGTATTAAGTCTTCATTAACAACAACGACAATAACAACAGTTTACACAATACACACAAGTTCAAAATAACAAAAGAAGAGAATAGTTGGAGAGTGGGGACTAGCAATTCAAACTACAAAACTTCTCCCTCCTTTAGCAACTGGCCCTCCTTTAATTAAATTGAATTATATTAATTAATTATTTAATTATAATTTTATTTTAGCACTTCTCTTGACATGACACCAAATCCAACGTACATGATATTACATACATAAGTTTCACAAAAAATACCATAGCATGCACATGAGATAAAATAAAAACCAAACTAAATTCTTTATTTTCATCTTATCTTTAAGTTTTAAAGTCCTCCAAAGCTTTCCTATTTCTTGTAATAGGACTTCCATGCTTGACCTCCAATTTCTTTGCTTGAGCTCTAATTATTGAACCTCTTTATGCTACACCATTTCCCTTATGCCCCAAAGAACTCTTCTCTAAAGAGTTGAAATCTAAACAATCTGTCACGAACTCAAATACTAACTTCTCCAAATCATCTCTGATCAACCTGGTGTCTTTTGTAGGAAGCTTGCCCCTTTACCTCACAAGGAACCTATGATCTCCAATTTGATCTGCTTCATCTATAATGATGTGATTCACCTCAAGAAATAAATGTTGAGTTTACACTTGTAAGGAGTGATTTTGTTTTTCTACAATAAAATCATCATATGTATTTGGAGGTTTGCTAACTTTTTTAAATGATATTAGATATTCTATATTAAAAATAGGACAGCTAAATATGTCTTTTGATAATTCAAAAATATATGCATTTGTGTTAATTTTTTTAATTATCTTAACTGGCAAACATGTCTTAAATTACAATTTTTAAAATTGGTGAAAAAATACATCTCAAGGCAAATTCTTGTTACCACATGATCCCTCACATTAAACTCTTAAAAAAATTTAATTTTATTCTTGATTTTAATACTACATTGAAAATTTTTAATTTTTGTTTGATATTTTCATGAAGGCTTTGAAAATCCTTTGCAAATGTAAATACAAATTCTAACAAATGCTAACAAGATCAAATGATTTCTTAGAACTTTAGCCATAGACAATCTCAAATAGTGTCATATTGGTGCACCTAGAGAGAGTATTATTATATGCAAACTCAACTATAGGAAAATGAACATCTAAATTTTCTGAACTTCTATCCACCAAACACCCCATAAAGTCTCCAAAACTCCTATTTATTACCTCAATTTAGTTTAGGGGTGAAAGGTTGATGAAAATTTTAAAGTTGTGCTTACGATCAATAATATTTTTTCACAAAAAATATATACACTTTACATCCCCATCAAAAATAAGGAATCCATGCACTCTAACAATCTCCTCGAAAAAAAAAAAACTTGTTATATGAGATACATTATTGGACTTTAAGCAAGGTAGAAAATGTCATCTTAAAAAAATGATCTATCATAACAAAGATACTATCATGTCTTCTAGAAGTCCTAGGAAGCCAAGTACAAAATCCATGAAAAAATCCTCCAAAGATTTGAATGGAATAGATAAAACACAGTATTTCATTAGTTTTTTGCTTAGTACTTTTTTCCCCACTCTCTCAATATCTCTAGTCAAAGATGGACAATAAAACCTATGTTCTAGTAGGTGTATTATGTTTAGCATTCCATAATGTCTTGCTACTCCACTGGAATTCAACTCTATGATAATAAATGTCCACATATAATCCTAGGGATGTATAATCTCTTTTCATTTGTATAAATACCCATAATCACCACTTGAAGTATTACATTTTTTTGAACATGCTCTAAATATATCAAGTGAAAATTTGGGCGAACTTAATAATCATCATTTAGTCTCACAAATTGGAATTCAAAATTCTAAAAAAATGATTTTCAAGGTAACTCTAGAAAGTCATTTGCAGGTTTATTTTCTACCCCAAGCTTATGTTTGAAACAAATGTGAAATCTTTACGATATCCTACTCATTTTGCATGCCAACAATTTCATTTTCTTTCAAATATAAATTTTAGAGCATAGTGATTAGTGTTAATGGTGAACACTTTATGTAGTAGGTAATAAATCCAATATTTTTAAGTCTGAATAATAACAAAAAATTGTCTATCATATGTACAATACTTATGTTTTGCATCATTCAACTTTTTGCTATAAAAGGCTATTCGATGATTTTTTTTTACTAAGTACACCTCCTATATAAACACCAAAACAAATGACCTCAAATAGTTTGTTAAAGTTTGAACATTTAAGAACTAGTGATGAGGTCACAAGAATTTTAAATTGTTCCATGTCCTTTATATAGATGTTGTCCTAACAAATCTATCTTTCTTC
Organism: Cymbidium sinense; assembly: GCA_021442155.1. NCBI lineage: Eukaryota > Viridiplantae > Streptophyta > Magnoliopsida > Asparagales > Orchidaceae > Cymbidium > Cymbidium sinense. Next base: position 66,134,988 of record CM038227.1, on the reverse strand, counting down.
AAGATGTCAGTAATTGCAGCTATAATAGTAGTAAAACTCTTAATGAACCTTCTATAGAAGGTGACTAAATCATGAAAACTATGGATTTCAATAAAATTCTTAAGAGTTTGACCAATCTAATGTCTAATTTTTGTATGGTTTTCCTTCAAACCATTAACAGTCATAATGAATCCAAAGAAGGTAACCATTGGCTAATAAAAGAAACTTTTCATAAGATTGATATAAAACTTAGCTCCTTCAAGTTTGATTAGAATTAACCTTAAGTGGTCTTAATGCCTTCTTACTAGGGTTGATGATAAGAATATCATCAAAATTCAAAATAGACCACTAAGAATTTTTTAATATTCGATTTCATGAGTATGTTAATCAATCTTATGAATATATTAGGTGTATTTGATAAATCAAAAAGCATAACTAATCATTCATACAAACCATCAAGGGTTTTAAGGTTATCTTCCACTCATCCCTTAGTCTAATCCTAATCTCATGACACCCACTCTTAAAATTTATTTTGGGTGATTGACTTAAATTTCTAATAAGATCTAGCATGTCATCCAATATGAGAATTAAAAACTTATATTTGATGGTGATCATAAAAATTGCTCCATTGTCGATACACATCCTTCAGGTACCATCTTTTTCAGTGTCAACATTGTTGGATTTGCACAATAACTTAAACTGTCCAAAATGAATCATTTTCTCAGCAGTTCATCTACTTGTCTCTTAAGTTTAACATATTTTACGGTTCATCCTATAATGTGATAAATTAAATGAGAATCCAAAATAAAATCAATGACATATTGAATATCACTCATGAGTGGCAAATCATCTTATAGGTCATCTAAAAACAAATCATTAAACTAAGATAGGAGGGAAGATGTGATAGTAGATATGTGATACTCCAGTGACTCTTTTGCAACTTTCCCTCTCATGAAGTAGCATAATGTGGGGTCAAAGAACTCTCTAAACATGATCTTGAGTCAAACATTTTTTAATTTAATGTCTAAAGATGAATATGAAAGGGTAGGATTGAGTAAGTCTATATCAGAAATTGTGTCCTTAGTAGATAGGAATGATAATATAATAAGTTGAAGTTTTGCACTCTTCTTCTAATCAGACTTTAGTTAAATCTCTCAAAACTAGGTTTATGTGGGAAAGTAGAAGTCTATTTATATGTTAGCTCTACAAAGAATAATTTTATAATATTTTCATGATGTTTGAATACATAATGGTTCTCCCAATCATAATGAATCATATTAAGATCATAAGACAAAGGTCTACCTAACATGATATGTATTATGTCCATAGATAGAATATTACACCAGATGTAGTCTTCATATCTACCTATCTTTATAGGTACTAGGCACCTAGATGTGATGATAAAGAAGTGTGATTTTCCCAACTCACATAAAATAGATCAGGATAGGGTTCTAACTTAAGATTCATTCTAGAAAGAGTTTGAGTAGTTATGACATTTATAACACTATCCCATCTATCACTTATTTACACCTCTTCTCCATACAAATAACATACATGATGAAAATATTCATTCTCCAATGTTTATCCCTAGCTGTTGTCATGCACCACATAAGACTCACTTGGTCTCCCACATGCTCAATCTCATTATCTAAAAGAGGGATATCATCAAGAATCTCCTCAACTTCATCCACTCCCTCTTCTTCTACTTCCTCGCTCTCATCTATGAACATAATCTTTGCCTTATACTGATTCTGCATGTCCCTTTTTATGGCGCTTAAAGACAAAAGCTCCTATTCTTTGAAGATGACTCAATTACATTCCTATTGGGTTATATACTCAATGATGAAGGCCCAAGTCAAGACCTTTGACAAGGATAAAAGGATGCTTGATAGGAGGAATTTGTACCCTTAGATTTAGATAAAGAGACTACTTATGTTTTTTGAAAGCAAACCATCGTGAAGAACATCATTAAATTTGAGGGTGGTCTTGTAACTCTACCTCAATCCTAAAGTCACTTCAAAGGTCAATAATAAATTTATTAACTAACTGTCACTCATGATTAATACAATTGGTTATAACCACAAAGTGCTCAAATGTGTCCATATATTTCACTGCCTAAAGGTAATCAACTGTTCATGTAATTTCTTTTCATAATTTTTAAAATATTATTTAGCTCTAAGCATCTCTTTCATCTTTACTCATGTGAAGATATTTTTACCTAGGCACCATTCATTAAGTAAAATGTTGTCCAATAAACTTTACCAAGGTATATAAGTTTTATTTTGTATAAGTAAGCCAAAAAAAAAGATAGAAGTAGTAAAGATCGAGTTCAAGTGAGGTGCATTAAGAATTATTGACCTATACATGTGTTTCACAAATCTAATTAAGCATGAAAATTAAAACCAATAACCTACAAACGCAATGTCACATGAATCGGGGTTAAAACCTTTTAATCGCAATCGAAATCGATCAAGATCATATCTATTCAAAAAATTTGACTGCATAAGTATGTTCAGAATATATAAATTGATCAAATGAAGCCTATCGAATCAATTGATTAATTAAAATTAATTTTTAACATAATTACGTGCATATCGAGATTCAAGATCCAGAATGATCTGGTTGATTTCGTCGTTCCAAAACAATAAAACCTATCAAACAACACCTTCTGCGATCGTCGAGCGATTCAAATGCGACGTTGTGCAGTTTAAGCCTAAATTCGCTTTAATCGTCGCTAACATTGTCCAAACGATTTTCGATCTTGCAACAGACATCGTTGTTGCGCTTGGAACATCGAAAATACCTAAGATTGATATTCATATTGCATAATCATCGATACAAAAATAAAATATCAAAATTTATGCGTAATTTTTAATTCCTTTCTATGATAGGCAGTTATGAATACAAACATATCTTAATTATGTGTTTATGTGGTTAATTCAAATCCCTTAAAATCTATTATAACCTTTTTACCTGCTTAAACCAATCACCCAAATCAACCAATCTCATTTGGCCCACCAGGTCTCCAATTAAATCAACCACAAACCTCTCCAATTAGATTAGCCGCCCAATATCTCCTATTGATTGCCACATGGGTAGCTAATCAAACAAGTCGGCCACCCCTAATACTTCCCCAAACCGAGAGACCGAACTCCATTCGTTTGTGACTACTCGAACTCCCCTCTCTCTCACGTGACTCTTTGCCAAACTCCCTTTGCCCGTCCGTCCCTCCATTCCTCCCATGGCTGCTCCCTATTCGAGCGACCGAAAGCATCCTCTCCCTTAGTTTGTCGGTCTCTACAACAACTGACTAAGTTGCATACAGCAAGCCGAACTCTTCCTCTCCCTTGATCGGTCCGTCACACCTGAGTGGCAAATCTCAGCCGACCAACTCACCCTCCACCTCTCTTTCAACCGAGCCTTCAGGTTGTTTTCATTCAACCCTAAGCTTCGTATTACCATTTCAGTTCCTTTTTTTGGATGAAATAAGTTTGGTGAACTCTTCTTTCACATATATTCTAAAGCTTTTCCCATGGAATTGAAATGAGATAGAGATGTGATGTTTGATATGTGGAATGATTTAAATCATTGCTTCATTAACAAGCATCCGCGTATGTTCTACCATTGCACATTTATTTGAGTTGTTAAGCAAAGAGGAGAGGGAAATCGTTAGGGCTATTACTTGTATGAAGTTGCCCTAACTTTTTTTTTATCTCTTTCTATCATTTGATAACTTATTAACATAAAAATGATTATTTAATTAAATCTGAAATTTCAGGTTTGTGCATGTTGAACTTAGCATGGTTGTTTGTCTTATGTGGGTTGAAACTTGTTTGATTATCATACAAACAACTGCCTAGTTAAAATAAAATTTCAAATCTCTATAATGTTGAACTTAACATGGTTGTTTGCCTTCTTACACTAGTTGCTAATCTTGGGCTTGGTTCTCACTTGGATCTTATTGCCATGCAAGTATTTGATTAGTTAAATCTGAAATTTCAGATTTCTACTTTGTTGAATTTGGTGCGATTGTTTGCTTCACGTAAGTAGAGTTATGCATTATAAAAAAAGAGAGAGATTAAGAAAAATAAGTCTTAGGCTTTGCTTCTCTTTTCCTCACTATGATTGACATTAAACATTAAATTTGTGTCTACATTAGCATGAAATTAGAGAGCTTTTTATGATTTGAGGTGATCATCTCTATTGCTTCATATGTTGAAACTTGAATTCAGTGTAGATTCTCCTCTTTTTATACATCAAATCAAATGTCTTTTTATGGCAAGTGGGATAACAAAGCTTTAATTTTTGAAAGGAACCTATCTTGTTGTCCATGTGAAAAATCATTGAAACCTGGATGTTTAATACCTATTCTCACCTTCGAATAAATATAAAGTAGAACATGATGAGATTTTCGGATTTTTGAGCTTCCATATTATCATTTCTTGAAGTTTAGTTTGGCTATTAACTTGATTGTCTCTTTTACCCGGTTCGGGGAGGATGGTAAGAAAACTAAAGGGTTAAATGTAATCTATTTACCTTTGTTTCACATTTTTATCATTTGACAATGTTTGGCTTGGATCTTACTTAAATCTTATCATCATACAAACAAATACCTAGCCAAACATGAGATTTTAAATTTATACTTTGTTGAATTTAATTTGAGATCGTTGCTTGCTTCATTTGGCTTAAATCCTCTTTGACTATCATGATTGGAGGAAGGGGAGATGGAGGACACGGATTGATTTGCTAGTCTTGTTCTTACTTTTCTCACTGTTATTATTATCAAGTTAATGAAATTTCAAAATAAAATGTGAAAATGAAACTTCATTTGTATGCAATCTAAGGTGATCTTTCTTTGGTTGCTTAAAATAAATAACATGACATACTTCTCAATTATCATTCATTGTTCTGCTTAAGTAAACCTTGCTGAAATTTTATTGTCATTTATTATGTAAAGTTGCCATTTGATGTTTTAGTCAATCAAATCTTGCCTAGAATCAATTGTCAATGATAAATGGAGGCTAAGTGAAAAGTGCAAGGTCCTCTTTAATTACTTGATAAAGAAGAGATGAAATATATACTTGCATTTTACTATTTAATTGCTATCTTACTTACTGAATTTGAGATAGGTATTTCATCTTTCATGTTAAAAGTAAAAATGATGGAATGGTGCTCATTGTGGTTGAAGGCTTATGTTGTAGGTCGCTGTTTGGAATATTTCAAAAGTAAAATTCAACTGAAATGGTGATGAAAATCATGTTATAGCAAAGAGTTTTAGTTGTATCTTAATTCCATACACATGTGAATTTAAACTTGTAAAGATACTTTAAAATTACATAAGTACTCATGACAGTGTTCCAATGTGGCGAGAAAATGTGTTTTGAAATAAGTACTCGTGCACGTTGTTCCAACATGGCGAGAAAATCTGCTTTGAAATAAGTGCTCGTGCATATTATTCTAATATGGCAGGGAAATCTGCTTTGAAATAAGTGCTCGTGCATATTGTTATAATGTGGCAAGGAAATATGATTTAAAATAAGTACTTGTACTCATTGTTCTAATGCGATAAGAAAATTCTATACCTCCTCTTTTGCACAAATAAAATTGAAAGTCTATGCACGCCTTTCTTAGCGTGGTAGATAGATATTTTCGGCCACGATGTCTCACGATATCTACCATGCTTTCTTGGCGGTGGAAAAGGCTCGACTCTCAGTAGCCCCTACGCGAGGATGGCGTCAGAAATTTTGGTGAATTGAAAATTACAAAAAAAAAATGAGGACAGCTTTTAGAATTAATATTACTTGGGTCAAATACTTGAACTCCAAATATTACATTATAAAATATTTTATGATCACTACTAATGACAATTTAGTTTGACATTTTAATGAACAAAGGTGGATTCTCCTCTTCTTTTTTTATGAGTATTTGAAATGCTTTGCATACTTCATTAAATAGTAAAAAAAAGGAAGATCCAAGAGAGTTTCCTACATTAGACATAAAATCTCAAGATAAAGCTAAAGTTAAACTTAAAATATCAAATTAAGTAAGACTTACAAGGTGATGAAGTGGAGTTTGAAATTAGCTCTAATTGTAGATAAAAATCCCTTGAAATCTTTACGCTTGCAATATTTCTTGCAAAGAGAATGTAGGAGAGAATGCGAAAGCAAATTTTCATGAAGGAGAGATACCCTCCTACTTCTAATAAATCTTAAATTAATATTAAGCTCTCCCCCGTAATCAATTGTCATTCAAATCCATTAAACAAATGAAATGATAAAGTCAAAAAAAAATACATAAATGGTGGATGACAATAAGGAAAAATCCACCAAAAATAAGTTTTATGTCATTCTCTTATTAGTGCATCCATGAAATGGGGGCTAAAATGAAATGATAAAGTAAAAAAAAAAATGCATAAATGATGGATGACAAAATAAGAAAAAGTCAACGAAAGTTAAATTTTCATGTCATTTTCTCATTAATATACCCATGAAATGGGCATGATATTAAATAAAAGAAAGAGAAAACGAGGGTGAAGGGAGGCTTCTTCCTTTCAACGGGGTCATGTCATGCCATAGTTAAGATAAGACAAAAAAAATGAAAGAATGAGAAAATCAACTAACTGACATGACACAAAAAATGGTGTTAAAATGTGTCATAACAAAATAAAGGAGGCATGGTGCCATAAAAGCATAAAAATCTTTTCTCTTTTATATGACCCATTTTGATTTTTTTTTTATATTTAAATTAGAAAATGATGAAATCTATTTATGCTTAAGCATATATGTGGGAATTTGATTGGGGCAAGCTTTCACATACACATCATAAAGCCCCCTTTCTTTCTCTCGATTCAAATATATAGTGTATGTTTGTACATTTGAATGAAATGATTTCATCATGTATGATTGTACATTTGAATGACTTATGGTGCAGAATATTGACCAATAAAAGAGAAGCATAAGACTAAGTGTTACAGAGATGACGATGCTTAGGTGGATGAGTGGCTTTACTCTTAGAGATAAAATGCAAAATGAGTATGTTCGGGAAAAAGTTGGAGTAGCTCAAGTGGCAGATAAGATTAGAGAGAGTCGCCTTCGATGGTTTGGCCACATAAAGCGTCGGCCGTCAGATGACCCGGTTAAGAGAGTAGATGCATTAGATTTATCTTCTGTTAAGAAAGGTAGAGGTAGACCTAAAAATACTTGGTTAAGATGTATTAAAAATGACCATAGTATACTTGAATTATATGAGAATTTGACACATAATAGGGCATAATGGAGGCAAAGGATTCATGTAGCCGACCCCACTTAGTGGGATTAAGGCTTGTTGTTGTTGTTGTTGTTGTTGTTGTTGTACTTTAGCTTAGGATTTATGCAAATTCTTAAATCAAATGATGATAAGTAGAAAATACTTATATGAAATATGAGAAATTGCATGTTTGATCTCATTATATTGGAATGCATGTAAATGTTCAAATGAAGTGAGCTTTTTCCTTATGACATAATGTTCCACTTACATCAATCATTTTATGAAAGTGTTCAAATGAGCTAGACCCATGTATGTATCATAATTTATTTCTACATGTAAGTTCATAAATCTAGGGGCTTCATGCCAAGTGTTAATGGAGAAACTTATTATGCATAGTTAAAATAATCATATATGTCATTTAAGCAAAACATACATGCAAACCTTCAAGTGAGATGAATTCCACGCTTACTTTATAAGTTATTGTTTAGCCCAAGTCACTTGACTCGTACAATTATTTGAAAGAAATGAGTTTGTGTTTTACAAAATAGACCTACACTCGATCCATGACATGTATTTAACGGATCAGATTTTCACAAGATAATACTACACTTAATTTATAGCAAATATTTGAAAGAATCAAATTCATGTCTTTCAAAATAGGCGCACATTTGATTTATGATAAGTTTAGAAAAAACCAAACTTGTATTCTTTAGAACAAATTTATACTTAGTTTATGATAAGTATTTGAAAAAACTAAACTCACATCTAGTAGAACAGATCTCAACAAGATTTATGACAAACATTTGAAAGAGTCAAATGCATATCTTATAAAATAGAGCTACATTTGGTCTATGGTGCTAGGTATTAAAAACTCACAGATGCAAATTGACATGCTTGTCGCATCAAATACAATTACTTCAACTTAGACATTTCAATGTACATACAATACTTTGAAGAACAGATGCTCATATGTATATTGAAGTACTCATTAGCTTGAATGCTTAAAGAAATATGTAAAAGCAATCAAATGAAATGAATGTGCAAATTCCATATGAAATGAATGAACGGATACATACAATCATTCAAAATCAACTGATCACCCGCATGTGCCCCGACACGTGTTACAAACCCAAATTTAGTGCCTGAAGATGCTACATGGATTGATTCCCGATTGGATCTTATGATTGGGTCCGAGTTAACCAAACCTAATGATATTATTATAATTTCCTCAACTTGATAAAATCTGAAAAGTTAATTCTATCATATAATTGCAAAATAAGTCTAGGACTTCTCAAATCTAAATTCTCAAGATGAAAACCTAAACCAAATCTTCTATGCTCAAGCTAGAGTCGACAAAATTTATAGGATGATAAATCTTGAAATTAATTTTAGATCACACATGACTCTAGACCCGATCCTCTCCTAGCAAACAAGTAGAGTTGACAAGGTCTACACTGACGATGGTTGTATTGATTGAGAGTTTTAACCGGAGGGGTAACTATCAGAATTCTTTAAAAGCTTCAATGTCAAATGACTACATGTTCAAATCTAAATAAAGTATAAAATTATTATATGTTTAAATTGAAAACATATAATTGAATGAAATTAATTATTTAAATTTAAAGCAAAAATTCACACACACATTCACAACTGTTTGTCAATGGTGACAAATTAAGAAGATTTTGCTTTCAAAAAGCTAATGTCAAATCAAATATATCGTTATGTTCAAACTCAAATAATCTTACGCTAGTAAGGATGTGGCCCGTGTCCTCTGTCCTCTATCCTCGTAGTTTTGCCGTCAAATGGCACTACATAAATTATGGTTATGACCAGAGCCCTCTGACCGAGGAATTTGCTGTCAAATGACACTACCAAATTACGGTCACGACCGCAGCCCGTATGTTCCCCAAAGGCTTTGCTCTTTGAGTTGTGAATTATATAATAAATTTGATTGGGCAAAAAGCCTTCTGTTAGCTAAGGTTAACTTATATTTGTCATCTTAGATAAACACCACCCCAAGTCTAAAAAAATACTTTGGACGATGCAACCCATGGCTACTGACAAAAACCCGTCGATCAAGTTGGGTTAATTACCTCCTATATAACTAAGTAGACTAGAGACCACGACAGCCCAAAATGATAGAATCATGAGATCTTGATCAGGCGTGTCATCATTCTCCCAAACAGGCTTTAAATTAAAGTGATAAATCTCATAAATTTCAAACTCCACTCACTGCTATTATACGCTGCGCAATTAGCGACATATCGACTTGCCTTAATCGAAAGTTCTCTCTCAATATTGGGAGGGGTAATTAACTATAAATGTTTGCGCCTACAGGAAACCTGAAACCAGATCTAAAGTCCTCGCAAAATGAGAGCGAAAGCTCTAGGTAGTGTCTTACCTACAAAATGCATCTACCTTCTGAAAATTTGATCGACATCAATCTTCACTCTCTTCACCGAGAAGTCAACGGCGAATTAACGAGTACTTATTTCAAAGTAGATTTCTCCACTACATTAGAACAATGTGTGCGAGTACTTATTTCAAAACAGATTTTCTCGCCACATTAGAACAACATGCACGAGTACTTATTTCAAAACATATTTTCTCGTCACATTAGAATAATGTGCACGAGAACTTATTTCAAAACACATTTTCTCGCCACGTTGGAACAGCGTGCACGAGTACTTATGTAATTTAAAAACATCTTTATAAATTTAAATTCACATATGCATGGAATTAAGATACAACTGATACCCTTTGCTATAACATAATTTTTATCACTATTTCAACTAAATTTTGCTTTTAAAATATTTCAAACAACGAGCTACAACATAAGCCTTCAACCATATGTGAGCATCATTCCATCATTTTTACTTTGAATATGAAAGATGAAATACTCATCTCAAATTCAGCAAGTAAGATAGTAATTAGATAGTAAAATGCAAGTATACATTTCATCTTTTCTCTATCAAGCAATTAAAGAGGACCTTGCACTTTTCACTTAGTCTCTATTTATCATTAGCAATTGAATCTAAACAAGATTAATTGGCTAAAACATCAAATAGCAACTTTACATAGCAAATGACAATAAAATTTCAACAAATTTTACTTAAGCAGAACAATAAATGACAATTGAGAAGTATGTCATATTGCTCATTTTAAACAACCAAAGAAAGATCACCTTAAATTGCATGTAAATAAAATTTCATTTTCATATTTTACTTCGAAATTTCATTGACTTGATAATAACAATAGCGAGGAAAGTAAGAACAAGACTAGTAAATCAATTCATGTCCTCCATCTCCTCTTCTTCTAATCTTGATAATCAAATAGAATTTAAGCCACATGAAACAAGCAACCATCTCAAATTAAATTCAGCAAAATATAAATCTGAAATTTCACATTTAGCTAGGTATTTGTTTGCATGATAATAAGATTTAAGTAGGATCCAAGCTGAACATTGTCAAATGATAAAGATGTGAAATAAAGGCAAAGAGATCATATTTAACCCTTTACTTTCCTTTTCATCCTCCCCGAACCAGGTAAAATGAGACGATCAAGTTAATAGCCAAACTAAACTTCAAAATTGATAATATGGAAACTAAAAAATCTGAAAATCTCATCATACTCCACTTCATATTCATTCGACAAGGAGAATAGGCATTAAATATCTATGTTTCAATGAATTTTGGCATGGATCATATTGTGGACAGTAAGAAAGGTTCCTTTCAAAGATTAAAGCTTTATTATCCTACTTGTCATAAAAAGACATTTGACTTTATGTAAGAAAAAAGAATCTACACTGAATTCAAGTTCCAATATATAAAGCAATAAAGATGATCACATCAAGCCATAAAAAGCTCTCCAATTTCATGCTAATGTAGAGACAAATTCAATATTTAATGTCAATCATAGTGAGGAAAAGAGAAGCAAAACCTAAAGCCGACTTTACTTCATCTCTCTCTTTTTTTATAATGTGTAACTCTACTTACATGAAGCAAACAATCGCACCAAATCCAAAAAAGTAGAAATCTGAAATTTCAGGTTTAACTAAACAAATGTTTGCATGACAATAAGATCCAAGTGAAAACCAAGCCCAAGATTAGCAACTAGTGCAATAAGGCAAACAACCATGCTAAGTTCAATATTATAAAGATCTGAAATTTTATTTTAACTAGGCAGTTGTTTCCATGCTAGTTAAACAAGTTTCAACCCACATAAGACAAACAACCATGCTAAGTCTAACATGCACAAATCCGAAATTTCAGATTTAACTAGATAGCCATTTGTATGGTAATATGTTGCCAAATGATAGAAAGAGACAAAAATAAAGCTAGTGGGCCAAACGAGATTGGTTGATTTGGGTGGTTGGCTTAGGCAAATAAAAGGGTTATAATATATTTTAATCGAGTTGTTAAGGAGTATGTTGCCCACTAGGCTAATTTAATTAGAAGCCTAGTGGGCCAAAAGGAATTAGCTGATTTGGGTGGTTAGTTGAGACAGATAAAAAGATTATAATAGATTTTAAGAGATTTGAATTAATCACATAACACATAATTAACACATGTTGATATTTATAACGCATCATGTTGAATTAATTTTTGTATAGATGATATCAATCTTTGTATTTTTAATGTTTGAGTCTGATGGCGATACGTTTGCGATCGAGCGTTTGGATAATATGTCGGTAACGAAAACAAATTTGAGCTTAAATTGCGACCATATTTGAATCACTCGACGTTCGCATAGACTAGGCTAAATTGATCGCGAAAAGTGTCATTTGATAGGTTTCAATGTTTAGGCGACAACGGCGCAGCCAATTTCATGAACAAAGATTGTTTGGACCTCATCGAGGCTTCCCGATCTCGATATACACGTAATTACGTTAAAAATTAAATTTAATTAATCAATTGATTCGATATGCCTCATTTGATCAATATATATATTCCGAATACACTTACGCAATCAAATTTCTTGAATTGAGATGATTTTAATCGATTTCAATTGCGATTAAGAGGTTTCAACCTCGATTCATGCGCCATTGCCTTCGAAGGTTATTGGTTTTAATTTTCGCACTTAATTAGATTTGTTAAACACATGTATAGGTCAACAAGGATGAAAATCATTAAATATTTTTCTTAGAAAATGATATTAAACATAGGAAGATGAGATATTTTGATAAATTTTTCAATAAAGGATCTAAGAATATGATTGATTTTAGCAATCTTAATACCCTAAATAAAAATAAAGAATTTTATTTTTTATCGTTGTATTAGTAAATTTGATGTTAGCGAGGTTTTCAAGAAAATGAAGTATGAAAAAATAGCAGGACCTAATGATATTCCAATAGAAGTGTGAAAATGCTTAGGAGATTAAGGAATTTCTTTGCTTACTAATCTTTTTAATATTATTTTAAAGACCAAAAAGATGTCAGATGAGTGAAAAAAGAGTTCGTTGGTTCTTATATTTAAAAGTAAAGGTGATGCACAAGAGTGTGCAAATTATAAAAGAATTAAGTTAATGTGTCATAGAATTAAATTATGGAAGAGGGTAATTGAGCATAAGTTATGATGTGATACAAAAATTTCTCAAAATCAATTTGGTTTCAAGCTGGGTAGATCTACCATGAATGCTATACATTTGTTGAGAGGTTTGATGAAGAAAAATAGACAAAGTAAGAAGGATCTACATATGATATTTGTTGATTTAGAGAAAGCCTTATAAGTGTGCTTTGGAGTGTTCAAGAAAAAAAAGAAGTTAATATTGCTCATAATCAAGTCATTTAAAGATATGTATACTAGAGTTGTTACTTGTGTCCAAACACAAGGAGGATTGACAAAATACTTTCCTATTTCAATTGGATTACATTAAGGATCAGCTTTAAGCCCATATCTTTTCGCTTTAGTTATGAAAGTTCTTACTAAGCATTTATAGGAGAATGTACCTTGGTGTGCTTTTTGTTGATGGCATTCTTCTTGTTGATAAGACTAGAGAAGTATTCCAAGAAAAACTTGAATTATAGAGGTCAACCTTAGAGTTTAAAGGTTTTCGTTTGAGTAAATCTAAAACTAAATATATAGAGGGTAATTTTAGTTGTAGAAGTTCTAGTAGTGGTGTTGTGACATTGGGTGATCAAGTCATTGAAAAGAGTGAACGTTTCAAATGTCTCGGGTCTATTATTCAAAATGATGGAAAATTAGATGGGGATGTTATTAGTAGAATTCAAGTTGGATGGTTGAAGTGGAGGCAACTGGCCTATTGTGTGATAGAAAAGTACGACTTAGACTTAAGGAAAAATTTTATAAGATGGTGGAAAGACCTACAATGATTTATGGTGTAGAATATTAGCCAATAAAAGAGAAACATAAAATTAAGTTAAGTACTGCAGAGATGAGGATGCTCACGTGGATGAGTGTCTTTACTCTTAAAGATAAAATGCAAAATGAATACATTCATGAAAAGGTTGGAGTAGTTCCATTGGCAAATAAGATTAGAAAGAGTCATCTTAGTTGGTTTGGTCACATAAAGCATCGACTGTCCGATGACCCAGTTAGGAGAGTAAATGTATTAGATTCGCCTTATGTTAAGAAAGGTAGAGGTATACCAAAAAGACTTGATTATGATACATAAAAAATGACGTTAGTTTATTAGAATTAAATGAAAATTTGACACTTAATAATATACAATGTAGAAGAATGATTCATAGTGGGATAAAGGCTTGTTATTATTATTGTTGTATGTAAGTTTTATTTTGTCAAATGTGGTTCTTTGATAGTCATCCATGTGGTACTAATTAAAAAACTTATTCATCTTGGTAAGCAAGTCTAAAAACTTATTGGAGTCATGGACTCCATCAAAAGTTGAGGCATTAACTTTAACCTTCTTAATTGGTTTATTTAAAACCTCGACGTATTTATGACGATCATTCTTATGGGGATTCTTTAAAGGATGCCTTCTAAGATGTAAGTGTTCCTTAGGATTTTCTATGAACTCTTCCCCTAATGTGTTAGTCTCAATAGAATTTGTGACTGTCGGTGCAATTTGTCCACTAATATTTAAATTTTTGACTCGAGAGGCTAGTTTCATAACTAAGTCTTGGATCTTATTAATTTTTTCCTCAATTTGTAAGGCTAAGTATTCTACTCTCCTGTTTAAATTGTTCATTTAATCTTGGATAGTAGATTTAGGAAGCATGAAGCGATAACAAGTAATGATATGAAGAAATTTATTTTAGTTTTAAATTTTAAAATATGTAATGGCATGCTCGTTGTAATTTAAATGAAATGGATGCAAATGAATTGATAAAATAATTTTTTTAGCCATTACCAAACACAATTGAAGCAAACACAAAAAATAGCCAGAATTGAAATTAAATGCTAAACATTTAAATGTAAGTTATCTTATATTAATTTGAACCAAGGTGAGAGTTTATATGCTTTTGTGGAACACTTCCTCGCTAGTTTGAAGCCTTTCGAGTTAATTAGGTTAGGTTGAATTTAGGGACAATTGTTAGATTACTGAAATTGGAGCCAACTAATTTCATTCAATGGTTCATAGGATTATCTAGGATATGCAATTTTCCACTAATTTTTGCAATAGAAGATACAATACCATAAAGGGAAATTTAGCAAGTCCAAAGAATAGAAATGAACCTCTTAGAATGTCAACTCTATCATTTGCATGCATTTTATCAAGCTATCCACTCCCTTTAGTGATCACCTTCCAATGTTGTCCATTAACACTGAGCTTTAATTCCATATGTCATATGGCCAGTGACTAGGTCGCTTGGGTTGACTAGTTTAGTAGATAAGGGCTTTCCAAAGATATTTAATAAAGGTAAGAAGGTTATGGTAAGACTCAATTTGGAGTGGAGTTCAAGTTAGGCCAGTAATATAGGTCAGCCAACTCCAAACAAACAACCATAAATCTAAGGCACCAACTTCCTAAAATTAAACCTCACTCTACAAAACTCTAAATCTTATGAAATAAAAAGTAAAATGTAGGAATTGAAATATAATTATCATCTACAAAGTTTCATTAAATTTCATGAAGTGTAGATATTTATTTTAGAATTGCTCCCAAGACTGGTCAAATGAAAACACCTCTAGCCAACTAATTGTTTGTGCACATAGGGTTGATAAACTTAGGATTATAGTGGAGATGAACACATATCAACACTTAGACATGAAAGCTAAAGACATCTACTACTAAAACATTTTATAAGGTTTTATAGAGTTTATATACACCAAACACCAATTGGACCAAACTAGATCAAGTTTGACCTAGTTTAGGTTGACCACAATAAGTGATCAAATTGAAGCTTTTGAGTTGAAGAATTCTATATAGGGAACAAGATTCATAAATAGCAGACTTCACTAGCAACACACCACAAATGAGAAATTCAAAAAAAAAAAAAAAAAAAGAATACCACACAAAAATAAAGACTACTCACCAAAGTAGTCCCTAAAGTAGGATCACCAAATCCTCATTCAATAAATTGGTTGGCCACCAAGCCCCAACTTTATAAAATCATCTTCCAAATTTTCATTCCGAATCAATATTAAGTCATTGTTAACAGCTAAAAACAAGAGTTTATGCAACATACACAAGCGTTCAAATGACAAGGGAGGAACCGGCTGGAGAGTTTCGGTGGGGCGGGAGGCGATAATTCAAAATTCTCAACTCCTCTCCCCTTTAGCTGTCGGCCCTCTTCTAATTAAACTGAATTATAATTAATTAATTAATTATATTTTCAATTAAACATTTCTCTCACTTTACATGAAACCAAATCACCATACATAAGTTTCACACAAATGACATAAAATAAAAATAAAATCCAAGTCTTCATTTTCATCACTTCTTACGCTTTCATATCCTTAAATGCTTTCCTACTTATAATAAAACCTTCATGCTCGTAATAAGACCTTCATGTTCAACCTCAAATTTTCTTGTTTGAGCTTTGTGATTGGACCTTCTTGTGCTACACCAAGAATCATCTTAGAGTGGAGTCACATTGTTATGAAAGACTCTAAGAGACTCCACACAATACCAAACTCATCTAAAAAACTTTAGAAGACTCCATAAGATGATGGTTAAGGATTCTACGAGCCTCTAAATTCTTCTAGAATATTTTAGATACTTAAAAATATTATGAGTCTCTATGATTGCAATAAATATGTAGAAATAGTACATAGTATGCTAAAGAACTCTACACCTAAATATTCATATAATGTAAACCTGGGAAATTTTGAAGAGTGGTAGAGGCCTATAAAAGAGAGACATCACCCCATTTATAATTCATCCAAGAAATTCAAAGTTTTCATAAGCCATATAAAGTTCTCCTTGTTTAATAGAAGTTTTTTTCTGTTTTTTTTTATTATCTCTTGTGTTCATTGTATTCTAGCTCAACGTTAGCTAAAGATAGGTTGATTTAATATCAAGAGAGAGAACTAAAATTGCACGGATAATTTGGTAGAAGTTAGTCCGTGATACACGATTCTAATTTGCCTGCTGCTATCATATATCATAATAATGTGGGTTTGACTTGAAACTATAAGAGAAAAAAGAAAAATTGGCAACCCATTTTCCTTTCTTTTACTCAAATATCAAGAAAACTAGGCTCAACTCTGCTTAATTTGAGGTTTGAACATTCCTCTTCCCTGCATAATAAATGGCCAATGTCACGCATTTTCAGTACCGCATAATAAATAGCTTATTAACATGATATGAACATCATTCACCATTCTGCCAACCTCTAGCAAGCCAGCTATGCTACAGGGACAAGCAGTAATTTTACCAGGCTAATATATGTGCCTTGTCGAACCTAGAATATACCTAAAAAAGTGCTTCACGATGGAAGCACTATAGTGTAAAAACTTCTGACTAGAGGGAATCCACATCATGATCTTTTCAGAAAAAGATCCATAAAAGATACCTCAGAAAGCAGACTTCAATGGTAGTTTACAATTAATACGTTGATAGGTAATGGCTCATGACTAGATAAGACAGTATTGCATTGCATTGATGACTCTGTTTTACGATGGTTCTTAAAAGAGTCTAGTTGTAAATATATACAAAATCTCAAAACGAGGAGCATGAGCAGTGACCCCTCGATAACTCCACACCTTGAGAATGAACTCTAGTTTAACAAGCATGTTGAAAACTAATAATGACGAGGTGAGGTCGATAGAATGGAGAGGAAAAGAGGAGGTAGTGGGTAAAGAAAATGGAAGAGCGTAGAAGGGACATACGTAGCGATGACTGGAGAAAGGATCAACATTGGCTAGGAAACTGAAGGAATGCAGTTGTCAGGAGAGATGCAGAGCTATAGGTCAAAGAAGAGGAAATAAGAGAAAGGTGAGATGAATTCATACTAGTGTGGTGTGTCCAACATCAATAATTATCATGGATGTCAGGGAAATCAAATAGGAGGATTGGTCACATGTAGAGAGAACAAATTAGTGAAGAATGAAAGAAGATGGTTCAGTTACAAATGTCAACCTGAGTTTTCTCACTTGCGTTTGTGTGCTTGTTAGTGAATTTCATGAAGAATAGTAAAATATTAATTTAATTACTTCACAGCATTTAATTATTGCTTAAACTGGTAATTTAATCACTTTAAAGTTGCATGTTTCATATTATACCAAATTAGATTTTTGGTCTTCAGAGGGGTTTGTTGTGGGGTCATGTTTGATGTCCTCTCATCTTGAGTCAGGTTCAGTGGCAGCAAGGGGAGCTAGCACAGGACCACATGTTTCCTCAAGTAAAAGAATATTCATGAGTTAAGAAACATAGTTTTACTTTACTTCACCAAGAACGTTGCATTTATGACTAAATTATGCTAAAATGAACAAGGTAAAGTATTCAGTAAATAAAATGAGTCTGTGATGCAGTCTCCGAAAATTTGCGCCCAGCCCTTCAATGAAAGGAGTTTAGATTAGTGTAGATCAAATTTTTGAAAGACAGATAAATTTGTAGATAAGACACTGTCTAGAGATTTCTCCCTCATTTTGTGAGGACTTTAGATTTGATCTCAGATTTTCTATAGATGCAAGCACATATGGTTAATTACCTCTCCCACTAATGAGAAAAAAAATTTCGATTAAGGTTAGTCTTTAGGTTGCTAATTGCTTAGCATTAGTAGTAGTAAATGAAATTTAAAATTTATGAAATTCATCGTCATTGACTTAAAATGAATGATGGGGCAAATGGTAACAATCTCAATCAACCTCATCCAGGTTTATCGTAGTCTACAATTGGTTAGAGAGATAGTTACCACGATTGAAGAATCCTCACAATGAGTTCTTCATCCAAAACAGATATAGAATTAGGTTGATGTTTGTCTATGAGGATAGTTTTAAGTCCACCTTTGCTAATACGATTTTTTAGTCATATCAAGTGCATTCTATAATTCATGACTTAAACAACAAAGCCATTAAAGAATATGCAGGTTACAATCATGATCGTAATATAGTAAAGCCATTGAGGGGCCAAATACTTCCATTAGAGAGTTATAGTCATAATTGTTATCTTTTGTGGTGTCATTTTGGGGTAAAACCACATGAACAAAGAATGAGTCACGTCCTCACTAGCATGAGATTTATTGAAGAGGAATATACAGATATACTTGATTTTAAATTAACTATTTGTGAGATAAAACATTTCTAAATTGTCACACCCAACAAATATTTGTGAATGATAGATGAGTTTTGGTTTAAGTTTTAGATAACAAATTTCGCTATATTAACTTTTTAATTGAAATTTTTTATCATTTTTATAGTTAATTGAAATTTTGATTTTGGAGTAATTTAATGTTAAAAATATAAAGAATTTCTGATAGTGATAAATCCCTTCGGTTAAAATTTATGATCAACACATCTATCATTGAAGAACATGATTGATTTTGTTTTATCAATTTAGACTTTATCAACTCTGCATACTTTCTGGTAGATGAGCAAGTCTATGATTAAAACTTGTGATCTATTTGTAATCTTGAAATAGAGAATTTGCACCTTTGAATATAAAACTTCTTGGTTAAGATTTTTTATGGTTGTATACAAACGTAAATAAAATATTTACATAAAGTGTGACTATTTATTTTTGTGATAAGTGTTGTCGACTCTAATCTTATGAAGAAGAGAATCAGACCAATCAAATGAGGCTCATGACTTCCACAATGTAGATGGAATAGCACACTCTAGATTGTAACTAATAGATTTAAGCTTGGCTTTAGAAAAAAAAAACATATGAGTTTACACTCCTATTAAAATATTTATTAGTCATTCAAATACATGCACTATTATTGATGCAAGCGCTGACTTAAGTTAATTTAGATTTTTTGCCTGTACAGCATCCTTAAACACTAAGTTTATAAATTTTGCATATATCTCAAGCCACATGCAGGCTTATTTTTGATTTTAATAAATTTTGTGTAGTCTAGGAAATTCATAAGCTTTTCAAGCGTTGAGGCTAAGCTTTAGAAATATCTCATAAAGCGTGTAAATTTTAAAGGATGCTTACATGCTCGCCAGTTAAGAAATGAGGGATAGAAGTTGTTAAGACGTCAAGATGGGAAGAGGAGGGGGAGGTTTGTGGGTTTTTGTGTGTCGAAGGAGGAGATGGGCAGCAGATCGGATGAGGGAGGTGGTCATGTGTAACTGCAACGAAATGAGCTACGGTGGAGTGGGTATTGAAGTCATGTGAGGGTGAGACGGCGAGCAGGTAATGACAACCGTGAATTAGGGCAAGAGGAGATGGAGGCAGGTAGGTGGGAGGCTTGGTTGCGGTGTGGTCTGCGAAAGGTTCTCACATGGATGATTGTTGGGTTGTGTAATGAGAAGAGAAAGAGGAAGAGAGGGGATAGGTTACGAAGTTGTAGCAAGATGGAAGAGAGAAGATAGAGTTTGGTGGCCTTGGGCTTTCAGATAGCGCATGAGGAAGTAGACTGGAGTTTAGGAGAGAGAAAATGAGAGAAGGAGATGTAGGTGACCGAATGGGATGCTTGGGCACAAGGTTTAGTATTAGGCTTTAATTTTTTTTTCGGGTGGGACAATCGAGCACAATAGGGATGGGACAGTGTACGAGGCTAGCATTTTAGTGTACAAAATCGGGTTTTAAAGGATTCTGGCAGAAGGTTTTGAAATTCTGATTTGATTTTAATTTAATTTTTTTAGTTAATCTACAAGTTAATTTTAATTGAATTAAATTTGATTAACTTAACTCGAGTAATAGTAATAATTTTATCCTTAATTAATTCTAAATCAATTCCATTTAATCATAATAATGATATATACTACATATGAGTATTTTAATCTAATTCAACTTGATTTTAATTTAAATCAAATTAATTAATTGAATAATAGTAAAATATTCCTTAATAATAATAATAATTATTATTATTATTATTATTATTAGTTTTGTTAATCATACCTATAAGATTCATCACCATCGTACATCTGGAATTTTGTGCCAGCACTAGTGCACATAGAGTTATTTTGTGTTTACCGTTCATATGTCAACCCATGCAAAATGGTTTCTAGCTAAGATATTTTTGGTGTCCAAATAGCCTCAGTGATGATTAAAATGACTTCATCTCGATTCACATGATGCACATTTATAGTCTATCGATTTCACTATGTACAATCACATTGATCACGAAAGATATTTCTTTGATAGATTTTGACATCTTGAATACAACAACAACAATAACAAGCCTTTATTCCACTATGTGGGTCAGCTACATAAATCTTTCTTCTCCATTGTGTCATATTATATGTCAAATTCTCATTTAATTCTAATAAACTTAAGTCATTTTTTATACATCTTAACCAAGTCTTTTAGGTCTACCTCTACCTTTCTTAACATAAGGCAAATCTAATACATCTACTCTCCTAACAGAGTCATTGGTAGATCTTTTATGGCTAACCATCTAAAAAACTCTCTCTTCTTACTCACATGGAGCTATTCCAACCTTCTACCTAAATATACTCATTTCACATTTTATCTCAGAGTAAAGCCACTCATCCACTGAGCAACCTCATCTCGCAACACTTAACTTAGTCTTATATTTCTCTTTTCGACATTTTGCTAAATCATTCTTGTTACCCATCTTATAAAATATTCCCTTAAGTCTAAGCAGTACTTTTTTATCATACGATGCATTCCTCCATTTCAACCATCCAACTTGAATTCTACTAATAACATCTTCATATATTTCACCATCATTTTGAACAATAGAGCCTAAATATCTAAAACATCCGCTCTTTTTAATGACTTGATCACCCAAAGTCACAACACCACCCTAGAACTTCTACAACTAAAATACACTCTATATATTCAATTTTAGATATACTCAAACAAAAACCTTTAGACTCTAAGGTTGAACTCCATAATTCAAGTTTCGCTTGGACTCCCTCTCTAGTCTTATCAACAAGAAGAATGTCATCAGCAAAAAACATACACCAAGGTACATCTTCCTGTAAATGCCTAGTAAGAACATCTATGACTAAAGCAAAAAAGATAAGAGCTTAAAGCCAATCCTTGATGTAATCCAACTGAAATAAGAAAATATTTTATCAATCCTCCTTATGTTTGGACACAAGTAACAACTGTAGTATGCATATATATATAATGACTTGAATATAACCAATATTAACTACTTTCTTTTCTAGAACACTCAAAAAAATTTCTCTTGAAATTTTATCATAAGCTTTCTCTAAATCAACAAATACCATATGTAGATCCTCTTTACTTTATCTATACTTCTCCATCAAACCTCTCAACAAATGTATAACATCCATAGCAGATCTACCCGATATGAAACCAAACAGATTTTGAAAAACTTTTGTATCACATCGTGACCTTGCTCAATTACTCTCTCCCATAATTTTAATGTATGGCACATCAACTTAATTCCTCTATAATTTGCACATCACCTTTACTCTTAAAATATAACAAATTCTTTTTCCACTCATTTGGCATCTTTTTAGTCTTTAAAATAACATTAAAAAGATTTGTAAGTAAAGAAATTACTTGATCTCCTAAACATTTTCATGCTTCTATTAGAATATCATCAGGTCCTACTGTTTTTCCACACTTCATTTTTTTAAAGCTTCTCCAACTTCATATTTATTAATACAACGATAAAAACAAAATTATCTATTTTTGTTTAAGTTATTAAAATTGCTAAAATCAATCATAATCATATATCCTTCATTGAAAAGTTTATCAAAATAACTCATCCATCTATTTTCAATATCATTTTTTTAAAAAAAATATTTTATGATTTTCATCTTTAATACACCTCACTTGAACTAAATCTTTACTTCTCATATCTCTTTGCTTGGCTAATTTATTTTTCACCTTCTTTAGTATTCAATATATTGTATAAATCATTAAAAGCTAATTTTTTTACATCATATATTACTTTCTATCTTTACTAATTATCCAAGTTTATATCTTTACTAATTTTTAAATATCTACGGGCCACTTTATATCTTTACTAATTATCCAAGTTTTTACCCCTAAACAAAATTTTATATGATGTTTCTTTATTTTCATTAACTATTAACTCCACCATTTTTTATTAAAATAAGCTTTTTTTTAATTCTCCAAGCATATTTTTTTCAACTTGCTTAATTTCAGATATTAATTTTTCCCACATACATTAGTTTTCTTATGAACATCCCAAATTCTAAACTCTTGTAGCTTACTCTTAATAAAATTTTATTAGTATTTTCAAAGTATCTTCATCTAATCCTAGGAAAATTATTTCAATTTATTTTTCATCTTTCAATCTTTCATCTTAAAATCTAAAACTAACAGTTGATATTGAGTACTTAAACTTTCACTCGGAATAACCTTGCAATCTTTACAAGCTAAACGATCAATTTTTCTTATCAGAAAATAATCAATCTTTGTTTTATTAAATTCATTCTTATAAGTAATAATATGCTCATCTCTTTTTCTTAAATAAAGTATTAACAATTATAAAATCATGAGCTAAAATAAAATCTAATATAGTCCAACCTACTTCATTAGTCACTCCAAATTAATAGCCATCATAAATACTTTTAAAATATTCTACCACTCTATCAGCATATCTATTTAAATCTTCTCCAATGAATACCTTTTCTTCAAGAGATATCTTTTGTATTAATCTCTCCAAGTCATTTTAAAATTTTTCTTTTGAGCCTACATCCAAACTTATTTGAGGAGCATAAACACTTATAACATTGATAATCTTAATATCAACAATCTTTAAAGCTATAATTATATCCTCAATTCTATTAATATTTACAACATTATCCTTCAAATTTGTATTTATGATCACACGTACACTATTTCTAATTTGACTCGCACCTAAATACCAAAGTTTAAAACTTAAACTATCAATCTCCTTAGCTTTCTTCCCAACCCATTTAGTTTCTTGAATAAATAAAATATTTATCTTCCTACGAACCATAATATATATTAATTATATTAATTTACATGTAAGAGTATCAATATTCTAAGTTCCTAACCTAATTCTAATTTCATGAATTAACTTCTTTGCCCACATCTATCCATAATGTGTGAACCCTTGTTTATTTAACACTATATCTGGACGCCGATGTAGCGGCCCTTTCCTTTCAGTATCAGACAGCGTGCTTCCGGAGGCATAGCATTAACACAATGTTTTAAAGGATTCATGTCATGATTATTTCAACTTTCTGTTGTCATTGCTTATCACAACCCTTCACTTTTCACATCCGGTACTTGGGACCCGACAAAGGTAGTGTTTGACATCTTCAATGCATCCGAGTAATTTGTTTTAAGAACAGATATCATTTAGACAATTTTGGAAAGGATTAAGGCAATTCAAGTCTAATTTATGCACATCACCTTTGTTGATTATCAACCTCATCACATCTAGTTCAAATCATCGTGGCAAGTTCTCATCTTGATAATTTGTGCTTTCGAATACGTTGACAAATTTCATTGAGTGGCACTACGAGTTCATGTATAAATAATGAATCTTGAATTGAACTTCGTGCGATGCTCTGTTCTACTACCATCATTGACCTTATTTTGCATTAAATTTGGTTTGTGTTTGTCATGGCACATATGCGCAGGTCAATATGCCAATCATGTCATTTAAAGCTCAAGTGATGCCATGTTTCTTCAAGTAATTTAGAAGTTTTTTGGGATGAATTTTGTTGTGTTTTTTATTTTTATGCTAATTTTTAAAATATGTTTATTTAGTTTATTTTTAAGCCCTTTTATTTTTGTTTTTAAAAACAAAAAATATTGTTTCTAAAAATACTTAAAATAATTTTTAGATGTTTTGAGTATTTTTAAAAATAATTATCAATATCAAACCTATTTTATTTTGAAACAAAAATATAAATAAAATGAAATAAAAACACAAATCAAAATTAAAAAAACAAAATTGATCCCAAACAACCCTTTAGCAAATGAACTCAACTAAAGAACCAAGATATACTATTGAGCAAATAAAATGAGTTCACATCAACCATGTAAAGGTCAATCTCAAGTTATTTAACAAATGTACTGAGCTCACAAACAAACTCATTTTATGGACCAAACAAAAAAAAGCCTATAAATCATGCCATCTAAAGCTCAAATCCAAAATATTTAGGGGTCATTTAGGGTCACTTTTATTTTTTGTTTATTGTTTCTTGTTTTATGTTTGATGGTAATTCTTGTTTTTAAAAATACTCAAAACACCTAAAAGATATTTTGAATGTTTTTAAAAATAATGTTATTTATTTTTGAAAATAAAAAGTAAAAAAACACATTAAATAAATATGTTATTAAAAACAGCATAAAAATAAAAATAAAAAATGCAAAACAAAATTGATCCTGATCAGCATCGTAGGGGCTGGAACATTTAATGAATCATTAAATGTTCCAGCCCTCGCTCATAACGGAGTGTAGCACAAATTCTAACAATAGGAAACTGATAAAGTCATCACTGAAACAGAAGAGAGGAAGTTGTCATAGTGTTCAAACAGTCAAGAAAAAACTGTAAATTTGTGACCAACAGAAGTAGTAAAAAGTGTGCTAGACCTTACAGAGAAAGTCAAGCAGCACTTTTTTATGCATATGCACACTATGTAACATTAACGTGTTGGTACTAAAGGAAGCACAAACAGAAGAATGGCAATGTACATATGACAAAAGAATAAGAAATCAATGGCTAAGGCATTGCTAAATGAATTAATATTAAGATGGAGTTTAACATTGAACAAGTAAACACAGATATTAGTAAACAATTGCTAACATGAGGAAATAATAGGTAATTTAAAATAAATATGAAGCCAAAGGAAAGGACAAGCCAACATGATAAGTTGAATGCAAGAACTTGAATAAACTAGAGACATCACCATATGAAGAACTTGACATGACTAAATTGAAAAGAAGTGACTCAAAAGGCTAATAAAAAAAGCTGGATGAAGAAGCTGAAGCACCTGACGATAATGACAATAATAATGATGACATCATCACTGTAGTAAAAACAAAAATAGAGTATGAAAGCACATGCTTGCATTTACTCACGCACACATAATAACTCAACAATGACAGTGCATCTGCTCAGGAAAATACATAGGCATCATCATGCTGATTAATGCAAAAAGACAACCTTATTTGTATAAAATTCACAAGATAAAAAGATATCAGTGCATGATATTTTAATCACTCTTCAAACATGTAATGCTATAAAAATAGGAAAATAAAAAAGATGTAGAAAATGCTTATAAACAAACTCTTCTTTCATGCATGAATATCAGTGGAGGTATGATGAATGAGGATTGTGTGATACATTAAGTTTCATACATATAAGCTACGACCCCAAAGCAAAATGAAAGGAGAAAAGAGTGAATGAACAAGAGACAGATTCTGTTCTATCCAATTCGAGTGATCAAGAGAAAAAAAAACGTACATGGGTGAAAGTCACATACACATACAGAGAGTAAGTGTGAGATATGGGCTTGTAACATTCGTTCATTTATTCAAAGCTGGTTCATCACACAGTCCCTCCAATTAGGCCAATTATTTTGAGGCGCTGATTATAAATAAGAGAAGGTGAAATAAAACTCGCATTTGACAATGTACACCAAATTCTCAACATTATTGATGCTTAATAGACTTTCCACAAATTGATATAGTAAAATTACATCCTTTTAAATGTTTTGATGGTATATCAAAACCCTCTCCAGATAGTACTTTGGCAGGAAATGCAACATATATTCAAAAATATCCTTCTCATTCATCGCAAAACAATTTAATAGAAGCTGACCTGTACCAATACTACCAAGTATATCAAGATAAGATATACAAATGAAGAAAACCATGGTTGTAAGCCCTAGGGTAAATAACATTAGAGAATAATTTTCAAGTTGTTTTATTTGAATAACTAATTATATTAACCAAGCGAAGTTATTGATACAGAAAAAAAAACAACGTCGTTGGCCTTAAGAACATGTAAACGCATAAAAAAACAAATTAACAGTACAGACAAATGTCGTGGTTGGATTCAGGAAACATTAAACTGCGAACAACAAAGCAAATAATTTGACTGAAAGCAATCTCCAAATCATACCTCAGTGATCAGCCTTAACTGATGAACATAGTCCCTGCCCGGAAATAGAGGTTCTCGAGTTACAATCTCACCAAGTATGCACCCGACTGACCAAATATCAATAGCAGCTGTGTACTCTGAACAATTTAGAAGAAGTTCAGGTGCTCGATACCAACGAGTGACAACATACTCTGTCATGAAATCAGTTTCTGATGTGGTCCTGGCAAGGCCAAAATCTCCTATCTTAAGATCACAATTCGCATTTAGGAGCAAATTGCTTGGTTTGAGGTCACGGTGTAAAACATGTGCAGAATGAACAAATTTTAATCCACGTAATATCTGATAGAGGAAATACTGCAAGAACAAAAATGCTGCCTCGTAAGGTCTATTCATTAAGAAAGTCCTTTGTCATACTGCAAGCTGTAGTAATACAGATGAGACCAAACTGGTAAAGGCATTTTGTCATCAACATTTGGTGTATGTGTGCGTGTGCTAACATGCAACTATAAATCTGGCATCATTAGATCAGAAGTAACAGAACTTAGTCATTCGAAGAACACTGAAGTTTGTTCAGCTAAGAACCAAGACCGGACTTATGCATGAAACATATAATTTTGGAAATCAGAAGTTGCATAATTTGTTATGAGATGATTGTAATCAGGAAAATAATAATAATTGAACTAAACACATGTAATTAATTCATTAGAAGCAAATTTATTATATTTTTAAAATTGACAGAATTTAGAGAGCAGAAATTAGGAAATACACTAAAAAAAATTTAAATGTATTCCAATTAATGTGAACCATGTTAGAGTTTCTGCTAGGCAGAATCTACACGATAGATGTGTTGAATCTATCAGTAAGTAGTTAACGTTGTTCTAAGTAAACCAAGAAAAATCAAAAATAAAAGTCTAAATCATCTTTTCAAGATCAAATCAAAGCCAGTGAGAATGAGCTAGGCACAGAACCTGGCAATGGTCATCCGTCAATGGCTGATTGGAACGAATTATCTGCTGAAGATCAGTATCCATCAGTTCATAAACAATGTATACATCATTAAAATTTTCCCTTTGTGGAGGGCGTATGATGTCCTTGATGGCAATAATCTGCAGAAGAAAAATAACTGAATAGGTTGAGTACTGCTATTGAGAGAAACAGTGAGTTGCAGTTTAAAAATAAAAATACTTGATTTTTCATAATAGACAAACTCATTTAACTTTATCAAGCAAGAATGCATAATCTTTATTATCATTGAAAAAAAATTTATGGTTATACTTCTATTCAGTTTTTGAAGTGTAACCTTTCCTTTGTTAACTTCTCATAGAAACTGACAAAAAAATGGAAGTTTCAATATCTTTAATTCCAATCAAGCAACCCAGCAATATGCTCATTTGAATGTATGTAATATCCAATTAATCCAATTAGCTTATTTCCTAATTGCTTAATTAATTTTGTCATTACTGTAGCATTAGGTACATGGCTAGCGTCGGGGGATTAAATTCGGCCGTGTATGGTTGGATCTCTCCGCGACTTATTTCATTTTCATCCGCGGCCTCGTCTTCCGATCGAGTTCGTCTCCTCTTTCCCTTCCCTGCATCGGCGCCGGACGGCTCCGACCGAGCGCCGAACGCGCCACTTCTCGCCGTCGGCTTAATTGTCGCCTCCAGTAATTGCGCGTTCGACGCGCTGGACCGCCCTTCGGCGCCCATGCGCCGCGGCTTGAAACGCGCGCACAAAGTCTTGATGGGTTGGAAATCCAGTAAAATTGGTCGGAAATCCGTGAACCGATCGGTTCGGATTTCTTTTACGTCGAGGAAACTTAGAAATTTTGTAAGTTCTTAATTCTTTCCTTTCCTTTCTTGGTGTTGAAATGCATGATTAGGAGTTAGGCTGTTTTACTAGGTGAGTTCTGAGAGTATTGAATGGAGATTTAGGACATTGTTTGTTAATTTTAGTTTTGGTGATTGAAGCAGGTAATTAATATTGGCGTTAGTAGAAGTTTGTTGATTGAAGCAGGTAATATTGGCGTTAGTAGACTGGAATTATCTCAGGTATTTGAAAAGATGAGATATCAATTTCGAGTAAGATTACAGTTTAAAGGCATATCTTAAGTGTTAATTATGAGTTTCATGTATTAGAAGTATTTGAAGAGTTATTTCATTATAGGTTGTATCTTCGAGGGAGAAATCGCGTCTTGACTTGCGAGGTGAGACGTAATTGTTAATTTAAATTCGATTTTATTCCATGTATGTATTTACATTTTACTTGATAAATTGTATGAATCGTATAGATATTTACATGCAATGAATCTGAAATCTAATCTTTATTCTTGGCCTGCATTCGATTTCTGATGATTATAAGCGAATTTAGTTGATATGATTTCGTTAAGTATAGAAATGTTTTAAAACGTGTTGTTAAATCTGATAATGTGATAAATAGGAAAATGTCGAAAATTGTGATAGGAAAGGTATGTTATAGAAATCTGCAGATAAAAAAAATTAGAGATGGCGTGGCGGGGATCTTAGTATCCCCACTCGACATTTTGAGGTTGGAGCCGTTAATGTCAATTGACAGTATTAGGTAAGTAGTATGGTTCCTACGCTTTCGCCCTTTAGAATGGGGCCGGTGTGACCCTTTTGTTATGAAAGCACATCTGATTATAAAATGGCATTTAGAAAATGATTTAATATAGAAGCGAAATGATTTTTAATGAAAATCACTCACATTGATGCATTATGAGCCTCTGATATTCTTTGTTATATTGTTACATTTCTGCCTGGTATGTTGATTCACGTTGTTCATTCTTGCGATTCTGGGTTTTGTAAATACATTATGCATACGCGATTATTCTCTTGTCTTGTTACGAGCTACTTTAGCATTTTTGTCTCATGAAAACTTTACTTATGATCTTTTGATAATTTGGAAAAGGCAATTTGGGTATATTTGTTTTGTTGAATTGTATAATTTTGGGAAGCTTAAAGGTTTATTTTTGAGTGCGTCTAAATTTTATCGATGTCTTTAATTCTACGTATTTATTCTACTTAAAGATTTACGCTTGGGTAATTGATATGAATTAAGTTAAGTAGTATGAATATGAAATGAAATATTTGTGATGATTTGATTAGATGCAATTTCACTTGCTGTTGATGCACAGGTTGGAGCGTGTTGGTGAAAATCTCGTGTCCGTCAGTATCCTGATACAACTTAGGCCTGCGTAAGTCGTCAGGGTGTGACAATGTCTTACACCATTCGCATTGCATATGTATAATTTATCAAACAGTTAAATGCAACATACTGTCAAAATCTCCAAAGAATTTCATGCATATAATTACTAAAAGGCATTGACTCTCTTCATAAAGAAAAAATTCAAAAGAAATGACTTGATTTTATTGCTAAATATTTTTTTTCCCAGTAACTTAATTTCTTAGTATATTATTTATGTCTAAAAATGGAGCTATTTGACTCTCATTAATTGATGATAACATTATACGTAGACTTTTCAGAAGAACAAGTTGAAATGCTTAAAATATTATAGCAGACTGTAACTTAGCAATATTTTACTAAGAAAATTATTTTAGGTGGTGGGGTAATTTACATTTTGTTACGTGTTAGCTTCATTCAAATAATATGTTGCAAAACATGAGTAGATTACTTCCAATTATCTATTTTACACAATTTACCAAGTTCAGTTGTATGTTTTAGAACATCATCATTAGCATTAGCTTTTCAGGTTGTCTTTATAAATCCTCATCTTTCATTCATCCTTATTGAGTGCCACATCTTGTGCTAAACAAATTTTTGATAATTCTTGGAATTAATTATTCAAACGACTTTAGTTTGTTGTGGAAGTGGTTCTTATGTGTTATAAGTCATATGAGAGGATGGGGGAGTATATGATTAAAGATGAGGAAGGCAGGGTTAGCCAAGCAAGAGGATCCTATCCTTGGCTGACAACAACAATGTGAATGTAGTGAATTAGGGTTTACAAATGGAAAGGTTAAAACAAATAAAAATAATTGAAAGAGATTTAGGAATGTAGATACTTATGATGGAAATTTTTTAAAATAAATCCAAGGAGAGGAGGGCTCAAGAAGTTGATATGATATTAAAACTAGGTCATAAAAACCTAGTCGATAGAGTGGATGTTTGACTCTAGTTCTTCGAAACTTCCCAACCACATTATTTTTTATTTTTTGGGATGAGAGGGGAAGTAGGAACAGTACAAAATAAAATTTAATAGCAAATTTTTAAAAAATATAAAAACAACCCCTCACCAAAAGGAGGTGCCTCTCAGCCACAAAGCTTGAGAGAAGAGAGAAGTGTGGAAAACACTCATCTATTTCATGCAAATCTTTTAATAATGATCCTTTACAGTAATTACAACATAATAAAACAAGTTCTTATGGGTTTTACAATTGAAAGTTTAAATTTCTAAAATGTAGGGGATGGTTTCATGTTTGAAGGGGTAGTTAGCGCATGTGTTGAGAAGGTAATAGTTGGCCCCTTGAACCATGTATCAAGACAGCATGACTCTTGCATTTGACTTGTGATTGGTTTAGAACCCTCCTTGGTAGTTCCATAGCATTGCTTTTAATTCATACTAACGTACATGTGACTCTCACCAAACTGCCACAGCATCATAACATAAAGAATTACTCTTGGCAAATTTTAGCAAGAATCTAGTCTTGACTTGTCGCCACTCTCACTCTTACACCTTACAGCTTATTGATTACTTTCATATTAACTTTATAGCCTTTTACATGCACATTGAATAATAGCATCTAAGATTTCCCAGATCCAACATAAAAAAGCCAAGCAATACAAAGTGGCTATGCTCATAACATGTTCACATAGACAAATATAAAAACTTCACACATATTCAAACTTAGCTATTATTATCACTTATGTGTCATAAACCTTGTGATAGGCATATGACATATTGCATTAATTTTGCACAAATATTTTAGCACAACTTTTATCTAAGTTACAATATGGTAGCATCTTTTTTTTCCCTAATCTTTTTACATTAATTTATCTACCTACCTTATTATTGGTGCAACTTATTCTTTATTATAAATACTGAAACTGCATAAGTTTATTGTCCAATATTTTATCTTCAATGGATGTTTTTACAATTATCCTTCTAATATATGAATTGTGATGCTTAATCTTGACGTACATCCAACTTAACATTCTCATTTCTCATTTCATCTAAAATCAAGTTTTCTATCAATATCTTATTTATAGCTCACCAATCAGATCTATAGAACAAAATAATAATTTTATTGAACTTGCTTGTTAGTTTTCATGATATTATCTTATTGTCCACCACTTACTTGATTAGATACCATTTAAAGAATAATAAAAATCATATGAATATATTTTTATTTGCTCTTCATAATTATTAATTAATTTCCTTAACAACAAAATTTCATCCGCACTTTGGATCTTCCTAGAACAGAAACTAGACATCAACATATTTTTTCTAATTTAAATTTTCATTATCTTCTCCCAAAACTTCATTATATGCCTCATAAGTTCAATTCTCTTATATTTATCAGAATGATGAACATCTTCTTCATTTTTTAATGTTGATATGAAAATGCTTTTTCTCCAAGGAAATGCAACGTCTGAAACTTTAATACTTTATGAAAAAGATTTGTTAATCAAGCCACTAGTATCACCCATATCTCTCCAAATCTCCTTGGACCAAAGCTTTAACTTTATAAATCATCTTCATAACAACTTCTATAAACTTTTTTTAATCAATCTATAAAAAACTCATTATTTGTTCATTATGAACCTCCAAAAAGTATTGCTCCTTATAAGTTTCCATTAGTACATTCTTAAAAAAGCATTTCCATCTTTCCAAGATTTCTAGCTATTAGACATCAAAACATGTTTTGAAATTTAATAGATTATTGATTGTAACCTCACTCCCTCCAATTAATGGATTTACTATATACTAAGATTACTGAAGAAACCTAAACTCCAAAAAGGGTTTTATAATTTTAGGTCCATGGCTGACGAGCAAAAAGTATACTAAAACTGGAACATGAACTTCACATGTATGTTCCATGTACAGTTCACAATTTTCCTCAATTCTCTATAAGTATTTTATACTATAAATATGGATATTTATGCAGGGAGATAGGTAAAGGCGTACATCATCATGTTGTAAGCTTAAAAGATTATCCAAAATCATCATGTTGTAAGCTTAAAAGTATAGTCATCATCCAAAATTATCCAAGATTAGGAGGAACTGGAACAAAAATACATGTATTTATTCTGGGCCGATGATGATTGCCCCTAAAGAAAAAGTAAGTATATTTAATCTGATTTTTTGGGGCAAGCAATATGTTAAACAAGATAATAGCAATCAATATCCAATTCATTACACACCCGTGAAGGCCAAAAAGGTTTCACTTAATAATGCACACAAGTATTGCATCATGCAATGTAAAGAAAAATGGCTCAAATTTCATTGCTTTTCAAGGGGTAAAGAATATTATATAATTTAGCATAATAAATGAGCTTAGAAAGGATACATTAATGCCACTAAAATGGATGAACTTACATTTTCATGATCCATGTGTCGTAGAAGCTTTATTTCTCTTAAGGTTCTTTTGGCATCAATTCTATTATCAAAAGCACTGCCAATTTTTTTAATAGCAACTTCCTCCCGTGTTTGTGAGTTCACCGCCGCACTGTATTAAATAAAAAAAGTTGGAAAAACAATATAAGGACCTAAAAAATATTGGAATAGTTAACCTTTCATAACTTCAACAATAAACCAACAGTTGAAGCCCATACAAAAGGAGAAATCATTCTTCTTATGTACTTAAGTAAACTAGGTTCTCTTTGCTCACAAGCTTCCTATAGCAATTTGTATGGTTGTGAATCTAATATGAGTCTAGTCTAATTTATATTCTACTAAGAGATTAGAAGAGGATCCTAATTTTGTTAGACCTCATGCAACTCTTAAGTAAACAAATGAAGAAAAAGGATTCATAATGATGATCCTAAATAGATAATGTTAATACTGATGAATATTTGTTGATCTGCTTCTTTTTGTTAGACCTTCTAATCCATTCATGTTTATGATGTTTTTGGGGTTGCTTGCATTTATAGCATTTAATGGATTAAATATTTACATTCCCTTCTAGCCATTCTATAAATTCTTGCTATTTTATATTTGAAAGTTTTTTTCTATTAAAAGAATCTTACTATTTATGAGTGTAATAATTGTGTTTAAGATTGTGTTTGTAATGTTATTTGCAAAATATTTGTAATTTTAAAAAATGTGAATTTTAAATTTTAAATGTTTGAATTTTTGAAATTCAAATTCTTAAATTTGAAATTTAATTTTTCAAATATATGAGATAAAAATTATGTAAATTTCATAGAAAATAATTAACTAATAATTAAAGTTATCAATTAACCATTTCTCACTTCAGAGTGTCTAACCACCACTCATTTGAAGGATGGTTATGGGTGATTGCACATGCATAATTACTCTTTCCTCATCCACACACTTAGCTAAACCCCTCTTCCCTTTCTTTTATTATTTTTGAATTCTCTTATTATAAAACATATATATTTAATTGCTGGAATAAAAAAGGGAATTTGATATTGTTATGATAATATTTTGAGGGAGAAAAACTCAAGAGAATTAGTTTGGTGACCAATCTCATCATGAAAAGAGGTTTGATGATCTTTTACAACAAGTCACATTGGTGAGTGATGAACTTATCCTTTTTTTTTTTTTTTTTTGTGAATAAATCCTAGTATTTCTTATTGTAGTTTTCTTCTACTTGCCTCACTTTACCTAATAAGTATTTTTCTTATATTTTCAGTCCACTAAAATACACTCAAAACCAAGGAAGGTTGGCATAGAGTTTTTTATAACAAGACCTCATCTTATTGTAGCACTCAATAGTAGGCATAAACATATTCGAATTGAGAGAAATTTTTTAGATCACAACTAGAAATCCAAAAGACTTATTCCTTAAGCCTAAATCCATTTCCCAGAAGTCTTTTTTCAAGGTTGGTACTGCCATCCAGAGGATATATTATTTGACCTAGTCTTGAAAAAAATTCAATTAAATATAAAAAATATTTCAAAAATATAGAATTCTCTAGAACCCTTCTAAACTCCTTAAATTAACATCCTCCAAAATTTCATATCACATGAAAATCCTAAACTCAAAGTTAAGGTTTTTTAGGTTCTGAATTGTTTTGTATTAGCTGACCCTATTAGTGACCCTACCTCTAATTCCTTATGCTAATTGACTCCACCAAGGTCTTATCCTCTTCCTAGCCCTCTTGGGAAGATCTACAAATCCTAATTGGCCCACATTAAGAGGTTCAACACCATAGGCCACATCAGCTAAAGATGATGGGAAGTCTTAAACAATAATCCAAGACCATATTAGTGGCTAAATTGAAAGATTCCTCCAAAAATAAGAGTAGTCAATCCTACATTTATAATGTTTGGCTCCAATCAAATATAACAATATTGACAGGATGCTGACAAAGAGGATGGGTTACAGCTTTCAAGTCATGATTTAAAAACTAAAGATAGCTCTTGCCCCATATAAAAGTAATAAAAGAACAAACAAATAATGGCTTAACAAAAGTTTCCAGGCATTCTGAAAAAAAAAAAAAGTAACTGCATTCTTAAAACAAATTCCATGCTTTGATGAGTGGAATCAGGGTTTCTGCATGAAGATCCTCACAATATGTAACAAACCATCCCTTGCAAAAAATTTCCTTTATTAAAGTTAACCTAATCGGCCGTCCGATGACCCGATTAGGAGAGTAGATGCATTAGATTTGTCTTATGTTAAGAAAGGTAGAGGTAGACCTACAAAGACTTGGTTAAGATGTATAAAAATGATCTTTGTATCAATTAAATGAGAATTTGACACATAATAGGACACAATGGAGACGAATGATTCATGTAGCCGACCCCACCTAGTGGGATTAAGGCTTCTTGTTGTTGTTGTTGTTGTATTAAAGTTAACCAATAGCATGAGTGGCTGTTATTAATTATTATAAAAAGAGTAAAAATGAAACATTTCAAAACCTATTATCTACCTGATCTATGTTTTGATACTCAAAAAACATTGTCCATTAACATGATGCATTAGTTCTTCCCTCCATAAAGAACAAACTAAAACGAACAATGTTAAACTGAACAAAAAGCTAATGTAGCTATAACCATGGAACCAAAAGGGCAGGGTTATCCATAACCTTTCAGATATAGCGCAAAAGAATGGTGCCCAATAAAACAGACGGAACAACTAAAAGAACAAACTCAAAACATAAAAGAATAGAGTTACTTCTAATAATATGTTAAATCAGTTCCTAGAAGTCAACAAGGAAATCACCAATGGGGGTAATTAGTTACAAAACTATGGAGATACAATCATCCCATTCCCAATAGAGAAGCCACAACCAGAAACGGTAATTCCCATAGACCCAAAATCACAGTCGCCGCCATTGAAGGATACATGGATTCTCAACTAGAACTCACCACACGATACCGTAGGCGCCTCGGCCTATAGGCCGAATCAGAGAAGCATTGCAGGAGACCGGGTGAGAACTCCCTATCTGGGTGAACTCCCTGATTCCATCTCTCTCTAATTGAGGAGCAGAGAAGCTGAGAGGAGACCGATAAGTGGGCGAAGAGCAGCAAAGCAAGGGTTGAGTTGAGCTTTTGCTTTTCACTCTTCTTCAGGGAGGGGAGGAGCTTGGGAGGTGACTTGCAAGGTCAAAAGCCTGGTCTGGTGGTTTTTTTGGTTGATTGAAAAGATCCGATCTGGTGGAGCTACGTTCATTTTGAAGTTCTTATTAGTTCTAAAAACTCAGGAAAATGTTTTATTTTATTGCTATTTTAAAATTTAATTCTAAATAATATTTTTCATTTTTTTAATAAAATAAAAAATTTAACTTTATATATCCATGATGCACCTATTTCAATAAATATTATAAAAAATTATTAAATAATATCATTTTGATAAAAATGGGCACATTGGACATAATTATTTATATTTTTCATTAAACAATCTAAAAAAGTTAGAATAAAATTCAATTTGATTTAGAATAAGGTTTGAATCATAGTTAAATTAAATTCAAATACTGTTTTAAATAGAATTGAATCTTATTCAAGCCTTAAGCAAATTTAGTTAAAACCAAATTTCACATATATTTAAAATTTCTTCAACCAATGAGTGAATCTTATTCGAATGAGATTCTAAATAGGTTGAAGAAGGTTGATCATTATTCAAATCTAGTACAAACTTTCTTCCAAATAGATGCCCATCTTATTTTTATTTACATTTATAGTACTTCCTTTTGAGGTGAGTAAAGAACTAATATTTTTATTATATATAGAAGAGTAAAACAAAGACAATGAAGTTATTAGACATTTATTAAAAAAATGAAGCAAATTCATATGTTAGAAAAAAACACAAAAAAAATGAAAGAATTCAAATGAATGCACAGGGTAAAATTAAAAAAAAAACTAAAATTGATCTTAGAATTAAACAATCTAAGCTATTATATTAATGAAATAATAAGATGATGTTAAATGAGTCGACACACTTCATAAGATAAATATTCTCGCCCATTGAAATCCATGTATTTAGTAATCAGCAAGAAAACTCAAATTTTAAATAAAATTATGTCATTTAATAATGCAGGAAAGGCTTCATGATAAGCTGCCATTTTTAGTCAATGAATCATGTTGTAAATGAACAATTTTGATTAATAATAACATCAATTTTCTTAACAAACCGTCAGTAAAAATATATAAAAGGGAGCGAATCTTTATAAACAAACTAAAAATATTGGTGCTTTTCCAATGATGCCAAACAGAACAAAAACATTGTTATAGCAAATGTTGTACAATTACAATATCTTGGTTATAACAAGATCTTGTGATCATTTCATTGGTATTTTCACTATTAGTGAAAGTAAATTTTAGAGTAGTGTCACTAAATAAAAATATTCGTAGCTCATTTCATGTAGAAATAATCCTCAAGTTAGCAATGGAAACACTTGGAAAAAGTTCCTTCATCAAAATAGATGATTTTGAATATGAAACAAACATAAAAGCTAAAGCTTGAAGAAAATCCTATAATAGAGCGTTTGAATTGTGCTCACTAATATATAAAGCATATCAGAAAAAATCACAGCTAAGTTTCTTTAAGCTTTTGGCTTTGTACTTTCTCTTTACATTTATTTAGTTTTTATCTTTTGGTAGTGTTGTGTGCTAGAAAACTTGTATCGGTAGAATAAAATTTCACTGTAGTTTGTATGAAAATTCAACAGATAGTTGAAAATATAATAAGAAACTCTATTATTTTTACTTGAAAAACTCAATAGGGGAAAAAAATCTGGGCTAGCATAAAATATTTCACTATATGTGTTTGAGTTGCAAACTTCCAATTTTCCCGATAACGGGATTACATGATTGTATTTAGGAAATCAAGATAATTGGAGTTCCCAAATCAGGCTACAACATCTATGCTGCGGTAGTTGGGCTGTAACGGTTGTCAGCGGCAATCGTTGATGACAATATGTGGCGTTCGACGACGGCGGTGATGATGACATACTTCAAACCTCTAGTACTTTCTCAGCTTTCTCCAAAGTTCATTCCTAGCTTCCTCCTCCCCTCATGACAAGAATGAGGCCCTATTTATAGGATTTTGAGAGAGATATTTTGAAAATAATAGCAAAAATCTGAAAATACTCCATCAAACGGTTCATATTGATTCCCTCAATCGTATATGGATTTTTAATGATTTGACCATTCACACGACCTTCGATTCGAGTGATCTTGGACTCATTGAATTCGTCTCGTCGAGTCGCTCGATTTGACTATGAGCACATCAAATTTGAAAACAATTTGACCATCTAATCAGCATCTCAAAGTCTTCATATATTGCTTTTGGGGTTGATTCGAGCTTATTTCGGCAAGGCTTAACCCGATTTTAGTGTCGTTTGACCCGTCTTATTAAGACTTTTACTTCTATTACATATGTATATTATTTTAAAATTTATGCTTGATTTAATGTGATATATCAGGTAGTATTTTGTTTTTCTTTGAGGCCCCTTCTCTTATTCGGAATGAGAAAAAACATATTTTTTTCAATTAAGGAATAAATTTTGTGTCCTCGTTGTAGCTATGTCATTGCTATTAATCCATCACTATTATCGATTCCTTTGAACTTTGGCATTTATATGTAGTTTAGTGAAATAGATGGATATTGACTTTGAAGGGATTTAAAATCCAAATACTTTTACTCAATTAGATTACTAGTTTTAAAATAAGTTATTTAAGTTTCTTAATGAATCATTCTTTAATGACCAATAAAGGATTAAGCTATTTTAGAGAGATCTGAAATATATATTGATTGAAACAATGAATCATCTTGCAAATGAGAACCTGGAAGCATATCTACTAGGCCGTGAGTTTGAAAATATTTACTAAACTTCAAATGATAAGACATAAGAGTAATTTGATATTTCCCTCTAATCTATTTCTCCTCTCTTAATGTGTTTCTCACGAAGAAGAGAATGTCTTTTGGTTCTCTTCTTGTCCTTTAAATATCTTCTTACTTCTCCAATGCTTGTGTTCATGTCACTAGATCCAATATTATTTGCAACTCTAATGAATCCTGCCCTTCCCAACAATTTTAAAAAATGAGTTTTTCTTATAAGGTATCATATTAAATGAGAAATCAATTAAGTGCAAATCATTTATATCTCAAAATAATAATAATAAGAGTGAATATATTTCTTTTCTCTAATTACTCTGTTGCAAGGTAATAAACGAAATATTCAGTTTCTTTTAAAATAGATTTAACTAAGACCTGTAAACTTTATAAGTAGATCGAACTAACTTAAGGTTATGATTGCCTGATAACAGTCCAAAGGGACCAAATTTCAAACCCTCGCCTAAGTTAAAGTTACTTTCAACAATATGATCAGTTGATAAACAGGGCAATCTCCATTCTCTATTATCTACACAAAAGATACCAAATTTCATCCTCTACCTATCTCCATTCTCTATTATATGCACAAAGATATCAAATTTCTTCGTATACATGCTCAATTTGCTACATAAAGCTGGATGTTGAAGTTGTCAGTCACTTTAGTAACTACTGAAGCAAAAATGAGAAGAAAGTGCTAATAAATATAAACTAGTAGGCGAAGAGAAGCCATGAAAAATGGGAAAGAAGCTACAGCTCTCACACCGTTGATGCAGCAATTGGGAATTAGTGGAATGCTGCTTCCAGTCTCTACCTCTCTCATATGTTATATATACTCTTAACTCTGCTTATCATGTTTCGTTCACTGAATAAATACAGCATAAGCTATTATCTTTAATCAATGCATAAGGTAACGGAATAACTTTCAGCAACTCACAACGAATAGAAGAATTACACTTATCTGTTCATGAAAAAAATGATATGTTTATTTATGAGAATCTATTTGTATACACAGTTATGCATAAGATGATGCATGCCTGATAAGAAAAAAAAAAATGAACAACATGCTATGAAGAGATGAAGATAATGCGTGCCTGTGAAGTGATACATTTATTCAACTGTGTGCGTGTTGTTTGCAGAAAGAAAAAAAAAAAAAAACTTACGAAGATATGAACACTATGCTGATGATTTAGTACATCAATGAATTGAAACAAGAAGAAATCAGTTTTAAGCATCGATCAGCCATTCATCAAGCCATTGCAGCCATTGCTCATCAAAAACCAAATTTGGGTCGAATGCGGAGGGGAACATCTCTGTTTCTATCCGCATGGAGTTGTTGGCTGGCTCAGTTGCGTCCTTCCAGCAGAAACTTGGGTTTGCTTCAAATAATGTTCGTTCAGTTGAGTCATTCCCCTGCAACAACCGTTCAGCGCAATTTCCGAACTTCTTCTCGCCATAGTCCAGCATTTTCCTCTGAAATTGCAAGAGCTCTTCGAAGCTCATGGCCAGCACCTGAGGTTTGTCCCACCAGAAAGGCGCCTCCTTCCAAACCATGGCATCAACAGATTCTGACTCGGTTGATGAGTTTGCGCCTTCTTCCATTTGACAGCCTATCAGAGAATCTATGGTTGGTGTTTCCAGGGCGAAGAGCTTACCAGCAGGGGAGAAGACGATGGCTCCGACTTTTAGCGCCGGTCAAGATTGACAGCTCGCTGGCCTTCTTGAAGAGACCAGCGGCGCTTGCTAAAGCACACTAACCGCGATTCCTGCTTATCTATCGGTTTCAAAACAGTCTTTTGTCGTCCTCTCCCAACCATTCCGTTATTTGAAATCAAGCAACGGAAAAAAACGAGAAAATGAACTCTCAGAAGAAAGAAGATTACTCTGTCGTTCTCAGGAAGAAGCTGCAGAAATCTAGAGTCAAGCTAGCAGGATTAGAGGCGAAGCTTTGTTTTCAAACCTAAGCTCATTCTCCCTTTTATAGAGCCAAAGTTCCCCCCACAACGGTAAATTTTCAAATTTGAAAATCTCCAGCACGGCATGTTCAATGAAATTTGTGGTAATGATTAAAATTTTCTTTATTTTATTTATTTATTTATTTTTATCCGTCGATATGAAAAACATGAAGAGTTCGCGCTAGGAATTTTTATATCATCCAATTAAATATGTAAAAGAATTCATACTAAATTTAATTTATTTAAAATTTATAGCACTATACCTTGATAAATATTTTTAAGATAATTTAATATAGTTGATTATCTGATTAAATTTCTCATTTGAATGTACTAAATATTTCTTATTCATATATTTTACTTTTTTAAAATATATGATTCTAAAATATATGGATATATTTAAATATTATTAAACATATTTTCATGTATATAAAATATTAATAATAAAAATCTAAAATTTTAGATGTTAACATGTAAATGCATAAAATTTTTGTGACATACACAAAATGTGAATTTGATGTTGAATTTAATCAATTATTAGGTTCAAATATCAATTCATATTTGAAATAAGAATTCACTACAACACAAATAATATGTCTAAATCTTTCAACTCATGGATCAGGCATTTTAGAGTTAAACCTATTGTTGATTTGATAAGCATAATTAGAGGCATGATCAAGGAGCGAAGGGCTCACAAAAAAGCCAACTCAATTAAATTAAGAGGTGAATTAGTTTCTGACTTTGAAGAATTTACTAGAGATATAACTACAACGAAGGGTCAATTTATCATCAAACAATCAACATTATACAAAGATAAGATAGAAAGACATCTTGGAGACATGAAGTTGATAATAAAAATAGAAACTGAAGTTGCGGATATTAGAAGATGATCAGGCTCCCTTATATTCATACTATCACTTTCATTGGAGCTAAAGAACACTCATTTTGGCATCTATATCAACTAGCATTATCATGTAACAACATAGTTTGCGTAAATATTTGCTACATTTCACTCTAACAACTGAGATAGGCATTAAATTGGGCTAACATTTAATTTTTCTCATATTTATAGAAAGTGCAATTACAACACTTTCAAAGAAGAATTAGTGGATTGCACCCGATGATGATAGTCAAATTGCCTCACTAAACACAATAAGGTCTATGTTCAGAGGCAAGCCTAGGAAAAAGGGTAGATAAAAAAGTTTTTGGAGAATGGTGGTAAAAAGATTAGATAGATTCACGAATATGGTTAGTGTGGATGTTGTGTTCACCATAAGAACCCATGCAAGAACCTACTTATTGAATGCACATAGAAGGTTGGTACATGAGATCCATATAATTTTTGGTTGACCTTATCATATGCATGGTAATTGTTTATGGTTAAGCTTGGATCATGTTGACTTCCTTTGCTTCTAACACTTTAATAGTAACTCATTAATGATAATAGGTTTAAGTAATTGCAGCTTTCTATTATTTTAACAAACAATATATATAGTGGCCTATATGTTTTCTTCATTATTATTAAATGATTTAAAGTCTTGCTTAACTTTACTGAACACTGCTCATTTTATTTCTAATCTCCAGTCATAAATGTGTCATAATATCATGCCTAATTGGTTTTTTATAAATGCCCATTTAGTTGCCTGTAACAATATGAGTATTGAAGAATTTTATTTTAAATGGTTTGCCTTGAGCATGGTGGGGTGTGATGTAGATAAAACTATTATTAAATGGAATTCTCAACAAATGATATACATATATTTTTGGTGAGCACTATAGTTGGGGCCTTTGCAACTTTAAATGGAAGCAAATTTAAAACTTTGCTGAAATAATTAGCTTAAATTATTCTGGTGTGCAATAACAAGTATGAGGTAGTGATTAATACACATACAAAGCTGGTACCAAGCTATAGTTTTGTTGCCCTTCTCTATATATATGGTAATCATCCTTTGAGATTCTACACTATGAATTTACATTTGCTAAGGTCTATTGGGAGTTGAAGAGGAGAAATAGAGGGAAGTAAAGAGCACAATCACACACAGAAAAGAACACGAGAAGATTTCGTGGTTAGGCATCTTACTTGCCCACGCACTAGGATCTCACTATACTTCTCTCTTACAATGAGCTTAGGAGAAGATACAAAATTTGGAATGCCTCCTCCTATGGATTTCCTCTCCTTTTATAGGCTAAGATGAAGATGATAGGTTTGGAGGATAAATAATTTTAATTGACCATCTAACCACCAAATTTGAATTTCAAGTGTGAAACAATTCAATTTTGGTGACTACCTAACTTTGACAAAAATAGAAAAAATATGTGAAATTTGACTCCACATTTACCAATATCCCACTTGGAGTCAAAAATATATTATGTTTGAACACTTCTCTCAATATGCTTTATCATGCAGATCCACCAATACTCCTAGTGTGGCGCCTCCATCATCATGATTTATGGAGGCCAACTGAGGTCATGCATAACCTCAGTTTTAAGATGGTTATCACCTTCGTCAACATATTTGCAGGATTATTTGTTCCATGAATCTTCTCCAGTTGTAGAGTTATATCATCAATTAGTCCTTTTATATGATGATATCGTAGTTGCATGGGTTTTGACCTTGCATGAAAAATTGGATTCTTTGCTAGGTGGATGGCACTCTAACTGTCACTGAAGAGGGTGCTACTAGTTTGCTCTTTTTTTAATTCTTGTAGAAAATTATTTAGTCATATCATCTCTTTTCCTGCTTTTAAAATTACCATATACTCTGCTTTAGTGGTGGATAGCAAAACACTCATCTGCAGTGTAAACATCCAACTAATTACAGTTCCTCCAACTATGAACACATAACCTGATGTGCTCTTGTGACCATATAAATCTTCTCCTAAGTCAGCATCTAAGTATCCCTGTAGAATTAGTTCATTCTTTATAAAATAAAGAGTTGTATTTGAAGTACATTTTAAGTATCTTAGGATTCACTTCACGGCTTCCCAATGCTTCTCTCCTGGGTTAAACATAAATCTGCTCACAACTTCCATTGCATGAGCTACATCTGGTCTAGTACATACTATAACATACATTAAACTGCAAACTACAGATGCATATGGTACCTTCTCCATACGCTCCTGCTCTTGATTAGATTTTAGTGACTATTTTTTAGATAGCATGAAATGACTACCCAAGGGAGTCTCTATTGGATTCACATTCTGAACATTGAATCGATTCAAAACCTTCTAGATGTATTTCTCTTGGGATAACTCCAAGGTCCTTTTAGATTTATCTCGAGTAATCCTCGTGCCAAGGATTTGCTTTGTTGCTCCCAAGTCTTTCATTTCAAACTCCTTTGATAGTTGTTTTTTGACTTATTAATTTATGTTATGTTTGCTCGCAACCAACATATCATCAACATAAAGTAACAAAATAATATAAGACTTGTCTAACCTCTTGATGAAGCAGCAATGATCCATCTCACATCTAGTGAACCCATTCTTGCACATGAAGTCTTCAAATTTTTTATACTATAGTCCTGGTGCCTATTTCAGCCCATATAA
Organism: Cymbidium sinense; assembly: GCA_021442155.1. NCBI lineage: Eukaryota > Viridiplantae > Streptophyta > Magnoliopsida > Asparagales > Orchidaceae > Cymbidium > Cymbidium sinense. Next base: position 66,090,182 of record CM038227.1, on the reverse strand, counting down.
ACTCTTTTGAAGCTTGCACACTAAATTTTTTTCTTGGAACAACAAACCCTTCTGGTTGTTCCATATAGATCTCTTCCTCAAGATCTCAATCAAGAAAAGCAGTCATCACATCTAGTTGTTCTAGATATAAGTATTCAGCTACAACAATACTTAAGATAATTCTGATGGTAGTCATCTTTACCACTAGTGAGAATACCTATGTGTAATCGATATTGCATAGGTACTAAAATCTTTTGACAACCAATCTAGCATTATATCTTTTGCTCCCATCAGACTCTTCTTTCACTCTATACACCCACTTATTCTGTAATACTTTCTTGCCTTTGGGTAATAGGTCTAATGTCCAGGTTCTGTTCTTCTCTAAAGAGTTCATCTCTTCTTTCATGGCTTTCTCCCACTATATTGAATCTCTCGTCTGTAATGCTTCAAAGTAGTGCTCTGGCTCCCCATTATCTGTCAATAATAGATAATATAATAGATTGTCTAGTAGATCTCCTCAATGTCATAGGTGTTGATGACTCGTGAGCTACTTGTATAAGAGCTTTTGGATCAATACTAGAACCTTCTGAGTTTTTATCAGTATTTTCAATACTGATATCATCAAGGATGACTTCTTCATACTTCTCCTCATGCTTCGTAGTTACTTCTGATATATTTATATATAGCTTGTGTTCATCAAATGTTACATCTTAGGCTCTTATGACTTTTTTATTTTGATCATCCCAAAATCAATAACCAAAATAGTCTGAGCCATATCCAATGAATTAACACTTCTTTGCTTTTGCATCAAGCTTATCTCTAGATTCAAAATCAATGTCCACATATGAAATACAACTAAAAACTTTTAAATATGAAAGTCGTACCTATTTTCCATTCCACTCTTCCTCAGGAATTTTGAAATCCAATGGAATAGATGGTCCTCTATTGATTAAGTAGGTTGCTGTCTTGACTACATCCACCAAAAATGTTTTGGGCAAGCCAGAATGTAATCTCATACTCCTAGCATGCTCATTCAGAGTTCTATTCATTTTTTTCAGCAACATCATTTTGTTCTGGCATTCCTGGAATAGTTTTCAAGATACAAATTTCATATTCTGAGCAATAAGTCTTGAATTCACTACTATCATACTCGCCACCATTATCAGATTTTAAACACTTGACTTTCAATCCTGTTTGAGTTTCCACTTCTTGTAAGTAATAAATACATCATATTTAATTTTTGAAAAATAAACTCATACCTTCCTTGTTAAGTCATCAATTAATGTGACATAATATAATGAGCCACCAAGGGATCGAACTAGAGCTAGTCCCCAAACATCAAAGTGCTAATTCAAGCTTTTTAGATTTAGAGTTCTTGAGTTTTTCAAAATTCTGACCTTTTTTTCTACTTTCCAAGAACATAATCCTCACACAGCTCCAAGTTCACAGACTTTAATTATGAAAGCTTTCCCTTTGATGCCATGATCTTCTTTCCCTTCTCGCTCATGTGTCCAAGTCTTTGATGCCATAATATTGAGCACTCACTATCAGCAATGACCACTAGGTCTTTACCTTCTGAGGTCATGTATAATGTTCATATCTTCTTGCCTCTAGCCACGACCAATGTTACTTTAGATACCTTCCATGATCTACCACCAAACACTATGGTGTAGCTACAATTATCAATTTGGCTCATTGATATCAACTTTCCCTTGAGGCCTGGAACATGTATTACCTCCTATAAGACCCACTTTCCTCTATTTCCAGTTTTGATCTGGACTTCTTCTTTTCTGATAATCTTAAGCACTCATCATCCACAAGATATACTTTACCAAATTTTCCTACAGTATAGTTATATAATAATTTATGACAAGGGGTAGAATGGAATGATGGACCTGAGTCAAGAATCCAAGACTCAATGGGACTCGATAACATACTAGTACTTGAGTCTTCTTCAATTAGAGAGTTTGTGGACTCCTCATCTTATTGCGAGTTTTTTTTCTTTTTAGGTGCTTTGCACTGAGTTGAGAAATGTCCTTTTCTGATAATTCCAATAGACAATATCCTTACAATTTTTGGCCTTACCTCTAGACTTTAATATTTCTTGATTATGCCTTCTACTATGGCTCCTTCCACTACTCTCAATGCTAAGAGTAGAACCTTAGATAGAACATTCTCCAGACTGTCTTCTATGAATGTCCTCACTTAGAATCAAGTCTCGGACATCATTTAGCTTTAATTTGGTGCTACCCAATGAACTACTTACTACAGTCACCGTTGTAAATCAACTCTCCGACAGGGACAACAATAAGATCAATGCTTTGATCTCATCCTCGTATGCAATATATATGGAGCTCAATTGAGTCGTAATCACATTGAACTCATTGATGTGGTTAGCAATAGATGCACATTCTCTCATTTTTAAATTAAATAAATGGCACATTAAAATACCTTATTTGATGCTCATGACTTCTCATACATGTTGGATAGAGCTTTCATTAATTCAACCATCATCTTCTCCTTAATAATGTTGAAAGCAACATTTCTCGCCAACTTAAAGTGAATCACACCCAGTGCACAACAATCTAGCAACTCCCACTCTTTTTGGCTCATCTTCTCTGGCTTCTGACCTAAAAGAGGTTCATACAGCTTCTTCTGGTATAGATAGTCCTCTATCTGCATCTTCCAGAAACTGAAGTCCTTACCATTGAACTTATCAATTCAAGCTCTTCTCCCATCTCTCTTTCTTTAGTAAGATCTCTCTCTGACACCAGCTGTTGGGAGTTGAAGAGAGGAGAAAGAGAGGGAGAGATGTAAAGAGCACAATCTCACACACACAGAAAAAGAACACAAGAAGATTTATGTGGTCCGATGTCTTGCCTATGTCCACGGCCGCACTAGGATCTCTATATTTCTCTCTTACAATGAGCTTAGGAGAAGATACAAATTTTGGGATGCCTCCTTCCATGGATTTCCTCCCCTTTTATAGGCTAATATGAAGGGGGTAGGTTTGGAGGAGAAATAATTTTAATTGACCATCTAGCCACCAATTTTGAATTTCAAGTATTTAACAATTCAATTTTAGTGGCTACCTAACTTTGACGAAAAGAAAAAACATGTGAAATTTGACTCCACATTAAATTTGACTCCACATTTAACAAGCTCGAGTCATAAAGTTGTTGTATCTATTAGTTTCTTTCCCAGTTCTTTTGTATTTAAAATCAATAGTCTTCATTTGATATTGTGGGTGATGAAGCTAGGAAATTTATATAGTATCAATCCCCATACCATGAATTGCTATTAATATGATATTAGTTTATCCATATAAAAATCTTCTCATTTTAAAGATCTTGTGCTGACGGCCAACTCATTAACGATTTCTTTGGTATCCCTCACTATTAGAGTACCCTCCAATCTAAACATTCGACCAACCTCCAAAATCGGGTAGTATTTTGCACCTAAATCATGTTCAAAATTTTATGTTATTAAGAATAATTGTAGAACAAACAGTAACTGCAACAAGAATCCATCCAAAGAAGCATTCCAAGATAACCCAATATACTATCCTGTGAACAATGTTGTCTGATTTTGGAAGGGAAAGAAAAAAAAAATCAAGCTTAACATCTGAAAGTCAGAGGATCATTTCATGTGTTAAACATTACATTGTAAGATTGATTAAGAATATAAACATCATAGAAAAATACATTTTAGAATAGTGCCACTGAATAAAAGCACCCGCGGCTCATTTCAGGAAGAAATATTAGAAAAGTTCCTTCATCAAAATAGATGATATTGAATATGAAATAAACATAAAAGTTAAGGCTTGAAGAAAATCCTATAATAGAGCTTTTGAACTGCACCAATATATAGAAAATATCAAAATATATCACATATAAGTCTCTTTAAGCTTTTGGCTTTGTACTTTCTTTTTATACTTACTAGTTTTTATCTTTTGTGGCTTCTCTTCTTAATAATGAAAAAACACTGCTATTAGTCCATTATAAGTGTTGTTGATTCCTTTGAGCTTGGCCATATATATGTATTTTAGTGGGTTAGATGCAAATTGATTTTAAATGGATTTAAAATCCAAATACTTTAACTCCAACATATTAATAGTTTTAAAATAAGTAATTTAGGCTTCTTAATGAATCACTCTTTAAGAACCAACAAAGGGTTAAATTCCACAAGCATCTCATATTCTAGAGAGATCTAAAATATGCATTGATTATTTGTTGGGTTGTGAGTTTGGAAATACAGAACCCTTAAATGATAAGGCATAAGAGTAATTTGATATTTCCCTCTAATCTATTTCACCTCTTTATGTGTTTCTCACGAAGAAGAGAATCTCTTCTTATCCTTTGCCTATCTCTTTAATTATACAATGCTTGTGTTCATGTCACTAGATCCATTATTATTTGCAACCACTAATAGATCCTACCCTTCCCAACATTTTAAAAAATGAGTTTCTCTTATAATGTATCATATTAAATGAGAAATCAATTAAGTGCAAATCATTTATATCTCAAAAAAAAGAGTGAATATATTTCTTTTATCAAAATACTCGGTTGCAAGATAATAAATGAAATATTCAAATTCTTTTAGAATAGATTTAACTAAGACTTGTAAACTTTATAAGTAGCTCGAACTTGCTTAAGGTTATAATTTCTTGATTACACTTTAAAGGTACAAAATGTCAAACCCTCGCCAAAGTTAAATTTACTTTCAATCAAGCTAAAATTTTAAACTAAGCATGATTAAAATCTTAATTACATAATTAGGCATATTAAAAAAAATTTAAATAGGCGCCGCGCATAACAAAGCGACGGGCCATCGCAGCAATGTCGTCCCGTTATGACGGATTGACTTTTACGTAATATAGGGTCGCGCCAGGCTCGATCAAGAGATTAATCTCCCAATTTATTTTCCCCTTCGTTGTCATTGTCGCCGATGTCGCCCGACCTCACGCCTTGCCGACCTCAACGCCCTTCCGTAGAGAGCACATTGCATGATTTCCAAATTTTTGAGGTGATTTTTTTGAAACCTAGATTTGAAGTTCATTTTGTTTGCAAATATTGGGATATTAAATGTGTTTTGTTAATTTAGTTGTGCAGTTAGTGAATGTATTTGGTAAATCTATAAGAATGTATAATGCATTTGCATTTTTTTTTTTGGAAAAAATAAATCTTGAAGCGTGATTTCTCTTTGTGCGCTTAAATATTTGGGAAAAATAAATCTTTATGTGTTTGAATTTAGTTGGTAGATCTATATGAGTGTATGATGCGCTTGTATATTATTCTAGAAAAAAATATCTTGAATCGTGATTTCTCTTTGTGCATTTAAGTATTTGGGAAAAATAAATCTTTATGCGTTTGAATTTAGTTGGTAGATCTATATAAGTGTATGATGCGTTTGTATATTTTTTTGAGGTAATTTTTACAAGCCTAGAGTTGAATGTTCACTTTGATTGTGAATATTAGGTGATTAGATGTGTTTTAATTGTTGAGTTGTGTGATTTGTGAACTTATTTGCTAGATCTATGAGATGTATGATGTGTTTTGTATTTTTTATGAAAAAATAAATCTTGTTATGATTAGATATATTTTATTATAAAATGTTATCTTTGTCGAGATTATTATGAGCAGTAAGATGGTATAATTCTTCAGTATAGGCTCTCACAGAGTGATTTCTTTTTGTGCGTCATCTATGGCATTTGCTGGTAATATGGAGGAGGCAACATTGTTTGTTTCAACTGGCTCTATCTTTTTATATTATGTGAGCCTTTCCTCTAGTTAGATTCCAGGAGTTGAACCCACTGAGAACCTCACTTTCAATCTGCACCAAATGTATTTGATCTAATTCTTTTAAGTGTGTTTTAGATCATGTGTGATGTTTGTTTAAATTATTTCTTAGGATTAAAAGTTAGTGTAAATTAGCTACAGATAATTGTAAATTGTGGATCCATTAACTATTATTTTAAAATAAATTAAATTTATTCTTTGTCCAGGTGAGATAAGGGATTCTATGTGTTTTAGTATTCTGAGGTCAAAATGAGTTCGGATATTGTTTACATTATTCTTTATTATGATGGTGAACTGACTGCTACTGATGATTTTATTCCTACTTATACTGGTGGAAAAAATTGTCCAATATAAATCTCAAGGAGGATTCAATTCATGGACTTACAGTGGTGCATTGTGAGGTCACTGAAGTTAGATCCAGTAAAGCTTAGTGTTAATCTGATAGGTCAGTTTCTTATTAGTGTTGGATTTATAGTAGCTCACATTACTGATGATGAAGTATGTGAGTATATAATTAACGTAGCATGCACTCAGCCAATGGTAGTGTTTGTTGAAGTTACAGAACTACCTAATGAAGAAAGAGGGATAGACAGTATTGAGGAGTGTCGGAGAGCTCCAATTATTAGTGAATACTTCGCACCAGCATCTCAAGTACCTTCCGAAGTTAAACTTTATAGATCCGCACCATTAGAAAATGCTCATTTTGTTGGGACAAGTACCATATTTACAGGTTACCCTCAAGATGATCCCATAATTTCACTATCTTTTGAAGATGAGGGGTATGAAACTATGCCTTCTACAACAAGAAATGACCCTAATAATGATGATGACAGTGATGCTGAGCGGGCTACTTTATTGGCCATAAAACCATCAATCAGGGATGGTGACCTAATTAGGGAATATTCAGTTAGAATGAATCATACTAAAGATCACTTGTTATCTAATAATAACTATATGCATTGTGCTCAAACTACTAGAGAATGGGATGAGGAGCTGGCATTTGATGGGTCATCAGATGTTTCAACATTTGAAGAAGGAAACAATATTCAAATATGGTCCATTATAAATAATATTGAATTTTTGATATATGCTTCAAATAAAACAAAGTTCACTGTGCTGTGTATTTTCCATGATCACCCAACTACACCCTGTACGTGGCGATTATATGCAAGCTCAAGTAGGAGATTGAGTGGTGCTTGGAGGATTGGTAGCATTGCCTCACATCATATATGTACTCATTTAGTGCTCAATGCTTGACACAGGTAATGCATATCTCGGTTTATTAGTTACTTCATTCAGCCTACAATTAGGCGTCAGCTAGACTTGAAGCCTAGGGAAATCTTCGGCTGAATATAGGCTAAATTTAATATTAGAGTGTCTTACATGAAATCTTGGGATGTGCATCGCAAGGAAATGAAGGTTATTTTTGGTGGTTGGGAGGACTCCTATCGAACCTTAGAGCAATTTATGGGTGTTGTATGTTTAGTCATGCCGAGATCTGTATATCAGGTGCACTCAATAGAGTTTGGCAAATTCCAGTGAATTTTTTGGGAATTCGAGCCTTCCATCTCAGGATGGCAATACTGTCATCCAGTTTTGTGTCTTGATGGGACATTCCTTCTAGGTAAATATAAGAGAACTTTACTTAGTGTAGTTGGAATTGATGCCAACAATGACCTTTTTTCCATTAGCCTTCGTAGTAGTTGAATCAAAGTGCATTGAGTCATGGGTTGCCTTATATTGTGCTTATTTACTAGCATTTTCTTTAGCTATTTATGCATGATTGATCTTGGTTACAATATATAATTAAAATATTTTTTTACCAAAATTAACATACAAATCGGAGAATAATGTGGAAAAAATATAGAAATCTCATTGGAAAAGAGTGCAATCTCAAAATAATGTTATAAGTTGTAGTTCACTAAAATGATTCGATTCCTTCAACTTCAAATAAAATTGGGTCTTATGATTCTTTGTAATTGTGTATAGAAGATTTATAAGGTCTTTAATAAAAAACTTCAATGTTAACTCCACTATGTAATGTAGACGAAACCAGCAAATAAGTGAAGTCTTCCAGTTTTTTATTATCTTTGAAAAAGAAAAGTAAAATTAATGATATAGAGAACACATCAATAACTCCTCTCATAAAAAAGTGGTGCATGAAAGTATATTTAATTTAATAATTATTGATATAATGAACTCATATGTGAGTCTTTCTTGAATATAAATAAAAGTTTAGTGTTGTGCTCATGAGCCTGAGGTCTGAATAATGAATTTTCAATGATCACAAACATAATTAGTTGAAATATTTTTAAGACTAATTAAGTTTTGTATAAGCATTACTGCTAGTGACTTGAGATACACATTGGAGAATCAGAATACTAATGATGTGTATGATATTGGGACATAACAATACTAAGAAGATGATGGTAGCTAAAAATAAAAAAAATGATTTTTAAAGTAAAAAATTATTTTTGTTGAATTCGAATTTGTCCATGGAGATGTTATCAGACTTTACTAGAGACTCATTGAGAGTATGATTAAGCAAGATAGGGTATGTAATATATCAAATATGAAAGAAGAACGACATGAATAAAAGCCCAAATAAAACACTAAATAAATATCTTTACTAAGAATGTTAGTATATAGAGTAATACACTCAAACCCTAAAGAAAGATCCAGCCCACTGAAAGTTATAATAGATGATTACAAGTATGAAAACTATTAGTCGATTATTAATCTGAAAGTTATAATAAATATAAAAATTAGACAAATTATACTCAAATATTTTTAGTGTAATAGTTGTGGGATATTGTACTCACCTTGTCCCTGGAGGTTGGGTAAGTATGTGAGGTCGATTGGTGAGTCCTTCAAAACTAGACACCTGTGTGAGGTGAGTGATAATGTTGTAATCGCCAACATAGAGCGACATTTTATAAAGGTCACCAAGACTCTTCCCAGTGGGCTTAAGTTGTCTGGATGGATATCAAGTTTCCCTAAATGTCGATTAAGTGTGAATGAGCCTTGGTCATCTATGCGAGCTTTATGACTAATTACTAGTGACTTTTTTGTTAGCTTGTCTATTATAGCAAGTACACTTGCAGACTCTAGGTGTATACTTTAGTTCCTTGATTATCCAGCTGTTTGTAGAGAAGTCACTTGCAAAAGGTTGGCAAAATTAAAAATAAAATTATTGTCAAGTCAATTAAAGTACTCCACCATTAGGAATTTTGACCCCCTTTTATTGGAATTTTTAGAAAATGAGTTACATTACCTTAAATTTGATCTTTTTTCGTAGTTAATTATGATCCAAGGCTATATAAAGTGGCTAAGATATGGTGAAGCTACTCTTTATTAGTTTTCAACTCTCCTACCATGTGCCTTTTTAATCTCTTATTGAGTTCCTTGTTGAGTGCCTTCTATTTCTTAGACTATCCTTATGGCATCGAAAAGGCTTTGGGATAATATTAGTGGTGCCAAGCTCTGGTCATAAATTAATAAAGATAAGAAAATGAAGAAAGTGGCACCTAAAAAAGAATATGGCACTACACAAGGTGTTGCAGCAAGTGCTTCTACAACTGCTACTATAAACTACTACAATGGTGGCACCTTAGATGAAGTTTGCTATTGCTCTTTCTATTGCTATTATTGTCAAGCTTATTGTAGCAACATAGTTGAGTGTTCCTCCTCGCATGGATGACAAAGAGAAAAAGGTGATGCCTCCCTTTGGTCAATGTCCCTTGCTCGATGCTAGCAAAAAATGGTGGTGAGTATAATAATTCATTCACCATCTAAGCAGAAGTTAGTGGAAGAATGTCTTATAGATGTACTAAATTTTGATTGCTTTTTTTATTATGTTAGTTTATATAAAAATAAAACTCTAAGTTTCTTATCCATACAGATTAGTGTGACAAGTGTTTAGGAGACTTCAGACATACATTGACTTATGAAGGAGGGTTGTTCAAAACTTTCCTATGATGGATGTCGGTGAATTCATTCAGTAGACTTACCATTTATCTTACTATTGTCAAGTTACTAAGGAGATGCACTTGATCTCATAGTGGCTTCTTTATTTGAGGATAACCTTATGGCTAACTTCCTTATTGAAGTTCCCTTAACTACGACCATTAATTTGATTTCTGATGTAGCAGGGCTAATTCATGAGAAGAGACTACTCCTATGACTTCAGGTCACTCCTCCTCTCAATGTGACTTAAGGCATGGTTTCCCCTAGCTCTCTTTTAAATGTGAGACCTTCCCTAATGGGTAAAGACTCAATAGCACGTGCTCCTCCTCTTGTAGAGGTGACAAGGTTTCCCTCTTCACTTTCTCCTTTCTCCGACTCATTGTACAATTAGTGAGTCGAATAAGGGCAACTTTACCTTATGGGGTAGTTGAAGACAACATCTTAGAGAAGGCATAGTTGATTAGTCTTTCTATTAAATTTGCCTTTTTTTTGATAAGGAGAGTAACTCTTCTTGAAGAGGGTGCAACTTTAACATTGGCCTCCAAGTTCCCTTCATTACAAAGGGAAGTGTGGGGAGCTACGTGCAAAGCTTATCATTCTCCACTTTCATGATAAGTTAACCTTGTAGTTTTTTTTAGAGTATAATTTTATTTTAGATTACTTAGTGAATAAAGGGGCCCTATCTGTTAGGTGGCTTCTAGATCGTGTACTTAAGTAGTATAAGAATTATAATTTATTTATTATAAATAATTATAAGGGTAAGTGTGAGTGATCTGGTGAGACAAGCTTTTCATTGTATTATAATGGAGGGTCTCTTCATAAATATCATGAAAATAAAATAAATATAATTTTAGTTGTTATGCTCGCCTGTCTCTTTTTTCTCTTTTTATGGGTTGCACTTTTTGGTTAAGTTTGAGTGATATTTCTTTTTTATTAAGTTGGATGATGATACATCTATGATGAGTCTGATAGTTTATTTTTTGTGATGAATATGTTATTTTACTTCTAAGGTGAGTACAATTAGTGTTGTCTTATCGTGATGCGCAACACCTAAAGTTGGCAAGATCCCGTGATTAATACTCGACATGACATATTTGCAATGATCATTAAATAACTTCATCGATAAATACCCCCTTTGAGGGTTAGATGTGCATTTACTTCAATCATTTTTTATTTTGGGTGAGTAGCTTTCTTTTTAGTGCAAGCTCTTTCTTTCTCTGTATGTTACTTTTCTTTCTTCAATAAATATGGTAATGGGAGCTTTGAGAAGAATGTGGTCATTTTTCATGAATCTGACTTGACGGAGTCTTATTTTCTCACCCTAGAAATTATGAACATGATATTCCTTTGGCTATTTCTACAATAATGTTAATTACTCTATATGAGTAGCTCATGAAGATGAGAGAGTGGATACTATGAGTAATGATGAGTTTTGTGTTCTATTTGACCACTTTAGGCAAGGTCTCAAATTTGGCTTATAGGTCGAGTTGATGAAGATTTTAAATTTCTAAGGAGTTATATTCACTCATATACCATCAAATTTTGTGGTGAGTATTATGACTTTCATTATATTAACGAGGAAGAAGAAGTTGTCATGAAGCCTTAACTTATTTTGCCACGTCTTCTTTGTGATGGTTCTAAGTACAACACTGTACCATTCTTATATGTTTTGTTGCACATGCTTTAGTTGATGAACAAAGTAAGGAGCTAGCATTCCAAGATTTAGTTTGTTAAACACTCCATAGGCCAGTCAATACCAACAAAGCTTATTACATGTACTATGGACAATGTCATGGTCCCAAAGATGTCTCTAGATGAGGAGGAGGTTTTGAGAAAATTGAGATGGAGGATGATTAACATTGAGTTATTCTTCTGATTCCATAATATTTATGAGTTGATTTTCTTAAGTATTTTTTTCTTTTGTATTCACTCATTGCCTCTTTTCCATTAGTTGGTTGTTTTTTCAAAGTAATATTTTTGAAGGCAATGATGTCTCTAGGTTCTATTTGATTGGCCTGAAGGTATTCACTTTCTTAGGTGAGTCAAAAGAAGAGTAAATCACTATGGAGCACATCTTTGAGAGTCCTGCTGAGGCATTAAATGTCATTGGCCTAACTATGACCATGTTGAGTGAAAATTATAGATGCCACAGTGACTTCCTCAAATCCCAAGCTACCAAAGAAGTGGCTAAAGAATGTTACAAATCTTCAAGTTCTCTAAGCCTCACCCAAGAAACAAGACATGGTTAAGGTGAAGGTGTATGAGTCAAGTACTACTAAGATTAAGGATAATTATACTTTTAATCTTGAGAAGTCAACCAACTAAGCTTTTATACTTGGCCTAATTCTTTTCTCCATGGAGTTGGATTCATTTATTAAGTTAGTTCCAAGGAAGTGGCTACATCACACGACCATAATTATGCAAGTGATAGCATGAAAGTCATCTTAGAAACTAAGCCAGGAGTATTTAATAGTGCTAAGGGAGTCAGTCACCATCAAAGTGCATGGAAGATAGTGACTTGTGTGGCCATGAAAGAATTTCTTAGTGAATTAAGATGAGTGAGTAAGAGCGATTATAGCCAACGTAGACTTTCCTTCACCTCGGGGCTTTAGCTCTTCTGCAGTAAAAAGTCTCATCACTTTCATGCTTGAGCTAAACTTGGTTAGCTGTTTGAGTTAATGATAATTCACTTAAAATTTAATTGTATTAATTTCACTAATGATCGCTTTGATTGCCTAAGTCCTTTATTTGATTTTATTAGTCGATTAGTTCCTTGAGTGTGATTAATTTATAGTGAGTGCACATATATTATAAGTGAGTGATTAAATTTCTCATAAATTTTAAGGGTAAGTACCTAGAAAAATTGGTGAAATTTTTTTTAATAATAAATGATTACAAATATTTGAAAAAAATAACAAGTTCTTATATGAAAAGAGGACAACTACAAAATTAGGCTTCCTTTAAAGATAGAACCTTTTCAAGTCCATTGTACTGCAAAGTTTTTGGTACATCTTTTTTCGAGTAAGTTTATAACTAGTAGGCACCTAGCCCAACTTATTTTTTTAATGATGTAAAGGCCATCCAAAATAAATGTAATTTGTTAAGTGAGTTTTAGCGAGTTGTGGCCTCCACCTTTTTCAGTACTAACTTGTTGGGTCTAAAGTGTTTCTCCTTCCATAGCTTCTGCATTTGATTTATCCCACCCGTCAATTTTCTGATTGAGGATGGCATCCACTAACTCAGCCATTGATGCTCACAAAGGCATAATTACTGATGAGTTATGTGCTCGTTACTATGCTTGATAAGGGTGAGTATATTGTTGGGTGTGGGGAGTAGGAGGCACTTGTCTATGCTTGTGTCTCTACAACCACTTTCTTTTGAGATAAACATGCAACATTCTCTCTCTTCTCTCTAGTCTTTGTATTCAAGGTCTCTCCTTTGAATGTCACTCAAGTTGCTACATGCTGGCTAAGGTACCTTTGTAATTCTCCTTGGAGTATGGGGCAACTTTATTGTACTCCTCACAATTTATAAGACTATTGGGGAATTCCAACATCTCTTCTAGTGTCAATGGTAGTTGAAGCCAAGGGTATATCTAAGTTGGCTTTTTCTAAGGCCATAAGCAATTGTGGATTGTGATACTGTTGGCTACAAGTCTTTTACTTCCAATGTTTTCCTATAGAAGTGAGTGGCAAACATCATAATGGATTTATAAGATCCTGTCTCATATGAAATAAAGATTGTAAGCTCTTCAAAGGCTTATAAGCACTAACAAATTGAGTAGTGAACATCTTTTTGAATTCGACAAAGATGTGATGATTCTCATAAGAAGATGTGATAACCACCTTAGGGACAACTCTTTGAAAATAGTAAAGAAGAGTCAGGATTTCAAAGTATTATCCAAGTATAATAATGAGGTTGTAGGTTCAAAATATGCCACATGGTCAACATGATTAGTTTGACCCTAATAATAGTCAAAGTGTGGCACTCTGAACTTCAATGGGGGATGAGTTTAGCAATCTCTTTGGAAAATGAATTAATAAGGGTGACATTCACCACATACCCTTCTATAACATCTTCATCACTTGAATAATAAGACTCATCATCAATAGTGAGTGTTGCTGTTAATGTTCAACTATAATGTCAAATATGACAAGTAATCAAATACGAAAACACTTGGATTTTTCTTTTCTTTGATACTTCACAGCTCATCCTCTCCATGGAACCTTAAAGCAAGTGAGTGATGTGATCCTCATGGCTTTCAAATATTGTTGTGTATAGAAAAATACTATATATTCAGCTCCATAGTGATTGAGTTATCCCATGTAGGTATCCCACTTTGTTGAGTCCTCAACTTCTATTCCCAACATTGATTTCATGCATATCACACCTAAAAGGATGTTGAATCTAAATCTACCCATGGAGATGATATCAGATCTTTCTAGAGACTCATTGATAGTAGGATTAAGCGAGATAGTGTAAGTAATATATCAAGTATAAAAGAAGAATGACATAGATAAAAGACTTAGTAAAGCACATCTTTATTAAGAATGCTAGTGTATAAAAATACATTAAAATCTTTGAAGAAGAACTGGTCCTCCCAAAAAAAAAAAAACTACTTTCCCTTTTCATAGGGCTTAAGGGATGGTTACAAGTATAGAAATTATCAGTTGGTTACAAATGTGGAAGTTACAATAGATATGATAACTGTATAGACTATATTCAAATAATTTTCAGTGTAATCATAGTGGGATATTGTACTCCAATTTATCTCTAAAGGTTGGGCTAATATGTCATGTCAATTGCCAATTCTTTTGGAATTAGACATCTATGTGAGGTGAGCGATACTATAGTAGTCATTGTTATGGGCCAAGTCCACTATTAAAAGGTCATTTAGCCTCCTCTGAGTGGGTTTGGTGGTTTGGATGGATTCCAAGTTCCTACGAATGTTAATTAAGCTTGATTGATCCTTGGTTATTTGTGTTAGCCCTATAACTTACTACCAGCGAATCCTTCTTATTAGCATTTTCCATTCTATCTAGTGCCCTTGTAGACTCTAGGGGTTCAGCTCTATAAGTTTTAATAAAATCTTTTAAATTATATTTTCAAATTCACACACAAATTCAACCCCACCCTAGATAAATATTTTAGAATAATAATAATTTGAAGAAAATTTGCATATATATGCAATGAAGAAATTTTTTTAAATTTAAGGTTAGGAAAACATAAAAAGAGATATAGTTCACCCATTATACCTAAAAAAATATTTATAAATCTTGTAGGCTAAGAAGCTCTCACAATCATATAGGTTTAATATTTAATGACCTATAATAAAATACTCATTTTAATGTTAGAGGTAATGACCATCAACAAGTTCAATTATAACTTCTTTAACATATAATTAAGGAGAAGCTTATTTAATTTGACCCAAATTTAAGTCAATAATGATAATACTTAATGTTAGAAGAGATTGCGGATTAATTTACAATATAATAGGATTTGTTGGTTTTGTGAGTAAGTTTTTTACTTATGTAAGTGTGTTTTCTAACGTGTCATTTAAAAAAAAAAGCCTAATAACTTTTTATTCTAAATAACAAAACATCTAGGTACAATAATGGGCTAATAGTTTGATACTTGATAGCCTATTAAGTATATGGATTTTTTTTAAATGCTTTAAAGGTGTTGTTAACTTCTTGATCTTTTAGATACTTTGGTCGATGCCTTAATCAAGGTTAGTTGACATCTCCTATGTTGCCTTGACCAACAGCTTCATCTTTTCCCTTTGGTGATTTATCACTTGCTTCCTAACAACCTAACTCCTTGATGGTCCCTGTGGTGAAAAATATTATATCTCTGCCTTCATCTACCCTTTTGGAAAGAGGATAAATGAAAATGAAAATATAACATGCCTTGTTGGGACGCCACGCAGATCTGCAGATCTTCTTATTAGGGTGATCGAGTATGACATTGAGGAGAGATGTACTATCTTGAAAGATAGAAGTCACCACCCTACAATCGACCTAATCACTTAAATAAGGACTCTTAAGGACTATGAGTCTTCGAATGTACTAAATATTCTTCCCCTACTTTACATGGAAAAGTAAAGCAAGGTTTATTTTAAATCGGGTTTGTTAAATTCCCTATGGAGGCAAGCCCCCATAGTTAATTACATCATAAAGAATGAGATTCCTTATGAATACTCTCGATTAAGGCAAATGATCGTTGTCATCAAAGATTTTAATAGGTAGGACTATCAATCGATTGGTTTATTTTTAGAAAATCAAGTGGGATCGATCAAGAGGAGGGAGGTCTTATCAAAGCTAAATGGAAACAAGTAGGGGATGCGGAGGATACTAGGAAGCCTAGTAAGCATCCCAAACTACCCTATGGTTGGGCTTTATATTTTTGAGATTGAATTAATTTATTTAAGTTGAATTTTTGTTAGAAATATAGGGCTTATGATTCCATGATACAAGATCATGGAAATGCCTAAGAGGTGAGGATTTATGCTTATGTTCCATAAAGGGGAAAAGCAACCTCAAAACCTAAATTTAGGGAGCTTTGGCGAGGGCCAAAGCACGATCTAAATCTAAGGCAAAAAATGGGTATTTGGTTTACCTCCATAAGGGAGGATAAATCACTCGACTGTTGGACTTACAACTGCCTGGGGGTGGCCGTCAACTAACTCCTCCTATGATTTTAAATTCATCTAGGCATGTCATATGCTTTATGCAAGATAGTAAGATTATTATTTATTTAGAAAAGAGACTAAGTCTTTAAACACACTCCCTAAGAGACTAGATCATGTAGGACATGATTCAATAACTTAAATATACTACAAAATTTTCATATGTTTTATTTTTATTTTTGAACAATCATTTGACTTAGGCTATAGGATTCATATGCCTAATGCATGAGAAATAAGATTATGAGCCAAAATCAGTAAGATGGGAGGTGTGTTTCACCATGGGTTTCAAAGGTCAAGCCAAGTTCTCTGGCATGGGTGGAAGCCCTCCAAATCAAGAGTGAAGCAATATATTTTTATGCATGATGTGTGAAAAGTAATACTCATCCAGCTAAAGGGTTGCTAATTCTTTTATATTGATTTTAACTTAGGCTTTAGGTGAGGTTATGAGTTATTTATTTTTAATTTTGAGTTGATTAATTTAGTAGAAGATTTTTTTTTCCTAAGAGCCTAATCGTCATCCAGGCAATACATCCAAACAAGAAAGAAACTAGGAAAATATGCCATCTTAATGCACAAGCTAAACAAAATATCAATCATTTTATAAAGCTAACGTAAAAGAATAAAAGACCAAGTGTGGTCGGGCACCATTGCACAAACTCGAAAATAAGTTGGGTAGCTGAGCTCTGCCCTTATACAACCCGGATTATAAATGACTTAATTACAATTAAGCAAGAAATTCATATTATGGGGGTCTTCATTACTTCTTTTCTTCTTTCTTCTTTCTTCTTTTGGTTCCTTCTTTTAGATGGTTGGAAGGTGGAATCTCTAAAGGCTTCACATGGTACATAAGATATAGTCTTATAACCAATGCTCATCATAATCCCCCATAACAATCATTCTAAAATCCTAATTATAAATTTACATGAAAAGGAAAAGTAAATCTAACTAACACTTACAAAATAGAGATTAGCTAAACAAATCATACAAATCCCAAGCATGTATATTAGATTTAGCACCCCACACATGGGTAACCAAGTCCACCTGGCCTATTGAATTAGGCTTAGGGGTATAAGCACCTGCACAACAATTCATTTATATTTTTATTTATTACAATGCCCCTTAAGCATAATCCCCTGCATAAAATAATGATTAGACTAAATCATCCTACCATTCAGTCTATGCACATACACCCTAACATCCAGACTAAAATATTACATCAAAAATAAAAGCAAACATCAAACCATGCATCACCCTAACCTAAAGCTAGAAATGGTGACTTAGTCTAATGTGTGTGTCATTTAAGGTTTGTATGGTATGCTTAGCTATGGCTTTAAGGTTTAAATTTTCTAAGTATGAAAAATGTTCAACTTAGATGGGTGGTTTCATTTAAGTTATTTAATTAATTTGGTTGATTTTATTTGATGATTTGTTTAGGTTTGAATGAACCTATAATTAATTACTAAATAATGAAGAGAGAGAAAAGAGATGAGAACTTCTCTTTCCTTCCCTACTTTAAATAATTTCTAAAGTAGATTCATATTTAATTTTGTTTAGTGAGTGTTTTATTATGTGTTGTAATTAATCCTAAGTTTAGATCAACTCTAAATTAACCTATCCAAAAAGAAAGATATTTTAAGATTAAGTAAAGTGAAATAATATCACAAAACACACACAACTTCATTTCTTTCCCAACGTATATAACATGCATATGGATGAATCCTAAGCATATCTATATATGCAAATGACAATGTTTAGCACACCTTTATGATGAATGCTAAGTGATATTACTTAAGAACATTTGGATGCTTTATGATGCATGATTTTCATTAAGAAAAGGGGGGGGGGGGGGGGTATTCTTTTATCCTTTATTCATATGCACATGTGTATGTATGTAAGGCATAAGTGAGTACGACACCATTGTTGACACCTGGGGTGTAAGGTACAAGACCTACTTAGGGCTACTTAAAGCTTTGCAACCCACCCCGGGGTTGTCCAGACTAATATACCACTTTCCTTAAATACATATGCATGTACAAAAGAAATGAATGAAAGAAAGAAAGATGCAAAAAGTTTATGTTTATTTATTTGATTTATTTATGCAATTTATATGTGTAAGTGTGGATGTCCTTCTTAAGTAATAATATAGGAATGCATAGAAAAAGATTTAAGCAAGTGTTATATTCTTTTCAAATGAACTATACACTTTGTCAAATCCTATTCTAAACTATGCTAAAAGAAAAGAGAAGGAAAGCCACATTAAGCACATCTTTATATTCTTACTCATATGCAAGCTTATAAATAATTATAAGTAGCATACCTTTCAGTTTTGATAATTGATTCATAAGTTTTTGAAATAATTTTAGATTTAATAGTGATAATAGCCATTCATATTTTTTTACTTTAGCCAAAACATGCAATTTGACATAAGAAAAAAACATTTCATTTTAATTTTAATTTTTAAAAGGAAAGAATACATGAATTTTAAATGACATACACATTTAGCATGCTAGGGAAGAAGTAAAGTGGTGAAAGTAATATAAATTCATTCACCCTAATTAATACCTAAAGACAATCCTATATAATATAATTATTTAAAACAAATCAAATTTATTATTAAAGAGAGTTTGAATTTTGTTTGAGTTTGATTTCAATTTGAGAAATGTGAGATGAGTTTGCTAGTCATAACCCACTCCCACATGTGTATGTTGTTTTTATTTAATTTTTATGTGATTAGATCATTTTTATATTTTAGTTAGGTTAAGGTGTACATTAAGTGTATTAATTACCCCTTACCTATACCACCTTAGTATAGTTAACCAAATAATTATGAGCTAATGATATGACATAAAACCACACAAGAAATTTAAATCAACAATGCACCAAGGAAGAAAAGGGGCCTAATGCATTTGGCTCATAATTAATGATTAATTAAACTAAAGGGCTTAAGTTAAGTACTTTCATAACCTTTTCTACACATGTGGATTAGGTTTTGATTTCCTTAATCCACTTAGGTTATTAAACACCTAAGCATCTA
Organism: Cymbidium sinense; assembly: GCA_021442155.1. Lineage (NCBI taxonomy): Eukaryota > Viridiplantae > Streptophyta > Magnoliopsida > Asparagales > Orchidaceae > Cymbidium > Cymbidium sinense. The sequence goes on along the minus strand of CM038227.1, from coordinate 66,070,717 downwards.
CCCAAAATGGATTGATTAAGTTTTTGAATGTTTTGAAAATTTTATCAAGTTAATTAAATAAGTAATTAGTGGATTAACCCGTAATTGAATTCGGATTAAGGGAGAGAAAGGGGGTTTAAGAAATAGCTTAGGGAAAATATCCCAAAATTATTCCCTAACCTCCTAATCACTCAAACAAAGCTTAATTAATTCAATCAAGGGATTAAACTACAATTCAAACACTTAATTAGGCTTAATTACATAAAAAGGGTAATTAAGAATGAACCAAGCAATTCCCCTAATTAAACCATTAATAAATCCCAAGAAAATTAAGAGAGGCAAAAGTCATCCCACTAAATGCACATGAGATGTTTGGGATTAATCAGTGGGATAAAGGATTAAATCCAAAATGTGTGGACGGACGGTTGAAATTAAGCCCATGGTATTAAAGGATTAAATTGAATTTCCTACACGTCTTAATCATGGTCGTCCATCCAAAATGTGTGGATGGACGACCCATGATCCACCCCTGATCTTTCTTGCGAGAGATGGCCACCGTCCATCTTCTATGGGAAGATCCGAGCTCGATTGAGCTCAGATTAAATCCAAATTCAACCCACACCATCTCAGAGTAAAGGAGAATACATCCAACTATCAAATTCTCATAGGATGAGAATTTCTTTCATAAAGGAGCACACCATGTCTAATTTAAGCTCAGTTTAATGGCATACCTTGCAGGAGGCCATCACTGACGCTCAAGTCCCTTGAAGTAACTTTGTTTAGTGGAGATGAAGCCTTGTTGAAGGTTTGAGGTGTTGAGGTTGAATGGATCTTTCTATGGACCAAGCTCTCCTTCAATTCCTTGCGACCTTGATCAAGAGCACTCTTCCCTTGCTTGGAGAACTTATGTGAAGGCTTGGGTGAACTCAATTAAGTTTCCTGAGGGTGCTTGCAAGAGGAATTGGCTTGGTATTGAGTGTGGAGTGAGAATGAAGTTGGCTTTAGCTCCCCTGTTCTCGGTTTGAGAAAATCTAAAAATGGAAAAGTTGAATTAGCTTGAGAGAGCTTGGGGAGACTTGGAAATGGTTCCTTTGAGTTCCCTTAGCTCAATCGAATTGGAGACTGATGAATTCAAGTGGAATTAGGGGAAGTATATCTCCCCTAGGTGCATCAGAAGGCCGTGAAGAGCTTTGCCATTTTGATCCAATACACCCTATTCAATGGGTTGTTTAGGCCATTTAGAGGGGCATGGCATTCGATTTTGGCCAGAGAAGGAGTCAAGGAGCTTTCCATGTGCTTAATTCAAGTGGAGGAAGGAATCCCATGTGCTTATGCTTATGGGGGTGGTCAATTTTGACCTTAGGTTAATTGACCCAAATTGGGTCACCATATCCATTAGTGACCATTTGGTCCACTAAGAGGATGTCAAGTGTCCATGAAGAGGAATTGACCAAATTTCAAGTGATTTTGATTTTAGGTTACCCTATGGCGCCTAAGGGTAAAATGGTCATTTAGCTTGGATTTCAATTTAAAAATGTTTGGTATGATTGAAAAATAGGTTAGGCCAAGTTTCATTGAATTTGGAGTTGGTTTGATGTGATTTGGCTCATGTTGACCAATTTAGGTGAAAATGGGTCAAGTTGACCAATTGGTCAAATTGGGTCAAACCAAGGGCTGGGTTAAGTTCATATGACCATTTGAAATGTTTTGATGGCTTTGGTTTGATTTAATTTGGTTTATATTTTGTTTTGGTTCAATTGAGTTCATTTAGGTCAAATGGGTCAAGTTGACCAATTTGACCCATTTGACCTATTTGGGTTTGGTCATGGGTTGGTTTAGGTTTCATTGGTCATATGAAATGGATTGGTATCTTTGTTTCCAATCAATTTTGGTTTAATTTGATTTTGGCTCAAAGTGACCTTTTAGGTCAAGTTGGGTTCATGGTCAATTGGGCTAGGTTGGGTCTAGTTTGCCAATTGGGGCTTTGGTCAAGTTCAAAAATCATTTTAGAATGAATTTGACCCATTGGTTTCAATAAATTTGGCTTAGATCAAGTTTTGACACATTTTAACTTTTAGGTCAAGTTGGGTCAACTTGGGTCAAGTGATCAATTGGGCTAGGTTGAGCTCAAATGTTGACTTGGTCAAGTTAAAACATTGATCATGAATTGGTTTTGATCAATAGTTTCAATCAATTTAGCCTATGGTGAATTTTGGCTATGTTAGGTTTCATTTTGGCTAAGTGTTGACTTGGTCAACCCTTAGGTTTTACTTGGTTTGACCTAATTTGAGTGATTGATCATCTTATGATGATTGTTGCTCATAATGTGAGGCTTAGATGGGCTTAGTTCAATCCAATTTGGTTAGAGATTTGGCTCATAGGGTACTTTAGGTCACTTTGGGTCAAGTGAGTGGGTCAAATGGCTTGGTCAAAGCTTGATTTGAGTTTGATTGAACTCACATATGGACTTATGATTGAAATATAAATCCATTTGCAAGAGGTTTGAAGTCAAATGGGTTTTGATTCATTTGACAATTTCAAGTTCAAAGTGTGATCATGAGTTTGACTTAGGTTTGATTTTTTGAATTTAGTTTTGGTTTGGTGATTAAAGTTTATGTTTATATTTGGATTCATGATTGAAGGATTGATTGAATCATTAAGAAAAATCAAGGGTTTGACTTGATTTGCATTTGAGTTGGCTAAGTTCAAGATTTTTACTTGAAAGGCTTAGGTTGAATTTTGAGTAGGTTTGAGTTTGAGTTTTGGATTTGGTTTTGGATATTTGAATTTATATTTCATTTATATATGTGAATAGAAATGAAAATATAAATGGGTTATGAGAAATTTTCAAGAATTTGAAGTGATTTGAACCTGATTTGAGCTAAGTCCATAAGAGGGGATCAAATGACTTAGGAAAAGATTTTTGGAATTTGAATTTGGTTTTGTGTTTAGTTTTGACTATTTGACTTTATATTTTATTTGTATATGTGAATATAAATGAGAATATAAATGGGTTGTGAGAAAATCTCTTGAGTTTGAATTAATTTAGATTAGATTTAAGCTAAGTCCATAAAGTAGAAATCAAAGTGACTTAGAAAATATTTTGGATTTTGGAGTTCAATCATGGGTTTCAATCATATGTTTCAATCATTTGAAATTGATTCATGATTTGAGAAAATCTATTGAATTGATTTGAGATTTGATTTGGAATTGGTTTGATATGAGTTTGAAGTTTGACTTGAAAGAAGGAAGCGAGGATTTGGTTCAACCTATAGGGCAAGCAAATTTTCCTAACACCCCTAAGGCATGATATATTCCTATGGCTAACTCTTCTAAGTCTCTAGGGTTATGTTAAGTGTCCACCTAATCACAAGAAGTATCTTAAAATTAAGGAGCTCTTAATGTCTAAGAGAAATTCTATGTCTAAGATGGAGAGGTTGAGAGCTCATTCTAAAAATGAGGTAAACAAAGGGCGCCCAATAGGTGTGGTGCGAGCAAGGCATATCGCACGCATTGGAGTTGATCGAGATGATCAACAATACTAAACGATCACAAGCACTAAAAGAAACGATCTACTCACTAGGGAGAAAATTTGAGTTGGTTTAGTTTTGTTTGTTTAATTTGTTTTGAGATTTGTTTGTTTGAGTTCTACTGGGGAAGAGGGTTGAATTTGTTTTGTTTTGACTCCACTGAGGAGGTTGATTGATTTGTTTCAGATTCTTAAATTTTAAATTATGAGATTTTGGATTGAATCCTATTGGTTTGTGATGGACTACATCGAGTAGGGACCACAATGGCCTCGATCTACTACAGATTTACCAATCCAAAGGTGTAGTCCAAAGTAGGGATATCTGACCAAAGGAATGTCTTTCGGTATGCAACGATCAATTTAGGGAAGATAGCGTGGGGACTCACATCTTCCACTATAAAAGAACGCTGGGGTGACAAGTTAGTAAGGAAACATGTGCACCCGACCTAGGGCTGACTATTGAGTGAATGCCACTGTGGGATTAAAGCAACTTAAAGTTAGTCAAGATTAATTTTGATTTTCAGTTATTTTTGATGGATCCCATTGATTTGTGATGGACTATACTGAGTAAGAACCATGATGATCTTGACCTACCTCAGGTTTACCAATCCAAAGGGGGTAGTCTACTAGCCACATAGTAGGACTATCTGACTAAGGGAGTTGCCTTTCGATTTGCAACGGTTGCTTCAGAGAAAAAAGCATGGGGATTCACATCTTCCATGAAAGATCGTTGGAGTGACATATTAGCAAGGTAACATGTCAACTCGACCTAGGGCTGACTATTGAGTGAATGTCATTGGAGACTTAAATCAACTCAAAGACAGTCAAGATTAGTTTATTTTTTTAGTTATTTTTGATGGATCCCATTCATTTGCGATGGACTACACTGAGTAGGAGCCGTGGTGGCCTTGACCTAACACAAATTTACCAATCCAAAAGGAGTAGCTTACCGGCCGAGGGGAGAACTATCCAACTAAAAGGGGTGCCTTTCAGTTTGTAGCAGCTAATCTCGGGAAGAAAGCTCAGGGACTCACATCTCTCACTACAAAACACTACTAGGGTGATTGATTACTTTGAGCAATAAATCAAACTCGACCTAGGGTTGCCCATCAGTTTGCGATAGTCATGCTAGAAAGAATGCATAGTAGTCTTATATCTTCCAAAGTGAAATGACCGTCGGGGTAACCTGTTTGTGGGAAACAGATTGAACCTGACCTAAGGGCGACTATAGAGAGAGTGTCAACCCAGGGACTTATCTCAACTCAGGTAGTCAGACAATTCCTATAGGGAGTTTTGTTGACACTGCCCTAAAGATAGAATGCCTGCTTGGGAAAAGGGGCCCTTTGGGGGATTGAATTCTTAATCCCCAAGCGAATTAATTTGTTTATTTTTATTTAATTATTTATCATGGACCCTGTTAGTTTGCGAGGAATCAAACTGAGAAGAAGCTTATATCAGCCTAGGCTTATCTCAGATTTATTGAACCAAGGGAGAATTTACGCATCCGCTGAATAAATTCTCTAACCATAGGGGTGGCTACTAGGAAAGGGGGATTGCCCAATCCAAAAGTTACCAGGGTAGTGTTTAGATGGGTTCACAAAGGATGTGATCCAAATAGAGTACCCACAGGGGAAGGGGCCACTAAAGGCTTAATCTAAAATCCTAGAGAAGATGACATGGCTAGTCATATATCAAATAGGTATTCGGTGTCCAACTCAAGGAGAAAGCGCGGGGACTCATATATGTCAAGAGTGGTGTACTCACCGGGTGAGTCGCTGTCAGCATAATGAACATCAACCAACCTAAGGTGCTCATCGGTTTGTGATAATCAGCCTAGGAAGAAAGCTCGGGGACTCACATCCTCCATGACATAACTGATTACCGGGATAGTCTGTCTTCGGCTCGACAGGTGCTATTTGACCTAAGGCGACTACTGAGTGAATGCCACTGGGGGACTTATATCAGCTCAAACATAATCAAGAGGAAGGGAACCTCTTAGGGACTTATCCTAAACCTCGAATATACTCAACCTAGTTAGTGCATGAAAATTAGTTCAGGAAGAAAGCTTGGGGACTCACATCCTCTTAAACAAAGTCAACATGAGGTAATTTACTGGCTGGGCAGTGAAACTTACCAAACTAATAAGGAGCTCATTGATTTACAATGATCAAGTCAGGGAGAAAGTATGGAGACTCACATCTTCTTGACAAGTGACCACTGGGGTGACAGGCTAACAAGGTAGCATGTAGACCCGACCTAGAGCAACTAATGAGCGAGTGCCATAGGGGACTTGCTCCCACATCAAAATAACTTGAGATAAAAGATATGTGTTTGTTGTTGTGTATGTGTTAGATGGATAGGATGCCTCTCGGGTTCTCTTACACCTACCCTAAAAACACGGGGAATTTGATGAAATGGTGCCACGGATGGCAGTTACGATTCCCACTAAGAAAGCATGCCACTTGGGTTCTCTTATACCTAATTTAGTTACACTAGTCAAAATAGAATGCCTCTTGGGGTTCTCTCACACCTATTCTAGTAGCGCTTTGGGAAATGTGTTCATGTTGTGAAGAAGGTTAAGGTGCCTCTTGGGTTCTCTTGCTCCTATCCTAAACACACCGTGGCAGATTCACAAGATAAGCAAATAATGCTTCAAATGAAGAGAAGATTTGGATGAATTGAAATGAAATTTTTGTTGATTTATAGAATTGTTTTTCAAACATGATTTTTATAGATAATATTTCTTCAAATAGAGCTCATTAATTGGAAGCATCGGGTGTTCCCTCTTGTAATCAATAAGTTGATATGATCCTCCTTGGTAGGCCTTCTCTATGGCACAGGGGCCTTCCCAAGTGGGTTTAAACTTGCCTCTCATCTTTTGACATGCAATAATTAGTCTCCTTAGGACTAACACAAGTTCTCCTACTTGGAAAGACCTAGGGTGGACCAGCTTGTTATGAGCTTGAATCATTTTTGCGTTGTACAACTTGAGGTTCTGGCACGCCCTTAGACGTCTCTCCTCTAAACCTTCGAGCTCTTCTAACCGTAACTTTGCATTTTGTTCTGTAGTGATTATGCTACCCAATACTATCCTTAATGATGGAAGCTAAACTTCTAATGGTAGAACGGCTTCAGACCCATAAACTAAGAAAAATGGAGTCGACTAGGTAGGAGTCCTGTATGTGGTGTGGTAGGCCCACAAGACTTCAACTAACTTCTCATTCCACTGCTGCTTATTATCATCAAGAGTCTTCTTCAGTATATGGATGAGAGTTTTGTTGAATGCTTCTGCTAAGCCATTTTCTCTGGGATAGTAGATGGTGAAGTATCTCCAATCTATATCGTGTCTTATGGCGAAGCTGTTGAGCTTGGTGCTTTTGAATGCAGTACCATTATCGGATATAATTCATTGAGGTACCTCGAACCTATATACGATATGGTTTTTAAAGAACTGAAGCATATGCTGAGTTGTGACCTCTCTGAGTGGGATTGCCTCTGCCCACTTGGAAAAGTAGTCGGTGGAAGCTAAGATGAATAGGTGACCCTTGGAAGAAGGAGGATCGATCGGACCCATAATGTTGGTACCCCAACACTCAAATGACCATGAAGCCAAAGTAGGGTGTAGAATGTTAGGTGGTTGGTGGAGGACCACACCCTGCACCTGACACTGTTGGAATCTCCTAGCCACATTCATGCAGTCTGTAATCATCGAAGGGTAGTAGTATCCTAGTCTCTTGATCTTTGCTTTCATCTTTGGACTGAATTGATGTGCTCTGTATAGACATGAATGTACCTCGGTTACAATGCCATGGGCTTCATGTTTATCTAAACAACGTACCCACATTTGGTCAAAGGACCGACGGTACAGGGTGCCATCCACGAGAGTGTAGTAGAGAGCTCTCTATTTCACCTGATGGGCTTGTGACTTCTCTTGAGGTAGTTTGTCAGTGTTCAAATAGTCTATGAACGATTGCGTCCAATCTAGCTCCCCATCCTTGTTGGCAATGCCAACCTCTCACTCAAGAGAAAGTCTCTCGATGAGTTCAGCATCAATAAGGGATAGGACTTTTCTATTTTGGACCCTTACTGAAATGGACTCATCTTCCGGACATGTTAATTCTTTGGCAAGTTTGGCCAAAGCATCTGCTATTGCATTCTCTCCATGGGGAACCTTGTAGATGGTGACCTCAGGAAGCTGAGCCAACAGCTTCATGGTGTACTTGAAATAATGATGAAGCTTGGGCATAAGAACCTTGTAGGATCCAGCAATCTAATTGATGACCAACTGAGAATCCCAATAGATGTTGATGCCTTTGACACAAACAGTAATGGCTAACTCAAGACTGGCAATCAAAGCCTCATACTTGGCTTCATTATTGGTGCAAGGATTGGAAAGATAGTATGGGAATCTCATCACATCGCGGTCTAGAGTTAAGAGAACTATTCGTACCCCTGCCTTTCCTAGAAGAGTAGATCGTGGTGCTTCCCCTTTATGAAAAGAAGCTGCACTATCAAAATACATCTCCCAGTGGTGGTTGTCAACCTCCCCTAAGTTCATGATTTATTCATCGGAGGTCATCAAAGCAGAATTAGGTAAAGTGGGTGTGCTGCTAAGAAATCCACTAGTGCTTATCCTTTTACTGCACGGAGGGGGTATGAATGTGATATCAAACTGTGAGAGAATCATGGACCAGTGTGCCAAATGTTTGGATAGTGTTGGCCGTATCATGAGGTATTGCAGTGGATTGACTCTGGAAATCAAGTCTATCTTATGAGAAAACATATAATGTCGTAGCTTTTGAGATGCAAAGATTAAAGCTAGGCAATTTTTCTCAATAGGTGGGTAGTTTGCTTCAGCAGAAATTAGATGATGACTGAGGTAGAGAGAGCATTCTCCTTCCCTTTATTATTGGCTTGGGCCAACAAAGCATTGAGGGAGTCATCCAATGCAACTGTGTAGAGGATGAGGGGCTTGCCCGAGATAGGGGCTGCTAAAACTGGCAGCTTCACCAAATACTGCTTAATATCTTCAAAGGCATGCTCGCACTTGTCATCCCACTTGAACTTGGTATCTTTTTTGATAAGTGCTGAAATGGTTTGCATCTCCCCAATAGTTTGAAGATAAAGCATCTCAAATATGCTAATCATCCTGGAATGATCTGAGTTGTGTTAGACTTTTAGGAGGTGGCATTTCTAAGATAGCCTTGATCTTTTTAGGATCTATCTCTATTCCCTAGTGTCAGATAACAAAACTAAGGAAATTTCCTGAAGCTACTCTGAATGCACACTTCAGAGGGTTCATTTTGAGATTGTATTATCTTAACCATTCGAAAACTACTCTCAAGTCAAAGAGATCGTCTTTCTTTTCTTTACTCTTGACTACTAGATCATCAACATAGCACTCAACCTGATGATGGATGAGTTCATTGAAGATTTGAATCATGACCCATTGGTATGTAGCATCGGCATTTTTAAGGCAGAAAGGCATGACCTTATAACAAAAGATTTTGATTGGGGTTCAAAAAGTAGTGCTTCTTTCATCCTCGGGGGCCATGTTAATTTGGTTATAGCCAGATGTCCCATCCATGAAAGAGAATACATGGGATGAGGCAATGTCCACCATTAATTCTGGTATAGGAAGAGGAAACTCATCCTTAGGATATGCCTTATTGAAGTCCCTGAAATTGACACAAATGCGAATTTGGCCATTCTTTTTCTTAACTAGTACGACATTGGTTAACCAGGTAAGGTATTTTTCTTCCATGATGAAACCAGTATCGATTAGTTTCTTAACTTCAGAAATGACCTATTATTCAATTTCTAATCGCATGCATCTAGGAGCTTGCTTGATAGGGTTGGCGTTAGGGTCTATTGGCATTAGGGTCTATTGCTAGCTTATGGACTACTACGTCAAGAGATAATCTAGGAATTTCTTCATAGCTCCATTCAAAGAAGTCCTTAAACTTAGTCAATAGCTTAACTAAGTCATTGGTTTCTTCTTCATTCAGTAATGAATTGATGTATGTCTGGCGTAGATTTTCTTCTGTCATGAGGTTGATTTCTTTAAGGTTGCCAATTATTGAATGGATCTCTTCTTCAAATTCTAGTGGTGCATCATTGATTTGGAGATCATTTGGATCATCTGAAGTTTCTAAGGATACTTCCTCATAAGAGTTGGTATGGTTGGAGAAGAACCTTTCAAACTCCAGATAGTTGGTAATAACTAAGCAGTAATCTCCATCGTCAACTGGACCCACTGTATCGAATCTTAGTCCTAATCTTGACTGTGCTTCCCTGCCTATATTGTTCCATAGATTTTTAAAGTATTCTGACCTATGCTTAGACCATGTATAAGGAATCAAACCCTTCTTTTCAAGATTAAGAACACAAGGTGAATACCAATCAATAGGCAATTCCATTAATTCTTTGTATGAACTCTCCTCAAGTTCTACATCATCTTCAGAACTTGAGGAGGATGATCCCAAAAAGAATCTCTTTGGCTTCCTATCTTTGGAAGACTGAGGGACTTCATTAACTACTAAACCTTTTTTTAGATGAAAGTGAGGTTAGAGCTAAGTTTCTAGCTTTTGTCTGATAGTTTCACATAAAATTGATTCAAATACTTTACCTTGTCGAGAGGCCCGATCTTCATTGTTGTCTGACTCGAGTGTCACCTCCAAGGAAACCTACTGAGATGGGTTGGTTGGTATATTAATCACATTAGACTCATCCTCCGAGCTAGATTCCAAGTCTTTGTGAATAGTAGAGGTACTCCTATGAACTGGAACATAACCCCTGTTGGCTGATGGCCAACCAGGGGGTCTTCTACCTCTAAAACTACGTCTACTTCTGCCTCTACCTCTGCCTGATGGAGGTCGAGTCATCCTATCCACATGTCCATATGATGGAATGAATTGTGGGTGGAATGTGATATGCGGCTCTATTTCTTCTTCAATTTTCCTTTCTTGTTCACTTGGATTTTCATTTTTCTTTTCTTTTTCTTTTGCCCTTTTTTTTGTTCATTTTCTTTTTCTTTTGAATTTAAATTTTTTCCAAGTTCATGAGAATGGGTGTTTTGAGAAAGATAGTAGGTCACATCCTCATATATCTCAATCTTTCTAACTAAAAATGGCTATTCATCTCCTTTGACATAGTACTCAATCACATCCTTTTTGAACTTGATGCATTGATGGAGGGAGGATGGAATCATCTTGTTCTAATGTATCCAAGGCCTACTGAGCAAAGCTTGAATGAAGTATTCGAATCAATTATGTAAAACTTAGCTTCAGTCTTCCAATCACCTATCTCCAAAGGTAGCACTATCAAAACTAAATCTCTCTCGCCTTGCTCACTGAATCCTCTTGACATCATCCGATCGCCTCAGAGTGTGGAGATGTCAATCTTCAAGTAGGCAAGAGTCTTTAGACTCATAATGTTCACCGATGCACCTGGATCAACGAGAACTCTGGCTAGTCTGAATCGACCCATGTCCACTATGTTGTAGTGGGGACGGTTGTGCTCCATATCCCCTAGAAGAAGGTCTTCATCTGTGAAAAATAGAGGATGTTATTAGCATGTTTTTATACTTTTTTTAATTTCATGAGGATTTTAGAAATTATTTTGATAGGTTTAATTAAAAATGAGAATTATCACCTTTTTAAAATTTTAAAATTTAATAATAAATTTTAAAATTTTTTGAATAAATTTGGAGTTTCCTTAGATTAGAGATATGATCTTGAATTTTATCAAAATTTGGTTAAATTATTCACAAATCATTTATAATATTTTACATGAAAATATTCTACTTAGAAATTTACAATTTTACTACTAGTGGGTTCTATAACACTCCATGCATCTTAATGATGCATCAGAATGATTAAATCCTATCATAATTTACTAAAATTTATTTAATGCCCTTTGCTATTTTAAGTAATAAATTTTTTTTGTTTGGAAGAAGGGATAATATGTTTGAAACACTATTTCATGCATATTATTTTTTCATGAAAGTGTAAATTCCATTAATTAAAATGGGAATAACAAAAATCTACGTTTAATATAGGGTAGGCCAAAATTATCCGTTTCAACTAAATTTTTGACAAAACTACATGCTTTAAAAGAGATGAACGTTACTTGAATATTTGCTCCTCAACTTTCCAAGGTGGCCAACTACGGCATTTCCCTCCCCATGGGTGTGTGTGAGGTATGGCTGTGAAGATGAACTTAGTTTACAATTGCACTTGAACTTGCGAAATATAGACCTAGGATAGGTCACCTAAAAGATTCTGATTAGATTTAGCTCTATCTAAAACTACTTCAAATGGAAAGCTTGGGCTACTTGTAGTGCAAAACATAGTCCATAAACTTCAGCTTCTAAAGAGTTTGTTACCTCACACGATTTTCTAAAGTAATAAACAATGTTTCCATTCTAATCTCTAATGATGACACCCAAGCTTGCATTATTATCTAAGTTGGAGAAATATCCATTAATGTTAAATTTTAGCCTTAGATTTGTTAACTTGATCCAGTTAATAAGGTCCATTTGTGCTTAGTTTTCATGGTGGCAAAGTCTAGCCACTAGAGATTTGGTTCAACCCTTAGCTAGCAGCCTTCAACAAACCAAAAACTTATGCTTTTTTTAGATAAGAAGCCGTAAGATGCACAATTTAGTTAGGAGTCATATTCTTATGCTTAGCCTTGTTTCTATTATACCAAATTAACCAAATCATAAGGAGAGGAATTAAGATACAAATATGGTTGAGTGAAGTGGCTTTCCTAGTTTCCATCCAGGTCAAAACCATTTGAAATGGCTCAGTCAAACTATCTTTTAGGATGTTAATACCAAAATGACTTTCAATGGTGTTGCAAATAATGGTGCTTTTTGGGCAATGCCAGAACAAATGAGAGATTATTTAAATATTATTACAAAGATAACATTTTGAAGCTAATGATATCCCTTTCTTACATATTTCATCATCGATTATGATTAAATTTTGAAATAGATGCTGGAAAAAAAAAGAATATTGATGGTCTAAGACATCTATGCCAAATAAGTTTGCCCCAAATACATTAGATAACAGTTCTTATAATGTTATAGAACACTTCGGTGATATTTTGATCTTGTGTTTGCATTATGGTGACTTGCATATCTAGATAGTCATAGTCAAAAGACACTTTAAAAACTAGTTGCTACATTTTCAAGCAAATGTTTTTAGATTTCGATTGTGTTTCAGGTTACCAATCCTTACAAATGAAAGAAGAGATGCTTGACTTGAATCTATCCTTCGTCATTATGCTTGTGGTTATGGAGAGAAAGTGGCTCATTATTAAGCCGAAATCATGCCAAAAACTTATGTTCCTTTTCCTGCTTTCCATCTGATGATACTTTCAATTTCTTCATTAAACCTTTGAATTTTTTTCCAACAAGTGGAGGCACCATGCCCAACCTGGACTCGTGTGGGAGGGACAATCTTGCAACATTTCTTCTTTAAGGGGCTATTTGGTTTAAGTGTAAAGTGATATAAAGTAAAGAGAATTCAGTGCATTTTAACTTTTTGTGTGTTTAGCATGGTGCAAAGTAAAATTCCAAAGTAAACTGAATTATTTAGAATACATTGAAAGGGTCATTTTAGGTGTATTTGGAATTCACCCAATTTGGGGGAATTCCAAATACACCAGCCAGTGTAAAGTGTTATTGCCACCACTAGCCACCACACCACACGCCACACAACCCACCCCCCCCCCCCCCCCCCCCAAATACTTTACATTACATTTATTTTACCAAAAAAAACTCATGTATTTGTAGAGTTCTCAACCAAACAACCTTAAAGGAATCCAAATATATTACATTCACTTTACACTGCATTCCTTTTTTAGGCATCCAAACAACCCTTATGAAAAAAATCCCAAAGTAAATTTTGTTGTCTAAACTTTATCAAAAGCTTCATGACATTACACTCAATGTTATCCCATAGGTATTTGAACTCCAAACCCCCATCCTCCTTTGGTTTATAAGGTTTTCTCCATGATGTCTAATGATAACCCCTCTTATAGCCATTTCTAAAGGAATGTGTTAAATATGGAATCAATCCTTCTTTAAGAGCTGAGTAGCATGTTGATTACCTTAGGGAGTGCATGGGTATAGAGTTGAGAAATCTTTTGTCTAATATAAGTCTACCCCCATAAGATAATTACATATTATCCATTATCATAATATTATTTTGTACTTTGGTGATGATATCTTCAAAATTGGTTTTCTTTGCTTCTACCAATGAATAGTGTGTTGACAAGATATTTGGTAGGGAGCTTTGCAATCTCAATTCTATTGAACCTTTGGATCCATCTCGAGTGAGCTGAGATAATTCAGTTGCTAAAGAAAATATTTGATTTATCTTTGTTAAATTTCATGCTTTCTGTAGATTCAAATTTTTGGAGCACTTCCATCATTGATTTGATTTCATTTTAGAGCCATTGCAAAAGACTAATATATCATCTAAAAAAAGTAAATCTGAGATTGGAATTCCACTCACCTAGCATGTAACGTTTGATTGTAGGGTGATCTATAATGGTTTTGTTAAGCAATGGTGAAAAAAAGTCCATAACAAGGATGAAAATGGTAGAAAATATGGGTCATGGTTTTTAAGACCTCTTGTGGATTTGAAGAAGTCAACTTTTCTCTTCATTGATATGGAGAGAGTAATGGTTATTTGTAATTTGTATTTGAAGTAAGCTATAAGACTATAAGCTAAAAATTTTGGCAAGCAGTATCTAGTTTACAAAATTTTAGTTCAATGTGTCAAATGCTTTGTAAAGATCAAGCTTAATAGCAAATATTGTTACCCCTGCATTTGGTGTTAATTTCCTTTAGCATTTCTTAGGCTAATAACATATTATCATAGGTGTCCTTGCCTTTACAAAATTGCTTTGGCCTGGAGAGATTATGTCTTGGAGGTGACTTTGAATCCTTGTGTTAATAATTTTGCTCATAATTGTACTCACTATATTGAATGAATTGATTTGTGTAAAATCCTTCCATGAATGTGGTGTGGAAAATTTGAGGATTGGAATGATAGTGGATGAATTAAGGTAATTTGGCATTTGTTGACTTTTTTAAAAAATCTTGTATAGCTATAGCATCATGCTTGATGATTTCCCAAGTATCTTGCTAGAAACGAGCTAAAAACCCATCACGTTCAACAACCTTGTTCTTGTCCAAAGAGAAAATAGATGCTTTAATTTTCTCAAAATTGGAATCAAGACAGATGTTGATTGGTTGATTTGCTAGGGTTAGAATTCTAAAAATAATGATCATTTTTTCCACTGCAATAGGAGCTAGCAATCAACTAAAATTTTTTTACTACATCTTCATTTATTAGAATTTTATCTTGAATCCATTGCATATGGTTTTTAATCTTTAAGATTGTATGTTGGTCTATTCAAAGCCCTATAAAAGATGAAAATATTTTGTGTTTCTATCACCATCAACAAAGTTAAGTGAAGTCAATTTTTGAGACCAATATACTTCCACCATCTTTAGTTTTGTATCAAGATTTGTTACCACCTCCGGGAGTTCATTTCAATAGTGAGGGAGTAATGATCAATCAACTGGCTTTCAAGAACTTGGATTGAGTATTCAGTAGTATCCACCTCTAATCGTAGTAGTTCTAACACTTCTTTATTCTATTTCCTATGTCCTTTGGATAAAATTTTATGCAAATGTTATAGCTTTATCCAATTGTTATCTGTGTGCTCCACATTATAAAAGTTTTTCATAAAGAGAAAGTAATTCTCATGCTTGGACCGCATGTTGAGAAATCTAAAACTTTAATTTTCTGATTTGGGAATGACATCAATAGAAATGAGGAGTGGGCATAATCTAATGAAAATATGGATAATTGGTGGACCAAGGTGTTGTGCATATTCAGCTTCCAATTCAAATCATATCAAGTCTTTCATGAACCTACCTCTTTTCCAATTAAAACTGCATCTAATGAAACCACCATCGCATAGCCCAACCTTCAAAATGGTTTTAGGAAAATCAACTAAAGGTTTAGAATTTGGATGGACCACATCATTTTTCTCAGCCTCACAAGCTATTATGTTGAAGTCACCTCCCACTAGCCACAAATCACATAAACTAGTACTAAGGTTGATGAGCTGGGACCAAGGTTCAATTTTTCCAGTAAGGGAGCAAAAGGCATATACAATAGTAGCAAAAGTATACACATCTCCAAATGAGGCCTTAACATGGACAAATTGTAGGTGATCTACAAAAATATTAATTCTGAAAGTGTCCTTTCAAAAATTCAACTTTTATTACTATAGTTTGTGAAAAATCTATGCATTCTTAAAATTTAGAGTAGCCAACCACTTTTATTATAAGCTATAAGAGGCTTTAGAATGCAAAGACACCCAAATTGTGTTTTTTTGATAAGATGTTTGATTCTAGATTTAGAATGGGGCTTAATAATCATCCTAGCATTCTAAATCAAGAAGTTAATCATTAAGAAACAAGTTGATTTGCATGTTGTCTTAAGTAGATAAATTGTCTTCGCTATTTTTCCTCATCACTATTTTGGATTGGTCTTTTAGCAATCCCTTCATTTATCTCATGCCTTTCCTCTTTACTTGGACCCAACCTCATTGAATTCATGTACCAATGCTTACAAATAATCTTTATGAATTAAGGCATGTTGTTTTATCACATAAGTTTGGCTATGATGATCATCTAAGACATTATCAACTAGAATCTATTTCCCCTTGATTCTAGCATGGGATTCAGTATTTCTTGAGGAGACTACCATCTCTTCATGCATGGCCATTTGTTGTGTAATTTGATGTATTTCATTGATTATTATTGTGAGTCATTATGACACCCAAGAGGTGTGTGGGGGATGGGGTGAATTAGGTGTTGTTTAAAAATTTAAAGGTTAAATCTCAAATTTTAACTTATACTAAAAAATAATTTTTGATTTAATAATACCAAGCTATAATGTAGCAAAAATAAAGTGTAGTAAAGTAAAGAGAGGCAACAATCACACAATTTTTGTGTGGTTCGATCAAATCCCAAAAAATGACCTACATCCATGCCTAGCCACCCTAGCAAGGAATCCATTAAACACAAAAGTAGCTAATAAACCATACTCTCCAATAACATGGTATGTGCAACAACAAAAAAAATTTTTAAGCACAAAGAAATAAAAAATAATAAATTTAGATACAATATATTTTTCACAAATTTACCAAGCTATCCAAATCAAAATGTGAACTCACAACTTATAAATGATCACTTTTCAACTTACAATAAAGTTTCAAACAAGTTTAACAAGATAAAATGCTCAATTAATTTTAATTAAAATAATGAAATAAATATTTTAAAATGATCTTACCAAAATATTTATATTAATGCAATTTATAGACTAATGTAAGAAAATTATTTGAAAGTAAATTGACAATAGTCTATTGCACAATAAAATAAATTTCAACGAATAATAATTTTAATTTTAAGTGGAATTTTAACTATTATGTAGATAATAAAGTAAGAATGATTAACTCTCTTTTGAAAATCTTTTTCTTAAATTATTAAATAAAAAATAGCAAGCTTTACTAAATTTAAGCAAGATAAAAAACTATTTAAACAAAGGATATTAGTTGGAATGAAATGACAAGTGCCAAATAAAATAATTTAAATTTTTTATAAATTTTATTTTGATAAAGAAACTTGATATATAATAGATCTAGCAAATACCCTAAAATTTCAGCAAATAATTTATTTTATTTTAACTAAAATAATTCTTTGAATTAATGCAAATAATTATAAAATGCTTAAATAAGATAGATCAAAGAAAACTAGACAAGCTTCAAATTAAAAGAAAGATCTAACAAATATAAAACTATTTTTGGCACAATAAATTGATTTTAAATGCATAAAATACACTTCTAAAATAGATTTAAGGATAAATGATCTTTTAAATAAGATTAATGAAGAAATATTTCAAGAAAGCAAACGAAATTTGTAGGAAGATAAAAAATTCAGCGTTATGAAAGAAATCCTATGAACTATCGCAAGTATTTTTCACAAAAAAAGATTGTAGAAATTTTGTTGTAAAAAATTTAAACTTTGATGTCTAAAGACTAATCCACCAAAAAAAAAAGAAAAATTGAAAGAACAAATAGATGGTGACAATAGTATGAACAACTAAAATAGGTTAAGATTAAAAAAAATTAAACTCAAGTAATTTGAGAAAATTTGCTTAGTTGAAGATGTTGAAGCATTCGAACCAAGGATTTGATTTTGCAATATTTGGAAAGTACTTGAAAGGAAAATCTAATAAATTTTTTTCTTAGATTTGTTGGAGAGATTTTAAATTTTCAAAGAGCAACCCTTTCATGAAGAGAATGAGGCTATTTATAAGTAAGAAAAGTAGCTAATAAACCATACTCTCCAATAACATGGCATGTGCAACAACAAAAAAAATTTTTAAGCACAAAGAAATACAAAATAACAATTTTAGATACAATATATTTTTCACAAATTTACCAAGCTATCCAAATCAAAATGTGAACTCACAACTTATAAATGATCACTTTACAACTTACAATAAAGTTTCAAACAAGTTTAACAAGATAAAATGCTCACTTAATTTTAATTAAAATAATAAAATAAATATTTTAAAATGATCTTACCAAAATATTTATCTTAATGCAATTTATAGACTAATGTAAGAAAATTATTTGAAAGTAAATTGACAATAGTCTATTGCACAATAAAATAAATTTCAGCGAATAATAATTTTAATTTTAAGAGGAATTTTAACTATTATGTAGATAATAAAGTAAGAATGATTAACTCTCTTTTGAAAATCTTTTTCTTAAATTATTAAATAAAAAAATAGCAAGCTTTACTAAATTTAAGCAAGATAAAAAACTATTTAAACAAAGGATATTAGTTGGAATGAAATGACAAGTGCCAAATAAAATAATTTAAATTTTTTATAAATTTTATTTTGATAAAGAAACTTGATATATAATAGATCTAGCAAATACCCTAAAATTTCAGCAAATAATTTATTTTATTTCAACCAAAATAATTCTTTGAATTAATGCAAATAATTATAAAATGCTTAAATAAGATAGTTCAAAGAAAACTAGACAAGCTTCAAATTAAAAGAAAGATCTAACAAATATAAAACTATTTTTGGCACAATAAATTGATTTTAAATGCTTAAAATACACTTCAAAAATAGATTTAAAGATAAATGATATTTCAAATAAGATTAATGAAGAAATATTTCAAGAAACCAAATGAAATTTGTAGGAAGATAAAAAATTCAGCGTGATGAAAGAAATCCTATGAACTATCACAAGTATTTTTCACAAAAAAAGATTGTATAAATTTTGTTGTAAAAATTTTAAACTTTGATGTCTAAAGACTAATCCACCAAAAAAAATAAAATTTGAATGAACAAATAGATGGTGACAATTATATGTACAATTAAAATAGGTTAAGATTAAAAAAAAATTAAACTCAAGTAATTTGAGAAAATTTGCTTAGTTGAAGATGTTGAAGCATTCGAACCAAGGATTTGATTTTGCAATATTTGGAGAGTACTTGAAAGGAAAATCTAATAAGTTTTTTCTTAGATTTGTTGGAGAGATTTTGAATTTTGAAAGAGCAACCCTTTCATGAAGAGAATGAGGCTATTTATAAGTAAGAAGGCCATTTTGAAATATTTCAAAGAAATGTATTATTCTAGCACAATTTTATCAAATAATAATATAATAGTCAATAAATATATAATTTATATTAATTAAATATTAAATTTAAACTATGAAAAAATGGCTAGTCACATGGGCAAGTCAAAAACAATCAATTATGACTCTTAATATATTGAAAATATGTAGCATGAATTCATTATTAAAATTAGCTAATATTTGAAAAATCATATAAAATTCAAATTTAATCAAACTTGGGTCATGTAACCTATAAAATGGAAGGAAAAAAAATTCAAGGAATCCATTGGAGATAAAATCAGATTGAGATTCCTTGACTATAAAATGACGCTTGCTGAAATACTAAATTTAATGTATTTTTATCAATTTTGAAATTTGACATTTAAAAATTATGATATAATTTAGATATGATTAGACATATGTTAGTTATCAAAGAAATATTAATTAAATTCAAAATTTTAATTATATTAAATATATAAACTACTTACACTCAATAATCATAATTAATTATCATTTATTTTTTTGAGAATTTAAATGCTATGCGTGAAGCATATAAACTTCTTAAATTTATAAAATTGAATGTTAATTAGATAAAGATTATTTATTTATATAAATTAATCTCATTATCAAATTAAAGTAAATTAAAATAATATGTTAAATTATGAATAAATTAATTCACGCCAATGAACTCGTATGAACCTCTGAGATAGTTTTAAATGTATATAATCTAAAATATTATATCTTGAGCTCCAAGCTATCCATCTTCATCTATCTTTCATTCTTCCATACTTATAATTGCATCAAACATGTTGTGAGATGTATTGGATATGTAATTAGCTATCTTGCACAACTTTAAAATCAGTATATCTGAAACACTTAAAATATATATTAGAACATCCAAGCATATATTTGGTATCATCAAAACTAATAGGATTGAACATCAAGCCCATAAAACCAACAATTGTTTCACCAAAAGTTGTTTTATTTTGGCGGGGTAATTAAATTCGATAAGAAATTATAGAAACATGTAAAACTAAAGGAATGGCCTTCTTAAGTCTTAAGAACTTAGTTTATTTTATGTATATAGTTAATTTAAATTACTCTAGAGATTTCAAAAATATTTCATACATATAAAAGTCTATGGGTTAAAGATATCAATTAGTCTAGTGTATTTAAAAATTAGTCTAGAGTATTTAGAAGAATGGATAATAATAATAATATGTTTTAAATATTTTTATTCTAAAAATAGACACATTGATATTTTGAATTTTAAATATGAAGTGAGTAATTCGTTTAATTAGGATTGGAAAATTACCCACTATAAACATTTTATTAGAATACTACACCACTCTAATATAGTCACATTTTTTGAATTCATTCATACATTAAAATAAGAGACATGTAATTTGTTACATTATCACATTAGTTCTTAATCTAATATATTTAAGTTTAATCTAATTTACATAGGGTTGATTTGATCAATTAACTCTATTCATATTAAAATCTATACAAATAAGTTAATTATCTAAATAGGTGAGTCAACTTTGTGGGGAACACATAGTCTAACATTGATTTACATTGCATATTATGATATTTATTATTTTCTAACCTATTTTAGTAGCTTGCATTCTTAACATCATGCATATTGACTTATTCTGTTGATCAAATTTTATAACTTGATATTTCAATATTTATCATGTTTTAAATACTTTGTCTACTCTCTTGGCTACCATCTTTATTTATCAATACTCTTATTATCTTCTCCACCTTGTCTATTTAATTGAAAAAAATTCATAGGCTAATCATACTCATGTAATTTATCCTTTTCAAGGTATGATTACACTTTTATGTTTGTATTAATATCTATTCTTTTATGAGCTTGATTATTTTTTGGATCAAGTTTAATTTAAATTTGATCAATATCACTTTTGGTCAATTTTTTACCTAACTAAGTCATACTACTTTGAAGAAGCCATTCTACAGTTTACTCACACCTAATGATCGAACACCCTAGGTTTCAAGTATACACCTACACTTAGTTCCATTTCTTTCACTTTTGAATAGATGGCTTATATTCAGACTCTTACCTTACACTCTAAGTATTTGAATATTCTCTACATATATAGAATATTATCACCTTCAAGTGTTTATATCCCACTAAAACATCTGAAGATTATACCTAAAAGTGGGCAGATTTAACTATTTCTATTGTATTGACGCATTTACAAGCATATAAAGTGTTGTTAGCACCTTAAATTAGAATATGACTTATTAGAGCTAAGGTCAAATCATGATTATAATTAATTGATTATTATTATTATTATTAAGTGATAATTTATCTGCTAATTAAAATCATTTAATTATAATCATACCTTATTTGATCATTTTGCAAATACGACTATTCTAAAGTGTATCACTTTAATAATAAAGTGATAAAGTGATAAGCCTTATGATGGTTGTACTCTTATAAATGTCTTAATTTGGTAAGCCATCAAAGTCATATGAGTTAATCCGAAGATACACTGACTCTTATGAAAATTTAAGTGTTGTGATAGCTCATAATCTTGTAGTCACTTAGCATAAGGAGGCTATAGTTTGTCATTTTGAGGTGTAAACCCTTTGATACATGGGAAGAGGTTACTTTGAGTATGTATAGAATTCAATATTATTTGTAATATTTTTTATGATATGTTGTGCCACAAAAATGTTATATTGTTGCTTTAGGGTTGAGATATTTTTCTACATGTACTATTTGTACATTCAATGTTTTTTAGTTTTAGAGGAGTTCTGTATCAACATATAATTAATATAATATTATATGTTATTTCCATCTATGATGTTTCAATTATGGCATGTAATGATGGCTCCATTTGGTCTTAGATTATTATTCTTTACTACATTTTTAGAGATTTTATATACGCAATAAAGTATAAGAAAAGTTTTTCAATCACGTACAAGATTCTCAATGAACATGTATATAATTCAAACTAGAAGAAAAGATTAAGAGGAAAGAAAAACTAATGGTTAATCATACTTTATTAACTAAATTTTTTATCTTATTAAGCAGGACTTGACTACTCCTTTTACTTTTATTATGAGTATATATTATGAGAAACTAGTGTTATACCAACTTGTTACCTATTATTCTACATCCATATTAACACAATGATGTGGAGAAAATTTATGACACCATGTCGATCTTGGTGGTACTTATTTAAGTAATCAAATACCTCATTAAGGGATAAATATATTATCTCAAAATATAATCATATTACTCTATAATATTTTCAATCACTTAATAAGGACTCTAAAGGTTGATGGGTCTTCAATATACTTATGATTTTTCCCATGAAATACATGGAGAAGTAGAACAAAGTTTATTTTATTGTAGGCTTTATAGTTCCCTAAAAGGGCAAGTCCTTATAGTTAATTACATCTTAGAAGAAAAAAATCCTAATAATACTCTTAATTAAAGAAATTGACTTTCATCTCTATGGATTTTAAAGCTTGTTTTAAAAGGATTGTTAATTTAGAAATTCAAAAAGGAACATTTCAAGAAAGACTAGTTCTTCTTGGAGACCAATCAGGAGTATATAAAAAAATGGTTTTAGATATTGGGAAGCACAGTAAGTATTTTAGAGAATCCTCATGTTGGGCTATTGAAGTTATTGAAATTCTAAGTTGAAATTTTATTAGAAATTCGGGGCTTAGATTCTGATAGTACAAGAGAACCAAAATGCCTAGGAGTTGAAGACTTATTCCAATAGGATGCTTTAGAACTTAAATCTTAAAGCACTTCTAATATAAGTTAGAGGCTTGACCTAATTTAATTTCTAGAAATTATTGGATTTCTTTTCTTACTTGAGAAAATTGACTTATTCTTAACTCTTTTGGACTTATTATTTGTCTGGAAGGGTATCTAGCTAACACCACCTAATCAATTTTAAAATCATGATTCTAGTCTTATATATGTAAGATGGTTGGGCTATTGTATTTAAGGAAAAAAATGTAAGAGCTTAGACTCACTTCCTACGCCTAAGATAATGATGAGTATGTTATGCACCTAACTAATGCAATAATTTTTATTTTTTATGTATTTTTGACTCACAATTTTATTTAAGGCCTTGGGTATGTAATTTCATGCATACAATGAGATGCAATTAGAAAAGAGTCATGGGCCAAATTAATATGAGAAGGTACACTTCCCTAAAAAGGGTGATTATCATCATAGGTCAGATGCCCATAATGTGCATTAGGTGAAGCACCAAATTCAAGAATTATGAAGAATATGCTAATATGGTTTTCCAAGTCTAATTATTTCTAGTTTCTTTTAGTTGTTTAAACATAGGGCTTTATTTATGGTGAGGATATGAATTTTGTTTTATGCTTGAGTTTGATTAATTTAACGGGATAAAATATTTAGTTTTTCCTAAGAGCTTAATGCATCCAAGTTTTTTCATCACAGAACATAGCAATCACTGAAAAAACTTATAAAAATCATGCAATTCTATTACGCAACCTAAAACAAATCAAGTCATATTAAATTAATAAAAAGGCCAATACGGTTGAGTACTGTTGTACATCTTAGAAGAAAAAAAAGGGCAGCTAAGCTTTGCTCTTATATAGCCTGGCCTAGAGTTAAAGTTTTGATCTATGGGGGTCTTCATTCAAGATCATCATCTTCTTCAAGGACCTCCTTAGGCTCCATAGGGGACCACCAATAGGTAAAGTCAACTCATTCTATTCCTATACCCCATAGATTCTAACATAATTTAGAATTTCAAAAATAAAATTCTAAACACTGTAAAATAGATGTCAGGAAAAACAAACAACTCACCAATAGTTTATATTTCAAACATACAGGGCTAGCACCAATAGTTACCAAGCTCACCTATCCTATTGGGCTATACTTAAGGACTTCAGTAGCACCTGCAAGAAAATAATATTTATGTTTATTACGGTAGTCCCTTTCAAGCATAACTCCCTATGGAAAATAGTGTTAGCCTAAAAAGAACACCTTAACATCCAAACTATCAAAAAAATAATTTTTAGCCATCTAGTTTAAAATATTATACCATTAAATAAAAAAAGTATTATTTCACAGCATAAAACATCATAAATCATATACCTAACCTAGTTCTAGGGTCACTGACCTAACAATTTAGTGTGTGAAATGAAGGCCTTGTGTGATATGATTGCACAAGGCCTTTTTAGGTTCACATTTGATTCAAGTTCAAAGTTTGTTCAATTTACTATTGGGTGATTTTAATTTAAATGATTTAATTAATTTTGAATTTCATTTCAATTTAAAGTTTACTTTTGTGTTAAAGTTGAGCTTAAGTTTTACATAATGAAGAATAAAATAAATTATGCTTTTGCTAGAACCCATTATATTCAACATCCTAATCCTAGTAAAATGGAATTTTTATTTAAAGATTAAGATCCATTCTAGGGGTTAAACTAAGATCCTATGTATCTTAATTAACCCTTTTAAATTTATTTGAATGATTTAGTTGAATAAGGTTTAATTTGATTGATATTCATTTGATTTAATTAAGATTTCAAAGATCAAACTCATTGAGATAATTTAGTCATGTATCTTGATTGTTGATTTTTAGATTTATTGGATTTTAACTTAGTTTAATTTGATCTAATAATTTAATTAAGATTTAATTCTTTCCTTTAGATTTCATTTTTCAAATCTTATTGAATTTTATATAGTTTATATTGATTAACTAATTTTAAATGGTGTTTGGATTTAAAGATTTTATCTTTTTCATTTAAATTTCATTTGAATTAATTAATGTATCTTGATTTATCATTTTATTATAATTTACAATGATTTCTTTAATTAAGAGTTTAATCATTTGAGTCACTAAAATTATTTATTTGAATGATTATTTAAGTTAATTGGATTTTCATAATTTAATTTTGATCACTTTGATTTATTTAAATTTTTTGTTGATTAGTTTATTTTAATATTATTTAAAATGAATAATTATTAACTATAATTTTATGATTTATATTTATATTCAATTTTTTATTTCTTTGATTTGATTAAGATTCAAGACAAAATGATTATTCAATTTCACATATTTTAGATTGATTAGTTTGATTAACCTCATTTACTAATTTGAATTTCAAGCTACATTTAGTTAATGTAAGTATTTATTATTTAAGTTGATTTAAGAGATATTTTATGATTAATATATTATTATTTAATTGAATTTTATATAATGGAATTTTATTTATTAATATATAATTATTGATCTTAGCCTAAGAAACTTAAGGAAATGAAATACTTAGGTCCCAAACATAATTTAGGCCACCTTAAACATCTAGGCTATTTAAATTAGATGATTTTAGTTAATTATTTATATTTAATTATGATTATCATCATTCACTTAATATTGAATGGATTTAAGATGATTTCAATGTTAATGAATTCTTATTTGAATGTGGAATTTAGGGATTGATTAATCATGATTTATCATAAATTTAATAATATTAGAGCTTAGAGTTTAAAATTAATTTCACATGTTTTTTAAATTATTCCTTAAATCTTAAATATATGAGTTTTAAGGTTTATTAACTTTAGAGGGCTAGGAAATTTTCCTTAGGTCCTCTCATGTTATTGAAAATATTTTGAATTGGTTTCATTAATTTCTATAGTTTTTGTAATTTTTTTATTTATTATTTTATTTAAATTGGCCTAGAAATTAAAATTTTAATAACTTCTAATCTAGAAGTCATTTTGTTTTGAAATTTTTATGATACTTTCCAATTTCATTTCCTTAAAGTTTCATATTGATCAGATGTATATTTCAAGGATAATAAAGTTTTAATGATTTCAAAGAAAACTTAATTAAGCTTAAAATATTAGGAACTAATTGAAGCTTTTAAGTATTTTAAGTTCTTCTCTCAAAGATGAATCCAATAAAGGTTTATTTAAAATTTTTTAATTTTTGGCCAATTTGTTATAATTTTTCAAAGACCAAGTCAAATAAATGAATTAATTAATTCATTTAATTCACTAATTATGTCATTTTGAGGATTAATGGGTTTCAGTGAGTTGTAATATTTTTGTTGGTTCCATGATATTTATTAGATGTTTTGAGTTAATTTTATAAATTTTCTTAATTTTCTTGAATTATTATTAATTTATTTCATTAAATTAAGGTTTGGAGATTGAAAATTACATATCTTTTAATTCAATCACTAACAAAACCTCAAAATTGTATGTAAAGTGTATTTTAACTTTAATTTCAATCCACCAAAATTTGAAGTGGATTAGATTAATATTTTAGGCTTAATTAGGATTTGGTTGATTTCAATTAAACTCAAATTAACCCAAAATTATCAAATAAAAATTGGAAATTTTAGGTTTAATGCATTCATCTCACTAAAATGAATCTATTGAGGATTTATTTGTTTTTTTGTTGGATATTTTATTTTATTTATAAATTTTTAAACTTTTTAGTGATTTTTTTATATTTTTTAATTAAGAAAATCTAGATTTTCCCACTTTACTTGTCGATGCAGACAAGGCGCTTACATGATGCTGCTTAATGTGTGGAGAAATGATTGGGCCACATGGGAGCATGTGCCTCTCATATTAAAGTGACAGGGGTGTTCCTTTGGGGCAAGATCAGATGATCTTGATTCATCCTGTAGTTCTTATAGGGATTAAATCAAATTGTACGAATAAATCATGCCCATCCATTCTGAACAGAAGGAGCAGATGATGGTAATTATGTCTTTACCCATCGTTGGAGGTCGAGAACCATCGACATTTATTTGCTAATTTTTGGTGCACTATTTGATCTAAATGCATTTTTTTTTTGCAAAAATGATCATTGAATGATTTACAATCAATCCATGCAGTTTGATCATACTAAAGATTAAGTTCATTTCATAAAGGACTAAACTAAGTAAAAAGGGGGATTGGGTTTGGCCATACCTCACCAGCTTAGGGTCCCAATTGAGTTTCAAAATTGCTCAAGAAATTTGAATGAAGCTTTGGGAGAAGATTTGTGACTTGCCTCCCTCTAGTTCAATGTGGAAACCAACACTTGCCATCGCTCAGTAGAGTTTGGTATGGAGGATGATCGGAGAGGATTGGGAGTGGGGAAATAGTTCATTTGTGTTCGATTTTACATAAGGAAGGTGATGGATTCAATAACAACCCTCAATTTAGCTTCTTTCCCTCAGTTTTTAAATGACTAAGAGCCATTTCATTGTCTTTGAAGGGAGGTCATCGACCATGAGAATTGGGACTCTATCTTGATAAAGGAGGTTGTGTAAAGGTCAAATATGGGACTTGAGTTAATTGAAGGCAACAAAGGAGCAAGCATGGGTAGGCCTTGGATGGGATTGGGTGGATGGACCATGCTTACTCTCCATGAGCTCCACCTCATCTCCCCCTTTGCCACCTGAAGCATCACATACCCCTTTGATTGCTACCTCTTGCCTAAGTTAAGTCCTAAGTGAACTAAAGGTTGCATTTAAGTCAAATAGATCAAAGGATGAAGAGGGGATAGGATCATTTGGAATCATATGATCATTCTTTAGATTTTCCTTCCATGGCATCTCTTTGTCTTCTGATTCCACCTCATCACAATTCTTTTGGGTTGGTGGTTGGCTGACCAAATCAAACTAAAGTGGGTTAAAGATTGGTTTGGACTTATTTATGTTTGGTTTTAGTTTAAATGATTTATGTTGTACCATTTAGATTTGGATTACTTTAGGTTATTTTAGTTATATCTAATACATTCATTTGGATTTTATTTTATATTTTAATTATTTCTAATTTCTTACCACATGATTCATGGATCAATGGATTCATGTTTCATATAAATTGGCCATATTAAGCATAATTTGATCCATTTAACTCAATGCATCAAATTGGCTTATTTAGCTCATGTGGCCATTTTGGTGTTGGACCTTGGTTCAATTATATGTAATTGATGATCCCTGATGTTAAAGAGTGATTATCGTTATCCATTCTTAATTATTTTAAGTTCTATTTTAGTTAAAATTTACTTTAACACATTTTTATTCAAATGGGTTAAGTTGAATTGATTTGAATAAAAGAGCCAATTTGACATGAATTGAAATAGATTTGGACTTCAATTATATTCAATTAAGTGTTTGGAATGATTTGAATCAATCAATTTTAATTAATTTGAACTTGATTTTGATTTAGACTCATTTTGACTTAAATTAGACTTAATGGGTTAATATGGGTTCATTTGGGTTAAATGACTAAATTGGTCAAATTAATCCCAATGATTGGCTAAATTATATTCAATTATGATTTTCAAATGATTTTGTATATTTGATTTGAGTTTTTTTTCAAATTAATTTAAATTTTTGTCTGATAAGGTGCATTTAGGTTTATTTGGATTAGGTGGCTAAATAAACCCAATTAAATTCATATTAAATTTATATTTGTTTAAATTAATATTTAAATATGTTTAGTTGATGGTTTTGAGCCTTTAAGATGACTAAATTTAGTTGAATTTAAGAAGTTAACTTTTTGACTTGGTGAGACCCATATAGGTTAGTTCTAAATAAAATTACCTATTTAACCATTCTAAACCCCAGTTGAATTTATTTTTTAAGTTCATTTATGTTTGTGCATTGATTTTATAGTTTTGTTTAAATTGTTTTAGTTTTTTTTATTTTATTTGAAGTTTCTTGGACTTAGGTGATTTTGAGCTTAAATAGGTCAATTGGGTCAACCACATCAAATATCTGAGTCTATGCTTAATTAAATTTAAATTTTAATTCAATATGTTTGATTTGGATTTTCTATTGAATTTTGGGATTTAACAATGTTCACCTAATCTAGTTAAGTTAAGTTAAGTCCTAAAAGGATTCACTAGGATGTCCTAGGTTTTCATTTTAGGGCACTGAGTTTGATTTGGTTTCAAATTTGATTTTTGGATTTAATTTATATTTGTGAGTCACTATTGCATCCAAGAGCGGGGGTGAATTGGGTGATATTAAAAAAAATTAAAGTTAAATCTAAAATTTTAACTTTTAGTAGAAAATTAATTTTTGATTTTATAATGACAAGATATAATTCTCAATGCAGCAAAAAAAAGTAGAATAAAGTAAAAAGAGATAATAGGTGCACAATTTTTACGTGGTTCATCCAAACCCCAAATCAACCTACATCAATGCCTAGCCACCCCTAGCTAGGAATCTACTAAATATAAATAGCTTACAAATCATACTCTCCTATGATGGGGCGAGTACAACCCCTATAATAATATGTACTCTCCTATAAATGGGCGAGTACAAACCCAATATAAATTTTATAACATAAAAAGAAAAATACAAAATAATAATTTTTGATAAAATATATCTCTCACAAATATACCAAGCTATCCAATTCAAAAAGTGATCTGACAACTTATAAATGATCACTTTATAACTTACAATTTTGACAAGATAGTCACTTAATTTTGATAAGAAATAATAAAATAAATGCCTTAAAGTGATCTTACTAAGATTTTTATGTTATTACAATTTGTAGACTAATATAAAAATGATTTTAAAATAAATTCATAATAGTCTATTGCAAAATAAAATCAATTTCAGCAAGAAATAATTTTAAGTTTATGAGAAACTATAACTAGTATGTATATAATAGTGTAAAAATGATTAACTCTCTACTAAACTTCTTTTTTTACTAAATTATTAAATAATTAAAATAGTAAGCTTTACTAAATTTCAGCAAGATAAAATTATTCAAACTAAGGGTATTAGTTGGAATAAAATGATAAGTGACAAATAAAATAATTTATCTTTTTATAAATTTTATTTTGATAAGAAAACTTGATTTATAATAGATCTAGCATATACTATAAAATTCCAACAATAATTTATTTTATTTTAACCAAAATGATGCTTTCAATTAATGCAGCTGATCACAAAATGCTTAAATAAAATTAGTATATAATATATCTAAGTAAACTAGTAAGCTTTTAATTAAAAAGAGAGATCTAGTAAATATAAAATTATTTTCAGCATAATAAATTAATTTAAAATGATTAAAAATACTTCTAAAATAGATCGAAGAATAAATGATCTTTCAAATAAGACGAATGAAGAAATATTTCAAGAAACCAAAAAAAATTTATATGAAGATAAAAATTTCAGCAAGATGAAATAAATCCTATAAACTATCACAAGAGTTTTTCACAAAAAAAATGATTGAAGAAACTTTGATGTGAAAAACTTAAACTTTGATATCCAAAGACTACTCCACTAAAAAGTAAAAATTTGAAAGAACAAATAGGTTGTGAAAATAGTATAAACAACTAAAAGAGATTAAGATCAAGAAAAAAATAAACTCAAGTAATTTGAGAAAGCTTGCTTAGTTGAAGATGTTGAAGCTTCCAAACTAAAGATGTGATCTTGAAATATTTGGAGAACACATGGAAGAAAAATCTAGGAATGAGACCTATTTATAAGCAAGAAGGTCAATTTAAATTATTTCAAAGAAATATATTATTCTAACATTATTTTATCATATAATAATATAATATTCAATAAAAAATGATTTATATTAAATAAATATTAAATTCAAATATCCAAAAATCATCTAGTCACATGGGCATGTCAAACATAATCAAATATGGCTCTTAATATATTCAAAGCATGTAGCATGCATTCATTATTAAAATTAGCTAATGTTTGAATAATCTTAATAAATTCAATTTTAATCAAATATGCATCATGTAACCTATCAAATTAAAGAAAAATATCCAAGGAATCCATTGGAGATGAAATCATATCTAAATTCTTTGACTAGAAAATGGCTTTAACTGAAATACTAAATTTCATGTATTTTTGTTAATTTTGAAATATGATATTTCAAAATTATGATATAATTTAGATATAGTCATACATATTTTAGTTATCATATAACATTTAAGTTAAATAATAATATTCAATTATATTAAGTATATAAACTAGTTACACTCAATAGTTATAATTAATTAATATTTATTATTTTGACAATTTAAATGCTATATATGAAGCATTGAATATTAATTATATAAAGATTTATATAAATTAACCTCATTATCATTATTTAAAAAAAATAAAAATAATATGTTAAGTTGTGAGCAAATTAATTGATGCTAATGAACTCATATGAATCTCTAATATAGTTATAAATGCATATAACCTAAAATATTATATCTTGAGCTTCAAGATATCTATTTTGATATATCTTTCATTCTTTTATACTTGCAATTTTATCAAACATATTGTGAGATGTATTGGATATGTTATTAGCAATTAACATATCTAAAACACATAAAACATACATTAGAACATCTAAGCATACGTTCGTTATCATGAAAATTTATAGGATTAAACATGAGGCTCATAGAGCCAACAATATTAAATTTAATTTGTTATTTGATTTTGATTTATTTATACACCTGGTCATTAAGTTTAGTGTCCTAAATATTTAATTAGATAGATCCTAATCTAAAATTAAGGATTCTAATTTCTGTGATTAGGGATGATGCTAACCTCATCCAAACGAGTTCAACAAATGGACCCTTAATATCTGTGGCGGATTAGCTAGAGTACACTGCACATATTGGTGTTGTCTGAACTAATAATAAAACCCATAAAACTACAAGGGACAATGCTTGCAAAGGTTTGAATTTGGTTTGTAATCTAAGATTTGAATTTAGTTTTGATTTTGATTTTAAATTTGATTGTGAAAGATAAGCATAAACATGCCTTAGAATATTTTGATTTAGAAAGATTCATTCTCAGAAAGGTCTAGATTCACTAGTTTTTAAGAATAATAGAGATGTTATTAGAACAAGTCTCTTTAGGGAATCTAGTCCTAACATAATTGTGATACCCAGAAAAGATGCCTCCTAGGGACTTATTCTTATCGTGACTATAATAGAGTTTAGTTTTTGTTAGTTTTCAATGGCTAACTTAGGAAAAAGGCATGAGGACTCATATTTTTCTAGTTGAGAGTAGTCGAGGGGGCAGTTTAAATCACTAACCAACCTAAAGAGAGGATCTATAGGTAAACTCTAAAGTTTTTCTTTTCCCTTCTATTTTCAATGAATAACCTAGGAAGACATCATAGGCACTCACATCTTTTTAGGTGGAACTAGCCATAGGGATAGTCTAATGACTAACTAACATAAGGAGAGGATCCATAAATGTCTATATTTGGAAAGACTAGATACTAGTTTTTTTTTCTAGAAAGGATGCCATTATGGTCACTTACTCTTGTCTAGGGGTGGTAGTTGGAGAGGATTCCATTTATTTTGAGAATATTATTTTGTATTTTCTTTCATTTCTATTTTATTCATATCACTATCATCAGAGATGAGAAAACATAAAAAATGCCTTTCATGGTAGACATTTTATTTAAATTTTGAAAATAAGTACGTAAAGATAAAGGGACATAAGGTCTAGCCTCTCCATCCTTATTATACAATACTCTCTCAGATACAATAGTTATTCCTCTCTCACCACTCTCTTCAGACATTTCAGCATTTAGTGGTGCTGAATGGGGTTGAGGATGAATTGTTTATAACACCGGTGGATTAACCTCGATGATCATCTTCTAGATCTTTACATGATCCTATATGGAAATTTTAAACTTTTTCATCAAATACTTTTTAGGAGAGTGGGATGAAGCTATATCTCAATCATTTGAAAAATATGTATTTTTAAAGAAAAGGTGGAAGATTCACTTATGATCGCCTTAACAAACCCCTGCCTAAACTCCACAAGGTATTCCTTAGGAATAATCGCCAACCCTCTCTCATAATTCTTTTCAAGACAATCTTTAAAAGTGAAGCAGTCTTCAATGGTATGACCAAACATTTGATGATATGTACAATAATTTAGGTCAATGATCTTGCTAACTCCTTTTAGCTTCTTTGGATCAAGGAGCTTGAAATCTGACTTTTTCTTTAAATTCTTAAATATTTTCTTTACAGCTTCTCTCTTGAAAGAATAAGTTTGATTTATTCTCTCACTACTAGGAAGGGGACTTGGTAACTTTATCTTAACCTAAATAGCCTACTGAAATAGGGCCTAAAGTGGCTTAAAATCATTTCTAAAAATAAGTTATTATAAAAGATTTGAAAGATATTATTGAAGGATTTTATCCTTAGTTGGTTAAGTTATTATCAGAATAATTTTGTTTAAAACTATGTAGAGAAACATTACAAATACAAATTTTTCCTAAAGTAAATTTACTTGTTTCACAAAAGATCAATCTCTTGACCAAAATAAATTACAAAAATAAAATTATAATGAAACATAATTTTATTGATCCTTTTGGAATTGGGATACTGTTCATACATAATACTTCTTTAAATAACATTAATTAATAGGCGGCATTGGACATTCACTACTACAAGTTATCAATTAATAAGATCCTCTTTCATAGACTTTCTCCATAATGAATGACCCTTTTCATGTTGACTCAAATTTGTTGCTTATCTTAGGATGAGCTAAAATTGGCCTTCTAAGAACCAAGGTCAAGTTTCCTACTTGGAAAGTTCTAAGATGAATAAATTTATCATGAGCTTGAACCATACACAATTGGTAAAGTTCAAGGTCTTGTTGAGCTCTTAGGCACTCTCCTTCAAGATTTTCAAGTTCTTTACTTTTTATGATTAGAACGTCGATGTAACATTCAACTTCATTATAAATTAAATCATTGAATATTCTAATCATTACCTTTTAATAAGTATCCCATTTTTATTTGATCACCATATGATTATCTAATAATAAAATATTTTCACGATGAAACTATAAAATTTTTGAAAGGTAATGGGAACTCATCTTTGGGATAAGCCTTATTCAAGTCTCTAAAATTTATGCATATGCATATTTGGCCATTCTTTTTCTTCATTGGCACAATACTTGCTAACTAAGATGGACACTTTTCTTCTCGTAAGAAATTAGCTTCAATTAGTTTTTTTATTTCAATAATTACATATTGTTCAATCTCTAAATGCATGTGCCTAGGGATTTCTTTACTTTAATTACATCTAGTTTAATCTCTAATTTATGGACAGCAATGTCTGGAGATAAGCCTAGCATTTCATTATAATTCCAAGTAAAGCAATTTTTGTATTCAAAAAGTAAATTAATAAACTCATAGGAACCTTTTGGACCTAATAGCAAACCAATAAAAGTTGGTCGTTGGTCTTCCTTGGTTCCTAAGTTTATATATTTTAATTCATCAATAATATAGCTTCCTAAGGTAAGCTAAGTTGTAGTCAACCTTAACATCAACTGGTTCAATTAGTGGATAATTCTATAAAGGTTTAAGATATTGGTAAATAAATTATTTGCCTTTGTCCTTGGAGTAAGGTAGGTGAGGTGGTAGGACCTTCCCAATACGGAGATTGACTTTAGTAATATCTCCTAAATCAGAAGTAAGGGTCATGTCAACCTATCCCTTGTCACTGATGTTCTTTTCCAAAGATTGGTCAAAATTTAAGATTTTTATTTCTATTTTAATGGGATCTCCCTACAAATCAGCCATTGAACTATCACTTTTTGATCTTGATTCTTAAATTATATTGCATTTATTATGAGAATATTCTTTTGTATTTTCTTTCATTTCTATTTCATTCATATCACAGTCATCGGAGACAACAAAACATAAGAAACACCTTTCGTGGCAAACTTTTTTATTCAAAACTTGAAAATGAGTACATAAAGATAAATTGATGCAAGATCTAGCCACTTCGCCCTTATTATACAATACTCTCTCTGATATAATAGTTGTTCTTCTTTGACCACTCTCTTCAGACATTTCTGCATCTAGTGGTGTTGAATGGGGTTGAAGAGGAATTGCTTATGACACTGGTGGATCAACCTGGATGACCATCTTCTAGATCTTCACATGATCCTGCATGAAAATTTTTAACTTTATCATCAAATACCTTTTAGAAGAGTGGGATGAAGCTATATCCCAATCATTTGAAAATGAAGTATCTTTTAAAGAAGAGGTGGAAGATTCACTTGTGATCACCTTAATGGACCCTTGCCCAAAGTCCACAAGGTATTCCATAGGAATAATCACCAACCTTCTCTCATAATTCCTTTCAAGCCATGGTATGACCTAACATTTGATGATATGAAAAATAATTTGGGTCATTGACCTTGCCGACCTATAAGTAAATTACATTTATTCTTATTTCAATAGTTTCTCTTAAGCACAACCCCTTATAAAAATTAGTTGTAATTTAAAAAAAATGGCCTACATCTAGACTAGTGAGCAAATAATTCCTGGCCATCCCGTCTAAAATATTTCACCATAAAATAAGAAAATATCATTTCACAGCATGAAACATCACAGATCATCGACCTAACTTAGGTCTAGAATTGGTGACCTAACAATCTAGTGTGTGAAAGAAAAGGCTTGTGTGGTATAACTGCACTAGGCCCTTTTTAGGTTCGATTTTGATTTAGGTTCAAGGCTTGTTCATTTTACCATATGGTGATTTTAACTTGAATGATTTAATTAATTTTGGAATTCTTTTCAATTTGAAATTAAATTTTATGTTAAAATTGAGATTACGTTTACAAAATGAAGAATAAAATAAATTCTACTTTGGGCAGAACCTATTATATTCAACATCCTAATCCTAGTAAAATGGAACTTTCATCCGAAGATTAAGATCCATTTTAGGGGTTAAACTAAGATCCTATGTATCATAATTAACCCTTTTGGATTTATTTGAATGATTTAGTTGAATTAGGTTTAATTTGATTGATATTCATTTGATTTAATTAAGTTTTCAAAGATCAAGTTCACTGAGATTATTTAGTCATGTATCTTGATTGTTGATTTTTAGATTTATTGGATTTTAGCTTAGTTTAATTTGATCTAATAATTTAATTAATATTTAATTCTTTCCTTTAGAATTCATTTTACAAATCTTATTGAATTTTATATGGTTTATATTGATTAACTAATTTTAAATGTTGTTTGGATTTAAAGATTTTATCTTCTTCATTTAAATTTCATTTGAATTGATTAATGTATCTTGATTTATAATTTTATTATAATTTACAATGATATCTTTAATTAAGAGTTTAATCATTTGATTCATTGAAATTATTTATATGATTAATTATTTAGTTAAATTAATTTTCATAATTTAATTTTGATCACTTTGATTTATTTAATTTTTGTGTTATTAGTTTAATTTAACATTATTTAAAATAAAGAGTTATTAAATATGATTTCACGTGTTATATTTTATATTCAACTTTATACTTCTTTGATTTGATTAATATTTAATAGAAAATGACTATTTAATTTCACAAATTTTAAACACTTAAGTTTGATTAATCTCTTTTACTCATTTGAATTTCAACCTATCATTAGTTAATATGAGTATTTGCTAAACTTAAGTATTTTAAGTTGATTTAAGGGATGTTTTATGATTAAAGGTTTATTATTTAATTGAATTTCTTAAAGTAAGGCTTTTGTTATCAATACTTAACTATTGATCATAGTCTAAGAATCCTAAAGGAATGAAATACTTAGGCCCCAAACCTAATCTAGGCTACCTTAAGCTTCTATGTTATTTAGATTATATGATTTTAATTAATTATTTATATTTAATTATAATTATCATCATTCATTTAATATTGAATGAATTTAATATGATTTCAATGTTAATGAAGTCCTAGTTGAATGTGGAATTCAGGGATTGATTAATCTTGATTTATCATAAATTTAACAATATTAAAGCTTAGAGTTTAATTAGTTTCACATGTTTTTTTAATTATTCCTCAAATCTTAAATATGTGAGTTTTAAGGTTTCTTAACTTCACAAGGCTAGAGAATTTTTCTTAGGTCCTTTGATGTTATTAAAAATATTTTGAATTAGTTTCATTAATTTCTACAATTTTTGTAATTTTCTAATTTATTATTTCATTTATATTGACATAGAACTTGAAAACTTAATCACTTCTGATCCACAAGTCATTTTACTTTGAAATTTTTATGACAAGTGGAGTTCCTTAGCAATTTCATTTTTCTAAAGTTTCATCTTGATCAGAGGTATATTTTAGGATTAATTAATTTTTTAATGATTTCAATGAAACCTAAATTAAGCCAAAAATATTAGGAACTCATTAGGGCTTTTAATTTTTTTAAATTCTTCTTTGAAAGAGATTCTAGAAAAGGTTTATTTAGAATTTTTGGTTGATTTATTATATCTTTTTAAAGATCAAGTTAATTAAATGAATTAATTAATTACTTTAATTCACTAATTAGGTCATTTTCAGGATTAATGGGTTTCAATGAGCTTTAATATTTTTCTTAGGTTCCTTAAGTATTTTTTAGTATTCTTGAATTAGTATTAATTTATTTCATTAAATTAAGATTTGGAGATTGGAAATTTCATTTTTTGTAATTCAATCACTAATAAATCCTCAAAATTTTATCTAAAGTGTGTTGTAACTTTAGTTTAAATTCTCTAAAGTTTCAAGTTAATTGGATTAATATTTTGGTGTTAATTAGGTTTTATTTAATTTTAATTAAACTCAAATTAACCTAAAATTATTAAATAAAAATTATAGGTTTTAGGTTTAATGGATTCCCCTTACTGAGATGAATCCATTGAGCACTTATTTGTATTTTTTTTTTGTTAAAATTTTATTTTCTATGAATTTTTTAAGTTTATAGTAATTTTATACTTTTTGAAATTCATA
Source organism: Cymbidium sinense (assembly GCA_021442155.1). NCBI lineage: Eukaryota > Viridiplantae > Streptophyta > Magnoliopsida > Asparagales > Orchidaceae > Cymbidium > Cymbidium sinense. The sequence continues at coordinate 66,032,730 of CM038227.1, read as the reverse complement.
AAATCCAAATTTTCCCACTTAACTGGTTGGCATTGAATGGGCACTAACGCATCACCATTTTACACATTGCACCGCATGATTGGGATCCCCCATTAAGTGGTGGGGATGTTCCTTTGAACTAAGGTCATTTGATCGAAGATTGGATGGCCTAGATTCATCTCAAAGTTCTCATAAAGATTAAATCAAATTGTGCGACTAAATCATGGCCATCCATTATGAACAAAAGGAATAGATAACGGTGATTATGTCTCTATCCTCCATTGGAGGTTGAGAACCATCAACATTTATTTTCTACTTTTTGATGAACTACATGATCAAAATGCATTTTTATTGCAAAAATGATCACTGAATGATTTACAATCAATCCATGTAGTTTGATCTTACTAAAGCTCAAGTTCATTTCATAAAAGGACTAAACTAATTAGAAAGGGGGATCGGGCTTGGCCATACCTCACCAGCTTAAGGTCTTGATTGAATTTCAAAATTGCTCAAGAGGTTTAACTAAAGCTTTGAGAAAAGATTCATGGCTTGCCTCCCTTTAGTTCAATGTGGTGACCAACACTTGTCATCGCTCACTAGAGTTTGGTATGGTGGATGATCGAAGAGGATTGGAATCAAGGAAATAATTCATTTCTGTTTGATTTTACTTGAGGAAGGTGATGGAATTAATAGTAGCCCTCAATTTAGGTTCTTTCCCATTTTTATAAATGACTAAGAGCCATTTCATTGGCTTTGAAGGCAGGTCACCAACGATGAGAATTAGGACTCTGTCTTGCTAAAGGTGTCTATATGAAGGTCAAAGATGGGGTTTAAGTTAAGTGAAGTCATCAAACGAGCAAGCATGGGTAAGCCTTGGAAGGGATTGGGTGGATCAACCATGCTTTCTCTCCATGAGCTCCACCTCATCCCTCCCTTTGTCACCTCAATCATCACATGCCCATTTGACTGTTGCCTCTTGCCTAAGTTAAGTCCTAAGTGAACTAATGGTTGCACTTAAGTCAAATAGATCAAAGGATGAAGAGGGAGAAGATCATTTGGCTTCATATGATCATGCTTTAGATTTTGCTTGCATTGAAACTCTTTGTCTTCTAATTTCACTTCATCACCTTTTTTCGGGTTGGTGGTTGGCTGCCCAAATCAAACTAAAGTGGGTTATAGATTGGGTTTGGACTTATTTAAGTTTGGTTTAAGTTTAAATTCTGTATGTTGCCATTTATATTTGGATTAATTTTGGTTATTTTTATTGCATCTAGTTTAATTATTTGGATTTACTTTTTTTTTTTTATTTCAATCATTCATAATTGCCTATCACATGATTCATGGATCAATGGATTTATGCTTCATATAAATTGGTCATGATTATGTTTAGTTTGATCCATTTGACTCACATGAGTCAAATTGGATTATTTAGCTCAAGTGGCCATTTGGGGTTGGACATTGATTCAATTATGTGTAATTGATGATCCATGATGTTAATGAGTGATTAAACTTAACCATTTTTAATTCTTTTAAGTTCAATTTTAGTTAAAATTTACTTTAAAACACATTTTTATTCAAATGGTTTAAACTGAATTGATTTGAATCAAATAATCAATTTGGCTTAAACTAAAATAGATTTGGACTTTAATTATATCCAATTAAGTGTTTAGAATGATTTGGATTAATTTATTGTAATTAATTTGAAGTTGATTTTTATTTAGAACCATTTAGACCCAACTTGGTCTTAATGGGTTAATATGGGTTCATTTAAGTTAATTGACCAAATTGATCAAAATAATCTTAATAATTGGTTGAATTATGTTTGATTATGATTTTTAAATGATTTTAGATATTTGATTTGAATTTAATTTATTTTAATTCAAATTTAGGCCAAACAAGCTGCATTTGGGTTTATCTGGATTAAGTGGTCAAATAAACCTAAATAAATCATTATTGCATTTAAATTTTTTAAAATCAATTTTTAAACTTTTCATTTGATGGGTTTGAGCCTTTAATATGACCAAATTAAGTTGAATTTAAGGAGTTGACTTTTTGCCATGGTGGGACCCACATAGGCCAGTTTTATGTGAAATGACTTGTCTAACCATACTAATGCCCACCATAATTATCTTTTAAGTTCATTTGTATTTGTGTATCGATTTTATAGTTTTTGTTTGATTTGTTTTGTTCTATTTTTATTTTATTTGAATTTCATTGGACTTAGGGGTGATTTTGAGCTTACATAGGTCAATTGGGTCAACCACCACAACTATCTCATTCTAAGCTCAATTTAATTTAGATTTCAATTCAAATTTGTTTGATTTGATTTTCTATTGAATTTTAGGGTTTGACAAGGTTCACTTAATCCAGCTAATTTAGGTTAAGTCCCAGAAGGATTCACTAGGATGACCTAGGTTTTCATTTTATGGCATTAAATTTGATTTGGTTTCAAATTTAACTTTTCATTTTAGATTTATATTTATATTTATATTTTTATTTATTCATACACTTGGTCACTAAGTGTAGTGTCCTAAATGCCCAATTAGAAAGCTCCTAATCTAATATTAAGGATTTTAATACTAAGATTAGGGATGATGTTAACCTCATCCAAAAATGAGATTAATAAGTGATTGTTTAGATTTAATTTATTATTTTTACTTATTATAAGATGATCATCTAAACTATATATAATTTTATGTTAAGCTCATAAGATAACATATTTTCTACAAACTTTAATAAAATGATAACAACTTTAAATTAATAAACAATTTATTAAATTTAAAATTATGGTTCTCGTTCACCAAATATTTTAGTTTATTTTCTCTCTCTTAATATCTTTTGAATGAGGTATGAGATAGAGTTAGCTGCAATCAAAACCTCTAAATATAGGTGCACCTTCTTAACATTGTTAAGTTAAATATATATTAAACTTCTTTATCACGAAGAACATATTATCTGCATTGCATATGATGTTTCTTAGGGAAATCCTTAATTATGCATGATTTTAACGATTCTTAGAGAGTCTTAGGGCATTGAGTAGTGGTAGCCTAACCTTAAAAGAATTGTAAGTCTAAATTCAATTAGCTGTAGTTATGTACTATCATATTTTCTTTCTTTTTTATAGTCATCTTTTTTACTTAAATAGAGATTGCATGTCTTGGATCTTTATAAATTTTCATAGAAATTGTATGTTTAAAAAATGCTTTGTTTTTTTTCTTAACTTCAAGGTCATGAGATTAACTTCAAAAGATGCAATTCATGGTTACTGACAGATCACTCATAGCTGGGTTCAATCAATTACTTTTTCTACTTAAATAACCATGAATTTGATTACCTAGGATGATAGATTTATGAATTCTAGACTTCTAATTTGTCTTGACTTCATCCCCTTACCTACTTACCACCTTAATCCTATCATACTTTTTGTTGAGTTTTTGGTGATTTAATAATTATTATCACAGAGACCTATTGTACATTGGACAATCATCTCACTTTATAAAAAAAAGAGTTCTCCTTAATAAATGTACTATAAAAAAATCAAAAGAAATATATAATTTCATTTTTGAGAGTTTTTCTTAGAGGTATCCTCATATATAATTAATAAAAGGAGCCTTGCTCTTTTAAAAAAATATGAATTAGTGATCTTAATTTGATCTATCTTGTCATCTCATTTTGTAAGATATATTATGTGAAGCTTGTATCATCATGTTAATATTTTTCCACACAACAAAATTGGCTAACATTCCTAATAAAACTCAATTTCTCTCTTAATATTTAAAATATGTCTGAATTTTAATTTGTAATTATACCCTTTCAAACATTTATGTTTTGACTTGATAGGCATAGCTTTAGAAACCTCTATCTATGTGTAATAATAATATTACTCAAGTGAACCCCTTACGAGATACTTTAGTTCCCATATGTTTAGGCATGTGTCTCTTTCACTGTATATCTTAATTAAATTTTTGAAACACCTTTTCTAATCTTCATGATATCTAATTAATGATTGTTCCTTTATAGATGTCAAATGGGAATGTCATGATCAAATCTTACACTAAGACAAGAATTACATTGCCTCGAGTTATCTTTTATGCTACAACTAGTACATATAGTTTAGTGATTCTCTGTAATAAATTAGGGTCACTATTCATGATCTCACCAATATAGAGGCAATTTTATCCACTCCTCAAAGAAAAGTCTGTATCTTGCTTCAATTTTTCCTTCTTAGAAGAGACTGCTTTTTGATATTATTCAAGGCACTATATGCTTTGTATTCATAAGGTTATCTAATACACCATTTGTAATTTTTGTCTTCAATATGACTTTCAAAAGTTCTTATATAATCCTAATTAGTACTCCTTCAATTCAAAATGACACATTTTTCTAATATCCATCTTATTCCCATTTTAGTATATCCTCAAGCCCGTCGATTGACTAGGATAGGTTAGTTTACTAGGAATAGATACCATTACAAAAAGAAATATATCCATAGGTTTCTCTTCTAATTATTTATGGTATTTTTATTATGTCTAATAAATTTGAAGTTCATACTAAGGAAACTACATAACTTGTCCTAATTTCAAATATTCCTTACCTTATGAATCTTATTGTTCAAATAGCTTAAGATGCTTCTTGCCTCCAAACTAATGAAATTTAAGTGGTGATTTATGCAATGGTTAATAAATAAACTATTTTTTGATAGCAATTTGGTCAGTCAAATTGTTCTACTAATTACCAAGTTCTTTAAGAATTTTCTTATTACTTTTTATTCAAGAAATGCTAGAGTAATAGGATTAGAAACATTCCAAGGCCTTCTAAAAAATTAATTCCTATTGTAAGTGCTCATTTCGTTGTTAACAATGCAACTATTATAATTGATTTAATTCTTTCTATACCTATTAAGTCTAATTTTGAATTATCTAGCTTTAATAAGAAAGAAAAAAAAAGGTTTGACCTAGTTTTCCTTTGCATTATCTAAGCAACCCATTACCTCTTATAGAAAAGAATTTTCTTCTCCATCAAACCCTTGTCTAGAAAAAGATGGAATCCAAAAGGGGTACATTTAGAAGGGCTTTGTTTATCAAATTCTTTAAAAAATGTATAAGAAAGGACTCGTATGAAGTTCTTACATTAAATGTTCTTCCAAAATCACTTGAATATCCATTTGATTAAAGGTAAATGTATCACAAACTTAGTGTCTATCCCATATGAGGATAAGGAAAATTTATATTATCCACCATTGATCTCGATGAGAATATACTTGATGAAGATCTTATTGAATGGTATAACCTATTTGATGATACTCCTATTGTTGATGCAAGGACGCCTCCTATTGCACATGTTATGGAAACTAGCAAATGAAGATGACCACCTAGCCAAAAGGGTGAATCTTCTAAAGAAACATTCTTAAGGAATATTCAAGAAAAAGAATAATGAGTACTATCTAATTTTGTTCAAGAATATGATGTATTAACTCTAAAACCATTAGAACATAATGAAAAAATATTTTTATCTGAATACTCTAAGAATAAATTGGAAAAATAATTGCTATCATGACTACATTATCAACTTAGATTAATTATCAGCCTTTTCTTGCTTTGCTAGATCTTGAGATGTTATATAATAGTGCATTATATACTTTAGTTAGATTTAATTTATCAAACTCATGTTTAGCTTGTATTAAAGTAATCGAGTCTCCTATTATTTTAGCTCCTATAATCGCATCTTTTATAGTAGCCACTGGTGCATCTCTATTTAATTCTCACATTAGATCTATTGTCCAAAAACATGTTAAAGACAAAATGGTAGCATAAAAGGTAAATACTCAATTAAAAGAGAAAAAATATATAATGAGTATGACCAAATCCAAATTTCTATAGGATTTTTTTCCTCATAAAATTTGATGGGACTAGAAGTCCACACCAACATATTACTCAATATAGAATCTTTTATTGCAATATTACCAATAATGTTTCTCTCTATTTTTATCTTCATGTAACATCCTTATTAGAATTTACATTTGAATGGTATGCAAATTTGTCAAATATATCTTTCAAAAGTTTTGTTAAGTTAGAAGAAGTTTTCATAAAAAAATTTTATTGGGTGCATAGGTGAGTTAATATACATTATCTCTTGACATTACAATAAAAGCCATCTAAGACCTTAGTTGGTTTTATATTAAAGTGGCAAATTATACTGATGAATTATGAGCCATTGTGCTAAGAAAATCATGTTGTTGACTTTTTTGCTAGGCCACATTGTAAGGTATTTATAGATAAATTAAAAAAAAAATTTGTTCAACTTCCAAAGATAAGTGGAGAGGTAGTTATAGTTTCTATGTTGAAGAGTACACCAAAAATTGAAGTTATTGTCAATGAACCAACCAAATTAATTATACTTCCATCATCCAATGAATTTTTATTGAGTTTTTGAGAGTAGATTGATAGAGCTTAATCTTTCAAGAAAAAATTTTGTAGGAAAGCTTTGTAAAATGCTACTCCAATTAGGTTTGAAATTCTTACAATTGAAGAAGTTTGAAAAAGTTGAAAAGACTAATGACCTATGCTATTACTCTTATTACAGATGTTTGGAGAATACAATAAAAAACTATATTACATATAATGATTGGCTCAAACTTCAAAATAAAATAGAAAAAATAAAATAAAATCCAAGATAAGTGCTTAGAAAACCAAGCTTCCTCCATAAAATACATCACTAATTGTGATTTTGTTATTTTAGGAATGAAATAAAAAAAAACAATCTTTTGAGTACTTTTTTGCTTGCATATATTTTTATGATCTACTCTTCTAGTGAAGAAATGGATGAGGAACATACTATAATTTATGTTAATGGTACTTTTTAGCTAAACTTTAATATCATTGACACTTTAGATGAAGAACTATATTACATGTAATGATTGGATCAAATCTCAAAGAAAAATAGAAAAAAATAAAATAAAATCCAAGATAAGTTCTTATAAAAGCACGCTTCCTCCATAAAATACAACACTAATTGTGAGTTTGTTCATTTTAGAAATGAAATAAAAAAAAACTAGATTTTGACTACTTTTCATTGCATATAGTTTTATGATCTATTCTTCTAATGAAAGAAAATGGATGAGGAACATACTCTAATTATTGTTGATCATGTTTTTTAGCTAAACCTTTATATCAATGACTCTTTAGATGAAGAGCTAATTCTACCTTTCATTTCTAATATAAAAAATATTCTAGAAAATATTCATGAAGAAGATATTTCATAGAATATCTATATAATCAAATTAAGAAGTGCATGACACACCAACATCCTAACTTTAAAGATAAAGGTAAGAATCTAATAACTAATGATTTTGATGAAACTATAATAAAAGAAAATAAAGATCATCAAAGGCTTGCATAATAACATAAAATAAACTATAATATATTTGCCCATTTAAAGAAACTTTTTGCATTATTAACTATCTAGGATGATCTTAAAAGTTTTCGTACTCGTAAAATTAGATTGGGTCTTCTTCCTTCCTTCCTAGGTTATGTTTTTAGTTTTGCTAGGGTTCTACAGTAAAATTGTTACTATTCCATTGGTTTCTCATTCTTCTATGGTGTATTAGCTATTGGTTGAACTTTGACTCTCCTTCTTATGCTGGAACTTTGCTCCATAATACATCCTTAAATGCTAGCTCACCTCATATAGCCAATAAAATTACCTTTCCTCAATCCTACTATGAACGGGTTGGAGAAGGGACATCAACTCTTTCTTCAAGCGTTTAAGACATAAAAATGGGAAACTTGCCTATTTTCTTTTTGAACCAAAAACAGTCTTACTTGCCAAGCCATTCAAACTCACTATTATTGAAAAGTTTACTTACAAGCACCTAAAATGGATACCATAAAGAAGCACTTTGATAATCTCAAGCTATTGGGCGAATGGAGTGATGAGCTTTAAAATGGAATACACATTGTCATTAGACTTATTGGAGGGGAAGACTATGCTTTAATTTTTTTTCTAAAAAAGTTGTATTACATTAAAAATATCCCACTTAAAGATCTTAAATGGACTCTAGATTTAGACTGCAATCCTAAACCTCACATCATCCCCATTTGGATTAAATTCCCTAATCTTAAGCTGCATATTTTCAACAAATAAGTGTTATACACCCTTGTTGCTATTTTTGGCAAGCCTCTTAAGTTGGATCACCCTACTTATAATTTTTCTAGACCTTTGGCTATAAGAGTGCTGGTGAAAATGGACATTACCTCTGAATATGCTGATGAAATCTAGATTGACACTCCAAATAATGGATATTGACAACAAATTATTTTTGAACAAAAGCCATTATACTATGCAAGATGCAAAATGTTTGGTTACAATCTATATAGTTGTTATATTGCACACCCAAAATTAAGAGCTAAACAATAGGACCAGGCACAAAAAATGTGCAACAAGGAACCCAGTCAGTTATCAACACTGAGGAAGCCAAAATTATGGAACAAATAATGATATTGCATCCCACTGAAATAAGAAACCATCCAACAAAAATTCTTATGGAGAAATAGCACCCCTTACAACACCAATATTCAGAATATTGCAAGAGCAATTATAGAAATGGAAAAATGCAATCATGTCCAAGAAGAACTATATTTGGAAGATAAGGAGGCTCTTCATCAGGTTGAATTAGCTCACATCTTTCCATTAAATGTGAAATAATAGCCAGCTCAAGCTCTTGAACCAGATGTAGACATAATTCAGCTAGCCAATCAAGAAATAGAGGAGTAGATGATCTAGAAATCAAAAAAGAATAAGGCCAAAGAAAAAAGAGACCTTAAGCATATTAATCCAGACACTCTTGCCTCTCTTGGTACCACTTTGAATGCTAGGATCCTAGCCAATCTGGATGATAGGATCTATAATAGGAGTACAAGAAGAAAGCACCTCCTAATATGACCAATCTATTCATATGGAACATTAGAGGCATAACCAGTCCTAATGCCTCTAATCACCTCAAAAATCATATTAGAACTCGTAACTTAGATTTTTTTGTTATTTCAGAACCTATGGTTCATGTTGATAATTTTAACAAGTTATGTAGAAGATATAGAAGTTATATCATCTAGATCTAGTTTTTTTGGAAAGTTGTCTTTAAGTCCAACTTCTTATTGATTATGCTCAATTCCTTCATACCTGCATTACTTGTAGAAATTTCATCATTATAGAATCCTTTATTTATGTAAGCTACTCTAGAGATTCTAGAATGGATTTATGGAACAAAATCATCTCAATCATATTTTCTTGCTCTTCTTGCTAGAAGGTTTGTGGACATGAATATGATTGCTTGCCCATAAAAAAAAAAATTGTTAGGAGACCGTTGAATTCAGTTATGAAAAAATTCCAAGATTATATTTTAGAAGCATCCTGGGTTTAGTGGATCCCCTTTCACATGGTTTAGGGACAAAGCACATGAGAGCTTTAATAGGATATTGGTTAATAGTCTGTGGATGAGCTCCTAGCAACACACCATTATTAAGAACCTTAGTAGAACAGGATCCAACCATGTTCCTCTCCATTTCGTAGTTAATCTAATTTCCAAATTGATCAAAACCAATTTTAGATTCTTCAATATGTGGTCTAAGCACTCCAATTTTTTGATTGTGTTAGAAATGGTTGGAAAGATAAAACTAATCAAAACCCAAGGATTAAGCTATGGTAACTACACAAAAATGTTGTTGCTGCACTCAAAATATGCAACTAGCAAGTATTTGGTAATGTACACCATCAAGTTACCAAGGCTGAGGATAAAGTTACAATTTTGGAGAGATCAATCTATTCCAATCCCACTGATGAACTTGTTGATGATCTTAAATAAGATCAAATTGAACTCCAGTCATTAATCAACATAGAAGAAGATTTTTATAAACAAAAAGCTACTACTAATAGATTAATCCATGTAGACAGAAACTCTAAATAGTTCCAAGCTTGTATCAAGAAAAAATGAGAATGAAAGTCTATTTTGAGAATTAGAAATGATTCCAATGAGTCGTTAACTAATAAAAATGATATTAGTACTAGTTGTTTACATTAGTTCTAAAACATCTTCCAAGCCTCCTCAATTGATCTAGATAACTTTAATCCTAATGTCTTTACAAGTGACAATCAACACACTACCTCGCTGAACCTCACTGACATCCCAGATGAATTGGAAACTAAAGTTGCTATAGACTCCATGGATGGGCTCAAAATCAATGGACCTGATGGATTTACGAATCTCTTTTATTAGCATACTTGGGTTTCAATTTGGAATTCTGTAACTTAATTCAAAGTGTGCTCAATAATAACCACCACTCCATTCTGACTAATGGAGATCCTCAAGATGCCTTTCAATCACAAAGAGGCATCAAACAAGGTGACCGGTTGCCTCCTACCATCTTTATTGTTGTTTTTGATTATTTGTCCATGTTTATGAATGACTTATGAGGATGATCACAAATTGCATTTCAAAGCTAAGGTAGAGTCAACATATCACACTTATCCTTTGCGAATGATGTCTTACTTTTTTGTAATGCTAGCAAAGCATCCATCATGAGAATTAGGGCTGCCATAAAGCATTTTGAGGAAGTATCTAGTCTCACCTTCAATTGAAAAAAATGTCAATTTATTCTTAGTAAGCACTATAGTTCAGTTCAATCTAGATGGATAAATCAACACACTACTTCTCTAAGTCCCACCTTCTTCTTAAATACATGGGAGTGAACATCATTAAGGGTAGAAGGAAGGTCAAACTATTTGAAGACATCATTGATAAATTCAGAACCAAATTCTCACATGGAAAAAATTCCTTCCCCAACTTTGGTGGAAGACTCACCTTGCTCATGAGCACCTTCAACTCCATCTCCCTTTACACATTACAAGCTATGAGAATGCCCCTCAATGTCCAAAAATATAATTGAAAGAATCTTCAAAACATTTCTCTAGAGTGGTAAGAGCAAATTAATTCACTAGGTTAGTTGGAGAAAGTTTGCAAGCCTAAGCAAGATGGTGGACTTGGTTTTAGATCCCTTCATGACTCCATTAAAATCAACTTGAAGAAAAAGCTGGATCAAATTTAGAAGAAAAGATTCTTTATGGGATCAATTCCTACATAGAAAATATAGTTATAGCCAACACCCTCTAAAAGTCTAGCCCCACAAAAGTGACTCCTCGATTTGGAAGAACTTGCTAGCTAATAGAAATGTTGTGAAGGCTAATCTATTGGAGCGTTAGAGATGGAAAGATCAATTTCTAGTAGGAGAATTGGCTCCCAGACAACCACCTTAAAGAGTACTTCACAAGTGATGATTCAAAGAGGGTTGCTAATCTCTAAATTGGTGAAGCTTGGAATATAAATATGCTAACTAAAACATTTCTCCATAACATTATACATTACATTGTTAAAATTTCAATCACTCCTAATAGAAAGGACCTTATGATCATTAAAGTAGGAAACTCCAATCAATCCCTCACTAAGACTATTAACATACATTTAAACACTCCTAATTCTGTTCATTGGGGAAAGCTAATCTAAAACATCTACTTGAAGCCATCCATGTCCTTATTTTGTTGATTATTCCTCAAACTCCTTCATGTGGATGACATTTTGAAACTCAAATGAATTAGAATTATTTCTCAATGCTTATTGTGTAAAATAGATGAAGAGAGTCTTAATCACTTCTTTTTGAATTGTTCCTTTAGCAAAGAAGTTTAGAGAATCCTTGCTACAAGTCTTAATCTGAATAGTCTATCTCCTTTTAGCAATATACATCAATGCACCACTCATTGGAATTAGACTAGTCATAACAATTGCAGCATCAACATTAAAACTTTAATCCCCTCGAAAGGTTGTTGGTTCATATGGTCTTCAAGGAATGGTTTAAATCTTGAGAGTTCAAGATCAAATGTAGCTGATATAATCACTCAAACAAAAAAATTATATTGCTAAAGTCAACAAGTTTCGGTGCATTAACCTTAATTGCCTTCACAACTCCAATGCCATTATTCAACTGATAAACGGCCTATAATCAGACCTATATGGCATACCGTCTACTAGATTAAGCCTAATAACTGCACAATCAAGATAAATATAGATGTCTACTTCAAATAATCTAATAGCCAAGTTGGGTTTGGTGGAATTTTTAGGAGCTCCATTAGTGAAGGTTTATTATTCTTTCATTCACCCTATTTTGATTCTTTAGCTTTACATGTGGAACTGTTGGAACTTTGAGCTGCTCTCATGTTTCTGCCAACCTTTATGCCTCCAACTAGTGGATTGAATTTGATTTTCTTCACCTGATCAATAGACATATTGGTAAGCACAAGGAGCCTTGGTACTTATTTAACATTTTCAAGCAAGTGAAGAGCATTCTCCAACATTGGCATGCCAAGTTCAGCCATATCCATCATGAAGGAAACCATCAGGTTGATTACCTTGCACATCTGGTAGCATCATTTAAAAGGGCAAAACTTTCTCTTATTCTAACCATCATTTAAAAGTTTTACTCCATAGTGAGAAGTCAAGAATTTCTTATATTTGGGGATAGCCAAACATTAACTATTCCCCTAGTTTTGTATCTCATTTTGATTTAAACTTAATACAAATTATGCTTTAAAAAATTATAGATGATATTATATTATCATCTGAAATGCATCAAACTTTAATTAAAGCTTTGCATGAACCTAAAGTTTTTTAAGCCTATGTCTTTAAAAAAAACGAAAAGCATGTCTTCCTACTATGGACTATGTTACTATTGACTTCACTAATGATGACTTATTCCTAAAACTAATAATCAAAACAAATCTTTGTATGTAAATGCCTTGGTCAATGGTAATTCCCTTAATAAAGTCTTGGTCGACTCAAAGCCCTCAGTGAATGTTGTGATAGTTCATACTTTAGAATTATTTTCACTAGACATGAAGAGAATGTGTCGAGATAGATTAATGCTTCATGGATTTAATGAAAAAGGCAAAAAGGACTTGGGATCTATTACCCTTTTATTACAATTCAATGATTTTAAAACCAAAATAAATTTTCATGTAATTAATATAAATACTTCTTTTTGAGCACTTCTAGGATGACCATGGATTCATAAGTATAAAATAGTATTATTTACTTTGATCTTATGTATTAAATATGCTCATGGAAGAAATAATTCCTTATCCAAGGTGATCTATGACCTTTTTTTTTGTAAATGAGATTGGTGTTTATTATAATGTTGAATACATCTTTCCTTAGCCATGAATGGACAAGCACTGGTTAATTTTCTTACACCTGATTCCATTCTGACAAGTTCCCCTTGGAATAATGATATACCTATTGAATAAATAGTAATAATAGAGAATTAAAAATGAGAATTGTATTTTGATGGAGATTGATTCATTGAAATAAATTATGATTTTTTTTGAGTAAAAGTATGAATTACATTGATCTTCGTATCTCTTAAATAAGGAATTATCTAATATGTATATCCATTAATTCATGCTTGCACAAATAATGAAGTTAAATATGAAGCCCTTATTATAGATGTTGAATTGGCCATTTATATGGATATTAAGGAAATGAAATTTTATGATGACAATTAATTATAAGCCAAGTGGATAGTATATATAAGATTTCAAAATTACACATATAGGTTATCATCAAAATTAATATTTTTACTTGAAAGTGTTACTCTAATTATAGCACCTCAATATCAAAATAGTAAAGCATATGCTTTGGGAGGATGAGCTAAAAACTTTCTAACCCAAATGAAGATCTCTTATAGGTCATATTAAAAATAGATAAATCTTACCTGCTACTTTCTTAGATGATAACCTATCAAAATAACAAATCAAGTTTTAATATCTCTTCTCATAAAAAAAAGGAGATATGTATTTATTGATTACTTTTGGTGGGAAATTCTTTTTGAGGATTATTCCATAAACTCTTAAATTCAAAAGAGAATGTTATCATATACAATCATAAATTATATTTTATATCAACTGTCACTTGACAACATATGGCTTCAATGTATGGATAAAAAAATCTTAAAAATTCATGATCAAAGTTCATGAAGGTCTTTGTTGGTCTCATCAGTTTGGCCTAAGAACAAAACTCAAAATTAAAAGATTAGGTTACTACTGGCCTATATTTTAAATGACTATTTCAATTTTGTTTCAAAGTGTCAATAGTGCCAAATTCATGATCTGGTTGACCATTTTCCTCTAAACATTTTATAGCCAACTATCATTTACTATCCATTCAAATGTGGGGAACAAATATTATAAGTTTAAAAGAAACTTCTTCATCTAAATGACATGGGTTCATTTTGGCTGCTACTAATTTTTTTCAAAGTGGGCCAAAGTAATTCTTTTATTAGGTGATGAAGTGAATAACATACTCTTATTCTTTCATGACCATAGAATTTATATATTTGGTATGCCTCACCATGTCAAATCTGCTAATGATATGGAAAAGTAGCAAAATAAATTGATTTGTTCAATGTCAAGATGTTCTCTTCTTCATTAATGGTGAAATTGTTTTCTTAAAGCTAATAAATGCATCAAGTATGGAGACCAACTATCCCTCTCCCATGTTTAGAAGATTTTACAACATTTTCATGCTCAAAGCATTCTATAAATGCTAAACATTTCACTTTATGCTATCAACTAGATTAAAGTTTTACTTGACCTAGTATTGTTGTAGAATTTTGTCTAAAATATTAAAAAATTTATAAATTTATAAAATTTTTAAAGCATAAGTAGACACGCATATAAAATTTTTATGCATTTTTTAGATCTGGATTCACCCACCAAAATCTTAAAATTCAAATCTTGGATTTATTGTTATTTAGCTTAGGAAATCCATTAGATCCATTCCACCAATCTCTAAGGAAAAGTTTCCAAAGCTCAATTAGCACATCTTGGAGTCTCTTATAGAAAATCATATAGCCTAATTCTTGGCCACCCCATCTTTAGCTTTGAGTCACACACCATTACCTTTCTCTTCATATTATTTTCACTTTCATGCTATAAAGAAAAGGAGCCTTAACAGTATCTCATTGCCCTTCTAGTTTAATGTAATATGACATCTAGTACCTCTACTCTTCCAATCTCCATATAGCTTGTATTAATGCAAAATAATATTTGGTTGGTTCCCCTCCATTGAAAATACCTCTCCTTTTATTTCTATAGGATTAACATGTTGATCTTAATAAGTGATTGTGATCCCATAAGAAGTTAGCAAATTTAATGGATTTTTTGCCATTAATTATCTTATTTGACTAGTCAATAGCTCAAGGAATTAACAATTATTCTCAATTTCTAGCCTTATCTAACTATGTTGTTACCATTGGGAGTAATAATAATTCATGACAATTGATCCTACAAGAAAAATAACTTTTGAATACATTTTCTTATAATTCTTATTGGGTGTTTGTTATATCTCATTGTCACCACCAAAATCTAAACTCAATGGTCTTTTCTTAACTATATTTTATGACATATTAGAGATGGCCTAGCATGCCTTTATTTTATCACTAGTTTTTCAGTAAGGATAGTATTTTAAAGCAAGGCATCAGGTCTTTGTACCAACATAGTGATGTGCAGTAGGGTGAGTTACTTAGAGTGTCCCAATTTGTGAATGGGTGCTCTTCTATGATGCCTAGGATAGTCGTAAGGCTTTTGGTGAAGTTTAATTTATAGTGGAGTTTAAGTTCTTCAAGTACTTAGTGTTGGCCAAGTCCAAATAGAGAATGGAACAAAGTTTAGGCACACAACTCCAACACTATAACTCCCTCTACAGAACTCTAAAAAACATGAAATCAAAATTAAATTTTAGTTAAGGATGACTATTTTTATTTAAAAAATTTTATTAAGTTTTATGAGATATATACAATTTATTAAAAAATTTTCCCATGATTGATCACTAGAAAACCCTTTTGCTTTGTAGGCTAAAATGGGAGTTAGAATTTTTAAAATTTATTAAAATGGTAGGGGTGAACACAAATTAACAATTTGGATGTGTAATACAAGAGTGTATACCAGAAATTTGAAAAAAATCCACATAGAATAATTCTAACTCCCATTTTAATAATTCAACCTAAGATTTGACTGACCATAATAAGAGTCAAATTACATCTTTTTAAAGAGAAAATTTAGAAAGAATAATTTTTATAGATTGTAGCTTGCATCTACAACATAAAAACTATTCCAAAAAATAACATCACATAAATTTTAGACTACTCGCCAAAGTAGCCTTGTAGGTAAGATCACAAAATCTCCTTCTTTCAAGGATCATCAAATCCTATTCTCTAGTTAGCTGAAAACCAACCCACAACCCACTAAATTTGACTTCCAAATTTTTGTTCAACAACACTCTAAAACTTTATTTCACCAATGATAAAGGATTTAAATATCTCACACCATTTAAACTTACATAAGCAAGGATATGAGAGAGAGTGGAGGGAGGGAGACCATAATTACTTCTTATAAAACTAGCTAGGTCATCCATCATTAAATAGTATAATTATGCTTAATTAATTAAAAATTAATTAATCACAATTATAACTTAGTACTCTCTACACTTTGCATGACACCAAAAAAGTTTATAAATGGATTACATAAAATAATGTAACATATATATATATATATATATATATATATATATATATATATATATATATATATATATATATATTAACATAATAAAAGTTCACACAAAAGTCTTAAATAAACTTCACTGCTTCAAGCTTAATTTCCTTCCATGGCCATCATACTTCTTATAATGTGATCATCATGTTTAGCCTTTGATTGTCTTACTTTAGCTATTTTAACTAGACCTCTTTGTGCTCATGTTACACCATTTCCTTTAGACCCCAAAGAACTCATCTCTGAAGAGATGAAGTCTAAGTAATCAGTTATAAGCTTTGGTTCTAGCATCTCCAATTCTGCTCTTATCAATTAGGTGACTTCTTTAGGTGGCTTGTTAATGTAGCTAGTGGGTTAGAACATTAAAGTTATCAACTTATAGATTAAGGACTCCCATAAGTTGCTTAAAAGAGTAAAACTATATGATGTGGAGTTTAATTTTAAGTGAAATTATGATTTCTTAAAGAGAAAGAGGTCAGCCAAACACTTAACAAAAAATAGTCCTTAATTTAGAACCCCAACTTCATTCAGTTTGAACTCCCTATCCAAAATACCAAATCACATAAAATAAAAGGAAAATTTTTGGGTGAAGATTGTAGATGTGTTTTGAAAATTGTTATAATTTTTAAAGAGGTTCTTCTAATTCTTCTAATTTGTTCTCTAGATTGGTCACTCAAAAAATTGATTCTAGTAACATGTTAATTTGGACTTTGGGTGGATTAAACTCTAGAAAAATTTGAAGATCTTGACCAATCAACACACGAATGTTGTAAAGAGTTAAGTTGAATAATTATCTAAAGAATTTGGTAATATTTAGTGAAGGTTTGGTTGGTTTAATGGAAAAAAGATATAAGGTCCTAGAAAACCTAGAATTTTGTCAGTTCTTGTAAGTTGATTGTGTAAAGAATTTTGGAAAAAAAATTAAGAGTTTATAATTATATATGTATGAATAAACAATGAGAATACAACACCATAAAGATTTGTAAGAAATTTAATACAATTAAAAGATCATACACTAGTTACTAAGGTTGTGTTAAAAGTGGCTTCATCAATCCTACCTTCCTAGCCAAGCCATCGAGCTGGAATCACAAGTGAAATCTTCAATCAATTTTTAATCCAAATGTTAATAATCATGTATTACCATGTAGCTCAGTCTTTTTTTACAACTCGTGCTTCACTACAAATGTCAATAGGTGAGTTCGTTCAGAAAATGCTGACTTAACTAGACTGAAAATTGCTTGAAACTAACTCTACTAGATCATAGCAATGTGGCATTGTAAAAGGCAGTGCATTGGCACTATCCTCACTATTTTTAAGCCTAAATCTTCAAAAAAAAAATGCTATAGTTATAGCAGGTACAATTAAGCGCTAGATAGACACTTACAAGAAATGATATGTAAAAGTTGCACAATTATAACCACAACACTTGCATTACATTTAGACAAGAAAATACATATTACATATGAAAATTTACATCACACAAAGTACATATATAAAAGTCTTCCTAGTGGCCTTCATGCATCAAACTTCAAGTCCTCTTAATGCACTCTTGCTTTTATGATTAGGCCTCCAATAGTGGCATTCTTCTCCCATTCCTTAGCTTTTGTTAAGGGACCTTGATGTGATGCTACATCACTTATCTCTCCATCTCACAAAGAACCTTGATCACTAGTCAAATCTATTTCATCTGTGATGATGTGATTCAACTTAATGATTGAATATTGATTAAGAACCTACTGATAGTGATTTTATTTTCATGCAAGAGAGCCATCCTATACATTTGGAGGTTGGCTAACTCCTTTTTTAAGTGAGGAAAAACATGTATTACTCAAGTCATGCTACACGACTACAAAGCCCAAAAAATACAATCCCAATAGTAAAAAAAAAAGATTAAACAAAAGAATTATATCAATAGTTAGGACACTTATGGAATATTCATTGTAGAAGAATTCTTGATGCTAGGGAGATTGAGTTTGTCACCTTCATTTAGTTCAACTAACTATGATTATGCTGAGAAGCTATAGAGATAAGTTCAGATGTAGCATCTTAATTTGACAAGGTAGTTTGCAAGTTGGTTCACTTTTTAAAAGATGTGACTAAATGTAGAATTTGAACCCTTTAAATGAAATCTAATATTCTTGAGTGTGTTAATAAAGTTCCAAGGTGTTTAGCATTGATCATTTATGTACTGCAAAAGATGAGAAGAATTAGTTTCAAACCATAATTAGGTTATAATGAATGAGTTCATGAGTATGACAATAAGTAAGAAAAGTGATTTTGAGTGTAACGTTGATTGTGAAACACATGCTATTGAGCAAAAAAGTAGACATGCCCTGATTGATCACAAGAAATCCCTCTAAATCTAGTTGTAAGGTTAAAGCTTCCATCAATGTCTATTTTGATGTAGTTTCTATTAGGTTTCTTCAAATTAACCAAATTTCATGTTAGCGCTTGAGTGGGGAAGGGATTTAAGCCCAAACTTAATGATGCAAAGGCCTCTTCTTTAATATTATTATGAAGCAAACAACCAATATATTGGGCTTTATAATATTTTTTTAATATTGCACTATGTCCATCAGTGATGAATTGAGTGTCCATGCTTTTTTGTTGTTCTTGGTCATCCAAATAAACCAAAATATAATAGTTAGAGCAAGATTTTGGATATGGGTGTTTAAAATACAATATGTTGAAGGTTTCAAATTTAATAGTAGTTCAATGAGAGTAAAGATTCTTTTTCTAAAGTTTGTAATTTGAAAGATGTTCTTGAAATAAGACCACACAATATTGCCATGGTTGCATGCAATGAAAAATTTTTGGAGGGTATCTTTATCAGCTCCCTGCAAGTAGCACCTAAATGGTAATTTCAAGCCATTTAGTTTAAGGATATCATCAATGGAAGGTATTGAATAATCTCCTAAGGGAGAAAAACATAGATGGTTCAAGGATTAGATTCCAAATAAATTTCCACCATGCAACATACAATAATCTTGGACATCAACTTTTTGTTAACAAGTGTTTACTTTTATGTTTAACAATTTGGAGGTCATTTTGTTGCTTTTTTAGTGATAGTTTTAATAAAGGTAGATTCATTAATAAAGATGTGAAATTAGTAGACAAAATAGGATGAAGAACCTCACAAAAGTTCACCCATAATATAAGGTATACTCCAAATGTATTTATGAAAGAAATTGCTAATTTCTAGAATTGGAGAAGAGGAAACTACCAAGTGGTTCATTAGTACATCCATCTTGGATAAGTGATAAGAAAATTCATTACCTTCTTGATAAATGTGGCTAATTTTTAGTGTTTGCACTTCATGATTAGCCAAATTTTCTTGAGTATGTTGATTAAGTACCAAAGCTAGCCAATGTTTTCTTGGATGTGTTTGTAAAATGACATTGAGTCAATTATATATAAAAAGAACTGGATTGAAAGTAGCTAAAATATTAAGGATAGTAAGGCATGTGTGTAACTCAAAATAAATAGCTAATTTAGCATAGGATGGAATGGAGAAGAGAAAGACACAATTACACATGGAGTTTTTGAAGACCCCAGTTATTCCAACAATTTGATTTTTAAATTTAAAGAAACCATCAATGTTGATTTTAATGCACTAGTTTTCAAGTTTGATTCAAAATATAAGATGCCATCTTAGACAATTAAGATTTTATGGAGGGAGGCCAAGAAATTTTAGAAGGTCTAACAATCCGTTAGGCTAAGAAGCTTTGAGACAACTCTATTTATAAGATTTATGAAGATAGTTTTTTGACTTGGATCATGATATTAGTTGGTTGAGTTTGTATCCCTTCGCATTTACAGCTATTTCTTGCCATCCATATGAACCAATATGTTATCGGTAGAATTAGAGTTTTAATATGTAAGCTTAGTTTTGAATATTGTAGAGGGCTCCAAGTTTGAAGTCAACCCATAATTGAAGAATACATTTTAGAGATAGGAACAAAATAAATATTTTCCAAATAGTTCCTTACTTGCTAATTGGTTTTGCATTAGAAGAAAAGGTAGCATAAATCCTTATCATTTTTAGAGCATAAAAGATAGATATAAGGAAGTCTCAATCCTATCAGTTTGAGTATATAATTAGTAGGCAATAATTTATAAAGAGTATCCAACTAAAAGAGGACATTGAAGGCTTTAAAGCTTTATTCCAAATTAGTCTACCCCAAGACAAAATGTAGCCATTTAAGTTAAAGTAAATGGCTTTGGTAATGGAGAAGGATTTATCATTACACTTTTGAACAACCTCATACCTGATGTTAGGAAAGATAGGAATTTTAACTACCTCATGAATAACATCATGTGAGAGATAATGATGGAGTTTTTCAATATTCCAATTATTGTGCAGCCAAAAGTTTGAAACCAATAGTTGGTTCAGAATGGGATTCAAAGATAAATTCTTCATGGAGCCATCAAAAACTAATTATCCAAGTTAAAGCTTATCTCTCCTTCACTAAGATTCCAAAAATTGAAAATTTTAGCCTCAGCTCTATAGTTTATCATAGATTTCTAAATACTAGAATCTCCTTTGTGATATAGAACCTGATTTAATGTGAATTATGATAGTAGTTGCTATACAAATAAGATGACCAGAGCGAGTTACTAAGCCTAAGCCTAATCCATTATTTAATATGATTTATTTGGATGGACCTAACCAAGGATCGGATCCCCAAGCCACCCTCCTCCTTATGCTTGCAAAATTTCTTTCAACTAGTCCAGTTGATGAACTTGTGAGTTTTGTTCAAAATGAATTTCTTAAAGATTATTCCTAGCTTAGATTGTATGCTTGTAAGCATGTTTAGGAACCTAAATTATGTAGAGTAGAGTTGAGTTGATAACACTTTTAACCAGTGCAATTCTGCCTCCAAAAGATAGAAAGGTGTTATCCAAAGAGTTTATTTGGTGCTGAACCATTTCGTTGACATCATCAAAATAGTGTGATCTCAATCTACCTTTATATTATTTACACCCAAATATTTAAGAGGCAAGCCAACTTTAGTAAATCTAGTGAACTATTTGATCCAACTAATCATATTTGGACCACATCTCTTCCTCACCACAAACAAGCACTTAGCTCAATTGAATGTCATTCTATAAATCATTCTAAATTGGGTAATAATATGCATTATTCTCCACAAAAAATTTGTACTCCCATTATAGGAAAGTAGAAAATCATTAGCAAAATCTAAATAAGATATGTTAGCTTTTCCTTTAGTAAAAAGGCATAAACCGCAACACTTTTCTTGAACATCATTAAGCAATCTAAACAAGTAATCAAAGGCAATGATAAATAGGGAAAATGATAGGGAGTCACCTTATTTAATGTTTCTATGTGATTTGAAGAAGACATTAGCTTTTCCATTGATGAGAATAGTGTAATAGATATTGGATAAAATCCTCTCAATTAGGCTACAAAAATTACTATTAAAACCTTTCTCTTCCAAGACAACTAAGATAAACTCATAGTTTATATTATCAAATGCCTATTTTATATATTGTTTAATGATTAGATTACCATCTCCACACTTCTTGTCAAGATCCATGATTAATTCTTGTGCAACGAGGATGCTATTTATTATGTTCCTTCCATTGATGAAAGTTTCTTAATTTTTGCTAAGCATCCTTGGTAAATGAGGTTGGATCCTCTTAGTCAAATTTTAATGATTATTTTATTGATAACTGAAGTTAAGCTGATTGGTCTATAGTTGTTCCATCTACATTTTTCATTACTCTTAGGTATAAGTAAAATGGAGGAGGAATTGAAATACTTGTGTATGTTTTATCAATTAAAAAAAGTGCTTGAAAGACATAAATGATGTCACCCTTGATCCACTCCCATGTATGCTGATAGAAATGTAATAAAAAACCATATGACTCACTTTCTTAAAGCCATCGATTGAATCCGATGCTACTTTAATTTTAGAATATTTTGGAATAAAGATCAAGTTGTGTATTAATGAAGTCTCTGATATCATCAAAGTAGTGTTTATGGATGTTAGATAATTAAATCTTGTCAGCTCTGAAAAGTTTCTAAAAGTATTTAGTGCTAATTGATGCAATGTCATTTTGCTTATTGATCTAGCCTACTGACTTGCCTTTGATTCTTAATATGGCTTTTTGCTCCCCTCCTCTCATAAAACACACATGATAGAATTTCATATTCTTAATAGAATTGTCAAGTGAAAGCTACTTTTTGACTAAGGAAAGGCTCTTCCATGGTGTAGTTTTTATAAGTCTAGTTGAGCTTGTTGTAATTTTTATTTTGCATCAAAAGAGGTGTCATTGAGCACCAAATTTTCAAGGTTGCTAACATTACTTCTAGCATTTGTAACTTGCAAGGTGATATTTCCAAAAATTTTCTAATTCCACTATTTAAGAGAGGCTACCAATTTTTTGTGGAGTCCCCAAGATTCACTCCAATGGTCCAAAATAGATGCACCAAGCTTTTAATGTCTACCACAAAGTATCCCTCTTAGCTCTTCAATAAAGTTTCTTTACTTTTACTTGCGTTTCATTTGTTTCAAGTTTGTTTAATTCTTTCTAGTTGTAAGTGAACTCATTAAATGTTTTTGTTGTGGCATGTATCACTTGAAATTTTTATGGAGTTTATTAATGATTTCTTCATTAAATACTTGATATAATGCCTATATTTCCAAGATATTTTTACCACACATGTAAATTCCCTTGGTTGTGATTAGGTGAGCCTTTACTAGACTCCTTTAATTTTAGAGTGAGTGATTTTATTCTTGTGTGAGTTTTCTTCTCTCTTTTTTTCCAGTCTTTTCGTTTCTTAATAAGTTCTTCTATGGCCATAGTCATAGCGACTTTAAAGAGGACATCTTCTAACTTTATGGTGATTGTCAACTCTTGAATTGATGAATGAGTTCTTCATCATCCATGGATATTGGTATGCTAAATCCAACTTCTCTATGGGAGTTGCCTATGAGGATGAGTGAGTGAACACTTTGAAAGCAGATGAGTTTAGTGTCCCTTCTGCCCATTTTTAGTTTGGCCTTCGATTTCTCCTCTACATTGAGTGAACAAAAATACTAAACTTCTATAAAGTAGTGCTCACCCACTTATTGTTGAATTATATAGTGAGCGTCACCAATTTTATTTTGTACTCAAGGCAAAGAAAAGTTTACTCAAAGCATGACCCTTTTTCATCACGTCTTTTCTATTAAGGGTCAAAAATAGGGATTGTCCAATTCTCAATAGTTCACTTAAAAATTGTTGGTTTGCTAAACAAAGTGAAGAATTGACATTCCAAGCTTTGTTTCATCAAGTGCTCAATTGGGTGAGCAGTGTCAACTGAGCCCATTCCTTTTACTATATACATGGTGGCAGTTCTTGAGGCGAGTGCTCAGGAGACTGAGACTCCAAGGAAGCTAGCGGCAAGATGCCCAACATTGATTTTTTCTTCAAATCGATAAAATCTAAGAGCACGCATATGTTAAGTTCTCGCCATTATAGATATTTATTCTTTTTCTTTTTCATGTATTAATTTTTTACACTTACTTCTTTTTTGGGATGATGTCACTACTGCTTTCTCATCTCACCTCGAGGTCGTCAAGTGTTTAGGTGAGTTAAAAGAAGGTGATGAAAGTGAAGGCTATCATATACATGCAGTGATCACCCCTTGAGAAAGTGGCTAATGAGGCATGGCTGAGTTCTACTCCTAAGAAATCCAGGAAGAGGCCAACAAGTTCCATTACTCATGTTTCATTGAGAAAGAAGTGTACAAAGAGAAAGGAGAAAGTGAAAGGAGCTTTCTTTATTTATCTCTAGAATAATTATATTTTTAATGTGTTAATTTGATGAGTGAAACCTTTAAGTTATGACATCTAATTTTTTTCTAACAAGTGGAATACAATCTTTAAGGAGCTTCCCATAAAGTGACTTATATATGCCACTATGATTGTTCAAGCGATGGCATAGTTGTTGACCTAGGACCAGATATGAAGTTTATATTTATATTAAAATCTCTCACAGCTGCCAAGTTAGAATGAGACTTAGTGATTAATTAGTGATGGTATGTTGAATCTGAGCTGATTATATTACGAGATAAGGTGAAGCAATAAGAGGAGGAATTGGATCGAGCAATTTATAAGCTAACTTGCCTTTCAAATCAAATAAATTGCTAGAGGTGGAACTCTGTCATCATACTTAGGAGTTTCAATTCAACTCTAAAGAGTACAAGAGTTTGTTGCAATAGAATTTTAAGGAGGTTGCTAAGTTCATCATAGCAAAGTCAATAAAGCATGACCAATTTGACACCAAATTCCTGCACTTCGACAATGTACTCACTTTATCAAAGTTGAACTCAAAGGGGAGAGATGAGCAATAAATTACGAACTAGAAATTTTATTATTTCATTTATACTTTTTTTTTGCTTCTATGAGTTAAAAGAGCAATTATATATTTAAATTTTTGTAAGTTCATTACTTACCTCTATACTTGAACATTTTTTATGAATGAAAAGTTTTTCCATACTATTTTATCTTTGATATGCTTGAAAATATACTTCTTTTATGAATGTGTTCATTGAATAAACATACTCACATAGTATGCTCATAGAATTATTATACTAATCAAATATACTCATTAAATGAATATACTTGCTTTATGAAAGGTTTAATGAATAACTCAATGAGTTCAATGAATATACTCACTGAATGTACATGTTTAATGAATGTAGTTGAACATATTAATCAATTATTTGCTTTAAATAAACACTTTACATTAATAAGGGAGTACTAAGTTGCTAACCACATGGAGTGTTGGCCTTTTTATTTTATTGTTGTTAACTACACATAGTGTTGGCCATTTTATTTCAACCACATGGAGTATTGGTCTTATACTTTATTCTTTAACTACACAAAGTATTGATCTTTCTATTTTGTAGTCCCTAACCATACACAGTGATGTCTTTTTATTTTATTGTCGCCAACCATATGTAGTATTGGTCTTATACTTTAGTTGCCAAATGCTCAAAGTGTTAGTCATTTTATTTCATAGTCACCAAATAAATTGAATGTTGGCCTTACACTTCAATCACCCATTACAATGGAGTGTTGGCCTTTTAATTTGTAGTTCTTAGGATATTTATGAAGCATTTTTTATGAATGAGTTTGACTGGACAAGACATAGTTTGATAGTTTGCCGAGTCAACCCTTGTACGCTCGGGTCAAAAGTAGCTCATGAAGTGATTTGAGTTAACACCTAGCTACCTGAGTTATAATTCAATTTGCTATAGCTCATGCAGCTTCTTGAGTCTTAACTTGTAATACTACATCTTGTCGAGTATCCTGAGTCAACACTTTGTTCCTAGATTTCTTTCAAACTTGAGTTGAAAGTAAATTTGTAGAATAACTTGGGCTAATGTAGCTTATCAAATGGTTTGGGCCAACATAGCTCTTTGAATGACCTCGACTATCTCACCAAGTCACTTGGGCCAGTGAAGCTCACCAAGACATTTGAACCATTGTAGCTCATCAAATTACTCAAGCAAGTGTACTTTGTGTTCAAGGATATGATGCCTCATTTAATGACTTGGACCAAAATAGCTCCTTTAGTAAGTTGGGCTAAATATAGCTTACCAAGTTACTCAAAGTAATGCATCTTACCAAGTTTATATTAGTGTAATCTACATAGTGAATACCATGTTTAAACACTTTAATCGCCATATTCAAATTTTGAACTATATATTTTTGAGTGTTAGAAACCATTTGTCAAGTGAGAATGAAAAGAACATCTAATATGTTGGCATTCTTTAGTGTCATACCTATGGTTGTAATGTTAGGCACAATACCTATATCTATCATGAACTCCATCAGACTTCAAAGGTGGTAGGCATTGAAGTATTTCTTATTTTAAACAACCTCCACTAATTCAGTGATTGACATCCTCAGAGGTGTAACTGTAGTCTACTATGGGTACTTATCGCATCTGCAGTGAGTTATTGGATTCCCAAATTCACACATATGCATGGGTGATTCTTCTCATCGAGTGTTGTGTCTTTTCTCCTTATCCTATCTCTGAACTTAATGTTTATCCTCAAAGAGTACTCATTAGGAGAATAATGCTCTATGTGCTGATCTCTTTGCCATGGATAGACTTGAAACTGACAACTCTAATTTAGCTTTTGTTCATGAAGAAGATGAGATCAATATTCCTTTAGAATCCTTATATGGCTTCAAAATAACAAGTCTAGATGGTTTTACAACTCTAATCTACCAAAAAACCTAGCACATCATTAAAAATGAAGTTATAATGGTAGTTCAAAGCTTTTATAAAAGGATACCCAATCTATAATTTCGTTTTCTCCTCCTCAATTGTGTTGATTCCCAAATATCTTGAGGCCCTTATGTAGGACAATTTTAGACCTATCAGCCTTGCATTTGTGATGTCCAAAATCATTCTAAAAGCATTATTATGAGATTAAAACACTTGCTTCCACTTTGGTTGCTTCTAACCAAGCTACATTTATTAAAGAAAGACTAATTTTTAATAACATATTACTTGGTTGAGAACTTATAAAAGACTTTAGAAGAAATGTAGATGAGGGAACATAATTATAAAGCTTGATATCAAGAAAGCTTTCAACTATATTAGCTAGAGTTTCATTCTAAATATCTTAAAAGCCAGAGGTTTTAATCAATAATTTTGTAGCATTATTGACAAACTTCTGGACAACAACAATCATTCTATTCCCATTAAGAATGGAGTTCCTGACTACTTTAAGACCAATAGAGGAGTCAAACAAGATGACCCCTTTCTGGTACTTTATCATCCCGACCCTCGACTACTTCTTTAAAATACTCAATAAAATATTTGATATTGACCAAACAACTTGCTACACCTCTAAAAAAATCTTACTATTTCTCATTTAGTCTTTGCTGATGACATCCTAATCTTTTGCAATTGAAGCCTAAAAGCAATCAAGAAGGTTATATACATCATCAAGGTTTTTGAAGATCTCTCAAGTATGAAATGTAACAAAGAGAAATTCTTGTTTGTTTGTAGCAAAAACATATCAAAATAAATGATTCATAAAATCAAGGAGCACATGGCATTTAAAGAGGTTAGCTTCTCATTCTCCTATTTGGGGGTCAATATGTATAGAAGTAGAATCAACACTAACCTTAGTAATGACCTGATATCTAAAATTCAGAAGAAAATTTATGCTTGGAAAAATAATTCTTATCATCAGGGGGAAGAATAACACTTATTAAAAGTGTCCTTAAATCTATTCCACTTTATATTGATAAAATGCAAAGAATCTCTAATTCTATCCAATCTAAGATTGATAAAATATTTATTAAAATCCTTTAGAGTCTCAAGAATAGAAACATTCACTACTCAAGTTGGAAAAACTTTGCAAGCCCACTTGTAATGATGGCTCGGAATTTAATTCAATTTAAGACAACATGAAATGCAATATGATCAAGCTTTGGATTAGATTCATTGAAAACAACTCCCTCTAGGCAAAGTTTATGTACTCAAAATATTATAGGGATGGGCACCCTTAAAAAGTCCAACCTCATCCCACAAACTCTAACATTTGGAATTTGATGATTAAACATAGGATTGAAGTAGAAGATCTCATCTTCTAGGACCTAGGTATAAGTAACATCGACTTTTTACTTGATCCCTATCTCAAAGACTCCATTCTCGCAAACTATGCATTCAACTCGATCCAACAAGACATTACTGTCTCCAAACTTTGGTTGAAGGACACATGGAATACTCACATGATTGCTGATCTCATACCTGCTCCTATTTGCAAAAAGCTTGTTGGTATTCCTTTAAACTCCATCTAGAAGGATATGTTATTTATGAAAGGCAAGAAAGCAAATATTTCCACCTCTAAACTCATCAATATGAGATTCTTTGCTACTTCCCCTATAATACCATAGGGCAAATTGATCTAGAATAATATAATGAAACCCCCGATGTCCTTCTTTTCTTGGAAGCTACTTCACCCCTTTCTCCCCATTGATGATATTCTTTAGCATAAAGGTTTGCAAATTCCTTCCATTTTCCCTCTCTGTTGTGATGATAAAGAATCCTTACTGCACCTATACTTAATATGCAAATTCAGTAGTACAATTTACAATTCTATCAATAAGTTTTTTAAAATGAGTTCCAACCAGCTTCCCTCTTTATTTATTGAGGAGTTGCTCAAACTATTGAATTCTAAAAATAGTTCATTATCGAAAGAAAATATCAAAAATTTCACCCTATTGATCGTGAGCTAGTTCATTTGGATTGCTAGGAATAAGAGCAAGCAAGATAACTCAAAACTTAAACAGAAAGACATTCTCACCTTGATCAAGAATGTCATCTAAAAAGCTCTTTACTATGTTAAAGTACTCCAAGATCTGTCTCCTATGCTCAACGCTCAACCACACATCAAGCTTGTCCTCTGCATACTAGTAAGTTGGTCCAAACATGATGCTCCTTTTATCAAAATTAACCTTCACGGAAGCTTCAACCCCAACAATTCCAAGGCGGGCATTGGGGGAGTTTTTAGAGATTATAATGGTAAGTGCCTTCTCTACTTTTCTATGCCTACCTTAGCCTCCTCAACAATCCAAGCTGAGTTTAATGCTTTCTCAATAGCTCTTTCTTTACCCATATCTATAAAGCTAACCCACATTTTGTTAGAAACTAGCTCTCAAGCTCAAGCACTTCCTTACTTCTTGCAGAAATAAGATACCCATAACATCCCTTGGTATCTTATTAGTTCAAACAAGATAATAAAATATCAACTAGGCAAAATCCCCTTATAATCTAATCACATATATAGGAAAGCTAACAAATTGGCCAACTCTCTTGCTAACCAAGGTGCTCTTATTAACAGATTCATCATCTTAATTACTCTAGATGAGCACCTTCACCAACTTCCACATGGTGATAGTTTAAACTTACCTTACATTAGATGCATGCACATGTAACCTCTTTTGTCTTTTTGAATTACTAGTACCTCACATTAATCAATTAAAGTTTTCTTTTGCTTTAAAAAAAACCTTGAAGAGTTAATCTAAAGGTGTCCACTTCTCCGAATCTCTTTTATGAGTTACTATTTGTGAATGGTGACCTCATTATATTCTTTTGCATTCATATGACCATTCACAAACTTTAATAGATTTGCTAGTGTTTTGGGCTATTGAAATCCAAGAGCATACTTTAATAGGCCATCTTTAAGGTGATTGGCAAGTGCAGCCTGCGCAACTACATACTTTAAATCTTTTACTTCCAACATTTCTCTTCAAAAATGAGTAATGAACTTCTTGAGTGACTTTCCTAGCTCTTATCTCATCAATAGAATGGCATGTAAACTCTTTAATGATTTCTAAGAACTGATGAATTATGTGAGGAACATTTTCATCAATTCTGTGATAGAAGTGTTGGCTCCTACTAATAGACACGTGAATCATCTAAGGGTCGATTCCTTGAAAGTGGTGAAGAATAGTTAGAAATTCTTTATATCATCAATGTCCAATATCAATGTAGTAGATTTAAAGTACACTAAATAGTTGGCATGGTTAGTGTGACCTTCATATGATTCCAAGTGTGTGATTTTGAACTTGATTGGGTGGAGTCTCTATGATTTTTTTAGAGAAGGCATTAGTTAAAGTATTATTCATCTTTTCGCTCTTATGACTTCCTATACACTCCTTATAAGAATCATTATCAATACTCATTGTCCCATATAATTCCTTTTACTGATGTCAAGTTTGATGTGTTGTTAAACTATAGGATCCTTCAATCCCCTTGACTCTTGGATTTTTATTCTTTACTTTTCCATAGTTTCCTAGACTATGCGAGTGATGTTGTTTCAATATCCTTCATATCTTGCTAAGTAACAAACTATTGAATATTTGCCCCCATGTCTACTGAGTTGTTCCGTGATGAAGGGTTCGCCCCCATGAGAAATCTCCTTTTTATATGACTGGGGGCAGGGCATACTTAAATAAAGTACACATTAGCTATGTTGATTGGTATGAATGCTTGGCTACATGGTCTCCCATATACTGGTGAGTCTTTATGTGTGAGGTGAGCCTTCATGTGCAAGGCATCTTTTTTAACACTGGTCATTTGAAAGGGCAATCTCTCCTCATGTTTGCCCACTTATGGTGAGTCATCCTTGGGAAATGAATTATTTGTGTAATTTTTTATTTGTATGCTTTTGTGTTGGCCCTTTGTAAGTTATGGGCACTCACTAGGTCCAAGTGCATTTTATGGGATACAATGGACTCTATTATAGGTAAAGGAATCAAACATAACTTTCTTAATGGGTTTATTTTAAATCTCATGAACATAACTCTATTTTAGTGGTGTTCATTTTAAGGGGTTCCTTAAATGGTCTCTTTTAGGTTGTATGTGTTCCCTATGATTTTTTATGAGTTCTTCTCCTAATGTGCCAATCTCAACAAGATTTTAGACCAAAAGTTGGGCTTGTTCTCTAATGTTAAACTTTTGGACTTGGGTGGCTAGGTTTAGAACTAAGTATTGAATCCTATTAAACTTTACCTCAAATTGTAAAGCCAATTCTTCTACTCTCGCATTTAAGTTATCAATTTGATCTTGGCTAATAGATTTAGGAGATATAATGTTACAAATGAAGATGCAATATGAAACTAAATTTTAAATTTTAAGTTATAGAGTTTCAATGATGCTCACTAATTTTACGATGAAGTAAATAAAGGTGACAAACAAAATGATAATTTAAATCCTTCACTATAATTCAAACACAAATAAATGCAAACTAGTACAAATAAGTAAATTTCAACTTTAATAAAACCCTAAGTTTATTAATATGAGTTCCCCTATGTTAATTTAAATTAAAGTGAGGGTTAATTAATTTAGTAGATCACTCTCTCACTGATTTTGTGTCTCTCAAGTCAAGGTAGTTTAGGGTAAGCTTAGGAAAAAAATGGTTAGGTTAATGTAAGTGGAGCCAACTAATTAGTAGTGCATGGTTCATGTAATTGATTTTCATATACAATTAAACACTTGAATTTGCAGTAAAAGATAAAATAATTTAAACGAAAAATAGCAAGTCTAGTTACATAGAATAACTAGTAGAGAATTTAATTGCACCCTTTGTAAGCACTTTGTTAAGCAATC
Source organism: Cymbidium sinense (assembly GCA_021442155.1). Lineage (NCBI taxonomy): Eukaryota > Viridiplantae > Streptophyta > Magnoliopsida > Asparagales > Orchidaceae > Cymbidium > Cymbidium sinense. Next base: position 66,000,951 of record CM038227.1, on the reverse strand, counting down.
CAATCCTCTTAGTGATCACCCTCCATATCATTCTACAAAACCTATGCTCTAACACCATTCTCAATGTGGGCATAAAAGAGTCACTTAGGTGACATAATTGGTGGATAAGGACTCCCTTAAGATTTCTAAGAGAGTATGCAAGGTATTGGTAGAGTTTAGTTTAAAGTGGAGTTTAGGTTATGTAGGCACATAGGGTCAACCAAATCTAAATAGAGAACAAAACCAAATATTGACACCTAACTTCTAACAAGTAGAACTCCATCTAAAATACTCTATTTTTATTTGTGATTTGAAAAGTTCCATTAAGTTTAATGAGGTGTAAAAGTTTTTTTGTGAATTTCTCCAACAATTGGTCAAGAACACCCTTCTAGTTGGCAAGTTGAAATGTGACTTAGGGTTAATAAAACTAGGGTAAAAAGTAGAAATGAACACAAATTAACACCCTTGGATATGAAAAATAAGAGTTTATAATACAAATTTAAAAAATTGTGCACAAATTTATGGAGTTTCGATAGACCAAACATCAACCACAACCAAGCTAAGTCAATTCAACCCTCTATTTAGCTTACCATAATAATGGCTCAAATTACACCTTTTTACATGGAAAAACTTAAGAAGAAAATTTAACAAGATAGTATGCTTCATCCACAATACAATGCCAAAAATAAAAAAACAAAACAAAACAAAAAAATAAAAGACAAAATAAAAACCCAGAAAATAACATCACATGAATTTAGGACTCACCAAATTAACCTTGTATGTAGGATCACCAAATTATCCTCTTTCAAGGATCTCTAAATCCTCTTCTTCGGGTGATTGGACACTAAGCCCCAACTCTAGAATCTCACTTCTAAATTTGGTTCAATAATACTCAAAATCTTCATTATAATATGTATAAAGGTTTTAAGTAACTCACATGATTCAAACTTATAAAAGTAGAGAAAGGATGGACTACTCCCTCCAAAACCACCTAGGCCAATTACCCAATTGTGCAAATACCATAATTATGCTTAATTAATTATTAATTAATTAATCATAATTATAACTAAGTACTCCCCATAATTTACTTAACACCATAAACAACATTTATATATGGATTACATAAAACTATATAGCACATACATAACATTTAACTAGACAAAAATTCACACAAAGTCTTAAATAATCTTCATTATTTCAAGATTAATTTTCTTCCATGGCTAGTTTTCTTTCTGTAATGAGACCATCATGTTTATCTTTCAATCAACTTATTTTGTCTCTTTTACCTGGACCTCTTTGTGCTTATGCTACACGAAATAGACTATTAAAAAATTCAATTAATATAGTCTTAGTCTTCCTCTTTACTCATTATCTATTAATTCATTGGCAAAATTATCACACCTATAGACTTCTAAAAGGCATCATCTTTTTTGAAATTAATCCCCACTTTATAAAATATGCCCATTAGCTATGTTCTATGAAGAAGTGACATTATTAACTTCAATTTTCACAAACTTAAATGCCACATGGTTAATGAGTTTGCATAGTTCAAGTTACTTCTAATTCCCTTGACTGAGTTAGTCTCTTCTAATTTAAGTCATCTACACCAAACTAAATCTACCGCCCCCTGCTTGATCCCTAAGTTTATAAATAATAGATGATATAAAAAACTCTTGATTTTATCTCATGGTGTTATTGAATTGATAAAAGTTGGTGATTACTAAATCTTTTTATGAGCTTAATTAGAGTCCTTAACTCATTGAAGCACTAGCTTAGCTTACATAGAAATCCAACCTAACTCTTAAATTAAGTTGATTAGGACCAGCCATAGAGTGATCATTAGAATAAATTAAGCTTATCAATCCCATGAAAAGGAACCATAATTCTTCATAATATTCATCTCAATTCTCCATTCTTTCTACAATTGACTAGAGCCAACTCTAGGTTATTCCTAATCCTAGCTTAAACCTAATTAAGACAAATGGGAAAAGTAATACTTTAAACAATCTATTATAATAGTTAGTAGAATAATTATATTTAAGTTGATTATAATTAAACATCGAATTCTATTATTTAGAACTTAGACTTAGGTTTGAACGACTATTATTCTAGACCCAAAATCTCCAAAAACTCCAAAAACCTTAGACTCATATTATTAATCTAAACCAATTGATTTAGTTAGTTAGCAAAATCTCTTTTATATGATTTCTATCATTGAAACATAAATGTTTTGGCCATAGTTTACATTTAGAATAGGTTTTAATTCTTTTGATTTCTAGTTAACTTAGTTAAGCCTGATTGTTTTAATAAGCTGCAATTTTGAATTTCATAAAATTAATTATGGCTAATCATCTCAATAAATCTTAATAAGTTAAACATGACATAATGAAGTTTAATATACTTTTAGATTATAAAAATTAAACCTATGTTAGTTAGACTTGACTTAACCCTATGTTAGTTCAAATGAACCTTTTTAATCCAATAAGACCTAACCTTTAATTTGATTTGATTAATTAAAACCAAATCCTTTAAATAATTTAAATTGGTTAATTTAACAAAGTCAATTGACTTACTTAGCTCAAGTATGATGTAGTGAACTTTTTAAGTTATTTTAACCAATTTAATCAAATCATGCAAAGTCAAATGTTAGAATACATTTCAGATTATCTTTTATAGTTGTCCAATTGGTCAAATCAACCAAACTTGAACTAATTTGATCATTTAGTTCAAATTGATTGGGTTGCTTTCAACTAAGCTTACTAGTTGTCTTATGTAAGTTCACCACGTATTAATTAATCCCAATTAATCCTTAACTAAGCTATTTGAGAATAATTGACCAAATTAAGCTTAGTTAAAATCTTATGGAATGTACTTAGCCCATTTAAGACAAAAATCACAATTTAATCAAACAAAATTGATCCAACTCCTAGGACTAGTTTAATTAAGCGCATCACATACCAAGTGAGCATAATTCATTTTTGGCTTGGCTTAACTAATCCTAAGATCCAAGTTAGCTTGTTGTAAACTTATACTTGACCCATATGAAACCATGGATCAAAATAGACCATATTGGCTTCATTGCTTGAAGCCAACCTATTTAATTTGCTATCATAAGTCAAACACACTTAAATTGAGTCAATTAATCTATTAGTTTGGCCTAGGTTAGACTGAAATTTAAGCTAACCCAAACGTCTCATACTTGAATCATTTGGATCCTTGTCCTTAACTAAACCAAATTGGTTAATCCAAACCCTCCTTGAAGCTATATTAGAACCTAGTTAACTCAAGTCAACAAGCTTAATAAAATCCTAAACCATTAGATTTAGATTATGAAGATTAGTGAATCAGTAAGGGACTAACTAAAATCAATGCATAATGCTAGTCTTAACAATAATTATGAACTCAGATTTATTGACTTTTATCAACCATCTTTAAGTGAAGTTTAGATTTAAAATATTTATTTATATTTTTAAACCTCTTAACTAATTTTTTTTAATAATATATCAATATCTTGCCACTACCCTTTTCTAATATTCCATGCACCAAACATTTTATATTATAATCTTTAAAATGTTTAATCCTTTACTCCTTATTTTATGCTATCCATAATTAACATTGTTCCATTAGTTGTTCTCTCATAACCTTTTTTTAAGATTAACATAAAATCAACTAATATAATTTCTCTTTATTATTACCTACTCTATGGTAATATTATAACCCTTGATGTTATGTTAACCACTTACTAATAACTGTTAAGAGGCTATGCCCAAGAGGAGGGGGTGGTTGGGAATTGGGTTTTTAAAAAAAAAATTCAGAAAATTTAATTTTATACTTTTGTATAAAACTTAAATCTTTAATGATAAAGCGTTAGAGAAATAAAATAACAATCAACAATAGTATAGAAAAGTAAAGTGCAGAAAAATAAAGAAAGAGAATATATAGATTTTTACATGGTTCGACTAAACCTCAAAACCAACCTACGTCCATGCTTAGCAACCCAAGCTAAGAATTCATTAAGTCAAAATGAGATTACAATAAATTTCCCATACTCTCCTTCACGGGCAAGTATAACCCAACACCATACATTTCTTAATGGGAAAGTACAACCCAAAAACATACTTTCCTTAATTGGTAAGTACAACCCAACAACATACTTTCCTTAACGGGCAAGTACAACCCAACAATAAAATAAGAAAAAGGTGAAAGAAATATCTAATTCTCAATTTCAAAATAAATTTTCTCTCACAACCCAACTACAATAATATTAAGGCAAGTGAATTCAAAGGAATGAAAGATAGCTAACTTTAATTGATATTTAAATTTGAACAATAATTAAACTTGAAATATATATATATATATATATGATGTAAATGAATCTTTAAAATATTTGATGTGAATATGATAACTTGAAATCAAGGTGATTTAATTTATGATTTGAAATATAGCACAATAATGATTTGAAATTTGGAATCAATCACTTGTTAGAAAGAGACTTAGAGTTTTCCAAAAGATCAAATGGAAATAAAATCTCAAATCACATAAACTCAAATGAAATCTATTTTTAAGTAAATTATTATTTATGCGAAAGATGAGATGATTTAGAGTAATAAAATTTGTTACTCACAAGTATTTTATATGAAATAATCACAAAGACAATAATCTCTCTTTAGAACATGTAAGAATAATGAAGAGAAAATAACTTGCAATAATACACTTTAATTCATCAACCATGAAGCTTTTGCCCAACTTGAGGAAGTATAGAAATAGATAAGTTAAGCACAAAACAAATTGACCAAATGCATAAGACACTCAAGCTAAGAAGGAGAAGAAGGTCACTTAGCATGTAAAATCACAAACTAGAATGAAAGCACATTGTTAAGCTTTCGACCACAAGAAAATCCACCAACCCTCCAAGTTATTTTGTGCAATCATCAAGACAATCACTTGTAGGTTGGAGGATGAAAAAAGGATGAAGAAATTAGCACTTGATTCACCAAGAAGAGATATCTAAAGGTTTTGAAAAATTCAGCCAAGAGAGAGTTTTTCTAAAAGAGACATTTTCTAAGAGAAGTTAACTTAGTCTAAAGAACATTATTTATAAGACAAGGGGTCATGAGGTTGGTCCTAGAGAAGAAAAAATAGGAGGGACTCATTTGGAATTAATTTAAACATAAACCAATCAATATAAAAATAAATGGCATGAGATAAAAAATCGGCCAAAGAAAAATAGGAGAAAATTTAATATGGAAGGTTGCTTTAATTAAAAATCAAGTTGAAATTCAAATTATATAAAAGGAGTTTCGTCCAAGATAAGGAAGAGGGAAAGTTTAATTAGTAAGTGATTCAATTTGAATATATTAAATTAATTTAATTTAGTATGATAAATAAAATTGACAAAAATGGGATGGGGAGGAAAAAATAATTTGGAAAGAGATTTAAGTTGAATCAATTCATAATATGACTTGATTTCTAATGTAATTAAGAAGTTAATTCTTATGTGGGTAGGCCGAGAGAGAGAGAGAGAGAGAGAGAGAGAGAGAGAGAGAGAGAGAGAGAGAGAGAGAGAAGAGAAGAGTTTGAATTATTACCAAACAAGTCATGACACAATAAATTGTCCAAGTGAAAAAGGGAATAATTCAAATTTTGATTAATTTAAATTAAACATAATATATGGTCAGCCAAAAAGGAAGTTTCCATGATGGGATTCAATTAGTATTTAATGAAATATCATTGAATATTCAATCAATTCATCTTGATTGAATGAAGGAAGGAAAGAGATAGCATAGAAACTTTATTTAATAAAATCCAAGGAATATTCAAAATTCGCCCAAGCTACTTTCCTTAAATAGATTAGATTTATTTTAATGCACTTAATTTAAATTAAATAATGATCGATCACATCTTAGGAAAGTTTAAATAAATTTTCATTAAGATATTAGTTTGAATTTGAATAAAGATATAGTTGGCCAAAGGAGGTTTCCAAAAAATAAAATTTATATAGGAAGAAGATAACTCCATGGCTTAATTTAATTAAATTTGAATTAACTCAAATTAATTCAAATTAAATCTACTATATTAGCATAGGATTAGCCACATAACATTCCATAAAGAGGAGAGTTCAAATTTGCATATGTAATCAAAGGAATATTCAATTTGAATTCAAAAATAAGTTAAAAGATTCAAATAAATAATTTTTTTAATTTGGAAAAATATGGGATAATTATGGAAATAATTTTAAGAACTTCAAATAATTTATTTAGCAAAATATCATGAAAAAAATTTGGCAAAACGGTTTAGGATGAGAGATAGGATAGGAGAGAAAAAACTAGGACAATAGGAGAGAGAAAAATAATACCTTGAATAATGTTTGGTTAATTTAGATTTATGCATTGAATAAATGGATAATGAACATGCCTAAGCAAGAATAATTTAATGAAATTTGAACTTAATTTAAGTTGCATGGAGGCACAATAAATGTAACAAAGTTTATGTATTTAGTTCACATTATCCAAAATAAAGAATTTGAAGAATAATTATAAATATGAAATGTAGAATTTATGAATAATTCTCAAATACATTATTTTAAAATGAATGAATGATTTATTTTATTTTAGTGAGCTTTTTATTTTCCTTAATATAGTTAATCCTAGAAAAATTCTCACCCAATTCAAGTTCAATAGCTTGAGCATTCTGAATTGACTGACGAACCTCGAGTTGAAGAATTTTCATGCACACTTATATCATATATATATATATATATATATAACATCAATATAAATCTAAATTAAGAATGACATTCATCATGATTAATATGAATAATTTATCTTACAAAGAGATAATTAATTCTTATTACACAAGGTTTGTTATTATCAAATCAAATAGTGAGATATACAATGTGTATAGTCAACAAAAACCTCTTAAGTAATTTTTTTAATAATATGCCAATGTCTTGCCACTCTCCTTTTCTTATATTTGACACACCAACACTTTTATATTATAATATAAGAATATCTTTAATTCTTTATGCCTTATTCTATGCTATCCATAATTAGCTTTGTTCCATTAGTTGTCCTCTCATAACTATTTCTTAAGATTAACATAAATCAACTAATATAAATGCTTTTTATTATTTCCTAATCAGTGGTAATATTTTAGCCTTTGATCCAATGTTAACCACTTAATTATCTTACATTGGATTCTTTAAAATTAGCTTAATTTTTCACCATGCTATTCTATGCTAGGAATTATGAAAGATAATTACTCCAAGATTCAAACATGGGTTGGACTTTAAAGCTTATGAGCTATGGATATATTCTAGATATGGGCTGCTGTGACGTGCCATTGATATGGGCAGTGTATTAAGTTCAAGTCAATGAAAAGAGGCCGTCTCAAATGATGATCATAGGAAAGTTGACTCAGGACTTTTCTTCTGATTTAATCATATTCTATATCCTCAAAATTATATAATCAACTAGAGGAAATTTTTAAAATCTACATCCCAATATATTTTAACAATGGTCATTATAAGAATGGATATTATCGTTGGGCGATCCATTCGATAATGCCATTTTTAATATTTTTTAAGAGCGGCGCTCAATAGCCTTTGACCGACAATGAAAAGTTAGCCGTTGGGCTGCTTGGAGGGTGCCGATTTGCCATAAAAGTCCCCAAAATGTTCTCATTTTTTATCTTATTTTTCAATCTAATTTCTCCTCTACTCAAGATCATTTCTCTCACTTCCTTATGTCTCCAATCACAAAGCTAATTTCTCTTGACATACTTTCAAATTCGCTAAAGCTAGTAAAATTGACGTTCTATTACTACTATTTGCCACCAATTCGTCGGGATCTTCTAAAATCTTCGAGTTCATCAGGTTAGAAAAAAAATTTTATTTTACATTTTGTATTGAATGTTGTAGACATGTTTTTCCAAAAAAAGAAGCCTGATTATTTTGCATATGATTTTGTTCGATAGAGTAATTAATTATTTAGTCCATAGGTTGTCATGTAAGAAATGTTAATGAATTTTGTTATGCTTTGAAAGAGTAGGAGAATACTATCACTTTTTTTTATAAATTATAGTTGTTATTATTATTTTTAATAGTGTTTTGTTTTTTATTATGAAGTTTTGTATACTATTATTACTATTAGTATTATGATTAATATTATTATTTATTATTACTATTATTATGATTATTATCATTATGATTATTTATTTTCTTAATTCTATCATTATTATTATTATTAATTTTTTGTTGTCATCTATGCTATTTACCTTATTTTAGTTAATGCTACTATTATTGGTTTTATCATTAACTTTCTTATAAAATTCTTATTATTTTTTACATTGTTTACTCTAATTATATTAGTTTTATTAGTTGTAGTTATTAGTAGTAGTATTAATAGGGTTTAGACATTATTATTATTATTATTATTAATTTTCTTTTGTTATTATTACAATTTAATTATTTTAATTATTTTAATATTGTTACTTCATTTTGATATTTTTTGTTATAGTAATATAGCAAATCCTTAATTCAACTTAAAATTGATTTCATATAATAATATCACTATGAGTCAGCAAGTATCAACTATAATGTTATTCTATGATGAAAAACTTGTACTAGCCAATGACTTTGCCCCTAACAACATTGGAGGCCATTATCGACCACTTTGGATAGCTTCGCAATAAAATTTTCTTCAACTACACTTAGAGTCATTCGTGCTTTAAAAATTGATCTTGCGACGAGTAGTATCTCTCTAATATGTAGGTTTCCAGTTGGTGATGGTTTCATTGCAATGTTCATTGAAGACGATGAAGTTACAAAATGTGTTTTGCTAAAGGCTTCAAAGTAACCTTAATGGTCTATGTAAAAATTGAGATTGCTATTGAGACTGAATAAGTTATGTCCACACAGTACTCGAGTCCTTAACTAGACCTTCATCACAACTTGTTGCTCATAATTTCATTGAGTTTTCTAGACCAGACCTAGCCTACAGGTAGGCTATAAGTACCTCATAAAATTTCAACTTATTGCTTTAATTGTTTTAAAGTTTTCAATGGAACTAAATCTATAATTTTTACTGCCTTGTGCTACATTCATGCGTTGAACCCGACCATCGTAGCAACTTCATAGAGGATGATCATGCACAGGATGATGAAAATATTATGCTATGTAGTGGTGGGTATGAGACAATAAATAGTGACACAAGTAATAGCTCTAGTGATGATGATGCACTTGTAAACATAAGAACAAATGAGATAATGAGGCATGACTTCATTAGAAGGCATTCATTAGCCAATACATATAACCAAGATGTAATGATATCCACCAACAAATACATTTATGCTTGTCATACCACTAAAGAGTGGGATGAGGATGTCAATGTTGATGGACCAATAATTGATTTGAACATACTATCCGAAGGGTTGATTCTTCATGAACTAGCAGAGAGTATGTTCTTCCAAACAAAAGTTGATTTATAATGTGCTATCAATGGTTGATACATTGCAAACAACATAGAATATCATATCTTTAACTCAAATAAAATATGATATTTATTATGTATGTGCACCATAAGCATCCAACAAGACCATGCAATTGGAAATTGCATGCCTCTAAAATTAAAAGGTTAGCAGGTCCATAAATTTTTTTTTAATAATAACTGCTCAACACACATGTACACATAGAATTTTGGTGGGAGGCCATCAAAAATGCACATCCAAATTTATTACAATCTCTATTAGAAGTTCCAATAGTGCTGGAACTCTATCTGCTTTAGACAGTATGCAACCCCATCCCCCCTCACCTTAGATCAACATCTTAATTTGGAATGCTAGGGGTATCTCTAAACCCCAATCCAAGATAAGAATCAAACATCTCATTAAAAATATATATATATATATATATATATATATATATATATATATTTGTTGTCTTTGGAATAGTAGAACCTTAGCCTATACTAACATAAATGATAGGATCTATTATTTAGAATGCACAATATTTTTTCAAATTGTTCCAATAAAATCTAGCTTTTTTGGGAGAAAGCTTTCTCTGTGAATATAGTCTTTGACCACCCATAGTTCCTCCATATCAAGGTTTCTTTTAATGGCATTTCAACTTTTACTATAATAGTTTATGTATCTTGTAGTCACATGGGTAGATCTAAACTTTGGAACAACACAATTCATATTGATAGCTTGGTAAGTGATCCTTGGCTAGTAGGAGGGGATTTTAATATAATTGCCTGCATGGAGGAGCCCAACCCATCTAAAACCCATCTCTGAACTCAATAAATTCATTCTTAAGACTGGCCTTATTGGTGTTCATTTCTTAGGCTACAAATTTTCATGGAAGAGGGGTGGTGTTCAAGAAGGTTGGATAGGATTTTAGTTAATATTTAGTGGAAAGTTCTCATTTTTAACACATATATTCACCATCTTTCCCAGATTACTTCAGACCACACCCACCCCTTTACTCATCTCAATTAATATTATTCTTAAACTTATCTCCACTAATTCAGATTCCTTAATATGTGGACATTACATGATTCCCCTACCATGGTTGAAATTAAGCAACATGTATTCTTATCAGGCATAAACAAAACTACAAGTCGAGATGGTTTTTAGCTAGATTCTACTAGGAGTCTTAGTATATCATTAAAAAGGACCTTGTGGGTGATATTCAAGACTTCTTTGCTGGCAAATCAATCTCAACTACTTCAACTCCACCACAATTATACCCATATCTAAACACACAACTTCAACCATTTGAAAAGATTTAAGACCTATTAGTTTGTCTACCAATGTTAGCAAGAAAATTAGTAAAATCATCAACTCCAGGCTCCACAACCATCTTCAAATTTGATCAGTATAAACCAAAATTCATTTGTCCAAGGAAGGGATTTTTGTGATAATATGCTTATGGTGTAGGAGATCTTCAAATATCTTAATGTTAAATGCATGGGTAACAACATAGTAATCAAAATTGACATCCATAAAGCATTTGACTCCCTCAATTGGTGCTTCATCAATGAAGACTTGTTAGCTAAGAACCTCACATCTGAGCCATGTAACTTAATCTATAGACTTATCTTGAATAACCACTACTTAGTGCTCATCAATGGTGAAAAGGTTAATTTTTTCAAATGCATAATGGGGTTGGAGCAAGGAGACCCTCTTTCCCCTACTTTGTTCATTATGACTGTGAACTACTTATTTGCCATGCTGAACAAATCCATGAGTCCCCACCCTTCCCATGGTTTAACACCTTTTTATGTACTCCTATCTCTCTCTTACTTTTTGTTGATGGCATCCTTATTTTTGCAATGCCTCCAAATGGCTTATCAAAAATATGATGTCTCTACGACACAGTTTTGAAGCTACTGCTGGCATGAAATTTAATAAGAGTAAATATAATGTCTTCCTTAGCAAGCACATTTCTCTTAATCACTAAAACTGGATTACAAGGTTCACAGTCTTCACCATATCTTCCCTTCTTACTAAATATCTTGGCAACACCCTCTTTATTGGCAAAGCTAAGAAAGCCTATTTTGAGGACATAATCACATGAATCCAAGGTCGTATCATGAAATTGGACAATCTTCTTATTTCTTTTGGTGAAAGGGTCACTATTATCAAAATCATTCTCAATTCTATCCCAATGCACTCACTTAAAGTAATCAACATGCCATCTAACACTCAAAGGAGGATTGAGTCCACTTTCAATACTTTTCTATGGTGTGGCAACAAGAGAGGCTATCATTGGTCTACTTGGAGGAAACATTGTAAGCTAAAGAAAGATGCAATTTGGGCTTTAGATTTCTCTAGAATAACATTGAATATAATGCTCTAAAACTCTGAGCCAAATTTAGACAACAGCATTCCTTCTGGGCTAAATTTATCATGAGCAAGTACTATAAGAACACTAACCCTATATGTGTCAAAGCTATCAAGAATGATTCTCATTGTTGGAAGTCACTTTTAAAATTCAGATTGGATGTTGAGACCCTAATCAAGTGAAAAATTGGAGAAGGTAATATTAGCTTCTAGCTTGTCATTTGACTAGATAATATTCCTCTATATATGTTAAATTTGGACTTTCATGATCTAGGATAGCTAAAGGTCAATCACTTATTCATCCAACAACAAGATTATATCAATTGGAATAAGCCCACCTTACTCAATCTATTACCAATCGAGGTGAATGATGAAATTACTAAATTCCAATTGACATAAAGCAAAAGGACTTGCAAATGTTAGCTGTTCAATTACAAAATTAGAACCTCACTAAAGTATTCTATAACTTCAAAAGATCTGATGCACATTGCACATGGGGCACAAGCATTTGGATAAATTCCTTAAGCCATCTATTCATGTTTTTTGTTGGAGACTCTTCAAAAACTTGCTAACGACAAATGAAAAGATTTGCTAGAGAGAAACCTCTTTGGAATCTAAGTGTCTCCATTACAACATTGTGGAATTATTAAACCAACTCTTTTTGCACTGTCCAAAAAGTATTTGCTGTTGGAAACTCATTGAAAAATAATTTCAAATCAAATCCAGTTTAACAAACTTAGTGATCCTTTCTGACTCTTTATGGGGAAAATTTTATGATGCCATAGAGATCTCAGGAGTTTCTTATTTATGACATCATTAAAATATAATCTATTATCTGGAGAGATGAAAATATCACCTTATAAGAGATTTGATCATTTAATAAAAGACTCTTAAAATAGATGGGTTTGCAATGTTTCAAATATTCTTCCCCTGAACTATATGATAAAATAGAATAGGAATTATTTTATTATAGGGTTATTATATCCCTATAAGAGCAAGCCCCTATAGTTAATTACAACTTAAAAAGATGAAATTTTCTTAGGAAATTCATAATTTAAAGGAATTGACATTTACCACTATATGGATTTCAAAGCTAGGATTTAAAGAAAGTTTATTTAGTAGATTAAAAAGGGAATGCTTCAAGAGCTTTTCAGATACCAAATGGGATTGAGTAGGAAATGCCTTGGATACAGGGAAACCCAATTAAGCATTTCAATGTATTCTACAATTAGGCTATTAGAAATCAAATTTATTTAAATTTATTTAAATTATAATTAATATTTTATTAGAAATTTAAGTCTAAAATTTTAATAGTACAAAATGATAGAAATGCCTAATAAGTAAAGACATATTCCAATAGGATGCTTCAGATCATAATTCTAAAAGTTGTTCTAACACAAGTCGAAAGCTTGACTTAGTCTAATCCTTAAGCATTATGGGCCTTCATCTTAATTGAGAATGAAAACCTATCTCGACTCTTCTAGACTTATAACCCGCTTGAAAGGGTTACTAGCTAACTCCTCCTAAATGATTTTAAATCCATGAGTCTAGTCTTATGAATGTAAGATAGCTAGACTATTATATTTAAAAAAAGAAAGCTAAGAAGCTAATCTCACTCCCTAATCCTATGATCATGACTGGTATGTTATGCTTCTAGCTAATGTAGAAAATTTAACTTTTATTCATTTTGATTCATAATTTTATTTGAAGGTTTTGGGTATGCAAATCATGCCTAAGATGAGATGTAGCTAAAAACATGTCATGGTTCAAATCAAAGAAAAGGTAGATTTCTCCTAGAAGGGAGGTCATCCTAACAGGTCAAATACCCCCTTATGTTCAATCGAAGTAGGGCCCAATTCAAAGATTTAAAAAGAAATATGTAATTATGGTTCAATTTTATAGGGCTTTTAGTTATTTAAAATTTTTAACCCTAAGTCTTTAATTAATGAACTTATGTGTTGATTACTGTTATGTTTAAGTTGAAATAATTTAATGGGGCTAAAAAATTATTTTTTACCTTAAGAGTTTAATGTATCCAGGTTCCTCACAACATATAAAAACATAAAAATAAACTTATGAAAAGAATGCTAATTCTATTGCACACCACAAAATAAATCAAGCTAAATAAATTAAATTAAATAGGTCAGTGTGGTTGGGTACCATTATACACCCTAGAAGAAAAAGAAAAAGGGGCAGCTAAGGTCTACCCTTATATAGCCCAACCTAGATCTAAAGTTTGAATCTATCAGGGTCTTCATTCAAAATCATCTCCTTCTTTAGAGACCTCCTTAGGCTCAACAAGGGACCACCAGTAATTTTGTTAGCTCATACTAATCCTAGACCTCAAAGATTCTAACCGAATGCTAAGACCAAATTACATCTTAAAATTCTAAAATTAAGTCTTAATCCCTTCAAGGTAGATGTTACAAAAAATACACATCATACCAATAATTACAATGCAACTATATGGGCATAGCTACAATGGCTGCCAAGCCCACCTATCCTCTTGGGCTATGCTTAAGGACTTAAATAGCACATGTAAGTAAAGAACATTTATTATATATTATTACAATAGCTCCTTTAAGTATAGCCCCCTATAGAAAAAATGTTAATTTAAAAAGAGCATCCTAACATCCAAACTAAAGAGCAAATAATTCCTAGCCATCTAGTAAAAAATAATACACCACAAAATAAGAAAATATCACATCACAAAACATATCACCATCCTAACCATAGTCTAGGTTTAGTGACCTTGTAATCTAGTGTGTGAAAGAGAGGTTCGTGTCGCTAATCTATACTAAGCATTTTAAGGTTTACATTTTTTACTTGGAATTTAGAGTTTGTTCAATTTATCATTGGATGACTTCAATTTAAATGATTTAATTGATTTTAAATATTATATGATTTTATTTTATTTTTAAAATTAAAGTTGATTTTAGGTTTTAAAGAATGAAATGAAGATTAAGTCTTGCTTGTGGCAAGGTTTAATCTACTCAGCACCTAATCTTAATGAGCAAAGTCATCACCAGAGGGGTGAAGATTCATCTCAATTGTCAAACCTAATGACTTATGTATTTTTATTAATAAAAATATATTGAATCCACATTTCTTACTTACTAGATCAAGTTATAATTTTATCAATTTTAAATTTATTCCTTTTTTCTGATTCATTTTCATAATTATGTCTTCCCAAGTATGTTCTATTATTAAACCAGTAATTTGAAGTATTAAGACCTCCTTCGGACAAGTAGCCATGTAGCATCGGGTGTCTAGACTATATACCTTATTATTACATATTATAAAAAGTTTTAAGTTAATGCTGATATTTTAAATTAAATTTATTAAGATGCTATAATTTATTGAGAAATCTTTATTTAAATCTTTGGGATTTCGATTAATTTACTTTTTTTTTACTATTTTGTTGAACCGTAAATATGAAATTTCTAAGGTTTCTTAACTTTATAGGGCTAAGGAATTTTTCTTAAGTTCTTGATATCAATGAAAGTTTTTATGAATTCTATGATTTTTTTTATTATTTGGTTTAAATTATCCTAGAGCTTAAAAATATAATAACTTATAATCCAAAAGTTATTTTACCTTAAAATTATTATGACAAATGGAGTTCTCTAATATTTTATTTTGACTAAGGGTGTATTTTGGAAATGATTAAGGTTTTAATATTTTCCTTAAACCCCAAATTAAGACTACAATTTTAAAAATTAATTGTGAATTTATATTTTCTTTAATTCTCCTATAAAAATTAAATCCATAGAGGATTTATTTAGAATGTTTAGGTTTTTATTTGATTTACAATGATTTTCCCAAGTTCATCTTTTCTAAATAAATAAATTAATTCAATTAATCTCTTAATTAGCTCATTTAAGGTTTAATAAATTCTAGTGGACTTTAATATTTTCTTAAGTTCAGTGATATTTTTGAAGATGATTAGAATCATTCACCTAATATTTCTTAACTTTTATAATTTTTAAATTAATTATTTTGGTTAAATTAGAAGTCTAGACTTTGAAATTTTAGATCATTTGATCTAGTAAGCTTTAATTCTTGAAATTTTTATATAAAATGTATTTAATCTTCAGTTTCATAATATAAAGTTTTCATATTAATTAGACATTTCTCCTAAGCTTAATTAATGTTTAATTATTTTTCTTTAAACATAATTAAGCTAAAATTATGCATCAATAATTAGGGCATTTATTTTCCTTTGATTCCTCTCTAAAATGTGAAATTAAAGAAGAGTTGTTCATAATTTAGAACTCTTGTTTGATTTATTATAAAATTTATTAATTTCATCCTAATTAATTAAATTTTTTAATTCATTTATTTTGTGATATGGCCATTTTGATGTTTATCAAGTTTGAGATGAATTTGATGGTGTTTTAGGTTCAATGATGTTTATTATGATGTCTTAAGTTTATTTAATGTTTTTCCTTAATTTTTTGGATTAATATTAATTTATTTTATTATATTAGGATTTATGAATTAAAAATTCTATAACTTCCAATTTAATCATCTATAACTCTTCAAATTTTTATTAGAGATGTTTTTTAACCTTAATTTTATACTACCAATGTTTCAAATTAACTAGATTAAGAATAACTAAATTTTAATTATTTTCATTAAAACTTAAATTAACCCACAAATACCTTATAAAAATTTAAGCTTTCAAGTTTAATGAATTCCTTTCATTTAGTTGAATCCATAGAGCCCTTAATTATAATTTTTAGTTAAGTATTTTTATTTCTATAATTTTTTTTAAGTTCAAGACTACTTTTAGCATTATTTGAATAAAAAAAATCTAAGCTTTGTTTAGCCTAGGTAGTGCCTACTGTGCTCATTATGCATCGCTTTAGTGTGGTTGCGGGCCATTGGACCATGCAGACACTAACGTGGCTGGTGGCAGGGATGTGATTTCATATGAGCTGTCTGATCAAAGATCAGATGATCTATAACCATCCTATAGTTTCTGAAGGAGTTTAAATCAAATTCATGCAGCTAAATCATAGTTGCCCATTCCAAATAAAAAGAATGAACGATGTTGAAATTGATAAAGGATCAATTTGAACTCACTAGAGATAAAATTGACTTCAATAAATACCAAATTAAAATAAAAGGGTGGTCAGAGTTAGAGAGTACCTCACTGATGTTGTTAGCAATGCTATCATTTTGAAAAGCTTCAGTAGATTGAAACAAAGCTTTGTAAAGAATTTTGTGGCTTGGCTCCCTCTATAATGATGTGGAGACCACTGTGCACCACTGCTCACTAGAATTTGGTCGAATGATGGGTTTAAAGGGTCTGGAGAATGGGGAAAGGATTGGTTTGAGTTTGTTTTAGCCTAGTGGAGGTGCAAAAAGCATCAAAGGTGTAAATTGAGATTCTCTTCTCCTTTATATATTTGGTTGAGCCTCTCTTTATTGGCAAAGGTAGGAGGCGGCTGGCCTTATGAATTAGAGCCTAAGTTAGTCATGGAAAGTGGTTGGAAGGTTAGAGGAGGAGTTTCAATAGATTAATGGAGGTGATGAGGAATGCATGGATGAGATTTGATTCATGGTGAGGTGGCTCGGTTTTGGGCTCTCCATGGACTCCACCACATCTCATGGCACCAATTCTCCTCCTCTTAAGCAGGTTGGTAGCTTCTTAGATCAATCCTAAGAGGATGCTAAGGTTAAACTCAAGTTCCATTGGCTTGGGTTTGGATTTAAGTGGTTTAGGTTAGCTTCACTTGGATGGAATTGGGTTGGGTTGAGTTGTCTTGAGCAAGTTTAGTTGAATTCAATTATTTTTACATTTATGTTCACAATCAAGGTAATTTTTCATGAGATGATTTATGAGTGAATTTACCTAGGCTATGTTTAGGTTTAGAGTAATTTAAGCTAGTTTGATCTGCTTGACATAAATGGGGTCAAGTTTAATCATCTAACATATTTAGCCATTTTGAGGTTTAGGTTAAGTTTTATTTATGCTTGATTATTCATTTATAATATTGTTTGGATCAATTGATCTATGTTATGTCTAGATTTTAGGTTTTAGTTTGATTTAAGCTAATTTGGCCCAAATAGGTGGATGAGATATTTTGATAAACATTTCAATGAAGAATCTGAAAGTACGATTGATTTTAGTAACCTTAATACCATAAACAAAAATAGAGAATTTTTTTTATCATCGTATTAGTAAATCTGAAGTTAGAGAAACTTTAAAGAAAAGGAAATGTGGAAAAATAGTAGGAATTGATGATATTCCAATAGAAGTGTGGAAATGTTTAGGAGATCGAGGAATTACTTGGCTTACAAATCTTTTTAATGTTATTTTAAAGACTAAAAAGATGCTAGATGAGTGGACGAAGAGTTTGTTGGTTTCTATATTTAAGAATAAAGGCAATGCACAAGAGTGTGCAAATTATAGAGGAATTAAGTTAATGTGTTATACATTAAAATTATGGGAGAGAATAATTGACCATAGGTTACGATGTGATACAAAAGTTTCTCACAATCAGTTTGGTTTCATGCTAGGTAGATCTACTATGGGTGCTATACATTTGTTAAGAGGTTCGATGGAGAAGTATAGAGAACGTAAGTAGGGTCTACATATGATATTTATTGATTTAGAGGAAGCTTATGATAAAGTTTCAAGAGAAGTTCTTTGGAGAGTTCTAGAATAGAAAGGAGTTAATATTGGTTATATTCAAGTCATTAAGGATATGTATACTAGAGTTGTTACTTATGTCCAAACACAAGGAAGATTGATAAAATATTTTCCTATTTCAGTTGGATTACATCAAGGATCATATTTAAGCCCTTATTTTTTTTGATTTAGTTATGGATGTTCTTACTAGGCATTTATAAGAAGGTGTACCTTGGTGTATGCTTTTTGCTGATGACATTCTTCTTATTAATAAGACTAGAGAGGGAGTCCAAGAGAAACTTGAATTATGGAGGTCAACATTAGAGTCTAAAAGTTTTTGTTTAAGTAGATCTAAAACTAAATATATGGAGTGTAATTTTAGTTGTAGAAGTTCTAGAGGTAGTGTTGTGATATTAGTGAACAAGTCATTAATAAGAGTGAGCAATTCAGATATTAGGCTCTATTGTTCAAAATGATGGTGAAATAGATGGAGATGTTATTAGTAGAATTCAAGTTGGATGGTTCAAGTGGAGGAATGCATCTAGCCTGTTGTGTGATAGAAAAGTTCCACTTAAACTTAAGAGAAAATTTTATAAGATTGTGGTAAGACCTGCAATGACTTATGGTGCAGAATGTTGGCCAATAAAAGAGAAGCATAAGATTAAGTTTTGTGTTACCGAGATGAGGATGCTCAGGTGGATGAGTGGCTTTACTCTTAGAGATAAAATGTGAAATGAGTATGTATGGGAAAAAGTTGGAGTAGCTCTAATGGCAGATAAGATTAGAGAGAGTCACCTTAGATGGTTTTGCCACATAAAGCGTCGGCCGTCCGATGAACTGGTTAGGAGAGTAGATGCATTAGATTTTCCTTATGTTAAGAAAGGTAGAGGTAGACTTAAAAAGACTTGGTTAAGATGTATAAAAACTGACCTTAGTATACTTGAATTAAATGAGAATTTGACACATAATAGGACACAATGGAGATGAAGGATTCATGTAGCTGACCCCACTTAGTGGGATGGATGCTTCTTCTTATTATTGTTTGTTGTTGTTGGCTTGAATGGGTCAAAATGAGTCTTTGGCCCAAATGGCCAACATTGAATTTAGATTTAGGTTTAATTGTGTCTAATTGACCATTTTTGATGTTTAATATTGATCAATTTAATTTGATTTGAATTAGATATTAATTTTAACCCATTTTATTCAAATGGGTTAAATTCAGCTTATTTGAGTCACATGGCTAATTTGACTCAATCAAGGTGTATTTGAGCTTCAATCATGTTTGATTAAATGTTTTAAATGATTTGGAGCAATTTATTTTATTTGATTTGAAGGTAATTTTAAATTTAACTAATTTTGACTCAAATTAAGCTTAATGAGTCAAATGATCAAATTGATCAAATTACACCCAAAGAATTATTAAACTATGTTCAATTAGTATTTTAAAATATTTTGGAATGTTTATTTGTGATTAACTTCAATTTAATTTAATTTGTGATTTGAAACGAGTCATTTGGGTCTATTTGGATTAAGTTTCCCAATTAACTCATTTAAAATCCCATTTGATTCAGAATTGTTTAGATTTATGTTTGAACATGTATATTTGATGATTTTGAGTCCTAGAATGGCTCAATTTTATTGAATTTTATTAGTTTGGCTTTTAGACTAGGTGGAGCCCACATGGGTCAACTTAGGTCAAATGGCCTAAATGGCCACTTTATACCCCATTTGAATTTAGTTTTAAGTGTATTAGATATTATGTTTTGATTCACTACTTTTTGATTGATTTAATTTTAATTTGCTTTAATTTTATTTTATTTTACTTGAATTTAAGTGATTTTGATCTTAAATGAGTTAATTGGGTCAACTACTCCAATAATCCTAATTTGGGCTTAATTGAGTTTAAGCTCTAATTTAGATATGTTTGATTTTGGTTGGGGTTAAATTTTGATGAACTTAAATTTAATTAGGTTTACTTGAGCATTAAGGAGGTGTCCCAATTGTCTAGGTGGGAAGATCCTTAGTCTAAGATTGAAATCCTATGTGCCAAGGGGATAAGTGTTAACTTCATTCAAAAATAAGGTCAACAGTCTTCTTGGCTTGGAATGGATCTAGTACAGCCCTATTTTTACACTAGCCCATCTTCTTTTGTTTTGATTTATTTTGTATGATAAGAGCTAGACTAAGAATAAGAACATCCACTTAAATCCCAGTCCAATTATGCCACTATTCACTGCTACCTCAAAAATTACTCACCTTTGGTTTGCTAAAGAAGGCTGACTTGAAAGGAGCACCGATACTGAATTGGTGAAATATATATTGTTTTTCTTGCAAGCTCAAATGGACTCTTATGGAGTGGATAAATCCATTTCAACCATGGCTTAAATTCAACATTGATGGTTCTTTTTTAAAGTAAGAGAACATTGGTGGCATCATCCGAGATTAGAAGGGAAGATTAATATATTCATTCAGTAAGCCCTATGAAGCCACCAATTCACTGAAGATGAAGCTGATTCCCTTCTCTTTACTCTTAAAACTACCAAAGCTTTCCTCACAAAGATATTTTGGATAGAAATAGTCTCCACAAATCTTATCAGAATATTTAATGGTGACTTGAAGCCTCCCTGGAGGTTATCTTATGCTTTCAAATGCATTTAGAACCTTTACTCAACCCTACAACTCAAAATCACTCATAGCAGTAGAGAAGGTAATGCTGTTGTTGATCATTTTGCTAATGTGGGAGTGGAAGCTTGAAATCAAGTAACCTCTATCTCTTTTGTATCTTGTAATCATATTGATCTCTTTGTGAAAAGAGATAATTTTGTCCTCCCCTTTTTAAGAAGCACATTTATGTAATCACTTTCTTTATCAATAAATTTTCTTTTATGAAAAAAATTAATTTTTAATTAAAGCACAATAATAACGTAACAACAAAAGCAACAAAATGAAGAACAAGTGTATAGAAGAAAAGAGACAAGCGACATAAGATTGTACATAATTTGGACAAACCTAAAAACTTGCCTATGTCCATGCGTGACAAACCACACTAGAAATTCACTAAATCTACAAGATTATAATGAATCTCATATACTCTTCTACACTAGGCAAGTATAACCCCAAACTTCAAGCTATCTAACATTAGGCAAGTACAAACCTAAACAAAGCACATACTCTCCTACACTAGACCAAAAAAAAAAAAACCTCAACAATTTTAAAGTACATGAAAAAAAAAATCTTAGGGTGAAAATATAACTTTGAAATTTTAAAATAATGTTTCTCACAATCCCAACTAAATAATAATAAACAAATGAAAGAGTGCTCAATTTTTTTTTTTTGCACTTTTTTATTTTTAAATATGCAATGATATGAATTTAAATTAGCTTGATGCAAAGGACTTGAAATAAATTCAACCTTTGAAATCACTTGCACAAGATGAAACACAAAAGCCTTGAAGATTAAATCACTCAATCAAATTAATTTGATAACCTTTAAGATGTAAATATGGAAATCAAAATCATAAAATCATAAGTAACATTCAAAAACACTTGAGAAATCTGATTGAAGATTGAAAATATATTTGAGAAATTAAGATCAAATCAAATTCAAGTAAAGGTCAAAACAAAATTTAACTAACTTAATTTTAAATTAAAATGATCCTACCTTAGCCTCTTGAAGATTTGAAGATGCATGAAGAAGACCTAAATTTATTTCTTTCGAAGAAGAAGAAGAAGAAGTCTCCCTTTTGAGAATGCTTCATGATGAGAACAAAAGAGGAGAGATCTTGAAACTTGAAATAAAGAGATCATTAACTTTTATTTTTGTAAAGGGTCATCCAAGTGTTGATTTTTGTAAGAGGGATTCAAGTCACTGACTCAACTCATTAAATAGAAAATAAATCAAGGTAGAGGTCAGCCAAAGCAAGATAGGAATGAGAGGGAAAATGCATAAGGCAAGAAATTAATTTTTAAATTCATGGAGAAAATAATATTAATTTAATTAAATCAATTAAAAAAAATCGGGGTCATCCATGCACTTAGAGGTATGTAGATTTAAATGCCTTGACATAATTAAAGAGCACTTAATTAACTAAGAGATCGATTAAAAAAAGTGTTTGAAATAAAAATAAATTAAAAATCTTAGGATGGCCAAAACATTTTAGGTGAGATTTAATCTAGAGTTAATGTAAGATATTAAAGGAATTTAATTAATTAATTAATCAATCAAACAATTAGGAATTCTTTTGAAATAAAAGCATGATAAAACAAATAAATGATCCAAAAAGAGAGGGACAACCAAGGCTTTCCATGTAAGGATTAATCTCCAATATGAATTAATTAGTTATAAATCAAGAGAGTTTAATTAAGAAATATATGAAATTTAAACTTAAATTAAATTTAAATAAAGAGGTAATAGTGGGCCGTACATATATAGTTTCCAAAAATTAATATTTATAAAATAAAAGTACATTAAATCCAAACTCATTTAATGTTAAATTTAAAGAAAATCAAATTAACTTTCATAAAACCAAATTAAATCAATTGCAATAAATGGGGGCTGGCTATGACATTCAAAAATAAAGCACATTTGGAAATTATTTAAAGCATCATTCAAATTTTGAAATTCAAATAAATATGATTTTTGAAAAAGATATTAAAAAAGGTAATATAGAAATATTTGAATAAATTATATAAAATCTCTCATGCTAAAATAATAAATAATTTGGGTAAATATGAATAAATATGAAAATTAAATGAAATTATTGATATGATAGAGAAATCAAATAATATGAGAGAAAAAAATGATAATTTGAGTTATTAAATAATTAAACCATAACAAATGGATAAAATGTTAACTAAAACATGATAATTAATCAATGAAGGAATAAATAAACGAAGTTTAATTTTAGATGTAATAAATAAGGATTAAATCAATGCAAGTCATCAAATTATTTGAAAAGGATAATTTCCTGAAAATTGAAAAAAAATGCAAATTAAGTTTGGTAAAGATATTTCAAAAATAAAAGTGAGATAAAAAATATTTAATCAATTATCTTTCATTTTTTTGTGAGCTTTATTGTCTTATTATGCAATTCCCAAAAAAAATCTCAAACTATCTAATTCCAAGCTGATTTGACTTTCCTGAGTTGATTGAATTACTTGAGTCTGGTAAATTTCCTAAAGTACTTTAAATAAGTGAATATCATCATCCAATCATATATTTCTAATAATTAAAATCAAATAATTATATCATGGGGTTCATGGAGTCGACATTTTTCCTTTTTTGATGATAACAAACTTATGTTGGTAATGTATAGGGATGAAGTGCAAGGTGACCTTACATCAACCTTTTAACATAAATTTTTGCATATAACCATGTAAATCATAGAGAAAAATAACAATATTTAACAAGCTAAAAACATGTAGCGAAAAAGAAATCAACATGGAGCAAAAATGAATCAAGTAGCTCCTAAATGTATGCATTTAAGAAAAAAAATAGAAGCTAACATATTCACTTCTCCCACTTTTGGAAACATGGAAAGATATTAATATGTGAGATAGCATAAAAATATGAAAATGCATAAAATTAAATAGATGGATCAAACATGCAAGGCATATATCTCAAAATACAGAATGATCTTCAGGTAAAGATTTGGTAAAGCAACATTTGAAAATCTGTGCTAATAAATTCAATATTAACATCACATTTATATATATGATCTCTAATAAAATGGTGTTGAATCTCAATATGCTTGGCCTATGAGTGCTAGATAGGGTTTTTAGTTAAACAAGTAGCACTAATGTTGTCATATTTAGTAGGTATGTGTGCTAGTGTAATACAAAAGTCTTCTTATTGTTGTTTTAATCAAATAACCTAAGTGACACAACTTCTAATAGCTATGTACTTAGTTTCAATCATAGAAAGAGGAACTGAGTTTTATTTCATAAATAATAAAGACACAAGTGATGATCCTAGAAACTGACATGTACTTGGTGTGTTTTGCAACCTATTTTACAACCTACAAAATCAGCATCAAAATAAACAATCAAATCACATGACAAAAAAATTTAGTATACCACAAACCAATTCTAGGAGCTACTATTAAATAACAAAATATACACTTTACTATTATTAAATGAGATTCTTTAGGATTATCCTAAAAGTAAGCACACAAAAAAGTAAGGTATAAAAGTGAGCATATCATATTCCAATAAGGTTTTTGGTTAGCAGAATTATCTGATTCATCTAAACCCAATTTAGTGGAGGGGCTCGTGGTGGTTATACTATGTTTCAATCTCTTTATGTCAAACCTTTTAATCAAGTCAGTAGTGCACTTGGTTTGACAAATGAAGTTGTCATTTTTTTGTTATCTCACTTAAAGAACTAAGCAAAAGCTAAGTTATCCTATTATACTCATTTTAAATTTCTTAAATAGAAAGAACTCATAACATAAATATTCATTTATACTTTCAAATAAAATATCAACCACATAAATTATATATTCATTAAATAATCAATTATGTTTTTAAGGAATAGAGTGATATCTACTCTACCCTTTCTAAACCCATGGTCAATCAAAAAATTACTCAACCTATCATACCAAGACTAAAGAGCCCATTTTAAATCATGTAAAGCTTTATTCAATTTAAATACATGATCAGGATAATTCAAGAACTCAAAACTAGGGGTTGCTCTACAAAAGCATCTTAGTCAATAAATTCATTAAAGAATGCACTTTTGACATCTATTTGCATGCATTCAAAGTCTTTAAAATAAGCAGAAGAAAAGAGCAATCTAATGGCCTCTAGTTTTACTATGAGTGCAAAGAATGCCTCAAAATATATCTCCTCAACCTAACTGTACCCCTATGCAACTAACCTACCTTGGTTTCTAACAACACAACTTAAGTCATCTAACTTATTTCTAAAGACCCATTAGTATCAATAACATTATAATCTTGGGGTTTATGGACTAATTCTAAATATCATTTCTTGTAAATTGACTTAATTCTTCCTCCATAATAACAATCCAATAATGATCTTTTAAAGCTTCATCAACAAGTTTAAGTTCAATATTAGATAGAAAAATGGAATGATTAATCATATCTTTGAAATGTCTTCTAGTCACATCACCTAGGGATGGATCTCCTACAACAAAGTATTTAGATGACACTTATTAAATTTCTACTCTTTAGGCAATGAATAATCAACTTTACCTTCCAAATTCATTTTCTTAACAACATCTTTAATAGAAACACTTGAAATTTCACAAAAAAATGGCATTTACAGGTTCTTCTACAATCAATTTTCTTTTATTAAAAACTCTAAATGCTCCTCCAAACATTGAATAACCTAAAAAATTCATCAGATGACTTACTATCAAATTTACCTAAAAGTTTCTTTTCAATTATTCAAGATAAAGCAATATAATCTAAAAAATATGAAATTGACTAATCTTAAGTTTCTTTCCAAATAATAATTCATTAGGGGGTCTTACCTAAAATTGGTCTCAAATAAATTTTGTTTATCTCATAATAAGCAGTATTCATTGTTTCAGCATGGAAGTATTTAGGTAAATTAAATCATCCAACATAGCTCTACTCAATTCAATGAAAATCCTATTCTTTCTTTCAATAACTATATTATGTTAGTGAGTTTAATAGCTAAAAAAATTATATTTTATTCTAAATTTATCACAAAAGGTTTCAAATAATTTTTTTTTCAAATTACCTTCATGACCATTTTGAATCCTACTAATCAAATAACAACAATCTCTTTGAATATATTTTGCTAATTTTTTAACAACTTCAAAGGCTTCATTCTTATTCAAGAACATAACCCAAGTAAATCTAAAATAAATATCAATAATTACAAAATCATAAAACTTACCTCCTAAGCTAGCAGTGTTAACATGACCAAATAAATCCATATGCAAAAGTTCTAATGTTTAGATGTAGAAAAAATATTTCTATTTTTCAAAACATATTTAGAGTTTTTACCATGAATGCATGCATCACAAAAAAATCAAAATAAAATTTAATTTTAATTAAGCCATCAATTAAATTAAGTTTTTCAATTTTATTAAGTGAATGCATGTTAATATGATATAATCTCTTATGGCACAACTGAACATCATTGTAATTTATTATTAAATAAAATAAATTTAAATTTGCATCATGTGAATTTTCCAAATCAATTAAATAAACATTTTTATATCTATGACCAATTAGTAAAACCTTTTTTTGATCTCTAATAACACAAAATTATGTATGAAATTCAATATTTAAACCTTTATCATAAAGTCGGATAATTGAAATCAAGTTATGCTTTAAACCTTAGACAAGAAAAACTTTATCTAAATTAACAAACTTTTTGCCAATGGAACCAATACTAATTATTATACCTTTAGCATTATTGCCATAAACAATAAATCCTTCTTCACTTAGCTCTAAATGTGTAATTTATTTTTATTAACTATCGTATGCCATGAACACCTATTGTCTAAGTACCACATGCCTTCTTTAATTTTTTACTTTCAAGGCATTCCAACAAAAATAAAATCACGTGTTAACTTTTGAAATTCAAACATAATGGGTCCACAATTTATAAGGAAATCATGTAATGTATGTTGTGTAGTGTGTGTTTCATTTCTAATTTTAGACAACAAAATAATGTTTGATTTTAGAAATGCTTGTGCTCTACATGCATGCAATCAAATGATATATGACCTTTTTTATTACAAAAGATACACCATACATTAGTATTTTCATAAGGTCTATATCAGGATGATTTATAAATGATCTACCTCTACAAGATGAAGCATGAGAATTTGAATTAAAAAATAAATTCAAACTTGCATTTAATAATGTATTTTCATTTTTCTTAAACTTATCATATGTAAAGATTGATCTTCTAAGGATTTATTTTTTGTCTTTAACTCATTACTTTTATCTTTCAGATAGGACACATGTAATTCCAAACTTTTCTTTTCTTTTTCAAAGTATTATATTTTGTTTTTAGCTTTCTATATTTAATGACCAATTCATTAAATGCATCATTTAACTTTTCAAAAAATATCATCGTGTACTTCATTTATAGTGTCTCCATCTACAATATGATATATGTTTGCTTCTTCTTTAAAAGTATACTCACTTGACTCCTCCTAGTCTGAATTTGTCCATAAGGCTTTCTTATTTTTCTTCTAATGCTTTTTATTCTTCCTACTTTTCTTCTTTTCAATATCATTTTCTTTCTTTGAGCTTTTATTTGTGATTCATGTAACATATGATACTTTCTTTTGCATGCTCAACCTTTTAATATGTAACTTACGAACTTGAGATTTACCATACCTTTACTTTTTCTTTCTAAGCATATTCCCCAATCTTTTGGATTGCATGGCAACTTTGTCACTATATACCTCAGAGCTTAAAGAAGTGTCATCACTATCACCTTTCACTTACAAAGCCATAGTTTTTTTTTCTCATTCTTATGGGAAGCATCATTTACTTCTCTTTGTGCTAAAACATATTCATGTGCAATAAGAGAACCAAGAAGATATAAAGAGAATCTAAAGTTAAGTCTTTAGCTTCACTTATAGTTGTTAGTTTAGTATCTCATTTTTTTTGAAGACATCTCAAACTTCTAT
Organism: Cymbidium sinense; assembly: GCA_021442155.1. Lineage (NCBI taxonomy): Eukaryota > Viridiplantae > Streptophyta > Magnoliopsida > Asparagales > Orchidaceae > Cymbidium > Cymbidium sinense. The sequence continues at coordinate 65,972,849 of CM038227.1, read as the reverse complement.
AAACTAAATATTAGTTTTTATATTTTCTTTCAAGAGAATTCAATAGATTTATAATTTTTTATAAAATTAATGTACATATCAGAAATGGTTTCTTTAGATAACATACAGAATAATTTGTATTCTTGCACTAATCCATTCATGCGAGCATCTTTAACTTCATTAGTGCCTTCATAAGAAACAATCATTTTATCTTAAATTAGGTTAGCAATACTAAGCATGGAAATTATCATGTAACCATTGTAAGTAAAGTACAATACAAAGTATTATAGGATTTTACATTTAATTCATCCAAATATGTTTCATAAGCAATCCATTCATCACAACACTTTTCAATTTTTTTTATTATTAATTACTATGTGTCTGTGGTATTGATGTATTAACATATGTCACATACAAGAATATTAACCATGAATAAAAGTATAAATACAAAATTTTCAATAATCAAATATAAAAATTATCAAGTAAATGTGGTTTATGTGTAGATTTCCCTTCAAGTCTTGCACCCATAAAAAATCATTACATCATAGTGATCAACTCAAGGATGTTAGTCATAAATTTAGTAAAGTCTCTCATACCAATTGTTAAGGGGTTATGGCACCTAGAGGGGGTGAATTGGGTATTTTAAAAACTTTCAAGTTAAAACTTAAATTTTAAATTTTGTATAAGAGTTAATAAAAAAATATTTGACTTTTAGTTAGAGCACAAGAATAATCCAATAATAAAAGCAATAAAATAAAATAAAATTGTAAAAAAAAAGATACAACAGGTATAATATTTTTACGTGGTTCAGCTGCACCTAAAAATTGGCCTATATTCATGCATAGCAACCCACATTAGGAATTCACTAAATCAACAAGATAATAAAGAATCTCTTGTATTCTTTGACACCAGGAAAGTACAATCCCCAAACACTATACTCTCTTACATTGGGATTTACAACCTCAATAATCTCAAAGTATAAAATAATACAAAAATAAAAATCTATTCCTCATATTTTAAAAAAGTTTTTCTCACAAGATAAACTAAGAAATAATAAGATAATTGAAAGAAAGCTCACAAAATATTTTAATTCTTTTTTATTTTAATATATGCAATGATATGAATTTAAAATAGCTCGATGCAAAGAAATTGAAATAAATTAAATCATTGATTACACTAGCACAAGATGAAACACAAAAGCCTTGAAGATTAAATCACATAATTAAATTAATTTAAAAACCATTATGATGTAAACTTGGAAATCAAAATTGTTAAACCATGATGATAAGTGGCATTCAAAAACACTTGATAATTTGAAGAAACAAATTTAAGAAATCAAGATCGAATCAAATCTAAGTAAAGATCAAAACTAAATTCAACCAACTTGAGTTAAAATTGAAATGATCTTACACTCAAGTCTCTTAAAGATGTGAAGTTGCATGAACCAGACTTGAATTTGTTTCTTCTCAAACATAGAAGGTTGGTGAAGAAGAAGATGAAGTCTCCCTTATGAGAATGCTTGAATATGAGAATAAGAGAGGAGAGATCTTGACACTTAAATCAAAGAGAACACTAACTTTTGTTTTAACAAAAGGTCAAACAAGAGCAGAATCTTGCAAGAGGGATTCAAGTCACTAACTCAACTCATTAAATAAAAATAATTCAAGGTAGGGGTTAGCTAAAGCTAGAGGGGAATGTGAGAAAAAATTTTGAGAAAAATTTACAAAAGGTAATATGATGCTTAAAATTTGGTGAGGATGGAACACCACACAAATCTTGGGGTTACTTATTTGAATGAACAAATATGACATCAAAGAATAATTTGCTACCTTGAATGGTAGAAATATTACCCTCCATGGACTCAATCATCTAATAAGGGCTCCTAAGGCTAATAAGTCTACATGTAGCAGAGATTTTCCCCTACCTTACATGAATGAAGTAAGATAGAGTTTATTTTAAGCTGGATTATAAGTTCTTTATGGGGGAAAGCCCCCATGGTTAATTGTATCCTAGAAAATATAAATCATCTAAGAAAACTCTAGATTAAACTAGTCGATAAATAACTATATATATTTAAAATTTATATCAATGATTGGTAATTTTAGGATAGAAAATAAAAGAGTTTAAATATGAATAGCGCTTAATAGATTCCACAGAAAGATAAGCAAGAAGTGCTCTAATACTAAGAAATCTAGTAAGCATTCTAGTCTATATTATAAATGAGCTTTAAGTTATTGAAATTGGAATTTATATTAAATTTTAAGTTCAATTTTTATTAGAATGCTAGGGCTTCTATCTCAATAATAAAAGATTATGGAAAGGCCTAAAAGAAGAGGATTTAAGCCTATAGCAAAGGAGAAACAAACTACCTCATAAACTAAAATTAGCAAAAGCTAAAAGCTTGTTATAATCTAAAGAGTGAAATTAGGATGTATTAGTTCATCTCTGTTAAGGAGAGTGAATCAATACTGACTCTTCTAAACTTAAAATTGCTTATAAGGGATGCCAGCTAACACCACCTATGCTTTAAAATCATGAGGCCAATCTTGACTCCTTAAATTCTAAATCATAATTTAACCTAAGAAAAAAATGCATGTTAGTTCTAATGTAAAAATAATTCAAACACATCAGACACTTAAATTGCTAGTCCATTCAAGTTCTGCTATACACCACAGAAAAAAGAAAAGAAAAGAAAAGTAGGCAGACAAGCTCTTCTTATAAAAAACATTACGATAAATGAAAGCTAATGGGGGCCTTCATTTATCTTCATCTCCAACTATTGGGTACTCTATGCTTCTTAGAGTCTCCCAAGTCAGCACTTTCTAGCCTTTGCTTATCATAAACCTTATGGCTATAATCCTAATTTTATTACAAAAATTATATTTGATAATTAAAAAATAAATTTCTAGCTAAACTTACAAAATATAAGTTAGGTTAGCGATGACATAAATACACACAAAGCAATTATAATTTATGCAATTGAACTTAACACTAGTGGGTGACAAGCCCACCTATCCTAATGGGCTTTGCTTAAAGGGTAAGTAGCACTTGCATGCAAAATCATATAATTTAATCTCTATTTATGACATCAACCTCTTGTTATTAAACACAACCTCTATAAAAAATAACATTAGTCTAATAAGAATCATTATATCATCCAAAACTATGCACAAGTAATCCTAACATTCAATCTAAAATAGTTCACCTTAAAATAGAGAAGCAATACATCAAACAAAGCACCGACCTAACCTAAGTCTGAGGTCAACAACTTAATATTCTAATGTGTATACAAAGGGGCTAGTGTGGTGTAAAAAAAGCTAGGCTTTAATGTACTAGTTATGATTCAAAAGCAATGTTTAATTTATTACCATTTGGTGGTTTTGATTTAAGTGATTGATGACTTAAAGATATATTTTTGGATCAATTTATATTTATATTTGAGTTATGTTTAATTTTTTAAAGAATGTAAAGGATAGTGAGATCCATTCTATGATAAGATTCACTCTCCTTAACATCCTAATCCTAAGTGAGTATTCCATCAAACTAAGAAGCTTAAATGATGATTTAACCTCAAGAAGTTGACTTTAGAATTAAATGAATAACTAGGAACTCCTTTCATGACTTGTAACCATCAATCCACCTAATAATATGCAAGAGTCCTACAGGCTAAATGCACACATATGCAATAATTTGACTTCTTATATTTTCAAAACAAATTTAATTTGTAGTAGCCATACAAATAATTTTTTTATTTGATGTAGTAAGAAATGCATGCAATGACCCATTTTAATTCAAGTTTTCATCTAATGGGTACATGCCATTATTAAATTAGGGAGTTGAGGTACAAAGATCTCTTTTGTAACAGTAGCCCTGCATCCTCAGATGTCCAACCTATATACCCATTGATTGTATATGTTAAGTAGTTTTATTTATTATAGTGATTATTGTACATATGAATTTATGCTTAAAGGTATATGTCATTATTAAACTAGGGTGTCGAGGTATGAAGTCCACTTTTGAAGCAGTAGCCATGTGCTTCTTGGTGTCCAATATATATACCTTATAAGCATCTTGCAAATGAAATGAAATTTGGACTCTTGTGATTTTATACTAATGCTAATTTAAAATACATACATAAGTATGCATGCATGAGCTTGATTATGATTACATATTAAATAATTTTATTTATAAATTATTCTTTAAAGCACATGTGATTATGTAATAAAGAAGCATGCTTAATAAAAATGCATTTAATTTAAATATACTACTAAGAATGCACATGCTTAAGATGATAAAATGATATGAACAATCTTTTCCTTACGTTAATCAAACTCTAAAATAAAACACAAGACTATATAATAATTTAAGCTTAAAGTGAATTAATTAAGAGATATTTTAATTAAGAATTAACTAAAGTGAGTAATAACTTGAAAGGATTTAATTTTATTTAATATTTTTTTCATGATCCTCTCTATTCATTATATGATCTAAAGTTCAATTATTTGATTTTATGAATTTCTATAGTTTAATTAAGTAATTAATTAATTAATTACTTAATTGATTTTTAAGCTAATTAGTATAAAAAGGTAACAACTCACAAAAAATAAGTGGAAAAAATCATAAGAAAAATCATGAACATGCATAATAATAGTAAAAGTAACCCTAGAAATTTCAAGGTATTTGGACTTATAATTTGGGATTAATTGCACTAAGATTTAATTGCTTTAATAATTACTCTCAAAATACTTCAAACCAATTGGGATTTTTGATTTCATTGGTTACGTCTCTATTGGTTGAGCACAAAGAGAGTTTGTTTGTGATTTTTGACCAAATGGTTGATTTTCTGTGAATTTTTAAAGGTTATATTGAATTATTTCATTTAATTAAACTTTGCTTAATTATTAAACACTAAGTTAGGTTATTTAATGAATTAACCATAACAAGTGAGTTTAATTAATATTCATAGTATCTTTGATATTGATTAAAAGGTTTTGATTCCATATATTTTAATAATTATATTAATTATTTTATGCAAATTACCTTAATTTGGGTTCAAAAATCATATCTTTTAATCTAGAGCTCTAACTAACTTAAAACATTTATGGTAGGTGGGTATTGATATAAGATTATTACCCAAAAGATTTCACTTTAATCATGTAATTCAAGAGTAACTAAGGCATTACTATTTTCAATAAAACTCAAATTAATCTTAAATACTTGCTAAGTTTTAAGAATTTTTATGCCATTAGATTCCTCTCTAAAAATTGAATTTAGAGAGGCATCATTTGCATTTTTTCGGCTAAGTAGTTGAATTATTATAAATTTCTAAAGTTCAGCTCACTTAGGTTAATTAATTAAGATGTAATTAAGCACTGAGTTAAAGATTTTTTAAAGTTTTGAGTGATTTAGAGGGCTTAAACATTTTCTTTAGTTTATTATTATTTATTAGGATGTTTTAACCACATTGATGAATTTTCTTAATTTTGATAAATTTTAAATTAATTATTTAAATAAAATTAGATAATAAACTTACAAATTCAATAACTCCTAAACCAAAAGCCTATTTGGCTTGAAAATTTTATTGTAGGTATGGAATAACTTTAAGTTCATTCTTTCAAAATTTCAACTTAATTAGATTAGTATTTTAGAAATAATTAAAGGAATAAATGTTTCATTAAAACGCAAAGTACTCCCAAAATACCAGACCAAATTTGAATATTTTAAGTTTATTGTATTTCTCTTGAAAAAAAGAATCCATATATGGCTTATTTACATTTTATTGATTATGTATTTTATTTCTTATAATTTTTTGAAGTTTTAGGTCAAATCTAAAGGGTTTTAATCATGATCGGCTATCATAATCAAATAGAATGGACAACAAGGGAGTTGTCTTCACCATAGCTGATTAAACTAGAGAGGGGATGGACTATTTTTAACCACGAAAACCTAATTTTTTAGCAAACTTTATTGATAATTGGCCTCTTTTTTTTAGAGAAAACATTTGTTTAGAATTACAAAAATATGGGGATCTAAGGTTGCCTCCTATATTCATGCAAATTTATTTCATAAAACATGGACACCTATGACTAATCTAAAGTTTGGTGAAGTTATCTCATTGAAGCCTGTGTTTAATGGATGCTAGAAGAATTCCTTGAGTCAATGTGAGTTCCTAATGTGAATCTCCTCCTTTGCCTCCTTATGGAATTCTCCAGTTTTCATGTACCACCAATTATTGCTAAAAATTGTTTGATCTTGGACTTAGATGACACAAGAAATGGATTTTTGTTATTCTAATTAGGAACGAAGAAGATGTGTGTAAGGCAACTTTTTTATACCTCTCACATATATTTTTTCTTCTTATGGTCATCTTCTTATTTTTCTATTACCATGTATTTGGAATGCCCCTTTTTTAATTAAAACTAAAATTTTTATTAGATTTAGAGTATGGAGAGGTAAGAGAATTTATTTTGAATTAAAATTTGAGTTGACTCAACTTAACCCAAATTAAGTTTGGTTGAGTCAAGTGAGTCTTATTTGCCCAATTAATTTAGGATTAAGTTTAAATTATATTAAATTAATCATTTACATCACTTATGATTAATTAATGTAGTTTAATTTAACTTAAGTGTAGGTCAACTCAATTTGACCTAAAGAAGTCAAATTGGGTCAAATAGCTCAATTGGTCATTTTGGGTTCAATTCAGTCCAATGGCCACATTAAGCCAAAATTGAATTTGGATTAATTTTAAATGGGTTTATATAATAATTTTAAGCTCTTAGATAAGTTCAATTCAATTTTATTTTAATTATATTTGATTTGGGCTTCGTGGGGGCCATATGAGTCATTATGAGTCAAATGGCGCAATTAGCTAAATTAGACTTAAATTGGGTTTGGATTAATTTTTTATTAATGTCTAGACTTCATTTGGGCTTGGTGGGGCCCACTAGTCTAACTTGGACCATCCTTGGGGTTTGTGGTTTGAATTAATTTATGCTTAATGTTTAGACTTCATTTGACTTAATTTGGATGTTATAATTGTCATGGATTTTATTATAGTGTTTTACTTAATTATTAAGGGAGGGTGGCCTTCGTGTCTAAGTGAGGGATTCCTAGATTAGAATTAAGAGTCCTAAGTATTAATATAATGAGGGAGAATAATCACATTAAAATCAGATCAATAAATGGACCCTAATATGTGTGGTGGACAGGTAATGATGTTGACCAAGCTAATCATTCGATTCAGAAAGATTACAAATAATAGTTCTTATAGACATTCAAACTTTAAGTTATGATTTTATTTTGTATTAAACATTGATTTTGATAAAACAATTAAGATAAAATTTTGATTAAGTACATAATAATTTTGAGTTACCTTAATCAGTTTGATGTTAAAGGTGAATAAGCTATCATATGCTTAATGAGTACCACATCAGGCCCAAACTTCCTAGTTGGTTGGGTATAAGTTGGATGTACTACATCTATCCCTTAAGATTTGGCATTAACCTACATAAAGGACTCATGGAAGAGTTCCTATGCTAGGAAAAATGAATCTGATCAAATTAATCTACACAACGAATCTACATAAGAGATTCTAAGCTAAGGAAAATAAAATTGATTGAGTTAACCTACACAAAGAATCTACAAAAGAGATCTAAGCTAAGGAAAATTAATTCAACTGAGTTAAACTATACAAAGAATCTATGGAAGAGATTCTAAGCTAACAAAAATAAATTTGATTTAATTAACTTACACAATGAATCTATAAAAGAGTCTAGTTGGGAAAAATAAATTTAATTGAGTTAACCTACACTAAGAATCTATGAAAGAGATTCTAATATGAAGAAATTGAATTTGACTGAGTTAAGCTACATAAAGATTCTATGGGGGAGATTTAAGCTGAGGAAAATGAATTTAATTGAGTTAACCTACAAAAAAAGAAAACTATAAAAGAGATTCTAAGCAGAGAAAAATGAACTTGATTTTATTAACCAACCTAACTATTTACGGAAGATATCTTAAGGATCTACATAAGAGGTCCTAAGATGATGCTAATGAATTTGATTTGTATTTTCTCTTTTTAAGATGTTTCATAATCTTGAATTTAAAAGAGGATTTTAATCTTTCTAAGATGATTTAGAATCTTGAATCCAAAGAGTGATTTCATTCTCTCAAAGGTAAATCTAAAAGAATATATTAATCTTCATAAGATGATTCAGAATCTTAAATCCAAAGAGGGATTTCTATATCTCTAAGATAATATGAATCTTTACTCTAAAAGAGGATTTTAATCTTTCTAAGATAATATAAAATCTTCAATCCAACAATCTCTCTAAGATGATCCAAAATTTTGAATCCAAAGAGGGATTTTGATCTCTCTTAGATTATTTACAATTTTGAATCTAAAGAAGAATTTTAATCTTTCTAAGATGATTTAGAATCTATAATCCAAAGAAGGATTTTGATTTCTCTATGATGATTTAAAATCTTGATCCAATAAGGTATTTTACCTCTCTATGATAATTTAAAATCTTGAATCTAAAGATGGATTTTGATCTCTCTATGATGATTCAAAATCTTTAATCTAAAGAAGGATTTTAACAAAATGTTAATTGGTAAGAATTTTCTTGTGGAATTCAAACTTAGTCAACAAGAACACTAATTCAATATAAAATAAATTATATTAAGAAATTTTATTTTCAAGTATAATTGTACATAGTATTTCTTTAAGTATAACCCATTGATTGGCAGACCATTGGGTGTTCACCTTTTTGATCTATCAACTAATATGATCTACTTTGATAGACTTTCTTTATGATGAAAGGCCCTACTCATGTTGGTTCGAACTTTCCACCTATCTTGTGACAAGCTACAGTCAGCCTCCTAAGGACTAATATTAGCTCTCCATCTCAAAAAGACACTTGGTGAAAAAACTTATTATAATCTTGAACCATTCATGACTTTATATAATTTGAGGTTTTGATGAGCATAAAGACAATGCTCTTCAATACCTTCAAGTTCATCCAATCGAACCCTGGCATTTCATTCACTTGTGATTTTTTTTTTGGTGCTAAGGGAAACTCTTGATGAAGAAAGTTGTACCTTCAAAGGGATAATGACCTCAGACCTATAGGTAAGGAAGCATGGAGTAGACTATGTGGGAGTCATATATATGGTACCGTAAACCCACAGAGCCTTTAACAATTTCTTGTTCTACTATTTTTTTCTTTCATCAAGTGCCTTCTTTAGGATTTGGATGAGAGTTTTATCAAAAGATTTGACCAACCCTTTGGCCCAAGGGTAGTATATGATCAAGTATCTCTAGCTTATGCCATGGTTGTGGAGAAAATTTGTAACACCACATAGAGTTTTAGGAATTTGTTATTTAGATGATCAAATGTGTCATTAAGAAATAAACTTGTTATCTCGAAAGATAAACATGTCTCTTTTAAATGGATTTGATTATTAAATAAAAGACTCCTAAGGCTAATGGGTCTTTCGTGTACTAGAGATTTTTCTCCTAAACTACATGGAATGTAGAACAAGGTTTAATTTAAACTAGGTTCATGGTTTTCTATAGAGGTAAGCCTCTATAGTTAATTACATCTTAAGAAGGGTCTCTTCTTAAGAATACTCTCGATTAAAGAAATAAGTATTATTCCTAAAGATTTCTAAAGTGTTTTTCAAAGAATTTATTTTTGGAATTTTAAATTGGGAGCGATTCAAAGTGGAGAGAGTTATTTTAATAATCCAAATGGGATGAAGTAGGAAATGTCTATTGATACTGGGATGCCCAGTAGAAATTTCAACTATCTTATAATTCAGCTTTAAATTTTAGAATTTAATTTAGATTTTGAGTTAACATTTTCTTAGAAGTCTAGGACTTTGATTATAGCACAAGATTGTAGAAACACCTAGGGTTGAAGACTTATTCCTGAAAAGGATGCTTCAAAACCTAGTCTATAGTTTCTTCTAACACATGTCAAATGCTCAACCTAATTTTAATTTTGGAAATTATCGATCGGTCCTCTCACTTGAGATAATTAACATATCCCTGACTCTTCTGGACTTACAACCCACCTAGAGAGGACTGCCAACTAACACCACCTAAGTACACTTTAAATTCATGATGCTAAATCTTATGAATGCAAGATGGTTGGGCATTTATATTTTTAAGAAAGGAGTCTATAAAACTAGACTCATTCCTTAATCTCTAAGATAATGTGGGGTATGAAATGCATCTAACTAATGCACATTTTTAGATTTTTATAAATTTAGACTCGATAATCATTTTAGGCCATGGGTATGCAAGTTATGGCTACATGGTATGTGACTAGAAATAAAGTCATGGGCTAAATCAATAAATAGAAGGCAGGTTTCCCCAAGAAGGTGATCATCCTCATAAGTCAGATGCCCCTTATATGAAATGGGGGAAATTTCCCAAATCAACGATAGAAATAATATGATTGCTTGATTTTCAAGAGATAATTAGTTTCTAATTGATTTTAAATTATTTCTTAAGGATTTATTTATATTCAATTTTGAATTACATTTTTTTTATATTTGAATTGATTAAATTTAATTGGGTAGAAAATTTAGTTTTTCCTATGATTCTACGTCCAGGCATTCATCATAGAAAAACACAACATAAAAAAGAAACTTAGAAAAAGCAAGTTGATTCTATTGCGCATCCAAAAGAAATCAAGCCAATTTAAATTTATAAAAATAGGCCAATGCGGCCGGGCATCATTGTACACCCCAAAAGAAAGAAAAATGGGCAACTAAGCTCTGCCATTATACTGCCTGACTTAGAACTAAAAGTCTAGATCTATGGGCCTTCTCTCCAAGATCGTCTCCTTCTTCAGGGCCATTAGGCATCACAAGGGACCTCTGCACTATCTCTTGGTAGGGTCAGCTCTTGCTAATCCTAAACCCCATAAATCCTAACCTAATTCTAGGCTTAAATTTATATTTTTAAATTCAAAAATAAATATGAAGCCCTCCAAAATAAATGTTAGCAAATACAAATAACACACAATAGTTATATTTTTCAGACATGCAGGCTTAGCATTAGTTGTTTGCCTAGCCCACCTATCCTATGAACTATGTTAAGGGACTTTTCAGCACCTGCAAGTAAATAACAATTCTATAATTTTTATTTATGACAACAGTCCCTTTAACACAATCTCTTATAGAAGACAATGTTAGTTCTAGAAATAACATCCTACCATGCAAACTATTGGCAATCAATCCTAGCTATCTAGTCCAAAATAGTACACCATAAAATAATAAAAACAATTATCATCATAGAATCACAAAAAATCACAAAATGTCCTAACCTAATTCTAGGGTATGTGACCTATAATTCTAGTGTCTGAAGAAAAGGGTTTGTGTGGCATGACATTACTAAGCTTTATGATTTAATTTTTATTTCCATAGTTTTGAATGTTAGTTTATTTACCTTTGGATGATTTTAATTCAAATTATTTAATAATTTATATTTATTTTAGGTACATTTTATTATGTTTAAATTCTAAATTAGATTTACAAGAGTGAAGAATAAAATATGTTTCATTCTAAATGAAACCTATTTTATTCAACAGCCTAAATCCTAATAAGTTGATATCTTTATTCTTAGGTAAAAATTCATCCAATGGATCTAACTAAAATCCTAAGTATTTTGATTTGAACTTGAATTTAGAGGGTTTGACTTAATTTAGTTTATTTCATTTTATTTCTTTATTTAGGTATTTTTATGATTTTAGTTTGGATTAAGTTATTCTATTATGATTTAATTTATTTTTTCCTTTAAGTTAATCCATTTATCATTATAATTTGAGTTTCTTCTAATTTCTTTGGTTTAAGGCTGTGATATTGATATTTATCATTTATTCCTTTAGTTTGACATATTTATTTAGTTGATTATGATGACTTTTATTTGTATTGAATTTATCATTAATTTAAAATTTATGTTTTTTCATTGACTTTACTATATTTGATTTAGGGTAAAACTTAAGTATAGGTATTTTCTCTATTCAAGTTAAGTTAATGTGAAACTTTTAAAGTTAATTTCATTTATTTGTTTCATTAATGTTCATTAACCTAAATAAAGATCTATTTGATTTATTGTGTTTAAGATTACTCAATCTATTACATTCAACTTTTATAACTTATTTATATTAATGATTATTTCATCATGGAATAGTTCTAAGTTGTTATATTTGATACTTCCATATTGTATATTATGAAAGGATTCCATTTATCTTAATTATTTTAAAACTAAGAGAATGATCTTTATGTTCGTCGAAAATAACTTTATCTAAATGTAAATTTATTCTATGACTTAATTGATTAAAATATGCTTTGTTATTTTGTCATTTTAAAATTTTAATTCATTTTACTTTATGGTTCTAATTATACTTAACCTTTTTTATGTTCACATTTATTTTTCTTATGTTTACATACTTATCTTTTTATGTTCACATTTATAACATTCTATTTCCTTATGCAAATGATATTAATGTATTTATGTATTGATATCTTACATATTTCAGAAATCAATGATCTTTTTATATTTATGTTCATTAAAATATTATGATTTAAAGTTTAATCATAATAAAATATGATTTAAGTTTCATATTCCCTTTAGTTATGATTTTTAACTTAGAGCTATTTGAATTCTATTGTTTTCAGTTGACTTATATATTTTATTTAAGTGTTTTGATATTGACTATAGTGTTTTTAATTTGTATTATGAATTTTAGAATTTCTATAAAATTTATGATTTAATATGTTCTTCTAAATTGACCTAGAGGATTGGAAATTCAACTACTTTTAGTCTAGAGGTCAAATAAATCTAAATTGTTTTATGACAAGTGGGATTCCTTACTGATTTAATTTCCCTAAAGTTTCACTTTGATCAGATAGGTGATTAAGGTGTATTTATTAAAACCTAAACTAAGCTTAATTTAATTAGAATTATTGAAGGGTTTCTTTTTTTGAAACCCCTCTGAAATATACATCAAAAGAAGGTTTATTCATAATTTTTAGTGCTCTAATTGATTCATTATATTTTATTTAAGTTCAAGTTGATTAATTAAATTAATTAATTTAATTAATAGTGTAATTAAGCCATTTTATGAATTATTATGTTCTATGAGTTTTAATTGTTTATTTATGTTCATTAGAGTATATTAAGATGTTTTAAATCATTTTGAACAATTTCTATCATTTATTTCATTTATTAAGAACTAATTTCATGAAAATTACGATTTAGGGTTTAAAATTTCTAATATTAATATTCATTGATAAATAAATTATGCAAAATTTACACGATGTGTGTCTTAACATCAATTTTAATTTGTCTAAGTTTCATTTGGATTGGATTATTAATTTAGGAGTAATTAAGGTTTGAAGGTTTATATTCAAACCAAAATTAAAGTTAAAATACTCAAAATAATTTGGGGGTTTTAATTTTAATGGATTCCTCTCATCAAGATGAATCCATTGAGCATAAGTTTATAATTTTTGAATTTATTTTTATTTTTTTTATGAATTTTTGAAGTTTTTCTGATTATTAATTAATTTTTAATTAATTAAATAGGGGATTTACCCATTTTATAATGGTGGGACGATGTGGCATCAACGAGGCGCCCCCACCATGTGGTGAGGCATGGTTTGGCCATGCGAATCGTGTGTGGCATCCGCGTCAAAAGTGGCACCACGCAGGACAATCCGTGACCATTCGATTGAAGATCGGTCAGTCCCGATTCGATCTGTGGTTCCCTTAACCAGATTTAATCAGAGATTCGACTAGATCTTGACCATCCTTCCTTTAAACGGAACGGATGATGGAGATTATGTCTCCTACGTCGAAGGTGGAGGCCGAGAGCCGTACGTCATTTTTGCTTGATTTTTGTCCATCCGACCATTGAAATTGCACGATTTCGATTGCAAATTCATCAATTAATGCAATTAAAGGGATCTAAGCAGTTTGATCTCACTTGGCCATGACATCTTAACCTATATTTCTCCCTCTCTTGGTCGACTGAGCTAACCATAATCTTTGGAAGTTAGCTACCATGCCTCTAGCCTTCTTACGCCTGTCTAGGTTGAAGAGGTGGAGAGGGAATTGAGTTATGCAAATGGATTTTGGTTTGTCAACCATTTGGCTAGTCATGGCATCCTTTGATTTGGATTTATGCAAAGGGTGCTTAAGTGACTTGATTAAGGCTGAGAATCATCATTAATGAAGTCTATGAATATTTTATTAACATCCAAAGTGGATTGGTTAAAGATGGGAATGAGAACTTTTTGGGTTAATGCACTTAATTATTCATTGCATTAGTGTAATTTAAGTCATCCCAATTAATTGATTAGCCTTGGTTTAATGTTTAATACATGTGTATTTCATCATTAATGTACCTTTGGATAAAAGGGTATCAATGATTTTAAGATTTATGGAGCATTTGATCTAGGTTTAGTCCATTTAATGTCATTGAATTTGGATTGGTTTTAATTAAGTAAAGTAGTTTATTTGTCTTAATTATGCTATGTTTAATTTTTCATTAGGTTAATCCAAGCAATTTGGAATGTATTAAATTCAATTCCTTTATATTTAATTTTGAAACCATTTGACCCAATTTGAGTTTAATGGGGTAAGTTTGGGTTCATTTGGGTCAAATGACCAAAAAGGCTAAATTGAATCCAATGATGGATTGATTTATGTTTAATAAACATATTCAAATGATTTTGAACAATTAATTTGAGTTTACTTGAGTTTGATTTGAGTTTAACCCAATAAGACTCATTTAGGCTTATTTAGATTAAATAGCTTAATTAGTCTAATCAATACCACATTGAACATATATTCTTTCAAATTCATGTTTAAGCATGTTCATATTATGATTCCAACCATTTGGAATGATTTTATTTGGTCAAATTTGGTGGGTTGACCTTTGACTTGGTGGGATCCACAAAAGTCAAACCCATATAAAATGGCTAACCAACCTTTGCCTTTTAAATTGGATTTAGATTCATTAATTTTATGTCTTGATTTTATGTTTCTAATTTCATTTGATTTGGATTTGTTTTGTGTTTAATTTTAATTTCTTTATGTGGTAATAAGCTTAATTGAGGTAACTAGTTTAGTTCTCTAATTAAACTCTAACCTAAGCTTAATTTTACATTTAGAGTGGTATATATTTACGTAAACAATTTGGATGAGATATAACTAAACCCATTAAGTTAGATTAATTCAAGGAAAGTGTACTAGATCACTAAGTGTGATGACCTAGGTACTTTGTTAAAAGGCTTTTAATTTAGAATTAGGAATCATAATGAACACCTATAGAAGAAGTGTTAACCTCATCCAAAAATGAGGTTAATAGTGTCGCTTAACAAAGCTATTAATCTCGGTACTTTTGTAGGTAGTACCATTGTTGAATATGATTCAACAGGGTACACAAAACCTATGCATGATATGATTTTTAAGGAATTGTAAGACATGGTGTGTCTTAATTTCTCCTAACAAATTGCTTCCACTTATTTGGAAAAGTAGTCTATTGTAATAACCGGAAAACTGAAAAAAGCACGAGAGAGAGAGAGAGAGAGAGAGAGGGAGAAGGAGAAGGGGAAAACGGCCTTGTGCGTGTGTGCCCTAACCGAGTGAGGCGGCTTGATTTCCACCGACACCGAGCCATCGAAGGCCTTCCATGCGCCGATGACTGAGAGAGGAGTGAGCTCTCGCGACATGAAGGAGAAGTATCGGGTTGCGCGTACGCGGCTCTGGATGGGCAACAGGTTGGGTCTTAGGGTACAAAATGAGGAGGAGGAAAGAGAGGTAAGTATAATATATATATATATATATATATATATATATATATATATATAAAATTAAAAATCTAATTTTATTATTACTTCAATTTTGATTTAGGATGTTATAAGTTCAACAAGAAATTTAATTGGAAATGTTTTATTTGATTTATCCTATAAATTTATAAAGAAATCTATATTTCAAATGTATTTTATTTTACTATAAGAAGGAGCAAGAAGTGATAAAATTGGCTTATTCAAATTATAGGTTTGATTTTCCATGTAAAAATTTAACTTAAATTTAATGAAATACAATGATATAGACTTATAATCAGAATATTTATGAAAACATAATTAATGTTAATTTTCCCAACCTCTAACTAAAATTTAGAATATATGTTAGATTAGTAAGAATAATTATCAATGGAAGTTAAAATTAAATTTATGTATATTAAGCCACTTTAAAACCTAACATATCTTTTAAGAAAAAATAATAGGATTTAAGGAGTCTTATATGGCATATTATATATGCATTAATATTAAATATTAAACTAAGTAAATGTTAAATGAAAATAATTAATAAAATCTTTAAACAAAATTAAAATAAGGAGAGCAGGTATTTATTTAAAATAAATAGAAGATATTGTGTATGTTACATAAATTAATAGTTAAATTAACTAAATATGATAATCAATATTATTATTAATTACAAATTTAACTTAATTTGGAAAATAAACAATGAAATTTTGAAGGTTGTAAGCATTAAATAATAAAAGACATACACTAATATCATAGATAAGAAAAGGAATAAAATAAATAAATTTCTTTCAAATATTGATCTAATCAATATATTTATTATATAGGTACTCAAAGTAAGAAAAGAAGTTTTACAGGGAAGGAGATTCAAGAAGTTTAATACTAAAGTGGGTAATTATATTCTTATATTTATGGTAAAAATTTACGTATTTTTCATGTGATGGAATGCATTTGTACATGGTTATAAATTATCTCTGTACTTCAAATTTTAATTTATTTTCTCATATTCTTTATATTGAATAAACAACCTGAATGTTAGATCATATTGTTACTTATGTCACTGAACAAAATTAACTGATTTACTATTTTGAACTAATATGGATAGCTTTATAAATTCTGTGTTATGAATGTATATGCTTGAAAGTGGAGTTTACCCTCTTATGGTATTGGCTGGGGACACAATGTACCCATGTACAAAAAAGGTAAATGGAAATAGTTACTTATCCTTTAGATGAGTTTTGAAAAAGTTTTCTATATAGAAAAAGGTTTTTAGATTGTGACTCCTGAAATGATTGATAAATTAGAAAATAAAGTTTATAAGAAATGTTCGTTTGCATCTACCTCTTATTTGTTGGATTGTTGAATCACACTTTTACTTAAAGTTCATGTTTAGAGGAAAACCTATCATGCATACTATTTATGCCTTCTTATTTTACTATAGTGTAAAAACATAATTTATCCACTGAAATTTTATTCAATTGTAAGTTGTTTAATTTTTTTCACGTAACCTTCCTAAGTAGATGAAGGATATAAGGAAGGATTATATTTATCGTCGTAGAAGGAATTCAAGAGATAGGTATTATGTTGGTTTATATTTTAGATTATGTTTTATATGACTTATATTGATGGATATTTTATATGCGTGGACAAATTTGTTAAATTATGTTTGGATTTCTAGTGTCTTTTATATGATTTGAAAATATATTGTGTAGTTTTTATTTTCTATTGGAGATATTAAGTAAAATTTTTCTTTCTTTATCCATCAGACCATCCATTCTTGCCTTGGTATTCTAAGCTTGCAGGCTGATTCATGATATCGGTAGCTGATAAGATGAACCAACGACTTTCGGATGAAGGCGGATCGATAGGGCTGACTATATTAGTGCCCCAACTCTTGAATGGCTAAGAGGCTATCCTTGGGTGGAAAATGTTTAGTGGTCATTGTAGCATTACTTCATGTACATGGAATTGGTGGTAGCCATGAACAACATCTATACAATTCATGATCATCAAAGACCAATAGTATCCAAGTCTTTTGATCTTGGCCTTCATTTTTGGACTAGATTGGTGAACTTGACATAGCCCTCCATGTACCTTAGTCATAAATTTTTAGGCTTCATGTTTACCTAAATAACATAACTATATATGATCAAATGACTGTCAGTATAGTACACCATCAATAAGAGTACAGGATAGTCATCTTTGTTTGATTTGAGGGGCTTGAGATTTCTCTTGAGGCAGTTTGCTTTCACACAAATAATCAATGAGGGGCTTTCTCTAATCAACCTCTTCATCTTCTTTAATGAGGGTAACCTCCCCTTTAGAGAGTTATTTATAGATGAGTTCCATCTCAATGGGAGATAAAACCTAATGATTATGTACTTCTATTGAGACAAGATCGTTATCTAGATAGGCCATCTCCTTAGAGAGTTTTGTTAAGGAAACTGCCATGGAAATATCTCTTTAGGGAACTCGATATATAATCACATTCAAAAAAATTTTTCAATAATTTCATCATGTACTTATGGTATTGATGAAGGTTAGGCTTGAGGACTTTGTATAGTCTAATGATCTTATTCACTACTAATAATGAGTCCTTAAAAATATTGATGCTTTCAATCCCTAAAGAGATAGCTAGTTCTAGACCAGTGATTAGGGCTTTGTATTTAGCTTCATTATTTGTGCATGGAACTGATAAGTGATATAAAAATTGTATCATCCCTCAGTTGATGGATATGAAAATCAACCTAATTCTTGCATTGCCTGAGAGAGTAGATTGTGGTTCATCTTCTCTTTGAGAAGATATTGCACCATCAAAATGCAACTCTCAATGATGGTTCCTTATATTCTTTGAACTCATGACTTTTTATCATGGACGTCATCATTTAGGGGAGAATTTGTCAAAAGAGGGTGTGCTGTTAGGAAGTTGACTACTGATTAACCCTTCATGGCATGAAGGGGGATAAAGATGATGTCAAATTGTAATAAAATCATGGGCTAATAAGTCAACTATCCAGATAACATTAGTCGTGTCATCAGATATTGCAATGAGTTTACCCTCAAATCAAATGACTTTATGAGAAATCATATAATGCCAAAGCTTTGGAACCATAAATTTTGTGGCTAAAAATAAAAGGATATTTTGATTCTATGGGTATGAGATGATGGTTTAAGTAAGAATGTGCATTTTCTCTTCTTCTTCATGGACTTGGGCTAATAAGGTGCCAAACGAGTCATCTAAAGCCATGGTGTAAAAGATAAGTGGCTTGCATGGGATAGAAGCAACTAGCATGGGATGTGTCATAAGGTATGACTTTATGCTCTAAAAGGCATACTAGAACTTATACTCTCATTAAAATTTGGCATCTTTCTTCGTGAGTGCAGTGAAATGCTAACAGCTACTAAAGAGGTTTTATATAAAGCATCTTAGATATGCCAGCCTTCCTTGGAATGGCCCGCATTAGTTTAAACTTTTAGGAGGTAGCATTTTTAATTTCATTTTAATATTTTCTAGATTAATCTCAATTTTGAAGTGTCATATTATATATCTTAAGAACTTCCTTGAGGTTACTCCAAAAGTTCACTTCAAAAAATTCATTCTTAGGTCATAGTGTTACAATCATTCAAAAATAATCCTCAAGCCATATAGATGGTCTTTTTTTCTTGCTTTTGATCACTAGATCATCAATGTAGTACTCGACTTGGTGATGGATGAGTTCATTGAAGATCTAGGCCATAATTTGCTTATACATGGTACTAGCATTTTTAAGGTTAAAAGGAATGAACTTATAACAATGGACTCCAATTGGAGTTCTGAATGTGGTGTTCTCTTCATCTTTGGTTATAACTGAATGACCCATCAATAAATAAAAAAATCACATGTGAGGAGTCTATATCTACTATCAACTCAAATATGAGTAATAGGGACTTTTCTTTAGGAGCCATATTCAATTTTTTAAAGTTGACACTTATAAAAATTTGATCATTCTTTTTCTTAACTGAAATGATGCTAGCCAACCAAGTAAGATATTATCTTCTCGAATAAAGCTGACATCAATTATTTTTTTAATTTCAATAATTATTTTTTATTTAATGTTTAATCGCATGTGTGGAATGGCTTGCTTCATGGAGGTTGTGTCAGGTTGAATTTCTAGCTTAGAACTATAATGTTAGGAGCTAATCTAGGCATGTCTTCATAACTCCAAGAAACACAGTCCTTAAATTTTCAGAGTAGCCTAACTAGGTCATTAACTTTAAATTTGTTCAAAAGTTAACTGATGAATGTTGATTGTAGGTTTTCTTCGATGCATAAATTAATTTATTTTAGCTCATATAGTTGACTTTATCACCTCCTATAGTTCCATGGGTGCATCCCTAACTTGAAGATCTTTTAACTCATCTAAAGTTTTTAAATTGACTCCTTCGAATGAAGTGGTATTGTTTGAAAAGAACATTTCAAATTCTAGGTTGTTAGTAAAGATCAGGAAATACTCGTCATCATCTACTAGCCTAACTATGATAAATCCTAGTCTAAGTATTGATTGTTATTTCATTTTTCTAAAGTTTTCATAGTAAGATTTATATTTTGACCAAGTGTGTAGAATTAGTCTAGCTTTGCTAATTTTTAAACACATGGCAAGTACATATAATTCCTTTAAATGATTCATCTTGAAGTTTTACATCCACTCTTAAACCGGAAGATGATGGGCCTAAATAGAACTTCTAAGGCTTACAATCTTCATTTAGTTGTGTGTAGTTTTAACTATCAAACCCTCGATAGTTTCTACAAAAAGGGGGTTAGAGTTAAAGTACTCACATACTAATTGATCTTCTCAAATAATGATAACTCAAATACAATATTGTGTGTTTTAAGACCATGCCTTCTCACTATCTTATTCCAATGCTACCTCTATCTTGGTCTTGAAATCGGTTAAGGTGATTGGCGAGC
The DNA here is from genome assembly GCA_021442155.1 of Cymbidium sinense. NCBI lineage: Eukaryota > Viridiplantae > Streptophyta > Magnoliopsida > Asparagales > Orchidaceae > Cymbidium > Cymbidium sinense. Next base: position 65,952,076 of record CM038227.1, on the reverse strand, counting down.
TTATCACAAATGACTCATCCTCTAAACTGAATTTTAAGTTTATGTGTACCACAAGAGGGCCTCTAGCTAAAGATAAGAATACTGATCTTCTACCTCTCATGCCTCTTCGATGCCTACCTCATCCCAATCTATGGGAGGTTGGGACATCTCACATACTCTTTGGGAAGGAGAGGTGATATGTTGTCTCTAGGTGATGTCAAACTCTACTTTCTTTCTTCCCCAAGTCTACATCATTTTGTTCTCTCCTCCCCCTCTCTCTCTCTCTCTCTCTCTCTCTCTTCTTTTCCCTTTCTTTTTTATTTTCTTTTTCTTTTTTTCCCTTTCTCTCTTTTTCTTATTTTTCCCTCTATTTTTATTAATATTCTTTTCGGCATCATGATAATATATTTTTGTCTCTTGGGGGGTAGTAAGCTATATCCTCATATATCTTAACTTCATGTACTGAGAATGGCATTAAATCTCCATTAATGCAATACTCTTAGCCACTATCCATGAAATCGATACACCGATGGAGTGAGGATGCTACCATTTTACTTTCATAGAGCTAAGATCTTCTCAATAACGCATTAAAGGATGTGTTTGAATCTTTGATATATAACTTTGCCTTAATCTTAAATTCATCAATCAATAATAGCATGGTGATTGAACCTAAGGCCCTCTTGCCTTGTTCATTGAATCCTTTCAATATCATCTTATCTTAGCCAAGTTTAGTGATGTCAATCCTCAAATAGGTAAGGGATCTTAGGCTCATAATATTGACCAATGCACCTAGGTCAATAAGAACTTTAGAGAGTCTAAAATTGCCTATATTCATGGAAAGGTAAAGTGGATGGTTTTGGTTTATAGTTCTAAGGAGTAAATATTTTTTGAAATGGTGACTCTTAGGACCCCATTAAAGTAGAAATTTTCTTCTTTTATGATAGATGTAGCTATAAGTTCAGTTAAACATATCTCTAGATCTATCAGAGCTTTAATTATGAACTTTCTTATCTCTTTGGATGGAACAATGGTGTTATATATGTTGAGCCTAGATGGAAACTTCTTGATATAAGCTAATACATTGTAATCAACTTTGGGATGGCTATCCATTGGCACATCTCATGGGGTAGCATCCTAGGTGGAGTTATTTTTTCACACAAGTTAATGATTTATTTTCCTTTATCCTTAAGTGTTATCTTAAGAGGTAAGGCTTTGCACTATGAAGGTTGACTTCTATGATCTCTTCTAGTGGAGGGGTCATAGTGGTGTCTGCCTGCTCTTCGACAACACTTGAAGCTTTCTTCAAGGGACCTTTTGAATTATAAGACTCTAACTCTACCTCAATTGGAGCACCCTAAAGGATCAAGATAAGGAGATTGTCATTAGAGTCAAAGTTATCATGGAGAGGATATGGATTGGAATCTTTTCATTTGTTAGAATCAAAAGAGTCATTATTTTAGAATTATCTTTTATTAGAGGTTGATTATTTAAATCATCAAATCATTCTAATCAGAAAAAGATAAAATGTATGTGGAATTATTCTTTCTTGATTTTTTAGTTTCTGAGGGGGAAAATAAAAGTAATACAATGTGAGCAGCATGAGTGGTTGTCACTCCCATCTATAGAATTAATACTCCTCATATCGATGGGTAGTCTAGCTACTCCATCTCGAGCCTCCACTAGAAGCTCCTGCATTACATCCTCATTCTCTAAGTTATACTTTAAAATTTGTAGATTTACTAGAAGACCGAAGGTCTAAGTTTGTTCAAGTACATGTACAAAGAACTTCTTAACTTTAGAAAACATTTCTTGAAAGGTTTTCAATAAGAATATATCCCAACTTTCTTCAGTATTTAAAGGATCAAATGATTCTTCAAAGACTACCTTAATGGACCATGTCACAAGTCCCAACAATTATTTTTTGGGGATCACTATGGCTCCAATCATATAGTTCCTCTGTAGACAATCCTTGAAGGTGACACAATCTTCTATGGTATTCCCAAGCAGCAACTGGTAGGGGCAATAATTAGGATCATCAATCTTGCCCACTTCTTTAGGCTTCTTGGGCTTAGGTGACTAAAAATCTAACCTTTTAGCCAAATTTTTAAAGATTTATTTAATTTTTTCCCTCTTAAAAAATAGGATTTATTTAATTTTTTTAGTGAGGGTAGGATAAGTGTAGTTACTTGGCAGTTGGTGCTGGTAGTACAAATGTTGTTATTGTTGGAATCAGAGTTTTTTTGATTGGACCCTCATAGCTTGTTGTCCCTAATTTATTATTTATACCACACCAAGTTTCTTCTCAAAGACCTTTTGAGGTTTAGGCGGGACTTGAAGGGTCTAAGAATGACAACTGCTTGGCTTCCTCCTAAAGTCTAACTGCTTTGCTAATAAACTTCTCAAAAGATTTGATAATAAACCCCTTAAGCATGAATTCCACTAGCCCATGGATATTCTTGAGGATGATTTTAATGGCATTTTTCTCTTGGAGTTTATGTTCATATTTCACATTAAGTTTCTTCCATCTAAGAATGTAGTGTACTAGGGATTCATTAGGTTTCTATTTTTCAATAACTAAATCCCTTACAATAACCTTCAGCTCTTCCCCTACAAATCTTTTGATGAATATTTACTCTAATTATATAAATTTCTTCATTGAACCATTAGACAATTCAATATTCGAGTCAAATGCAACTAATGACACACTACTTACAAACTATTTAAATAAAAGTGCATCATTGTCTCTGGCATTGCAGCAACTAGTTTGAAAGTGTACTATATGATGCCTTAGGTTCCTATTACCATTGAATAATTTGAAGGATGATGGTACAAATCCATTGGGGTATTGATCTAAATTGAATTCTTCAGGGTAAGGTCTACCCCTTGTAATCGATGAATCCCCTTTGGTTTGTCCCAAAGCTTCCCTCACTTGCTGCTCCATCATCTACTTGATATCTCTCTTATAATGTCATGTTATATATGTCTTTCTTATGCAGACTACTGATGTCCTCATCTATGAGAGTAACACATTTATTCCTCTTAAAAGTATGTGCTAGTTCAAGCTTATATGCCTTCATAGGGGTGACTTGGAGCACTGGTGCCCATCTCTAAAGTGTTAATACTACTAACATTAGCGCTTCTACCTTTCTTTCCATTCGACCTATCTAATCATTCTTCTATTTTAGTTGCCACAAACAGTTGACATGCTAAGTATGATGTCTCACCTTCCTCAACCACAACTTCCTAAGCATCAATTGCTTAAAGTTGCTCTCTATGTGAACATGCTCCATCATCTACTTGATGCCTCTCTATTATAATGTCATGCTATATATGTCCTTATGTAGACTACATGTGTCCTCATCTACAAGCATAACACATTTGTTCCTTTTAAAAGCATGTGCCACTTCTGTCTTATATGCCTTCATAGAGATGACTTGGAGCATTGGTGCGTATCTCTAAAGTGCTAATACTATTAAAATTAACTCTTTTACCTTTGTTTCCATTCGACCTATCTAATCATCCTTCCATTTTAGTTGCTAAAATAGTTTACATGCTAAGTATGATGTCTCACCTTCCTCAACCATAACTTTTTCTGCATCAGTTTCTTGATGTTTTTCTCTATGTGAAGATGTCATATTAAGCATCATCTCCTTCTCCTATACATCTTGCCTAATGACTAACTCGAAAGCTACCTGAATTTATTGATCTTCCTTTTTCCCTTTCCTCTACATCTGGTGATTGTAGTGGGGCAATTATTACACTTTTGGGCTACTACAGCTTCTTCTCTACTAATGCAATGGGAGGCTAAATAGAGGTACTCAGCCTCAAACTATTAATATGAGAAGAAGAAGGTTGACCTTAGGGCGTAGTCTAATCACTAGTCATGAGGACTTTTTCTCCCTAGATTACTTATGATATTTAGTGGGACTTCTAATGTAGGAAATTGAAGAGAAGGAGATCTACAAATTGAGTGGTTCAATAGTGGTCATATAGATCAAATTCAGTTAGAACTGTTGTGTCTAACAGCCTTATGTGCTCGAGTTATCATAAACCATGATGTTTATCCATCATGGTGGAGCCCACTAGCCAGTGAACTTCCTACTCTCTCTTTTATAATTGCTTATACTATAATCTTGGCCTTTGTGGCCTCCTCTCATATAATCTAAACCCTCACACACCACAGGATCACTGTTCTTAAACTCTTGAATACCTCAAACTCAAACCATCTATGCTTCATTCTCATACACCTAAGAATTGACCTCAGATCAGCACAAAGTGTTCCCATATTCTCTCTAATCAGTGTCTCATAATTTGTTGAACATGGTGGTGATGATGGATGTCTTGTCTTCTTCTCGCTCAATAGTAGAGAGTAGGTGAATTGTTATCCCCAAGGAGGGGAGAAGTCTCTAGTGGGGACACTCCTCAACTACATGAGATAAGATTTTTATCTTCATGAATATCCTCTTATAATGTTTTTTTTCAACTTCCTATTCTTGTTTCTTCATTATGTCTTAGTGAGAGGGATATGTCAGGAAGAAGAATCTTCCTCAAAGACTTAAGGGATAACCACCGTCGCCATCTTTACCTTCCTTTGGATGTGAAGGTTATCCTAACTACTTCCTCAACCTTGGAGACTCTATCAATGGTCTTGGTAATAGATGGCACTATGGGAACCTCAACTAGCTATTTCTTCAAGGAAGGAAAATTAATATTTGCTTTGGATCGAATTGGAGTAGAGGCTTTTTATCAACTACATCTTGAAGGTCTGCCATTATAAAATCAAGACCAATGCAAGTCATCTTGAGATCTTCAAACCTCATATTAAACTTAATGATGGGGTTGCTGGTTAGATAGGCCTGATCTATAACCAAGTCCAACTAGTGCTAAACGAGAAAGTAAGTTTTCCTAAATACATCTTTCTGTGATTATCAATAAGCATGATGTTAGATTTTTGAAAAAATTTCTTTGATAAATTTTATAGATTTTTGGACCCATGCTTGTCAAATTTAGTTATGATAAGTAGGGTTCAAGTGATTTGGAGAGATTTTGATGTGAACCTTACATGAAATAAATTCAAGAGTCTTGACTGGAATTTAGATTTTCTTTTAGAACCTAACTTGATGTTCAATGATTTTTGTTTTAGAGAATGACAAGTTTTGATTTGAATTTAAGTTGGTTTTATTAGAAGTTAATTAATTTTGGATTTATTTGGCAAGGGCCAAGGCCTTTCATTGACTAAGAGAATAGGACACATTGGGGGAACCCAAACCTATTCATTAACTAATGGTAAACAAGAGGTGATATAACCAAAAATGAGGATGTTGGCAACAGTTGCCCAAAAATAAAATGGGCAATACATCTAACAAAATGACTAGTAGCTTAAGCCTATGAGTGGCATAAGCTTATTAATAGAGGCAAGAGTTGACTACCAAAAATGAAGAGAGGAGCTTTCTCAAGTAGAGTCACAAGAAAAATTTTTGGTGTCAAAATTTGGTGAAGATGAGGCACCATGAAGATCTTTGGGGTATTTATTTAAATAAATAAATCAAAGAATAATATGCTACCTCCAAAGGTAGAAATATTATCCTATAATAAACCCAATCATCTATAAAGGACTCCTAAGGTTGATGGATCTATGTGTACCAGAGATTTGTTTTCCTACCTTACATGGATAAAGTAAGACATGGTTTATTTTAAGCTAGGTTATATGTTCCTTATAAGAGAAAGACTTTATAGTTAATTACATTCGATAAAATGTATATCTCTTAGGAAAACTCTCGATTGATGTAATCAACTAATATCTTTATAGATTTTAAAGTTTAGCTTAAGGATTAGTAATTTTATGAGAGAAAATGGAAGAGTTCAAATAAGAATAGTTCTTAATGGATTTCAAAGGAGGATTAGTAGAAAGTGTTTTGATACTATGAAGTCTAGTAAGTACTTCAATCTATTTTGTAGTTGGGCTTTATGTTTTTAAAATTAGAATTTATATCAAAATTTTAGTTAAAAATTTTATTAGAGTGCTAGTACTTATATCCCAATAACACAAGACTGTGAAAATGCCCATGAAGTAAGAATATTTTCTTATAGGCAAAAGAGAAATAAACAACTTCAAACTCTAGAAATAGAGTGCTCTAATACAAGCTGAGATCTAGTCCTAATCTAGTGAGGGAAATTGGGATGTATTGGTTCATCTCCACTAATGAGAGTAAAATAATCCAGACTCTTCCGCACTTACAACCACCTAAAAGGGATACAACTAACCCAACCTATGCTTTAAAAATATGTGTCCAAGTCTTATTTAAATGCAAGATGGTTGGGCTATTATTTATTAAGAATAGAAACCTTAGAGCCTAAACTCACTCCATTGATTCTAGATCATGATTGATGGAAAATGTATCTAGTTAATGCAATTATTTTTATGTTTTATAAATTTTATACATAAAATTTTATTGACATAGGCTTAGGTATAAAATTATGTATATAGGCATGATGAAATCAAGATATAGATCAATCTATGAAAAAGGTGTTCTTCACTCAAGGGTGGCTACTATCAATGGTCTGGTTCTCCCCCTTATCATGCAATGAGTGAAGAAAACCATAACAAGTATGGAAAATAATTTGTGATTATGATTGTTAAAATGAAAATTTTATGGCATCTATATTAACTTCATTGATGAAACCTAAGGCTTTAAAATGAGGTTGTAAGTTATATTAATTATTAGTTTGATTGTTAAGTTGAGATAGAAAATTTAAATCTTAAATAGCCTACTAAAATCCAAGCCACATACAATAATCATCACACTTTAAGAAATCTAAGAAAAACACGTCAGTTCTAATACACAAATAATGTAAACACAACATACATTCAAGTTAAAAGAATAATTAAAAGGTCAGTATGGTAAGGTTCTACTATACACCCAAAAAAAAAAAAAAAAAAGTGGGTAGCCAATCTCTACTTTTATACAATTCAACTTATAATAAACATTACAATAAATGAAAATCATTGGGGTTCTTTATTTCTTTTCACCTCCAATTGTTGGGTACTCTATGATTAGGGCTGAGAAATTAGCTCGAAGATCGTGGCTCGCTCAAAAGTCGACTCGAACTTGGGCTTGAATCGAGATCGACTCGAAGCAAACGAGCCGATTTTCGAGCCAGAAATGTGGCTTGAATTTATTTCGAGCCGACTTCGAGCCGAACCCGTGGCTCGCTCGCGATCTGGCGGATCGAAGGTAGCAGGCGGCCTGACCCGCCAGCGAGCGAAAATAGATCATCGTCCGATTAATTCGACGGGCGAGATTAATTCCCTAACAAGCCGAACGAGCCAGCTCGTTTGCATTTTCGAGCCGAATGAGTCAGCTCGTTTGCATTTCGAGCCGGTTCATTTGGATTTCGACCCGGCTCAGTTAGATTTTGAGCCGGCTCGTTTCCGATCGAACGGATCGAGCTCGATTCGATCCGACTTCGGAACTCGAAACTTTTGAGCCACGACTCGAGCTCGAGCCGAATTACCCATTTTTGAGCTGATTTCGAGCCGACTATGGCTCAACTCGAAATCGGCTCGAACACACCCCTATCTATGATTCATAGGATTTCCCATGTCAACACTTCTAGCCTTTACGCATTCTAAATCCCATTGGTCTAATTCTAATTTTATTACAAAAATTATATTTTAAAATTTCAAAATAAAGTTTGAAACTAAACTTACAAAATAAACATTAGGTGTAACACACGTGCATACCAAACAATAATAATTTATGCAATAGGACTTAGCACTAGTAGGTGCCAAGCCCACCTGTCCTAATGGCCTATGATTAAGGGGGAAGAAGCACCTAGAACAAAATTATTTAATTTAATCTTTATTTATCATAATTGCCCTGTATTATTAAGTACATCCCCAATAAAAAATAACATTAGTCTAATAAATATCATCTTATTATCCAATATTACATATAAGAAATTCTAACATCCAGTTTAAAACATTACACTATAAAACAAAAAATTAGTACATTAAATAAAGCACTGGCCTAACATAAGTCTAAGGTTAATAACTTAATATTCTAATGTGTGTGCAAAAGGGCTAGTGTTGTGTCACAAAAGCTAGGCTTTAATGTTCAAGTTATGATTCAAAATAATGTTCAATTTAATACCATTGGGTGGCTTTAATTTTAAGCGATTAATGACTTAAAGATAGATTTTTGGATCAATTTTTATTTTATTTTTTAGTTGTGCATAATATTTTAAAGAATGTAAAGGATTGTAAATTCCATTCTAAGATAAAATTTGCACTTCTTAACATCATAATATTAAGTAAGTAATATATTAAGGAATGAAATACCACACTAATAAGCTTAAATCATGATTTTACCTCATGAAGTTGACTTTAGAATTAAATGAATAATTATGAACTCCTCTTCATGACTTTTGACCATCAATCACCTTATAATATATATATATATATATATAAGTGTGTGTGTGTGTGTGTGTGTGTGTATTGTGCTGTATCGTCGTCGCGTGCATATCACACATGCAAAATTCTATATGCTAGTTACACACATATGCAATAATTTGACTTCTCATATTCTCAAAATTAATTTAATTCATAGTAGTCATACAAATGAAATTTTTTTTATTTGAAGTAATAAGAAGTGTATGCAATGATTAATTTTATTCAAGTTTGCATCTAAAGGGAGTGTCATTGTTAAAATAGAGAGTCGATGTATCAAGACCTCCTTAGATCAGTAGGCCTGTGCCCCTAGGTATCTAGACTATATACCTTATAAACATCAAGCAAATAGAAAGAAATTTTGTCTCCTCTGATTTTATACTCTAATTTAAAATACATACATAAGGATACATGCATAAGCTTGATTATCATTACATTTCAAATAACTCTATTTATAAATTATTCTTAAAAGCTCATGTGATTTTAATTAAAGTAGCATGCTTAAGAAAAATGCATTTGATTTAATTATACTATCGCACATGCACATGCTTAAGATGATTAAATGATGTGAACAATCTTTTCCTTATATTAATCAAACTCTAAAGTCAAACACAAGATTATAGAATCATTTACGCTTAAGGAGAATTAATTAAGGGAGATTTTGATTAAGACTTAATTGAAGTGGTTAATACTTTTAAAGACTTTTAATTTTACTTAAATATTTTTTTATGATCTTCTCTACTCATTATATGATCTAAAGTTTAATTATTTTATTTTATGATTTTTACAATTAAATTAATAAATTAATTTAATTTTTAAGCTAATTAGTCTAAAATATAATAACTTACAAAGAATAAGCCCAAAATTCTAAGAAAATTCATGAACATGCATATTAATAGTAAAGGTAAACCCTAAAAATTTCAAGTCATTTGGGATAATAATTTAAGATTAATTGTACAAATTAGGATTTAAATAATTCAGTAATTACTCATAAAATACCCCAAAAAATTGGAAATTTTGATTTTATTAGTTAACTCTCTATTAACTTAGCACAAAAAGTTTCATTCCTTATTTTTGACTAAATGGTTGATTCTTTTATGAATTTTTATTATTTAAATTGAATTATTTTATTTAAGTAAATTTTGATTATTTATTAAGCCCAAAGTTAGGTTATTTTATAATTTAATTATAATTAGTAAGCTTAATTATTTTCTTGGATCTCTAATTTTGATTAAAGGGTTTTGAACCAATTCCATATATTTTGATATTTTTTTATATTTTTATATTAACTATTTTATACAAATTACTTTAATAATGGTTCCAAAGTCATATCATTTAATCCAAAGCACTAATTGACTTAAAACATTTTATGATATGTGGATTTTGACATAAGATTTTCTTCCCCAAAATGTTTACTTTAATCAAACATATAATTTAAGAGTAATTAAAAAATTATTATTTTTAATCAAACCTAGATTTATCCTAAAATACTTAGTAAGTTTTGGGGATAAAATGTGAATCCATAGAGGAGTCATTTGCATTTTTTTTTTGGCTAAGTGTTTGAATTATTATCACTTTTTTAAGTTTAGCTCACTTAAGTTAATTAATGAAGACCTAATTAAGCCATAAGTTAACAAATTTTAAGATTTTGAGTGAGTCGGAGGGCTTAAATATTTTTTTTGGTTAATTATTATTTATTAAGGTAATTTAAACTATTTTGATGGAATTCCATAATTTTTAATTAATTATTTATTTAAAAATAATTAACTTTAAAAATCAATAACTCCTAAACCTAAAGACCATTTGGCTTGAAATTTTTATGGTAGATAGGGAATAACATTAAGTTCATTCTCCAAAAATTTCAACTTTATTAGATTAATATTTAGGAATAATTAAATATATATTTTTACAAAAACTCAAATTACTCTCAAATTACACAACAAAATTTGAAAATTTTAGGTTCATTGGATTTCTCTTGAAAAATTAAATCCATTGAAGGCTTTTTTGCCTTTTTCATTAATTATTATATTTCTTATGATTTTTTAATGTGTTGGGTCAAATCCAAGAGGTTTTAATCATGTTTTTTTATCTAAATTAAATAAGATGGATGGTGAGGGAGTTGTCTTCCCCAAATCTGGTGAAACTAAAGAGGGGTGGACAATTTTCAACCCCAAAACCTAATTTTCTAGCAAATGTTTCCAAAAATTAATCTCCTTTTTAATAAAAAATGTTTATAATTGAAGACAAGGGATTTAAGTTGGACTTCTGCATTCATGTAAATTTCTTTCACAAAATATAGACACCTATGAATGATCTTCGATGAAGTTACATCACTAAAGCTTGCATATTGTGGATACTAGAAGAGTTCCATGAATTGAAGTGAGTTCCTAATGCGAATCTTCTCTCTTGCCTCCCAATGAACTCTCTGATCACCATGCACAGACTTGTTGCTTGAAATTAGTTGATATTGGACTTAGAAGGCATAAGAAAGAGAGTTAAAGAGTTGGTTCAAGCTAGGAAAGTGTGTGTATTTGATTAAAGAAGAGCTCATGAAGACTACAAATGAGGAATGGTCAATGCTAGAAGACTCAAGTCAAGTTTAAATGTTGTGTTTTTATGTTTTGTATTTTTTATTTTTTTCTTTATGTATTTGGCATGTGAATAAATAACCAAACATGCACATTTAAGAGAGAATATAAAATTTTTTTTAATTAAATTTTTAAGAGAGTCCTACTATATGATTGATCATTTTTGTTAATTTTTAAGCTACCATAATTAGGTCGGCTAACTTTTAAAATTGTAAAATTTAAACTAATCATACTATATGATTTATATTGCATTGTATGATTATATATGATTTATATCGTACTATATGATTATATATTTTGTAATTTTTTGGTCGCTAGGATTAGGTAAGTTAAATTCAAATTATGCCTAACTTGATTGATTATACAGTACAATGTCAATCGTATAATATGATTTAATTTGCTAATTACTTGATTTTAACCCAAAATTAGAGGAATTTAATTTTTGAGAATGTTTCTTTAATATGTTCATAGTGTACTAAGTGATCGTACCAGACAAAAAATAAAGAGTTAAATTTTTAGTTTGTACTATTTGTATAGTACAAGCCTTAGTCGTACAATATGAGTAGTGACAATTGATGGGATAATCATATCATTCATAATCCTAAACCATAGAAAATTGAACTGATTGCACAGTAAGATGTCGAATCACACTGTATAATTAGACTAGTTTTTTATTTTTTATTTTTAGTTTCCTCGATATAAATACCCTCTTGGGGGTCAAACCTGAGCATCTTGAACATGAAAAAAAATTTAAGGAAGGCTTAGGAAAGAGTGCTTTACTTAAGAGAAAAGTGGACATGTATCTCTCATCTTTCACTTTAAGCAAATTTGTTGGTAAGGTTGCACTTTACTTTTGATTGTCTATTTTTCATCTATCTTGACTTTGTGTCTTATGTATTAACTTGAGAGTTTATTCCTTTGAGAACATGTGCAAGCTTTTCATTTTAGAGAAGATTTTCTTTATACTTTAGAGAGGTAGTGGCATCTTTCTTGCATTGAAGGAGAAGGGGAGTGGGTGTAAGGTTTCTCCATTACCTCATAAAGTAAGACCATCACTGCCCTAGCTTGTTATGTCAAAGGAGAGTAAGTGGATTTTTGGAGGAGATTTGGAGGGTGGACATAGGTTAGTTGGACCAAACCACTATAAATCTTTATGTCCCTTTTTTTACTTAAGTTATTTTTCTACTACTCTATTTTGTGTTCGAACTCATGATTTTATTCTATTAAGTCTCCCTCTCAGTTAAAGATTTAATTTTTATTTTTATTTTAAGATGATTTTTAAAAGCAGACCAAGACATCCCTCCCTATATCACCTTGGCCTCTCTTAAGTGTGTCAACCCTTAACAACTGGTATTAGCGCTAGTTTCTTATTTCTCTATCTAACAACCACAAGCAAATCCATCAATAGCACATTTAGAGAATAATAATACAATGGAAAGGTACTATATTACTCAACTAGCTCTTTTTGATGTTATCCCTTTTGATTTTTGGAAGATTCACATGTCTACTTTTATTCAATTAATTAATTTTTGAATGTGGAATATGACTAAAGTTTTTTTTTAAGTAAAAGAAATATATTATTGATTATTATAATACTAAGTACAAGTAATGGAAAAGGGAAAGTAAAAAAAAAAAAGATGTGTAAGATTGAGAATGGTTATAAAAACTTACATCTGAAGAAGGGGAGGTTAGACTTATCTCCTTTTAATAGCAATTTTAGGTGTCTGTCCGGTATAGTAGAGATGATAATGGATATTCGTCTCCACTCAATGTTGTCAATGGCAAATAAATTAAAATGCTCTCCAATCCATGGTCTTTAAGCTGAGAGGAAATTATTCCAACCAATTTCAAAATGTTTAAATTATTTTATATATGATTTAAATTCTAAAGATTACATGTGTGTTTTTAAATACAAAATTGGTAAAGAAATTTTAAGAAATTGTGTGTTACATATGATGAAACTAATGAGGTTAAACAATCCTAGATTAGCATGCTATTGCATGATTAAGAACTTTTTTATATGTTACCTCATGAGTCTATTTCCAATATGTTCACACGTTTCACAAAAGTCATTACTTCTTTGCAAGATTTTGGAAAAGAATTTAAAATACTAATAATTTAACAAAATTCTATGTTGCTTACTTGAATCTTAGGATGTCAAAGTTATTGTTATCTCTAAATCTATAGATTTATTTTCTCACTCTATTGATCACTTGCTTAGCTAGCTTATTACTTATGAAGAAAAAAATCTGCAAAGAAATACTGATGCAACTAACAGGAGAAAGAAGAAGGCCATTTCTCTTAAAGCTATTACTTCTAATTGTAGCATAGAAGACAACAACATTGAAGAGGATGATGTTGCATTTATAACTAGAAAATTCAAAAAATTTCTAAAAGATAAGAAGAAGAGTCAGAAAAGGCAAAGATAAAACTAAGAATTCCTCAAAAGTTACTAAACTAATTTGGTATGAATGTAAAAAATTAGGTCACATTAAGTGGGAATGTCCTCTGCTCAAAAAGTCCAATCATAATGACAAAAAGAAAAAAAATGTGATATAAAGAAGGGCAAGAGAAGGACTCTTCTAAAGAAGAAATTGTAGAAGAAGCTACAAACTTTTGTTTACTAGTAGAAGGTGACTCACATGAATCTGATGATGAACATGTAAGAATCTTAGATATGATAAACTTTTAAATTCTTGTGAAAAATTACAAGATGAATTCAGATCTTCAAAAAGAAAGCATTTGACTTTAAAGAAAAACTTTTCTTTTTTGAAAAATAATCATAACTCTCTTCTACAAGAACATGAAAATTTTAAAATTGATAACAAATAATTAGAAATTTAAAAAGCCAAAAAAGAACATTACTTATCTGAACAAAATTTGGTTTCTTGAATGTAAAAATAAAAACATGAAGAATGAAATTTTTAATTGCAAAAAGAGCACTTTCACTTAGAAAAAAAAATTCAAAGTTAAAAAGAACATGCATTCTTTCTCTAACATTCATTGACTTTCTTGTGGCATATTTGGACCATGCATACATGATTCACATTCTAACCTAGCATATGCATGGATTCTAAAAACTTTTTGCACCTCTCTTACTTCAAGATGCATGGAACCCAAACAAGTCTAGGTTCCCAAAGTACTAACTTAAATCTATTTTGTAGATATATCTTCACTCAAGGGCCAGTGGAGACATATTATACTTAGACAGAGGTTGCACAATACATATGATTAGAGACAAAAAGCAAATTCATCTCTTTGGAACTCAAAAATGGAGGAAAGGTCGGTCTTGGAGAAAACACAACTTATAAAGTTCTCGAGTAAGGTAACATTGGCATTAAAATTCTTCATACATTAAAAATGTCCTTATTGTTGATGGTTTGAAACACAATTTACTTAGCATTAATCAATTATGTGATAAGGGCTCTAATGTCAAATTTTTAAATGATAAATGATTGCTTGATTTAAATGATAAATTTGTTTTAGAAGGTGTTAGGGTTAATAATATTTTCATGATTGATCATAATAACTTATGTTGTTCTTTGGTTGTCTATTTGAAGTCCACACTAGATGAGTCTTGGCAATTGTATGAAAGACTATTTTACACTAGCATGCATATACTTAGGAAGATTACACAAGCTAATTTAGATAAAGGTATACCTAGATTAAATCATTTTATGATCATTTGTGTAATGTATGTCTGCATGATAAGCAAACAAAATCATCTTTCAAATTCACATCAAGGCACTATGACTTTAAACCCCTTAGAAATTCTTCATATGGATTTATTTGGACATGTTAGCGCAACTAGTTTGAGGAAAAGTAAAGTAGATTTTTTATTTAATTATTTTACTAAATTTACTTGGGCGAGATTTTTGAAGATGAAAATGAATTTATTTTTTATTTAAGATCTTTTCTACTTAGATTAAAAGAAACGTTAGTTGTAGCACTGCATCTATTCATAGTAATCTTGGTGGTGAATTCAAAAATGATATATTTGCAGCTTTTTATAATGAGACAGGGATATATCATAATTTTTTCCCATAAGAGTCCACTATAGAATGGAAAGCTGAACGGAAGAATAAAACACTCATTAAAGTTGCTAGATCCATACTTAGTGATGATATTTTTGGGCTGAGGTAGTTAACACTACTTACAATGTGTTGAATCCAAGTTAAATATTATGAACATCTGAAAGATAAGACTCTAAATCTATCACATTTATATAATTTTGGGTTTAAATGCTTTGTGTTGAACAATGGAAAGAACAATTTGGAGAAATTTAATTCTAAGCCTGATAAGTGAATTTTTCTAGGTTACTCTTCTATAGGAAAATCCTATAGAATCTTCAATGGGAGAACACTATTGGTAGAAGATTCAATGCATATTATTTGTGATGAATAAATTATCCCTTCCCTATCTAAAGAGCCTACAGATGAGGATGATTTAGTGTCTAAAATTAAATTTTTGGCTTTGAAAGAAAATCAAGAAGGTAGGGGAGACTACTTAGAGAGTGGAGATTTTCATTGAGTCATCCCTATGATTTGATCATATGAGACCCCTCTATAGGTGTTAAGACTAGGAATAGCCTTATAGAGGAGGTTAGACATACATCCATCATTTTTATGATTAAGAGTATTATTATAGGAAAAGTAATATATAATAAATTATAGGTTGAGACAATGCATCAAGAATTGAATCAATTTGTTAGAAATGATATTTGGAAATTAGTGCTTGGATGCTCATCACAAAGTGTGATAGAGAGTTATTGTTAAAAACAAAGCAAGACTTGTGGTAAAAGTTTTAAACAAATAGAAGGCATTAATTTTGAGGGAACATTTGCACCTATTGCTTGTTTGGAAGCTATTCAATTGTTATTTGTATTTGCTTACTTTAAAGGTTTTAAATTATTTTAAATAGATGTTAAAAGTGTCTTCTTGAATGGTGTTATAGAAGAAGATGTGTTTGTTGAATAGCCACACATATTTCAAAGGTCTTATACCTTGACTATGTTTACAAATTAAAAAAAGACTTTGTATGGTTTGAAACAAGTGCCACATACTTGGTATGATATGCTTAGGTCTTTTTTCTTGGAAATTCTTTTGTTAAAGGATGAATTGACACTATTTTGTTTATCAAAAGAATAAAATCTGATTTTTTTTGTTCAAATTTATGTTGATGATAATTGTTTGGATCTACTAACTCTTTATTGTATGAAGATTTTTCAAGATTAATGAGCAAAGAATTTGAGATGTTCATGATGGGTGAGCTTAGTTCTTCTATGTTAATGAAGGACAAAATGGTATGTTCTTAAGTCAATCTAGGTATAGAAGAGAGTTAATCAAAGAATTAGGATTGAAAGGTTATAAGAGCAGCAGCACCCTAATGAGCCATAATACTCAGTTAGATAAGGATCATGCTAGTAAGTTCGTTGACCCTAAAAAAATCATGGGATGATAGGCTCTTTACTTAATTACTAGTGGACCTGATATCATGTTTAGTGTATGTCATTATGCATAATTTCAAGCTGATCTAAAAGAGTCTTATTTTGAAAGATCTTTTGATATTTGATTTGTACATCTAATTTAAGAATTTGGTACCCTCATGAGAGGACTACTTTTGTTCTTATTGAATATTCTGATTCTAATTTTACAGGGTTCATGGTCGATAGGAAAATCACTTATGGTAGATGTCAATTTATAGGTCCCTGACTAGTCTTCTAATCCAATAGGAACCAAACTCTATTACCTTAGCAACTGTTGAATCTGAGTACATTATTGTTGGAAGTTGTAATGCCCAAGTCTTATTGCTGAAGCAACAACTCTTGGATCTTGGTCTACATATAGGTATGATTCTTATTTTATGTTACAACACTAGTGCTATTTGCATAACTAAAATTCTCATTTAACAATCGCATATCAAAAACATAGATTTTTGACATCACTTTATTAGGGATCATACTTTGAAAAGAGATGTTGATATTCAATTCAATGAAATAGAAAATCAATTAGTATAAATTTTCATAAAGCCTTGAATTTTGATAAATTTTGTACTCTTAAGTCATGATTAGGTGTAATAAATTTTTGTGATTAGGATTTTGTTCTTTCTTTTTAATTTATATTTTTCTTTCTTTGTTTCATTATCTCCTTATTTATTTTCTCTTTCTCATTTTTCAATTTTCTTTTTTTCTTTTTCTTCTTTCTTCTCTTCTTCATTCATTTTCTTTTATTTTATTTTTTATTATCCATGCATGTTTTTTGTTTATACATATTTTAATTTTGTTGTAGATTGGTCTCTCTCAATCTCTTTTTTTTTGGCCTAAAATAAATATTCTACAATCATACTATATGATCTGATCATACTATACAGTTGGACTATTTTAGATCATCAAAATTAGCTAGGATGTTGACTAGATGATTCACCATAAAATAATTCATATTGGATGATCCATGATCATAATATACAATATGCCTATAATAGTATGATTAACCCAATCAAACTTGTCATTATTCTAAGTTACTAGACAATTAATGCTACATATTCATATTGTATGATTACCTTATCGTACTATGTGATTGACTCAATCAACATAGTCGTTCAGACAATAGTTGGGTCAATCAAAATCATATTGTATGATTGACTCAATTAATTATAGCCATTCAACTTGCCATTTGGATGATCACAATCATATTGTATGAATACCTATTTGTATTGTATGATTAAATAGAAATTCTATAAAAGGGCCTTCATTTCTCATTTCTTTTCACGCATTCTTCTTTCTTCTTCATTATAACATACTTCTTGAGTTTCTTATGTGTAAGAGTAGTATAGATGTCAATCAAGAGAGAGGTAAAAGAATTGATTCTGATCTAGTGATGATAAAGTTGCTTACAAGAAGTATCAAGAAGGCGAGATAACTAACTCAAAGCCATTCATTTATGATAAGTTGTCATTACCTATTTCTGATTTTTTTTTTGCAAGCACTTCTCTTAAGATTATTATTTGTTTAGCCTACCAATTCCATTATAAACTTCTTTTTAATTTTTTTGCTAATATTGTCATAAATTTCAAACATGCTGCCCTCCAATCTATAATATGTGGTAGGGAAATATCCATCACTGATGATTTTTATGATTACCTCCACATCTCTATTTTTGGCCTTTTTACCATAGTATATAGGCAATGACCCTACCTACAACTAGTCAATTATCAACATGGTCATTAGGAACTCATCTCTTCATCAGCACCATCCTTTAGTCAATGGCTTTGTGTTGATTGCTCATGTTATCCAACACGTGCTTGGGCACACTATCATCCCTAAAGCTGGTGATCATATCAACATTACTCCTTTATCTTCTATCATCACTTACTTTTACATGAATCATGATTAGTTCAATATTGTAAATCTTTTGATTCATTACATTGAAAATCTTACCATCATCAAAAATTGAAACTCTAAGAAAAAGTATAATTTGGCTTTAGGATGCATGATTTCCTATCTACTTGAGGTCAAATATAGCATTTCCTATCCTGAGGAACAAGACCAGTTTCTTTCTCACTTAATGGACTACTCCATCCACACCTTCTACAATGAGAAGAGAAGGTTCACTTAGGCCATAATAAAGGCAAGAGAGGAAGAGGCAGCTAAGGAGTGGGTGCCTTCAACACATTATCATTACTCCCAGGATGCATGGACAAGCACTTTGCTCGACTTGAGCTTAAAGTAAAAAAGCATATTGAAGGGCAAGGAGCATACTAAGAAGACTAATAGCGACAGCAAGCAAAGGATAAAGCTTGGTTTCAAGTTCAACTTGACGCTCTCCATGGCATCTTCTGACAACAACTGTTAGACAAGGGACCTTAAGAGTTCTAAGTTCTTATTTCTTTTTTTTTTGTACTATAGTATGTGTTTATTTTTATATTTCAGCATCTAATTTACTTTTAACCATTTTAAAGATATCTTTTATTTCATACTTCATGTGGTACTGTTTTAATTGCATTAGTTACTTCTAGTATGCCTTGTTTTACAAGTTTGTGTTTTCGGATTTCAAGTTGATATGATATTTCCTTTCAAATTTTCTTTCCAACATTTTTATAATCAAGTATTATTAAAATTCAAAATTAGTGATGTTGAAGTACGAATCATTAATTTAACCAAACATCCTAAAATTTATTAATAATGATGCACATGTTTGTTTTAAGTATGAATTTTCTTATGTAAATCTCATCTTTTATTTACTATACTTTTCTTTACATTTTATAGCAAATTAACTTGTGCATAAATATTAGTGCAAATGTTTATAATTTTTCCAATCACATTATGAATCAGGTAAGACTAGGATGTTTAAACTAAGATAAAAGCTAATAAACAATTCCCAAAATGGGGAAGTATCAAAATAAAAAATAAAAAATCCCCAAAGTATATATAATTATTAGTGCAAATGTTAAAATTTTTCCAATCACATTGTGAATCAAGTAACAATAGCGATGAGGCTAGGATGTATAAACTAAGATAAAATCTAATAAAAAATTCCCAAAATGGGTAAGTATAAAAATAAAAATATTCCAAAGCAGAAAAATATGAAAAAATATATATATATATATATATATATATATATATATATATATATATATATATATATATATATATATATATATATATATATATTCATGTTTCCCCATTTTGTCATTAAGTGACCCATCAAAATAGTTGTTTGTATGCTTGAGTCATCCAATAGCATCCCAATATCATTCAAATGAAATTTAGGTATCACTTTATTTTTGCTACAATTATGTTTAGAAAATTTAGAAAATTGATTGATGTCATTTACATAACTTATGAAGTATTCACAATAGAAGTATTGCACATAAATAGAAAAACTACAAGATTAGTAGGAAACAGTTAATGGCACATATCATACTATCATTAATTAAGCATTCTAAACTTACTTATTTTATAAGGATGTGCGTTAAGAATATTTTAAAAAAATCTGTCTAACCTTAAATTCAAAAAATATCATCATTTGTGTTTTGCTTTTCTTTTTCTTCAACCCTTTTTGATGTAAAAAAGGAAGAGAAGATTAATATGTTTTTGGTTTATTCCTTTTTTTTTGCATCTTTTTGATCATTTGCTATAGTTATTCTTTTATCTATTACACTTCTAAAACTCAATCAAAATTGTTTGTTATTATCAAAAAGAAAAAAAGATTGTTAACCTTAACCTCATGAGCCTTCACATAATATTTTAAGTTTTAATTATCACATATATTTATGGTTGAATAATTATTCTAGTTGATTAATTTTATGTGCAAATTATGTTAAGCTTTCAATGTAAGACTTATAATTATGCAGCCTAATCAAGAATCACCATAAGAGCAGAAATAATAGCTTATTTTTTAAGTTTAATTAAGAAAGAGCCCATGAAGATGGACTTGATGAATACATCATTTTAGGTGATTTAATATTTGGATTTTCCTCTGAAGATTTGGCAAAGGGATCTATCCTGAATTATCTTACGACTTATCATAAAAAAATAAGAAAACCTTCTATCCTAGGTTGCTGCTCTAATAGACTTGATGAAGGGCTAATTTTAGTAGATTTGAGATTTGCATCTCCCTTTGTCCTAGCTTTAGGCCTTAACGAGCTTAGTGAAGGGAGTGTCATGAATTGTCTCATAGACTTGTCAAGATGAATAAACAAACCTTTTGTCTTGAGCTTATTGCTCTGAGGGACATGAGATGGTTGCATGCATGTAACCTAGCCTTCAGAGCTTACGTCAGGTTAATGGTTAAAAGTCATCAACCTGATGCTAGATGCTTCAGTAGGATTATTGACAACATAATCCCCTTTGTTTGATCACAAGCTCTAAACAAACTTTGGGATAGATTTTTTTTTTGTCATATTTGTCATTTGTCAAACTTGATAAAGAAGACATGCCTTTCTTTGTTTGTGCTTGTTGTTTGATCATACCTTCTAAAAGGGTTGAGATTTTGATTTGAGGATGCTTTAGAACTTTGTATGATGTTTCTTGAAACAAAGCTCAATTTCTTAGAGTTTGTCTTAGTCTATCAACCACTTGAGAAAATCTCCTAGATATGGCTTGCTTGAACTCATCAAGTTGGAAAGGAATTCAGGTAGGATAGTTGTTGTCATTAGACTTACAAAGTAGGTGCTCTTCACTGTGGCCCTTTTCTTATCGCTTATTAAGTGAGGAATGCAGTCAATGACTCGACCATATTTGGTTCTATTGAATCTGAAGTTCAAAGTCTAATTGAGTCTTAAAGTTGAGCTATATGGTGATTTGCATTCTTGTCATCAGACTGACAAGACAAGGGCTCTAACACTACAGCCTTTTCTTGTGGCTTGTTGAGTGAGGTGAGTTGTCAATAACTCAACTATTTTGTGCTTATTGAGTCTGACCTTCTTAACTCATTGAGCCTTAGACATTGTTTGAAGATTTCCAAATTAGATGATTAAATTTTTCAAAATTGCATGTTTTCTTAGTTGATTTTCATAATCTTTACAAATTTGAAGTGACGATCCTTTGACTTTTGAAGTTGTCTTTAGTATATCTTGTTTGAAAGTAAATTTTTCTTTTTATTTATATACCTTTTTTGTAATTTTTGTGGTTGTGGGTTTGAAGTTCATCTAGGGATCTTGGCTATGAGCATGATGTCGACCCATATAAGGTGGGGATCTTGTCATTAGACACAATGTCAATCCAACTATAAAGGAAAGTCCCCCTGTTTGGCGAGGGGGATTTTTGTGATGCTTTAAAATTACTATTGTATGTTTTCTTGGAAAAGAAACTTTTTATGCTATCAAATAAGTCACATAATTAATAATTATAAATATTTATTTAGGAATCTTGGCATAAAGTAGGATATCAACCTAAATATATACAATAAATGCACCATAACTTGAATTTAGATTTTCATGATACTTTAGAATATTGTATTTCACACTCAAATTAGTCTAATAATCAATAATCATACATATATTTATTTAGGGATCTCATCGCAAAGCATGATGTCAACCTAAATAATTATAAAATGCCCCTATGTCTTGTAGGGGAATTCTCAAAGTAATTATTTTATGTAGTACCTTTTTTTTTAAATTAAGGTCTTTGATTATTGGAACTAATTATTTATTATTCAAATTGATAAGTCTATAGAATCTTTCTTGATATGTATTTTTGATGACATAAGAGCCTAGGAAATAGACTTTAAATATTTCCATTAATTCTTCATTAGGGAGTGATTTGTCTCCTTAATATTAGGAGATTAATTGATTGCCAAATGTCACAACCACATATAATCAAAAGATCTTTAATATAGAGTTGTTGATGAAAGCGCATTATAACTATTGATTGATATGGCTATCTACGTATTTTTTTGAGTAATTTACACTCCATAAAATAGCTGATGAAGGAATGTTGTCAATTATTTGTTCTTCTATGTTGGGGCTTTTGTTAACATCTCGAAATTGGCTCAAACTTATGTTCTTCATAAATTGTTTGAGAATATTATATTTGACTTCAATAGATAATTTATAATGAGAATGAAGAATAGTCAAGGTTATATTTTATTGGCTTTCTTTTAATGACTCCTCTTTTAACGAAGTTACAAATAGTTGGTGATGGAATTCCTTAGATAACTCTCTAAGGTGTCAACCATCTTGAGATTCACCAATAGTGACTTCCTTTGTTGGGGCTTGTTTTAATAAATTTTGTTAATGGTGGATCTCCAGGAGTACAAACCAGATTTCACACCTCTCTCTCTCTCTCTCTCTCTCTCTCTCACTCTATCTTTTTCTTTTTTTTTTGACATAATTTTTCCCCATTATTTTATTATTGAGACCTCACTATTTTCTATCTAAATGTCCCACTCCTATGTTCATTGTATGGGACATGGTTTGCTTGATAACTAGTCATCGACAGACTTCTTGGTGGAGCTTCAGTATTTTCAATCACTATTGGCCTTCAAAAAAATTTTTCATTAGTCCTCTCTCATTTTAGTTTTGTACTTTGTGTACAAGGTAGTTGCTTCCATGGTTAATCATGGTTAATCTCACTTCATATTTCTCTTCCCTCCTTCTCTTAGGAGGCGATTCAAAGTCAAACCTCTCCATCCTCAATTAATGAAAATTCTAATATGAGAATGTTCCTAGTAATGGTCTCATCATGAGCTTGATCCAATCTAATTCAGTCCCTTTGAGGTTTCCTGCATGGGATTGGATGCATATGAAGACATATTGAGGTCTTTCAATAGTGAACTCTGAGCAAGTGTCTATAAATCTAATTAATACATTATGCTCTAGTATTTCCTGTGTTGATGATAGCATTGGTCAAATGAATGTCAGCACCATGCTCGAGTTGAACAATGAAAGGAGTGTTTTGTAGATTCATTCTTTACAAATGAAAGATGAGGATTAGTAATCAATAATTAATAGTTTAACCCACACTTCAAAAATGTAGAGATATTATAAAATAAAATAATACTGCAATAAAGATAGGCTCTATATAGTCATTCATTGAACTAGAATCTTACCTAACAATAATTTTAGTTTATCATTGAATTGAATATTCATTTATTTTTAATTTTGACATTCAAAATTTTTTTACTATTATATCATATATATGACTAGCCAAAGATGGAAAGAGAAACATATCCCTAGTGGAATCACTAGAAATCTGTAAGCTTCAAAAATTTATGCCCGACCTCTCAATGAAAGAGAGTGTAGATTTTTACAAACAAAATTTTCAAAAGGCAAATCATTATTTGCAATGAATAAATAAGGCATTACTTAGATATTTCACCCTCATTTAGTAAAGACTTTAAATCTCGCTCTAAGTTCCCCATAGGCTTAAGAACCTATAGGTATTTACCCCTCCCCACAATAGTGAGAGAGAGTTTTCAAATAAGGTTATTCATTAGGTTGCTAATTGCTTAGCATATAGTAGCAATAAGTTGGATTGAAATATGTGTAATTCATCATTTTTTATACTTAAAGCATATGTTAGGGGGAATGA
This sequence comes from Cymbidium sinense, assembly GCA_021442155.1. Taxonomy (NCBI): domain Eukaryota; kingdom Viridiplantae; phylum Streptophyta; class Magnoliopsida; order Asparagales; family Orchidaceae; genus Cymbidium; species Cymbidium sinense. Next base: position 65,928,030 of record CM038227.1, on the reverse strand, counting down.
TGATGTGCCCGATCATGATCCCATGGTTTCATCATCCCAAGCTATTGTGGTCCCTGGTCCACTTAATCAGAGGAGGTAGTCGAACAAACCTGATTGAAGAATCATTGTCAGCAACCATGAGTGTCACCGTCCAAGAAAACCTTATGGACCTGGGTTGATATTTGTCAAAGGAAAAAAATTTTAAGTTCACCCTAGCTGATAGAGGGCTTTGTGCCCTATTAAGTATACCTTATAATTCACAGCTCAAATGGGGTAAAAAAAACCATTAATGAACATACGGACTATAGCCGTGACCGTGATATAATGGAGCTGACTGGCCAAATCACAAGTCAAAGGGCTCTAGTCATAACTGCTTTATATGTGGAGCCTACTAACCAATCTATGCAATCAGAGGACACTAGCCATGTCCTCACTGGTATAAGAGATTTTGAGTTTGAATGTAGTAACATACTTAATATGACATTGGTTTTTTATGATATTGGGTTTTCTTAAATTACTGCCCTTTATAAATAATTGCAAAAGGCGAATTGATGATTTTTTTTTGTTTAAGTTTTTTTATGATGAATTTTCATTTGATCAATTTTTTATTTTAAATTTTTTTTAATGTTTTATAGTTTACTAGAATTTGACTTTAAGATGACTTGAAATTGAAGATTCAAAAAATTTTGATAATAATGAACCCCTTCGATTGATATTCTCAATCAAGACACCCATCATCGGGATAGATCTTATCAACTCTATTTGTTTGCTTGTAGAGGATCAGGTCTACAATTTTGTATTTTATTATTCTATTTTGAAATCCAATTATGTCATAAATCCTATCAACTATACCCCTATCAATAGAGAATCAGATCTATAGATTAAAACTCATAGTTGTATTTCATAACTTTGCAACTGAATTTTGACATTTAGTAATGTGTCGGTACTCATGCAGGTGTTTAATTTAGACAATTTTACACCTTAGTTGGGGAATTGATCATGTATTTCAATTATTTAATTAGGATTGCACTTTAAATTTCACGGTCCAAGCACATGTAGTTTTTTATAGCTTAAATAATTTCACCAAATTGATAAAATTATCAAATTAAAATATTATAACTCAGAATGAAATCAATTAATTTTGACTTAATGACAGCTCTGTAATGTGTGCAAAACCCTTAACTTCAGTTTGATTGCATGCATTTCAATACACTGAATTGTTGCATGTATTTCAATGTGCTTGAGTTAGATTGAAGATTGCTTTACAATGCATACATTTTGTAGTTGTTCACGCATATTTTGATGCATTTGAGTAGAAAATTGAATGCCCTGAAATATGTATAAACATTAATTATTTATAACTTCTTTTGTGTGCTTATATGAAGAGTTGCAAATCTGATGACATTTTTGGAGTGTTTAGTATTTGATCATGCATTCAAAATAATAAAGAATTGTTTTCATTTGATCTTTGAATCTTTGGAGAGTTTAGTATTTTAAGTTTGCATTTTTTGAGAGTTTAGTATTTGTTTAAATCCCTTCAATTATCCTCAACTCATTTAGTGTAAATTGTAACACATTCCAACTGATCATCAAATGTTCTGTTTACGCTTGTTAACAAGCTATTATGTTCCCTGTGTGCTCATTTCAAGCTTGATATTTACACTTGATTGTTCATGTTTCAAATTTATAGTTTTGCATTCACCTCGTTAAAAATTAGAATTTTTGTTTGGGTCCTTTAACTAGTCCAATTTAAGCCTTTTAATTGTCCTTTTGAAGTCTAGTGTTAATTAAAAATCTAGCAACATCCTGATATCGTCTTTACATAGAGGGTTGCATCGAGTGCTAAAGGCCTATTCATCATGGCCAGATGAGCATGATGATCAATGTTTGAGAAACCATGATCAAATCTTCAATCTTACTATGCCTTATTAAGTATAGAAGGGTCTTCAATCTCACAATGCTTTGTTGAGCACAGTGCGATATTTAATCACCTGTGAATAATAAGGAACATTCCTATAAGGTCAAATACCAGGACACACGAGTACTACTTAATTTTATAATTTTTCTCTATCTCATTAAAACAATATGAATGAGCACTTAATTTTGATTTTAACGAGATACCTTCACAAGGGGATTTACGAGGACAATGAATTGCACAAATTTCGATGATGAATATTATTAATTTTCTTTTGAATGGGATAGGAAGGAAGGAGATGAGCGATTGCCGGGTTCTACATGCGAACTGGACAGAAATCAAGAGGAGCTGTGAAATGGAGGACTAAGGTGATGCAGGAGTTGAATGCCGATACGAGTTGGGATGGTCTTGACTTGCTGCCTGTATGCTCATATCAATCAGAACATTCTTCCCGCATACCAAGTTCTTGGATGTAGCAACTTTGGATCCTTTGGGAAATCTTTCAAAGAATTAAATCAATAAAAATAAAAATATGCACATGCTAACTCTCGGGATCATTATCATTCAGGCAATCATTCGGTCCAATGATTTCATCTATCCTTTCTAGCTTGAGCAATGCCACATCATAAGATTACTTCAGCTTTTTGATTCCGCAGTATTTAAGTGCCTTTAGTCAACGCTCCTCAACGTTTGTTAAAAACATAATAAACAGCTGGTCCATTAATTCAAGAGTGTAAATCATGGCAAGCTTCTCGTGGACCTTCTGTATCAGCTCCGTGAAGGTAGGATTATGATAGTCATCCTTATGCAATGTCTGTAGTGTGCCGAACAAAGGATGCTTGGGATAGGATTTTGTTGAACTCAAGCTTCTCTTCATCCTTCACGGTCGTCAAACACAATACTGCAGCGGCTTTATTATAAACGATCATTCCCAACAGAGCTTTTCTCGTCACAATACAGTAAGGGGTCTTCATCTTCCTGCATAAAGCTGGAAGCCAGACAACAACTAACCCTATTGGGTCTACGCCATGACCAATAACCACCAGTTGGGCCTTATTCTATTCTATAAGATAAGTGACATGATTAAGGCCATATTTGATGATAATTAGCTTCTTGTACTCCACGAAACTTTTCTTCAGACTCGGCTTCTGCTCAGAAGACGCTTCTTCTTGGCAGCTCTATGCTCTTGTCAATTACTTCAGAATTAAACAGGCTTGTTGGGAGATTCTTGTCCAAAGTCCTTGTGAACTAGTTAACCTCAGGAGTAACCTTCAAACGCTGCTTAAGGATCCTCCTCTGCTTATGGATTCTCACAACCTTAGGCCAAACAGTTGGTTCATGGCCTTCTCCGTCTCCGTGACTGTGACCGGCGCCTTCGCTCCCCCGTGGGAATCATTTTGCCTTGATGACCGACAGCCAAAGCTACGATCCGTATGCAGTGAGAGAGCTGCGATGCTTCTTATGTAAGTGAACTTGAAGGACGTTGGGTTTCTATTGAGTGAGGAGATGAAATTATGTAAATCAATATCTGGAGAGAAAGGTTGCTGGAGTTTGCGGCTAGAAAGACGAAGGAGAGGACGTCGAAGCAGCCAAGGGAAAAGGTGAGGAGCGGAGGTTGTGGCGTGGCGAAGAGCTCGTCGGCTGCAGGTGGTCGGAGGGAAGGAAGTGAGGTAGAGAAGGGCGGACGGGGCTACTAGAAGAAGGATTGTTGCGGCTGCTGTATGCAAGAGAGGGAGAACGGACGGAAGAGCTGCAGCATGTGGGATTAGCGAGAGTCAGCTGCCTTGAATCGTGAATATGGAGAGAATGAGAGGCGGTGTGAGGCTTCGTATGAGGAGCGGATGAGGAAATAGAGAAGAGAAGGAGGAGAAAATATTATGTCCAGTCCGTAGTACGTATGGACTCAATCACCCGACGATATCTGTTTTTTTTTTTCCGGCTTAACGACGCAATGACGGACGGCGACGACGCCGCTTTATCCCTTCATCTACCGACTACCGCTCAAACAATGGGAGAAGAAGATCGTCAACGACGCAGAAATTTAAAAGAAATATATATATATATATATATATCTAGATTTAGGGTTTAGGGGTGTATTTTTTTCTTGAAAACTGAGCTCAGAGAGAGAAAGAGAAAATCTCATTTCATTTTGGAACCATGAAGAACAATTTAAAGTTATAGGCGAAATAAATAATGTATTAAATAAAAATTCATCTTAATTTTTCTCAACCGTTGTATACGTATAATTTTTTTACGGTTTGTTAGTATTATTCCTTAAAATTCTTTTATTTAGTGTATATTTCCTACAATGTTTGGAGTTCTTTGCAAGAGGATTTTGCTTGTTTTGAGGAATTTTTGCATCTGTACTCTCTATACTCTCATGAGGGTACATATAATTTTCTGAATTTTTTTGCAGTTTATTTTCCCTGGATGGAGAGAATATCGTCATTACATTTCATTAGAAACAATTTTTTTTGGTCTATTTGGAGGAAATATGTTCATTATAATCCATTACAAATAATTTGAAGGCTGTTTGGTTATTTTTGTAGTATTATTTTGCATCTGTACTCTCTTAAGAGTATATATAATTTTTGAGCATTTTCTCCTGTTTCTTCGGACTAGTTGTTGAGATTATTTTCATTGCATCTGTACACTCTGTACTCTCTGTACTCTCCTCTCCTGAGAGTACAGAGCATTTTGGTCATTTTTTTCTTGTTTCTTTGGTCTGTTTGGAGAAAATATGTTCATTAGGCACAATTTGGAGGCTGTTTGGTTGATTTGTTAGTATTTTCTTGCATCTGCACTCTCTATACTCTCTGTACTCTCATGAGAGTACAAATAATTTTTTTATTATTTTTTCTAATTTCTTTGGCTTGGTTGTTGAGTTTAGGTTTAATACATTCCGTTGGAAACAATTTGGCAGCTGTTTGGATGGTTTCTAGGGGATTTTTGAATTTGTACTTTCTGTACTCTCATGAGAGTACAATTGATTTTGCCAATATTTTTATAATTTATTTGGTCTGTTTGTAGGAAATATGTTCATTACAATCCATTAGTAGCAATTTTGTAAGATAACTTGGTTGGTTTTTGTGGTTGATTTGCATCTATACTGTCATTTACTGACTTTTCATTTTGAAGTTTACCATGTCTGGGAAAAGGATAACTGAGATCCCCTACCAATCGCTTCTTGTTTTATAATATCGCAAAGACTCTTTAGTAATGAAGTCATTGACATTTTATGGAGGCTTCATCTACATCAATTCATTAGACCAAGGAATTGACTCAATCTATTACCTCAATCTGTCTTCGGGACATGAGAAGCATACTTTTTTTCTGGGCGTGCATTCCTTTCACCCCATGAAGTCAAATGATAATAGGGATGCCAAGAAGAAGGTCTTATGGCATGAGGAATGTGTTATCATGAGGTCAAGACTTCCAGTGAGGAAGCCCTTAAAGAGCATCTTGAAGGTAAAAAACACAAAGCAAAAGAAGCCTTACAGAAGCAAAAGAAGCCTTAAAGAGCATCACCCCTGATGAAGTTGCAGTGATAATAGGGATGCCAAATAGAGGGGAGGTCTTATGACATAGAGGGAATGTGCTATGAGGTCGACTTCCAGAGGAAGCCCCAAAGAGCATCTTGAAAATAAAAAACACAAAGCAAAAGAAGCCTTATTGAGCAAGAAGACCCCTCTATACTCTCCTCACTCTCTATGTACTCTATATACTTCTCAGACTTTCTCGTACTCAGACTCTATACTCTCAGACTCTCAGTACTCTTCAACTCATGGTAACTTGATATAATATTGTTTATGTTTCTATGATGATTTCTTTACTTGTTTGGAGAAAATATGCTTAATTTTAATATTCAAATTATATCATATTTTAAATTCGAATCAACTGAAAAAAGTGAAGTTAAAATTTACATTATCTAAAATATATTAATTATAGTAATCTGTATTATGAAATATCTAATAATTATGATTGAATGATACTTGGTATGTCAAATCAGACGCTAGTAATAAACCATTATACTCAGACATATTCATAATGCCACAATCTGAAAGTATCATCTCAAAATAAATTAATATTATTGATAAATTTATAAGTAATTACTAAACTAATATCATCAGTATTAATATAATCTTCATTACAAAAAAATTTTTTCTTCGACTTCTATTAATCTTGTTGATAAAAACATACAGGCTTATCAAATTTTGTAATGCATGCAATAAAAAGTATTTCATAAAATGTAGAGTATTTTATAGAGTATATATCAAACTATGTAATGCAATGAAAATCACTCATCCTCGTAAGCGTGAGCCATCAATCGATGCTTACCCCGCCGGATCTGCCTCATTCAACAGGGGAGAAGAAGCATCGTTAGAATGCACGGGAGGAATTTAGAAGAAATATATATCTAGATTTAGGGTTTAGGGTGTATTTTTTTTTGCAATTCGAGCTCAGAGAGAGAAATAAAAAATCTCATTTTCTTTTTGCGAAAGAACCATGAAGATGGAGAATGAATTTGGAAGTTATGGCTTTGAGGAAATAGCTGAGGATGTATTAAATAAAAATTCATCAGTAATTTTTCTCAACCGTTGTATACGTATAATATTTTTACGATTTGTTAGTGTTATTCCTTGAAATTCTTTTATTTAATGTATATTTCCTACACTGTTTGGAGTTCTTTGCAAGAGGACTTGCTTGTTTTGAGGATCTTCTTTGCATGGGTATATCTCTGTAATCTTATGAGAGTACTGACTAATTTTATATTAATTTTTATGAGTTTTTGGCCTGTCTGGAGAGAATATGTTCATTACATTTCATTAAAAGAAACTTGGAGGCTATTTAGATTAGTTTTTAGGAGAGTGTTGCATGTGTACTCTCTATACTCTCACGAGAGTACAGTACAAAGTATTTTGGGCATTTTTTCCAGTTTCTATGAGAATGTTTGGAGGAAATATCTTCATTACAAATCCATTAGGAACAATTTGGAGGTTGTTTGGTTGCTTCTTTAGTGTTATTTTGCATATGTACTCTCTATACTCTCTATACTCTCTATACTCTCTGTACTCTCTATACTCTCTGTACTCTCATGAGAGTATAGTGCATTTGATCATTTTCCCCTATTTCTTTGACTTATTTAGAGGAAATATGTTCATTACAATCCATCAGGAATAATTTGGAGGCTGTTTGGTTGGTTTTTTAGTGTTTTTTTGCATATGTACTCTCTGTACTCTCTTGAGAGTACAGATGATTTGTGGACATTTTTTCCAGTTTCATTGGCTTGGTTGTTAAGATTATGTTCATTACATTCCAGTGAAAGCAATTTGGTGGCTATTTCGATAATTTCTGGGAGATTTTTGTATCTATACTCTCTATACTCTCATGGGAGTATAGAGCATTTTGGACATTTTTTCCAGTTTCTTTGGCATGTTCAGAGGAAATATGTTCATTGCAATCCATTAGGGATAATTTGGAGACTGTTTGGTTAATTTTTTAGTATTATTTTGCATCTGTACTCTCTCTACTCTCTTGAGAGTACAGACGATTTTGGCCTTTTTTTCTAGTTTCTTTGACCTATTTGGAGGAAATATGTTCATTACATTCCATTGGAAGTAATTTGGATGGATGTTTGGATGATTTCTGGGGAATTTCTACATCTGTACTCTCTGTACTCTCATTAGAGTACAGAGCATCTTGGTCATTTTATTCCTGTTTCTTTACCCTGTTTGGAGGAAATATGTTCATTACAATCCATTAGGAACAATTTGGAGGCTGTTTGATTGGTATTTTTAGTGTTATTTAGCATCTGTACTCTCTGTACTCTCATGAGAGTATAGAGAATTTTGGCCATTATTTCTAGTTTCTTTGGCCTATTTGGAGGAAATATGTTCATTACATTCCATTGGAAATAATTTGGAGGGATGTTTGGATGGTTTCTGGGGATTTCTGCATCTATACTCTCTGTACTCTCATGAGAGTACATAACATTTTGGTCATTTTTTCCTGTTTCTTTGGCCTATTTGGAAGAAATCTATTTATTACAATCCATCAGGAATAATTTGGAAGCTGTTTGGTTGGTTTTTTAGTGTTATTTTATATCTGTACTCTTTGTACTCTCTTGAGAGTACATATGATTTTGTGGATATTTTTTTCTAGTTTCTTTGGCCTGGTTGTTCAGATTATGTTCATTACATTCTAGTGAAAGCAATTTGGTGGCTGTTTGGATGAATTCTGGGAGATTTTTGCATCTGTACTCTCTGTACTCTAAGTATTTAGCTCATTTTTTTACTTTCTTTGGCTTGTTTGGAGAGAATATATTTATTTGTGGAGCTATTTTACATGTCACATTTATGTGAAGCTGTATGGGTAGGTGAATGCTGTCAATGAGCAGTGCAATGACGAAGTCATAATGTTTAATGGCCTAAATTTGGGAAAACTCCTTGGCACCATTATTCAGAACAAAACGGAGGCGTATGTATTGTACTGTGACTACGCACATCAAACTGGCTTCAGTGTTCAGAAGGACCATACTAGTTATTGGCCAAACTCTAAGAAATTGAAATCAAAAGGTTTTTTATGTGCAAAAGGTGTCAAGAAATCGCCTAAACGCTTAGCAAAATTCTAGAAAACTGATACAAGGACTGCTTGTCCGGCCATGATTAGATTCTCTGTTGACTTAGAGGGGAACTGGATGGTTAAAAATATATAGAAAGTCATAATCATTCATTGGCAAAGCCTGCTGACCTATATCTTCTCAGATCACACAGATGCATTAGCGATGAAAAGGCTTCCGTGTTGAAGACAATGATAGAGGATAAAATTAGAGCAACTGATGCATTCAGCTATCTAAGTAAGGAAGTTGGTGGCGTAGAGAATATTGGATTCACAAAAAGAGATACTTTCAATTTTATTTAGAAATAGAAAAGATCGAGGATTGTGAATGGTGACAGTAATGCATTAATACAGTTGTTCAAGGAAAGACAAGCAGCGGACGAGATGTTTGCATGAGATGTACAAGTTGATGAGTCAGATTGCTTAGTAAGTTTTTTTTGGAGCAATGACTGACTGTTTTGTTGATGTGATAATTTTTTATATAAGCTATCGACTCAATAAATATAATCTTATTTGCTTATTTGTGCCCCTCTTGTTGGAGTGAATCATCACTCGCAAAATGTATTATTTGGAGTAGCCTTTCTATCAGAAGAGACGATTGAGTCATTTTCATGGCTATTCCAGACATTTCTTCAGTTGATGAGTGACAGACATCCTACAAAAATATTCACTGATGAAGATCAAGCTATGGCGAGAGCTATCAAAATTATATTACCACATACTCATCATAGATTATGCCAATGGCATATTTCGAAGAAAGCTCCTTCCAAGGTTCACTGCTTTAATAATAATAAGAGGGTACAAGAGCTATTTTATGCATGCATGAGCAAATGTGACTCAGAGAAAGAGTTTGAAGAAGCTTGGTCTGCCATGCTAGAAGAAGGCAATTTGCATGATCATGCTTGGCTATTTGAGCTTTATAAAATTAGATCTAAGTGGTCCACTGAATTCAACAAAGACTCATTCTGCATGGGCATCTTGTCAACGTAATGTAGTGAGTCAATGAATAATGTATGTCACAGAATATCTAAACCAACAAGTTCGCTAACAGATTGTTTCTTGGGGTTGGAGAAGGTTATGGAGACATGGTGCCGGAATGAACATGACAAAGACTTCAAGTGTAGCCAGTCATCGATTGTTTCTATTGTTAAGATCAGTCTAATTCTAAAACAAGCTGCTATGTTTTATATAAGAAGGTTTTTTACAATGTTTGAGGAAGAATTTTTGCATGGAGTTGGAGGCCTATCAGTAACTATGTCAAATGACAGCCCCATGGAGTATTTGGTGAGAAACTTAGAGAATAAAAATTCATCCAAAACACGGATTATCCATTTCAATAGGACTACCCTAATTGTAACTTATACTTGTAAGAAATTTGAAATGATGGGATTACTTTGTGCCCATTGTATCAGAGTTCTTAGTCAGAAAGATGTAGTGTGCATTCCAGATAAGTATCTTCTCATGAGATGGTATACCAGAGAAAAGAGGGATATTTGCATCGATAGTGAGAGATGTGGAAGGCACAAATGGAAATGCTACTGGCATTATTTTTTGGAACTACATTAGTCGATATGCATATCAAATAAGCGTCAGGGCACAAGGTAATAATAGAGCTGAGGACTATATGCTTTAATCCTTAAAAAAACTATAAGATGATGTCGACTCTATAATAAGTGGGAATTCTCTTCCAGTTGACAGAGCAGCTAAGAAGAAGAAGTCAACCACAGCAGACAAGAGAAAAAATATCTTAAAGGATCCAGTTAAGCAACGTCCAAAGGGTGTTTCCAATGCAAGACTTAAGGAATATTGGGAGAGATCTAAGAAAGCCAAGAGTAATACTCTATTTGCCTCTTAATTTTTAGTATTTAAAATATTGATGCTAATCTTCAAACCATTCAATTTTTATTGTTACAGAAACTAAAGTACAAATTGATAGTGTCACAGAACATGTTTTGTCACCCATTGCAACACCTTTCTCTATTATGCCAGAGTGTTTTTTAGAGGTACGCACAGAATAGCACACATCGATGCAGTAAAAAATCATTAACTAATATGATGTTCTACCTCAGGAATTCAACTCAAGCTCAACAATCGGTCAGTCGGCTGAAGGGTACACTAAGTTGATGATGGATATTATTACAGGAAAACATTTCAATGCATGATATTATTTAGTTATGTGTTCTTCGACTGTGCAATCATTTCTGCAATACTTTAGAGTCTCCAAGATGACTTTCTTTTACTTACAGTGCACACCGCTAGTCACCACAGATTCAGGAAGCCTGCCTTAGAGTTGCAACATTAGGATGATTTTCTTCTACGTCAGACTGTGCAATCATTTCTTCGTTAGGATGACTTTCTTTTTATGAGCATCTTTATTCTTAAACATATTATTATTATAAAATTTATCTATTTATCTTGAAAATGAATTAATTTACTATGATATTTGATGACTAAGATTTACTAGTCAATGCACTATATATACTCATATTCTATTTAAGTCAATATTTCGAAGCATCTTCAACTTAATGGTTACTGACATAATAATCTTATATTTCAGTTTTTATTTAAAGTTTATTAATATTGGTCAATTTTTTGAAGAAACTCAGTCTATGGCATAATCAAACATTTGTTCGAATACACTTAGTCGATCTCATATTTACATTTATTGTATTATTTAGTAATTTCTCAGTGATTTTGCCCCTACTGCCCATTATGGAGTACAGTTTACTTGATGAATCAGTAATATTCAGCTCAAGAACTTACATCCTCCAAACAGGCCAAAGAAAGTGGAAAAAATGCTCAAAATGCTGTACTCATAGGAGAGTACAAAGAGTACACAGAGTACAGAGAGTAGAGAGGGTACATAACTTGCTTGAAACCAAGAAGGTCCAAATGGACTTTAATATGGGTCAATTATTTTCTGCTTAGTTTTTTTCCTCAATACGTTGTTTGTTGCTCTTAAAGCAGTAGTGCATAGAGTTTATCCCATATTAAGGACTTTGTAATCCTTAGACTATGGCAATAAAATTTCTCATATTTTACCAAATTGCAGTTTCTGATTGATGAGTTTACCTTGCTTACGAGGATGAGCTGATTTTCATTACAGGCATTACATAGTTTGATATATACTCTATAAAGTACTCTACATTTTATGGAATTATTTTTATTGCATGCATTACAATTTTTGATAAGCCCGTATGTTCCTATCAACAAGTTTAGTAGAAGCTGAAGAAAAAAATTTTTTGTGATGAAGATGATATTAGTTTAGTAATTATTTATAAATTTATCAATAATATTAACTTAATTCAGATGATACTTTCAGTTATTACATTATTTGGAAAAAATTCCCCATCTTAAAATATAGAATTTGCTCCACTCTGCCTTCAAAATTTATATTTCTGAATAAGATGTTAGTAGGCGGCATCATCGATAGTTTATTTGTCTATTTTATGCACATGTTTCAGTAGAAAGTAGGTTTTAAGAAGTATGGTTTCGACTGGTAGAAAATAATTTTATGCATTCACAAAATTCTACCATATTTTTAAAGATCATAATTTCATTTATTAAAGAGTTAAGTTTAATAATCATACCCACTTATATTACGTTCACATGCTAAGTAGTTCATATTGCTTCTCCTGCATATTTTCAGATTGAGGCATTCTGAATGTGGATGAGTATAACATAAATTTTAGATAATGTAAATTTTAACTTCACTTTTTTAGTTGATCCGAATTTAAAATATGATATAATTTGAATATCAAAATTAAGCTTATTTTCTCCAAACAAGTAAAGAAATTATCATAGAATCGTAAACAATATTATATCAACTACCCATGAGTAGAGAAGAGTACATAGAGAGTACAGAGAGTCCAGAAAGTATATAGAGTATAGAGAGTATAGAGAGTATAAAGAGTACAGAGAGTACAGAGAATACAGAGGGTACAGAGAGTATAGAGAGGGTTCACATGCAAAACTGCTCAGAAAACTCATAAAAAAGCAACCCAGGAGCATCCAACTTGCTTTAAGATTATAGTTAACAATTCCTCTCTATCCTGCATAGAAAAAGTGGAAATGAGAAAAAATAAGCAAATAATCTGTACTATGAGGAGAATATAAAGAGTTAAGCTACATAACACCTCAAATATTCTTATAGTCAGCCTTCAAACTACCTACAATGGAATAGAGAGTATAAAGAATACATGAAGTACAGAGGGTACAGAAAGTACAAAGAGTCCAGATAATACAGAGAGTACATAGAGTATAGAGAGTACAGATAGCATAAACAGCATAGAGAGTACAGATAAAACACATCTTAGTAGAGCAGCCCAGGCTCAACCAGATTGCTGCAGATGTTCTCTGTTAATCATAATTATCCAAAATTGCCAAGAAAAATTGAAGAAAAATAGATGAAATACTCTCCCGGGAGTACATGAAGTACAATGAATAAAGCATTCCAGCGTCAACCAAATTGCTACATGTGTTCTCTGCTAATAATAAAAGATCCAAACTGCCCAAGGGTATTAAAAAAAATAAAAGAAATACCCTGTACAATTATTTCTTACTTATCAAACTTTAAATGTACAGTTCTTAACTTGACTTTTTCATTCCCAAACAAAAGATAGCGTAAGAGAACTCGGCCCTAAAGAAATTCATATTCTTCAGCCAATCTTGGTGGTTAGCCTAGTTAAGTGGGGATTTCCTAATTACTGCCTCCATGTACTTGCAGACAAACATCCCACAGTCAACACTGTTATCTTGGACTGGTAGCCCACTAACCATTTTGATTGGCCATTTTGTGGGATCGCTCACAAAAGATTGGCCAGCATCTTCAATAAGTAATTTGATCTGAATAGCAAGAAGTATAGTCAATAAGGGGGTCCAAAAAAAATAGTTTACGGAAACCAAATTGAAAAAAAAAACTATTACAATCTCAGGAAGAATGACCTTATGGGTTGGTTTTGGTAATGAGTCATAAAAATACCAAGCCCCTAGCTTAATATGCCTAACCAGGAGTGTTCTGTGTTGATTATCTATAATTGAAAGTAAGAGTAGCTCAGCCCTTGACACACTATCTGCAGTGACATGATGGATGGACATTTTGCTTTCTTTGTATAAGCCATATTTCACATAGCTCTATAAGAAAAGAAGAGAATGTTTATAAATTATAGTTTTCATCTATACAAACAAGGATTGAATCATAATACACTGCATATATGTGGGGTAACTTACCCAGTCCAAGCATGAGATGTACAAATAGGAGACATATAGCCACGGACAGAGCGAGTACTCCTCAACCAGTAAGAAGGCAAAGGCATCGACGTGTGCATCTGAGAGATACTGATCTATCAACAGCTCATCGATCTGCCCTCGTGCACTAATGATATTTCCAGTCACGAATACTGTATCACCCCTGTATGTGAGAAATATTTTAAAGCGAGCTTAATTAAATGAATAGGTAATTTTTTGTATGAAAATTGACTTACTTGTCCTTGAATCAGAAGCACGACATGTCAATAAGATGGAGCATCAGCTTAGGCAGAATAGCTATGGATGAGAAGTGAACAAAATGATGTGCCTCCGCTAGCTGCAATAAAATTACTGATGATGAAAGTTAGTGATGAAGAGCTAGATTCACTATGAATTAAAGATCAATCTACTGAGATGATGCATACCTCCAATTGATGCTCCTCCACCACAACGATAGCAGTCTGTGGGTCATCGATCTTTATTGGCTCATCTTTGCGAACCTATAAAAAAATTTAGTGAAATCTATTTCTATTATCTCAAATTTAAAAGAAAGTAACTTAATACCTCTGCTGCCGGCTTCTCATCTTGAGTGGAGGCCACCACATCACTTATTCTTGCTTGTGACTTCCTGTAAGTGTGTGCAAAGGGGGAGCAAACAACTTTCCTCTTCCTTATTTGCCGAGCCTTCACACCACGCTCAATGCTACCGATTAAAGGCTTTGGAGCATCTTCATGTGCAGTGGAGGCTTCCATAATAGCTTCCCCTATGATGGACTCAATAAGGGCTTCCCTAGTGGAGGCTACCTCAGGGGCTTCCCAAGTGGAGTATCCATGGGGGTGAGTTTCCAAGTATCCACAAGGCGTGACTTCCCTAAGTGAAAGTATCCACAGGCGGCTTGTAGTTGCTTCCACTAGAGACTCCTCCTGGCCTCCAGCCTCCTAGTTCGCCCCTATGTGCCTCCTCAAGAGTTTCCCCTGGTGACCTCCAGAGCTTCCCCACACAGGGATGGTGAGACCCCGCTGCCAGAACCTCCTCGATAGTAGTAACTCACAAATCAATCCCATCCATTCTCTCTATCATTTCTGCTTGAAAAGAAGATACTATATCTTTCAAGTCCCTAAAACCTGCAAGTATCCTCTCCACCGCAAAGCCTTTTATGGGGGTAGTAGCAGAGGGTAGCTAGATACACTAGATGGGGTAGAATATCGAGGAGAGACATATGGCGATTCAATGGGGGCTGAACTCAGTGGATTTAGAATGGGATTGCTATCAGGCTTAACATGTATTGCATGTTGGGCAGGGGAAAATGATTCAAGGAGTCAGGTCTCCTCTTCTGATATGTTCTCGAATGATAGGTAAACCTATGTTAAACTGATAAGAAAATGTGATGACTATAGCATAAATAAATACATTCTTATATGAACTAAGTGATATTATTATATGTTACCTAGTGTCCTCCTAAACCAGTGAAGGCTTCATCTGGAAACTTTATTTTTGGCCATCATAGCATACGTGGCTTTGCAAATGGAGATGGCAGCCTTATGATGCTTATGTGCTCAGCGACCCAGATCTACAATTAATATTTATATAAGTTAACTTCAATGCATCAAATAATACATAACCAAAGATATAGAACATACCATAAGAAGAGTGACAAAGCCACTCATGTACCCGGGTGTCTTCTTGGTATGAATCTTTAATGTAATACCATCAAATTGTGAAACTAGGAAGGCCCAAATAGCCTCTGCCCAGTTATATTCAACAAATTTATCTATGTCATTAGCGTAGACAATCAATTCTGATGCCACCCTATAGTTGTGATATGCAAAAAAAGATTTGACAACAGAAAACATATGTACAACTACAAAAACTATGCCACAGGTAACAAACTATCCACATGCTCAAGAATAGTCTTATAGTCCACTGAACTGAACTGCGATAGCGAGGATTTCTGCCATAAGACATTCTCTGCTCTGTTTGGCATCCCTATAATTACTGCAACTTCATCGGGGGTGAAAGGAATGCACCGCCCCGAAAGCTTGCTTTCTATGTCCCAACAAGACAGATTGAGGTAATGGCTATTGAGTCTTGCTGAATTCTGTGGAGTCTAATGAATTGATGCAGATGAAGCTTCTTTAAAATATCAATGACTTCATCAGTAAATCATACTGCAATATTATCGAACACCGTTCTAACGGTGGTAGGCTTGCATCTCGAAGTTATTCTTTTCCTAGACATGGTAAACTTCAAAATGAAAAGTGAGTTAATGAGAGTATTGATGAAAATCATCCATAAGAAATAACCAATTAGTCTCCAAATTATTCCCAATTGATTTATAATGAACATATTTCCTCCAAATACGCCAAAGAAACTAGAAAAAAATGACCAAATACTATCTCTCATGTATAGAGTACTGAGAAAAATAACACTAAAAAAACAGAGTACAGAGCAAAATAACACTAAAAAACTAACTAAATAGCCTCCAAATTATTCCTGATGGATTGTAATGAACATATTTCCTCCAAATAGGCCAAAGAAACTGGAAAAAATGACCAAAATGCTCTGTACTCTCATGAGATTACATAGAGTACAGATGCAGAAATCCCCAGAAACCATCCAAACAGAGAGTACAGATACAAAATAACAATAAAAATTCAACCAAATAGCCTCCAAATTATTCTTATTTGATTGTAATGAATATATTTCCTCGAGCAGCCAAAGCTGGAAAAAAAAAAAACCAAATGCTATG
This sequence comes from Cymbidium sinense, assembly GCA_021442155.1. NCBI lineage: Eukaryota > Viridiplantae > Streptophyta > Magnoliopsida > Asparagales > Orchidaceae > Cymbidium > Cymbidium sinense. The sequence continues at coordinate 65,911,521 of CM038227.1, read as the reverse complement.
TACTCTCATGAGTATAGAGGTATGCAAAATTCTCAAAACCATCCAAAAAATCACCAAATTGCTTCCACTGAAATGTAATGAACATAATCTGAACAACCAGGCCAAAGAAACTGAAAAAAATTGGCCAAAATTGTTTGTACTCTCAAGAGAGTACAAAGAGTACAGATACAAAATAACATTAAAAAACCAACCAATCAGCCTCCAAATTGTTCCTAATGGATTGTAATGAACATATTTCCCAAAGCCAAAAAAAAAGAAAAATGACCAAAATGCTCTATACTCTCATGAGAGAACAGAGAGTACAGATGGAAAAATCTCCCAGAAACCATCCAAATAGCCACCAAATTGCTTCCACTGGAATGTAATGAACATAATTTGAACAACTAGGCCAAAGAAATTGGAAAAAAATGTCCACAAAATCATCTGTACTCTTAAGAGAGTATATAGAGTACAGATGTAAAATAACACTAAAAACCAATCAAACAACCTCCAAATTATTCTTGATAGATTGTAATAACATATTTCCTCCAAACAGGCTAAAGAAACAAGAAAAAATGACCAAAATGCTCTGTACTCTCATGAGAGTATAGAGAGTACAAATGCAGAAATCCTCTAGAAACCATCCAAACATCCCTCCAAATTGCTTCCAATATAATGTAATGAATATATTTTCTCCAAACAGGCAAAAGAAATTGGAAAAAATGGCCAAAATTATTTATACTCTCAAGAGAGTACAGATAGTACAGATGCAAAAAAACACTAAAAAAATAACCAAACAACCTCCAAATTATTCCTCATGGATTGCAATGAACATATTTCCTCCAAACAGGCCAAAGAAATAGAAAAAATGACCAAAATGCTTTGTGCTCTCATAAGAGTACAAAGAGTACAGATATAGAAATCCCACAGAAACTATCCAAACATCCCTCCAAATTATTTTTAATAGAATGTAATGAACATATTTCCTCCAAATAGGCCAAAAAAACTAGAAAAAATTGTCCAAATTTGTCTGTACTCTTAAGAGAGTACAAAGTGTACAGATACAAAATAACACTAAAAAACCAACCAAACAGCCTCTAAATTGTTCATAATGGATTGTAATGAACATATTTCCTCCAAACAGGCCAAAGAAACTGGAAAAAAAATGACCAAAATACTTTGTAGTCTCATGAGAGTACAGAGAGTACAGATGTAGAAATCTCTCAGAAACCATCCAAACATCCCTCCAAATTGCTTCCAATGGAATGTAATGAATATATTTCCTCTAAACAGGCCAAATAAACTAGAAAAAATAGCCACAAAATTGCTTCTAATGGACTGTAATGACCATATTCTCTCCATCCAGGAAAAATAAATTATAAAAATATTGAGAAAATCATATGTACTCTCATGAGTATAGAGAATGAAAAAAATCTCCCAAACCATCCAAACAATACCAAATTGCTTTGAAATGTAATGAACATAATCAATAACAGCCAAAGAAAAAAAAATTGAGCAAAATTATCTGTACTCTCAAGAGAGTACAGAGAGTACAGATGCAAAATAACACTAAAAAACTAACCAATCAGCCTCCAAATTATTCCTAATGGATTGTAATGAACATATTTCCTCCAAACAGGCTAAAGAAATTGGAAAAAAATGACCAAAATGCTCTGTACTCTCATGAGACAGAGAGAATCTGAGAAAAACCCCAAAACCCAATGAGCCTTCAATCTGCTTCATAAGCCATGTACTGAGCATTTTGTATCCAAACAGGGACATAAGTATTTTAAAAAAATACCAAAATGGGTTGTACTCTTCTAAGAGTACAAAGAGTACACATGCACAACTGAAGCAAACAACCAAAAATCAACCTACAAAAAAATTTTAATGCCACGACTGAACATACTACCATCCCTAATCAGGCCACAAAATTCATCTTGAAACATGACCAAACATCCTACCATGTGATATACTTAATATTTCACAAGGCTAATCAGTTCAAAAATTTGAAAATAATGATGTGTACCATCTTGACAGTATAAAGAGTACACATGCAAAACATCTCCAAAAACTACTAAAATACATCTCGTTCATTTAAAGAACTCAAATATTCTAAAATGTTTACATACTGGATGGTGAGAAGAATAGAGAAAACCCTAAATTCATTAAAGTTTAGGAACTCAGGTGTAAATACCTCATGCAGTTGCCTACAATACCTCAATGAAAGTTATTCGCAAGATTTGCTAAATCACTGAGCGACGGCCGGACATTCGCCGATCAAGAGCGGGAGCTGAGCTAGCGAAGAAAGCCCTAAACTATCATGCATGGGAGGAATGTCAAATGATGCCCGTCTCATTTTTCTTCTCCCGCTATTTGAACGAGGCAGACCCGGCCAGGTCGGGCCAAGATAAATGGCGTCGTCGCCATCCGTCCAGTTATAATGCCGTTAAGCGCTAAAATGGGAAAAAAACCACTTGACACTCGTCAGGCCAGGATTGGAGTCTGCATGTAAAGCTACGTGTGGACTCCAGACATAATATTTTCTCGAGAAGGAGAGATGTACGGTGGGTTTTTGGGAGATGCGAGAAGGAAGAATAGCCTCAACGAGGGAATTAGTGGCTATCTCGTTTTAGCAACAAGGCTTTTTTTTTGGGATGGGTATCCACCCAACACTCCACGTATTTTACAAGTGAGGATATCATTATGACTAATCCCATGGGAGTCGAGTGCCACATTTATCACCCACACGTGTCGGGTCCCCACTTACTTTTTGTTAGGCGCCTCCCCCTTGGAGAGGAATCAAACATAGGCTGGGGGGTTCCCAGCCATGCTCACCCACCAATCGAGTTAAGAGATGGTGGGTAGGTTTTTCATTTTGTCTTATTACAAAATGAGAAAAGACAGGAGTTGAATCATTGTACGAGTACGAGTACGATAGGTGGTAGGTTTTTTTTTATTTTTTTAAATTTTTTTATGACGGGGTGTCTACCCTGGACCTCACCCACTTTGTGATGTGTTACTTCTCTATTTTCTTTAAATTCTTAATATAATTTAATAATAATATATGTAATATATTATATATTATTATTTTATTATTATTTATGAATTTATGCATATCATTTTTATGGAAATTCATTATCTTTTTAATGTGATCCATCATCATAATACTCTGATATTTTCATATATTAAACTTTGCATCATCATCTTTCTTAATTTTCATATTTTTGCATCTGTGGAAGCACTCATGCAGTGTTGATGTTAAGTTTAAGCTAATAAGTCATTCTAAATTCATTGTTATTATTATTGTTTTCACACAAACACCATTTGAGTAGTTCCAATGATGTTCAAAGTAGCATTAGTGATGATCATGATAATTTTAATTCAATTTTATATGATATATTTTATAGCTCAATATTCACTTCATGATCAATCAATTTTATCATCGAAGGCTCTTATTAACAAATTTTGACATTTTTTTAATGCAACACAGATCATCTTGTGAATAGACAATGTTTAGATGGCTTTGACAATGATTAAAGTGACTAGCATTCTTTGCACGATACCCATCTGTAATTTGTCATCATCAACAAACCTAAACAAATTGAGTTCAAAAGACTTCCATTGATAAATTTCAATGCTCGAGTGCACTGATGTAGCCTATTTTATGAATGGAGGATATTTAGATAATCTCAATCATGATCAAATTTTTTTTAACTTAATTTGCTGGTTGTGACGATCATTGCTAGTTGATCTCATCATATTTGCTTTATTTGACTTAACAAATTTTATGTGTAGGTCAACAACTATTTCAATAACAAATGAACTTTCTCATGTGAGTTCAAATTTACCATCTTATCATCAATGTGTCATGATAGGTCCCTTTAGGACTAATATTAGATCTCCAACAACAAAGGTTCATGGCCTAGCAAGTTTATATTCAAACATGATAATATTTAATGCATTGTTGAGCTTGCCAAATCAATGACCAAGAAAATCTTATTTGATATGAAAAATTTAAAAAGTTTATGCCTGAAAAGTTTTAAAATTATATTAATATTTTACTTTTTTTAATTTCAATTATTTTTTGCCACGTGTACGGATTTTATTTATTAATTTTCTATTATTTTATTTTTTTTCTTTTGCTTGGTTTGGGGAGTAGCGAAAGCCAAATCTTGATTAAAGTTAAGATTAGAGTGACCCCACTCCACTTCCTTCTTTGCTTTTAATTTTTTCTCTACTTTTAATTTTATTTCATAGGAACTAATTTAAAGATTGAAATATCTACCTTGATGAATTAAATTTAACATTGGAAACTTTAAAAATATTGATATTAAAATCTCTAGGGTTTTGTGCATGGTGGCCAAATACCTTTAATTAATGTTTTGTGGCTAACCCCTTCGAGTTGTGCAAGGCACCTTAGCCTAGTGAAGAGCTTTGGCTTTCAACCAAGAGGTATTGGATTCAAGTCCTTGCACATGCAATATGTGTGTGAGTTTGCGATTAAATTCTCTCAAATGTCCCAAAAAAAAACCCCTTCGAGTTTTTCTTGGTAAAAGCCCAAGGTATCTCTTTTATTTTTTGTTGGTCTTTGCCTCAATCTCTTCTATTTCTTCCTGACAACCCTAACCTCTTTTCATAGGTTTTTTTTTCATAGCATAAAAAAGTCCTTAAGTTTCTTCTAAGAGCTCAACCAAAATTAAGGCATCCTACACCAAGTTAGACTCTCCCTTTTTCTCCATCCTTCAAATTTGATGAATATTAACTAAAAATTTTAGATGATATTTTTTAAACTTTAGTAATCTTTTCTAGTCTGTCAAGCCCCTGAAGATACCATTATACCCGTCTTTCAATCACATATTTTAATATTTGTTAGAATTAGCTCAAACTAGATACCTTAACCTAGTCTTTGTTTAACCTCCATCAAATATCTCTAAACCTTTTGAAATCTCCTTTAAAAAAATTTAGATCATATCTCCTAATATTCCTCTATCATTTTTAAGAGGATCCATGCCATAAACACTTCTCCATGCTATACCAGTAAAGACAAATTCCTATAAAGTAATCATAAGGATAGTTTAGCTCAAAACTATTGATGTGGCACAAGATCTCAAGAAGGAAAAATTAGGCTGACTATAAGTGGCCATAGTAATAAAGAAGCCATTACCATTCTAAGACCCATGATAAGAATCAATGAGTTCTAATAAGAAGTTGTAGTTTAGATATGTTATGATTATTGTGTAAGATTAAATAATAATAATTTTTGTGAACATTTAAAAATTATAAAAAATTGAATTTAAAAAATAAAATTTTTATTTTTAAAATTCAAAAGTCTAATGTGAAGTTTGAATTTTTAAATCTAGAGATAATGTTGTTTAATTTTAATAGGAAATTCATTACTTGAAATAAAATTAAGCAAATAATCAATTTCTACTCAATCTTGTTAGCCACCCACATATGGAGACTTATTTATACAATGGGTAGCGACATACTCCATAATCATGCACTTAGCTAGTGCACCCTAAACTCTCTTTCCCTCTCTTTTAATTTATTTTAAATTTTTATAATTTTTTTAAATACTTATTTCCGAAAATCAAGACCATGTTTACGGACATTTAAATCTTTTTGATAAAGAATATGATATTCGAAGACTTGAAACTTGAAATAATCATTGTAGGTTTCTACTTTCGTTATGTGGTGTTTCAAAAATTTTTAAGGGCTTTAAGACAAGAATAGGTGTGAAAGTATAGAAGAGAGATTATAAAATGGTTCTATAGCAAATAAATTCTTATGGTTTATAGAGATTTTATAAACTAATCACTCACCAATTTGGTGAGCTCAATTAGATATCCCTTCAATGATGAAGCTAGCGACAATGTCCCCTCTTGCTTGAAAAATAATTTAAAATTTTAGTGGTCATTTGGGATAAGCTCTTTTTATTATTATTATTATGTTTTTTAATATCTTAATTTTAAACAAATATATTTGATGGTGATAGTTATTTTTAAAAATTTTATATTTTATAAATATAAAAAATTATAATTATAATTACTTAATTTTATATAACAATCATAACATATCTAAATATATAAGTCATAAATAAAATTTTTCATCTTGCTCTATATCATGGGTCCTAGCTTGGTAATAACTTTCTTTTTGCTCTTGGCTTTTATGGTTGGTCCAGTTTTTTCTCCTTCAGGTCCTTATACCATGGTAACCATGGCCAACCATCTTCCTTAGCCTAAATCCTAAATAAAATTTTCTTACTTACCTAGGGATCTCTCACACATCCTTTACCACTTATCATAGCAATAGGAAGCCTTGGATTCATATTTCTCAAGCCTAAGTCATTATGCCCAACATTATATGTACCTTCATGTGCTTACTTTAAGATAGAGGGAAAATGTATTATTAAAGAGGAATTACAAATTGAGCTAATCTTATTTAGAAAGTAGTATTATGGTTAATTTTGGCATTTATGCTATATGTGTTGATGTAATAAAATATATATATCATAAAATATTTTTTTGAATTGGATATATGTTAAGATCTGGTTGAATTATAGCTATCCATTTCTTTTTCTTTTTTTATGCACATAAAAAGAAAATTGTTTTTATTGATTGTTGTGATTTACAAGCATTCTAAAATAGGAAAAAAGAATGTTCGCAAAATTTATTATTGAAGTAAGAAGTAAAAACTATGAATTGCTATATGTGGTATGTTGTTGAGAGCCGAGCAATAGGGATGGTCAGAATAGCTAATGTGTGCATCTTATGTAAATAATTTTGAGTGTGCCACTTACAATTAGCTAGGAGAGAGCTTTGTTTGGACTGAAAGCTATGTTGATGATCTCAATAAAGGATTCATGTTTAGTTAGTAGATATGTAGGTTTATTCCCTTCGTGATGCACATGAGTCTGCTTAGTAACACTATGTTTCAAATTTTGATCTATTTATGTCAAAGAAAAACCATGGAGGTTCAACAGTTTTGTTGAGAATGTTAACTATTGAGGTTGAGTCTAATTCACACTAGATGTGAATCATTCTAATTTTAATGGCATGCTTGGCTATAATAAGGCAAGCTACATTGTTTGAAGAGGGGAATTAATAGAACGAGGAGCTTAAAAGTATAGTAAACATCATCCTAAATGGCCTTTAATAATGCCTCCCATGCCAACACTTATGGGAAAAATTTATGAAAGTACATAGATCTTGGGGTACATATTGAGGTAATCAAATGCATCATTGCAGGGTAAATATATTATCTTAAAAGATAAATATATCACCCTATAATATATTTGATTGCTTAATAAGGACTCCTAATGCTAATGGGTCTTCAATATTTCAGAGATTTTTTCCTTTGAACTGCATGAAAAAGTAGAAGAAGATTTATTTAATGTAGAGTTCATAGTTCCCTAAAAGGGTAGGCCCATATAGTTAAATACATCTCACAAGGTAGGGAATTCCTCCTAAGAATGCTCTTGATTAAATAAATTGAATTTTATCTTTATGAATTTCAAAGCTTATCTTAAAAAGATCATTAATTTATAAATTTGAAGGGGAATAATCTAAGGATAAAGAGTTCTTTTCAGAAGTCAATTGAGCATAAGTAAAAAATGTTTATAGATACTGAGATGCCCAATAAGCATTTCAACTATCCTATCATTGGGCTTTATATTTTTGAAATTAAATTTAGTAAAATTTTGAATTGACATTTTACTAGAAATCTAGGGCTTAGATTTTGACAACACAAGACTGTAGAAATGCTTAGTGGTTGAAAACTTATTATGATAGAATACTCTAGAACTTAAGTCTACAAACACTTCTAGCATAAGTCAAAAGCTTGGCCTATTGTAGTTCTTGGGAATTATCGATTCTTTTTTTTATTTAAGAAAATGAACCTATCCATGACTCTTCTAGACTAACTACTCGTCTGGAAGGGCGGCCAGCTAACACCACCTAAGCGATTTTAAATCCATGATTCTAGTCTTTTGTATACAAAATAGTTGGCCTATTGTATTTAGAAAGGAATCTAAGATCCTAAACTCACTCCCTTAATCCTAAGAGCATGATTAGCATATTATGAACCTAATTACTATAATAATTTTTATTTTTATGTATTTTAACTTGCAATTTTATTTTAAATCTTGGGTACGTAATTTCATGTCTATAATGAGATGCAGTTAAAAAATAGTCATGAGCTAAATCAATATAAGAAGGCACACTTCCCCAAAAAGGGTGATCATCTTCACAAGTTAGATGTCCCCTTATGTGCAATGGGTGAAGCGCCCAATCCAAGAATGTTGAAAAATATGCTCACATGATTCATAAAGTCTAATTATTTCTAGTTGCTTTTAAGTATGCCTAGGGATTTATTTATTATGAGGTTATGAGTTTTTATTTTATGTTTGAGTTGTTTAATTTTAATAAAGTAGAAAATTTAGTTTTTCTAAGAGCCTAACATTTCTAGGCTTTTCATCATAGAACACATCATAGAAAGAAACTTAAAAAAGCATGCAGTTCTATTACGCACTCCAAAAATAAATCAAGCTAAATTAAATAAATAAAATAGCCAATGCAGTCGAATATCGTTGTATACCCTAGAAGAAAAGAAAGCTGGTAGTCGAGCTCTGCCCTTATATAGCCAGTCCTAGAACTAAAAGTCTTGATCTATGAGGGCCTTCATCCTAGATCGTCACCTTCTTCAGGGACCTCCATGGGCTTCACGGGGGACCTCCAACTAGTAAAGTCAACTAATGCTATTTCTAGACCCTATAGATCTTAACCTAATTTGAGGTTCAAATTACAATTTAAAATTTTCAAAATAAATTTCTAGTTCCTATAAAACAGATGTCAGGAAATACATACATCACACCAGAAATTGATATTCCAAATATAACGACTTCGCATCAGCGGTTGCTAAGCCCACCTATCTTATTGAGCTATGCTTATGTATTTAAGCAGTACTTGCAAGTAAATAGTATTTAATTTATATTTATAATGAAAGTCTCTTTAAGCACAACCCCTTATAGAAAATAATCTTAGCCTAAGAAGAATGCCCTAACATCCAGATTAGCGAGCAAATAACTCCTAGCCATCTAGTCTAAAATATTACACCACAAAATAAGAAAAACATCATTTCACACCACAAAGTATCATAGATCATCGTCTGAACCTAAGTATAGGGTTAGTGACCTAAGAATCTACTATGTGAAAGAAAGTGTTTTTGTGGTATGACTACATTAGGCCTTTATTTAAGTTCAAATTTTGATTTGAGTTCAAGGTTTGTTTAATTTTACCCTTATATGATTTTGATTTAATTGATTTATAATTTAATTTCAATTTCATGTTTATTTTTATATTGAAGTTGGGTTTAAGTGCTAAAGAACAAGAAACAAAATAAGTTTTGCTTTAGGTGAAACCTATTATATTCAACATCCTAAACCTAGTAGAATGAGATCTTCATCCTAAGATAAAGATTTATTTTAGGAGTCAAACTAAAAATCTAAGTATCTTAGCTAACCCTTTTGAGTTTATTTGAATGATTTAGTTAAATTAGATTTACTTAAAGTTTATTTGATTAAGATTTAAGTTCTTAATTAGTGTTTAATTCTTTCCTTTAAGTTTTATCTTATTAAATTTAATTAAATCTTATGTGTTTATATTATTTGATTAATTTTAAAAGTTATTTGGATATAACAATTCTTTATTCTTTTCATTTAAGTTTTATTAAATTAATTATTATATCATGACTTAATTAATTTAAAATGGTTCCTTATTTAGATTTCGATTAAAAGTTTAATCAATTGGTTTATTGAATTTTAGTTTTTTTTATTAATTTGTAGTTTAATGTTTTCTTCAATTAATTTAATTTCAATTAATTAACTTGGTTTATATAAACTCTATGTTGGTTAATTTACTTTAGTATTATTTAAAATGAATAAGATTCTATGAATTAGGTTTATATTTAGTTTTATACCTCTTTAATTTGGTTAAGATTTAAAATAAAAGTGACTGTTCAATTCCACATATTTTAATTTAGTTTATTTGATTTTGGTTTGAATGATCTCATTCACTTATTTGCAATTCAAGTTATATTTAGCTAATATGAATATTTGTTAGATGTTTTAAGTTAGTTTACTTGATTTATTTAAATTAAAGTTTAAAATTTGATTAGAAGGTCTTTGTTAATTTCATTATATAGACACTTTCCCTTATTTATGCTTTATAATTTTTAATCTTTATTAATTTAATTATTCAATTTACTATTTAATTTGGCTTAATTAAGAGTTTTATGTTTAAGGATTTATTATTTAATCAAATTTCTTATAATAAGGTTTTATTTCATTAATACTTTATCATTGATTATAACCTAAGAACTTAAAGAACTAAACTACTTAGCTTCCAAACCTAATCTAGGCCATCCTAAGCTTTTAGATTGTTTAAATTAAATGATTTAATTAATTATATTTATTTATAATTAACATATTTCCCTTAATGTTAAATGTATTTAAAATGATTTAAATGTTAATAAATTTTCTTTAAACATGGAATTTAGAGGTTGATTAATTTTGATTTTCAATTAATTATTTAGTTTATTACAAATCTATCAAATTAATAATCTAGGGATTGATGAAGTTCACATTCTTAATTATTTCATAAACCTAAAATATTTGATTAGTAAGATTTCTCAACTTCAGAGGATTAGAAAATTTTTCTAAGATTCTCTTATATTGTTTAAAGTGCCTTGAGTTAATTTCATTAATTTTTATAATTTATGTAATTTTTCTTATTTATATTTGATTTAAATTAACCTAGGACTTGAAAATTTTATAACTTTTAATCCAAAAAAGATTTGATTTTGAAATTTTTATGACACGTGGGGTTCCTTGCTAGTTTCATTTCTCTAAAATTTCATCTTTATCAGATGTATATTTTAAGATTAATTAAAATTTTAATGATTTTAATAAAATTTAAATTAAGCTTAAATTATTAGGAATTATTTAGAGAGTTTAATTTTTCTTAATTTCTCTCTAGAAGATAAATTCAAAGAGGGTTTATTTAGAATTTTTAGATTCTTGGTTGATTTAATATACTTTTTTAAAGATCAGATCAATTAAATGAATTAATTAATTCACTCAATTACCAAATTAAGTCATTTTGAGGATTAATGGGTTTAAGTGAGGTTTAATACTTTTCTTAGGTTCATTGATGTATATTATGATGTTTTAAATTGATTTCAATATTTTTCTCAACTTTTTGTAATTTATTATTAATTTATTCTATTAAATTAAGATAATAAGATTGAAAATTTGCATATTACAATTTAATCACCAATAAATTCTAAGAATTTTATCGCAAGTATAAATTGACCTCCATTTAACTTCCCCAATGTCTTAGGTTGATTGGACTATTAATTTTGGCTTAATTAAGGTTCAAATTATTTCAATTAAATGTAAATTAATCTGAAATTACCTAATGAATATTGAGAGTTTTAAGTTTTATGGATTCCTCTCTCTTAGATGAATCCATAGAACTCTTATTTGTATTTTTAGTTAAATATTTTATTTTCTATAAAATTTTAAACTCTTTGGTAATTTTTTATAATTTTAAAATTTTTTAAAAAATAGATTTCCCCTTAAAACCAGTCAATGTCAAGTGGCACTCATGAGACACCACTTTATGCATGGTGATGTGTGATTCAGACATGTGGGATCCACATGGATCCCGAGTTAAATTGGTGGTAGGGATGTCATTTTATTGAGACCATATGATCAAAGATTGGATGACCCAGGATCAACCTGCAATTTCCCTAAGGGATTCAATAGATCGGTTCGACTAAATCATAGCTATCATTCTAAATAGAAGGAAAGAATGGTTATGATTTAGTCTTATTCATCCACGGTGGTGACTGAGCTCCGTTGGATTTTCAAGGCTAATCATTAGTGATCTACATGGTGAAATCACAATATTTTAATTGCAAAACAATGAAGACATGATTTCAAAAAAATCTATACAGCTTGAACATTCCTAAAATTAATTTCATTTTACAAATGACTAATGTGAATTTAAAGGGGAGTCAATTTTGACCATACATTGTCTGAGTTGGGTCTCGACAGTGGTTTGGGTTTGAAATCACTCAAGGAGGTTGGACAAAGCTTTTGGAGAAGGAATCATGCTTTTCCTCCTTTTGAATCGATGTAGAGACCAACATCGGCTACTACTCACTAGAGCTTGGTGTTGGGAACGATCAAACACTCATGCTCAATTTCACTCAAGAAAGGTGATGGAATGAGCAAATGCCCATAATTTGACCTCCTCTAGTGTTTTTATAGTTGTCATGAGGTTTGTTGGTTTTTGGAAATGGCAGGGGATGGTCGACCATTGGAATTGTAGTCCAATGATGGCAGAGAAGGTGGTGGGAAGGCATATGCAAAAGTTTGAATCTCTTAGGGAGTGAGGCAGCAAACATGGGTGAGATTTGGTGGGATAAGCTGGGTCGACCTTACTGGCTTCCATTGCTTCCACCTTACTCCTCCCATGGCCACCTCATCACCTTATGGGCATTTGATTAATGCTATCTCTTACCTAAGTCAGATGTCAAATGGGTCTTAGATTGTTCCAAATGGGTCATTGAAGGGGAAGGAGAAGGAATTGTTTGGACTTATGTGTATAGATTTTCAAATTTTTTCTCCCATGGCTCCACCTCACCTCTTGTGATTCTATCTTACATGACCTTCTTTAAATGGATAATTAATAGTCCAAGTCAAGCCTTCTAATATGGACTAAGAGCTGAGTTAAGTTCATTTGGATTGGAATTGGTTTAAGTGTTTAGATTCATGCCATTTGAGTTTAACTTTAATTCAGTTGATTTGAGTTAATTTGATTACTTGATTGGATTTATCCATGGGTTACATTTATTTTTATTTATTCATTAAATGATTTATAGATTAATTGATCCATCTCACATAGGTTTGATGTGATTCAAGATAGTTTAACCTATTTGACCTAAATGGGCCAAGTTGGATCTCCTAGCCCATTAGGCCATTTTAAAACTTTAATTTAAATTTAATTGGGTTTAATTGACCATTTATGATGATTTTAGATATTTTATTTCATTTAATTTAAGTGAGATGTTTTTTATTTCAACCAAAATTGGCCCATTTGGATTCAAATGGGTTAATTTGGGTTCAATTGAGTTAAATGAAAATTTTAAGGTGGGCCAGCCATGCTTGCATGGGTTCCACCTTTCTCCTCCCATGCACACCTCATCACTCTATGAGAATTTAATTACTGTTATCTCTTACCTAAGTTAGATGTCAAATGGATCATTGAAGGGGAAAGAGATGGAATTGTTTGGACTTATGTGTATAGGTTTCCAAATTTCTTCTCCAATGGCTCCACCTCACCTCTTTTGATTCTATCTTACATGACCTTCTTTAAATAGATAATTGACGATCCAAGTCAAGCCATCTGAGATAGACTAAGAGTTGGGTTATGTCCATTTGGATTAGATTTTATTTAAGTGTTTAATTTCATGTCATTTGGGTTTAACTTTGATTCAATTTATTTGAGTTATGATTATTACTTCATTGGCTTTATCCTTAGGTTAAATATAGTATTATTTTTTCATTAAATGATTTATAGATCAATTGATCCATCTCACATGGAGGTTTGATGTGATTCAAGCTAGTTTAACCCATTTGACCTAAATTGGTCAAGTTGGATCTCTTAGTATATTAGGCCATTTTAAGACTTTAATTTGAATTGCATTATGTTTAATTGGCCATTTATGATGATTTTATATATTTAATTTTATTTAATTTAAGCTAGTTTTTTATTTTAACTCAAATTGGCCTATTTGGATTCAAATGGGTTAATTTGGGTTTAATTGTGTCAAATTGCCAACTTGACTCAATCAAAGTTAGCTTAGACTTTAATCATATTTGATTAAGTGGTTAAGATGCTTTGGAGCAATTAATTTCATTTAGTTTGAAGTTGATTTTAATGTTGACTTTATTGGGCAAGTTGGATTCACTTTGGGTCAAATGACCAAATTGATCAAATTAAACCCAATGATTAATTGAATTATATTTAATTATAATTTTAAAATAATTTTAGATATTTTATTTGAACTAATTTCAATTTAATTTAAATTTAGGTTCAATAAGATTCATTTAGATTTATTTGAATCAAGTGATATAATTAACCCATTTGAGACCTTATCTGATTTAAATTTCCTTAGATTAATATTTAAACATGCTCATTTATTGACTATAAGTCTTTGGAATGATTTAATTTGGTCAAAATTTTGTGAATTAACCTTTGACTTGATCGGGCTCATGTAGGTCAACCCTAAGTCAGGTGACATGATTGATCATCTTGAACCTTATCTAGATTTACTTTTTGGGTTCATTTATATTTATGAATTAATTATGAACTTTTTATTTGATTCAATTCCAAATTTTTTTTTATTTTATTTAATAATTTTAAGTTTAGGTGATTTTGAGCTTAAATAGATTAATTGGGTTAGCCACCCTAATAACCTTAGTTTAAGCTCAATTGGATTTATATTTTAATTAATATGTGTTTAGTTCAGGTCTATGTTGAATTTTATTAAATTTGCCTGTACTTTGGGTTCACCTAATCCAATTGAGTTAGGTCAAATCCTAGCGAGGTTCACTAGGATAGCCTAAGCCTTAGAGTATTGAATTTGATTTCCTTTTAAATTTAGTTTTGATTTCAAATTTAAAGTTTTAAATTTGAATTTAATTCAATTTTGTTCTTTTATTTTGATTTATTTATACACTTGGTCATTAAGAATAGTGTCTTCTTTGCCTAATTAAGAAACTCTTAACCTAATATTAGGTGTTTAATTATTAGGATTGGAGATGATATTTACTTCATCCAACAATGAGGTCAACATCCCTATGAGTCGAGGAGTTGAAACTACCTTCAATGTTAGCTTTTATCCAATAGCACTGTGATTTAATATAATAAACTAGGGACAAATTGTTACTATCCATGCTTTGGTTTAGGCTCAGATAAGATAATGCATCTCAAACTCTCTTCACCTTACATTTTTTTATGTAGCTAGTTGTGTGAGCCTTGACTAGATAGGACTTCATATGAAGCAATATGATATTTGGTTGGACTAGATTACAATCATGCTTAGAATTATTTCTAGACATCCATATAAACCATCAAATTAATAGTTGAATTAAGAATATAATGTTGGATATAACTTCTACATGAATGATAATTTCCATTGAAGTAAGAAATCTATAAGTATTCATAGCCTTCAATTGCAATTTTAGTATTGAACATCTCTTTATTTTTTGCAAGATCACCATGCTATAGCTGCATTTGAATAGCAAATGATCAAATTTTTCCTCGTTGATTCCACATAGCCAGCATTTAGATTTATGGTACATTCGAAGACCCATCATGCCTTAGGAGTCCTCATTAGGTGATTGGGTGATTAAGTCCATTATAGGATTAACACTTAATTTCTTCCTACTTTCAAATATTACATAATTCATAATAATTAATAATGATTACATAAAGTTTGAATTCTAATATGACATACATGAACTACTCATACAATACAACATAAACATGGCAAATAACACTAAGCCTTCTTTCTTTAAGCTTGATTTCCTTACATGTCACTCTTGCTTGTTATGATGGGATCTCTATGATTATCCTTCATCTCCTTTGCTTTAGCTAATGTTATGAGACCTTATGCTAGTGCTACACCATTTCCCCTAGGCCCTAAAGAACACTTCTCTTAACGGTTAAAGTTCAAGTTGTCAATTGCAAGCTTAAGTACTAGCTCCTCTACATCCTCTATAATCATCTTGGGTCTTCAATAGATTGCTTATCTATCTATCTTACTAGGAATCTATGATCTATACTCTAATCTACCTCATCTATGATAATGTGATCCACCTTAAAGAAGAAATGTTGGTTTGGAATTTGTAAAAAATGATTTTATTTTTCTACAAAAGATTCATTTTTTATATTTAGAGATTGACTAACTACTTTAAATAATATTCTATCTTTTACATTAAAAATTGAGCTGATAAACAAGTTTTTTATCAATTCAAGAACATATGTGTCATGGAAATTTTCTAAATAATCTCAAATAGCTCACATGCCCTTACTTGCAATTTTCTAAATTGAGTTGATGGATACCTCTTAGGATGGATCCAAATTAACACATAATTCTCCACATAATTTTTTTCTCTTAAATTCAACATTTTTTATTAGTAAATTTTAATTATTATTTAACACTTTAATGAAGACTTTAGTAGTCTTTTGTAAATCTAAATGTAAACTTAGAAATTGCATGTATAGGAAATTCTAGTAAAGTTAATGGGTTTCTTGATTGTATCCATAGACTATCTTAAATGGTATTTTCTTATAGCTCTAAATACAATTCTATTATATTTAAACTCAACTATAGGAATATGTTGGTCTCAATTCTTTAAGATTATACCCACCAAACTTCTCAAAAGATTTCCTAAAGTCATATTCACTACCTCAGTTTAGCCATCAGGTTAGAGGTGAAAGGTTGAAGAAAGAGCTATGCACACAAGTTTCTATTATGTTTTTCAAACACAAGATATAAACTTTACTTCCTTATCATTAATAATTTTGGAAAAGAGTTCATGCAATCTAATAATCTTCTTAAATAATAACTTGTTATATGAGATACATCATTAGATTTTGAGCAAGGTAGGAAGTGAATTATATTAAAGAAATGATATACCATAATAAATATACTATCATGTCATGTAGATGCCTTAGAAAGCCTAAGTATAAAATCCATGGAAATATCCTCCCAAGGTTTAAATGGTACAAGTAAAGCAAAATATATTCCTACTTTTTGTTTACTACTTTTGCCTTTCCTACAAGTATAGCAGTAGATTACCACTCTTTTAATATTTTTCTTCAATGATGGGCAATTAAATCTATGCTTTAGCAGGTAAATTATTTTTAGCTTTCTAAAATGTTCCCTTATTCTTAATGCAACTCAATGATAAGTAATGTCTACAATGAAGTTTTAGGGATGCACAATCTCTTCCCCTAATAAAAATATCCATCAATCACTATATAATCATCACATAAACTATTAAATAATAAATCCTTCTAAGCATACTCTAAATATATCAAATAAAAATTTAGGCATACTTGATAATCATTCTTTAGTACCTTGAATCTTAGAATTTAAATTTTTAAATAAGTGATTACTAGAGTGACTCTAGAAAGTGCACTTACAGGCTTGTTCTCTTTCCTAGCTTATCTTTATAACAAATGTGAAGTTTAGATGGTATTCTACTCATTATGCATGCCTCCAATTCAACTTTTTTGATGATAAATGTTAAGGGTGAATTATTTATAAATTAAGTAATACTTCTAATATTTTAAATTTTAAATAATGATATAAAATACCCTATCATATGTAAAGTATCTTTATTTACATCATTTAGCTTCCCACTAAAGAAGGATACAGATGATTCTCTTAACTAAGTATACATCTTATTCCAACACTAGAAGCATCTCAAGTAACCTCAAATTCCTTTTTAAAATTTGAATGTTTAAGAACTGGTGATGAAGTCATAAGGACTTTTATTTATTCCATAATTTTTTGTGTAAATATAGTCTAAATAAAGTTATCCTTCATCAAAATATATATTAGTCCTAATGAACTTATCCTTCTTCAAATCATTTTTTATTAGAGCTACAATCATGTTGAAATTCTTAATGAACCTCATATAAAAGGTTATGAGCCATGAAAATTATATATTAGTGAAATTCTTTAGAGTTGGTTGTGGGGAAAATTTGTCACACCACATAGAGTTTTAGAAATTTCTTATTTGGATGATCAAATGCATCATTAAGGAATAAACTTATTATTTCAAAAGATAAACATGTTATCCGATAATGGATTTGATCATTTAATAAAAGATTCCTAAGCCTAATGGGTCGTGTACCAGAGATTTTACCTTTGAACTACATGAAAGAGTAAAATAGGGTTTATTTTAAAATAGGTTCATGGTTCACAATAGAGGTAAGACCATAAAGTTAATTACATCTTAAAAAGGGTCTCTTCCTAAGAATACACTTAATTAAAGAAATAAGTTATTATTCCTAAAAATTTCTAATATGGTTTTCACAGGATTGAATTTTATACTTTTTAATTAGAATTGATTCAAATTAGAGAGAGTTCTTTTGGAGGTCAAATGGGATAAAGTAGGAAATGCCTAATGATATTGGGATTCCCAATAGGCATTTGAACTATTCTATAATTTGGCTTTAAATTTTGGAATTTAATTTAGATTTTGAGTTGAAATTTTTTTAGAAGTTTGGGACTTAGATTCTAGCAGCACAAGACTGTAGAAATGCCTAGGGTGTTGAAGACTTATTACTGAAAATGATGCTTTAGAACCTAGTCTATAGGTGCTTCTAACACATGTCAAATGTTCGACCTAAATTTAATTTGAGAATAATCGGTCATTCCCATCACTTGAGGGAATTAACCTATCCCTAACACTTTTGGACTTACAACCACTTGGAGAGGCTGCCAGCTATCACCACCTAAGTGCATTTTAAATCCAAGATGTCAAGTCTCATGAATGCAAGATGGCTGGATTGTTATATTTTTAATAAAGGAATCTGTAAACTTAGACTCACTCCCTAATCCCTAGGATTATGTAAGGTATGAAATGCATCTAACTAATGCACATTTTTTAGAGTTTTAAATATTTTTATTCAAGATTCATTTAAGGTCCTGGGGTATGCATTTTTATGCCTAATGCCATGCAATTAGAAATGATTGTGGGTCAAATCAATAATAAAAGATAGGCTTCCCAAGAAGGTGGTCATCCTCATAAGGTAGATGCCTCTTATGTGCAATGGAAGAAGTGCCCATTCAAGGATTTAGAGTAATATGATTTTATGGTTTGAAAACATAATTGGTTTCTAATTAATTTTAAGTTTTGTCTAAGGCTTTAGTTTAAATGAGATTTCAAATTTCTTTTATTTTCTTTCAATTGTCTAGATTTAAGCTGGGTATAAAATTTAATTTTGCCTATGAGCCTAATCATCTAGGAATTCAATCACAGGAAAGCACAACACATAAAGAAACCTAGAGAAGCAAGTAGATTCTATTGTGCGCCTAAATTAAATTAAGCCAATTAAATTTAAGAAAAAGGCCAATGCAGTTGGGTACTGCTATACACCCCAGAAGAAAGAGCAAACGGGCAGCCAAGCTCTGCCCTTATACATCCCAGCCTAGAACTACAAGTTTAAATCTATCGATCTTCTTTCTAGGATAGTCTCTTTCTTTAAGGACATCCATTGGGCTTTATAAGGGGCCACTGCACCTATCTTCTAGTAGGGTCAACTCCCGCAAATCCTAAACCCCATAGATCATAACCTAATTCTAAGCTCAAATTTACATTTTGATTTCAAAATTAATTCCTAGGCCCTATAAAACAAATGCCAAAAAATATATATATAATATGCAGTAATTATATTTTACAAATATATGGGCTTAGCATTAGCTGTTATCCATGCCCATATGTCCTATGGGGTATGCTTAAGGACTTAAGCACACATGTAAGAAAATAACATTTTTAATTTGTTTATGATGGTAGTCCCTTCTAGCATAGCCCCCTACAGATGACAATGTTAGATATAAAAAGAATATCCTATCATCCAGTCTAACAGACAAACAATCCTAAACATGTAGCCTAAAATATTACACGACAAAGATATGTGAAGCACATCATATCACAACACATCACAAGGAATCATAAAGAATCATAAAATGACCTAACCTAAGTCTAGGGTCCCTGACTTAATGATCTAGTGTGTGAAGAAAATAGGCTTCTGTAGCAAGACTTTGCTAGGCCTCTTTAGATCATAACCCTAATTTATTTGAATTTTACCTTTGGGTGGTTTCAATTCAAATGATTTAGTAATTTATTTTCCTTTTTAGGTTCATTTTATTTGGTTAAAGTGAAGTTTAGGTTTTCAAGAATAAAGAGTATAATACATCACACTTTTGAGTGGAACCTATTCTATTCAACATCCTAACCCCTAATATAATGAAATCCCCATCCTAAGATGAAGATTCATTCTAAAGGTCTAACTAAGATCCTTATGTATCTTAATTAATCCTCTTAATTTTATAATTTAGGTTTGAATTTAATTTAGTTTGAATATTAGATTGATTCTTTTCTTTAGAAATTTGTTTTTTTATTTTATTTATTTTGTTTTTGATTTGATTTTCATTATCGATTTAGTTCATTCTTTTAATTAAATTTGGTTTGAATTATTTTATTTGATTTGATTTATTTTATTTGGTTTAGTTTCATTTGTTTCATTTAGTTTACATTAGTGTTTTGGATTAAGTTATGTTGATTTTATTTGATTTGATCTATGCTAACCTAAGGCACTTAGGTTAATGTTTAATTTATTCTTAAGTTAATGTTTAATTATGTATTAAAATTACATTGGTTTGATTAAGAGTTCATTAGCTTAGAATTTAATTAAGCCTCAATATGCTTTATCACTTTCCTTAACCCTTAAGTAAAAATGATTTAGTTCTATAACTTAAGATGTTTGGAGAACTATCCTAAGTATTTTTGAAGTTGATGAAGATTAATTCAAGTTATTTTATGATTTTATAAATTAATGAATTTTCTTTATTTATTATTTGACTAATATTGACCTAGAGATTTGGAAATTCAGTAATTCCCAATCCAAAGATCAATTGGATTTGCAAGTTTTATGGCAAGTGGGGTTCCATGCCAATTTCATGTTTCCAAAGTTTCAACTTGATTAAATTCATAATTAGGGTGTAATTATGATTTTAATTATTTTATTAAAACCAAAATTAACCTTAATTTAATGCAAATCATTTAGGTGTTTAATTTTTCATTTATTCCTATCTGAAAGATTTTTCCAAATAGGGTTTATTCATAATTTTTGAACATTTGGTTGATCTATTATGATTTAATTAATTTATGGTTAATTATTTGAATTTTTTAATTCAATTAATCACTTAATTAAGTAATTTTGTGATTTATCAAGTTCCAATGAGTTTCATTAGTATTTTTATGTTCATTAGAGTTTATTGAGTTAATTTAAGGTTATTTAAGTCATCTTCATGATTTAATTCATTTTATATTAATTTATTTAATTAAAATTAAGGTTTCAAATTTAAAATTTCATATCTCATGAATTACATTGCAATAATTTAGGAAATTTCTTTCTAAATGTGTTTTTGCATCAATTTTACTTTTCCTAAAGTTTTATCTGAATTTAATTAGTGGTTTATGATTAATTAAGGTTTAATTGATTTCATTGAAAGTCAAATTAAGGCTAAATTGCCAAAAATTAATTGGGGATTTTATTTTTAATGGATTCCCCTATTCAAGATGAATCCATAGAGTTCAAATTTGCATTTTTTTGGATTTGTATATATTTTTCTATGAATTTTTTAATTTTGTATGGTTTTTATTTATTTTTTAATTAATTTTAAAGAAAATTTAGCCATTTTCTAACGGCGGGCTGACGTGGCATCCTCGTAGCACCGTCATCACATAGTGTGTCGTGATTTGGCCACGCAGATCCTACATGGCATCCAAGTCAAAAGTGGTGCCACACAGGATGATCCTCGACCGTTTGATTGAAGATCAGATGATCTTGATTAATCTGTGACATCGTTAAGGGGTTTAAATTGGACTATCCGATTAAGTCATGGTCATCCATTCCTAATAGAAGGATCAGACAACGGGGATTAAATCCTATGGATTTTTGGCGAGAGATGGACACCCTCCACCATTTTCACCTAATTTATAGCGATTGATGACATATTTCAATGTGATTTTGATTGCAAAATAATCATTGGTTGATTTACAACCAACCCTATAGTTTAATCCATTTGGGGATCAAATTTATTTTGAAAAAGACCAAAATTGACGGCTTAAAGAGGTGATGGTGGAGTGTACCTCAATTTCGATGATCATCGGTGGTGGGATCGACTCTATTAGCTTCATTTCAGCATAGCAAAGGAATGGGTGAAGTTTGATGGTTTTCCTCCCCATGGATTGCTCCCTAGACCAACACTAAATTGATTTTCTGACAATGTTGATCATTCTTTGCCTCACTGATGATGAGAGGTCAGGGTGGCGATTCATTTAAGGTCACCTCGACCTCTAGAACGTGTTGGAACATTCAATTTTATGAAAGAAAGTCCCCCTTGTATTTCACAATTAGAGAGGGTCAGTTTCTATCCATTCACCGACATGCCGGTGGTGAGGGATCAGGGGAAGGGTCCCCTCCTTCACCTCTTGCCTTGGTGGACATTTTGGAATGAAAATGAGGAGGGAATTGGCTCTCCCTTCCCTCTTTCCATAGTTGGCTCAGTACCTCCTTCTTTGGTTTCTAGGTGGCTCGAATCAAGACACCAGTGATGGCAAAGTTGGCCAAAGGGTGGATTCAACCTCCCTTGGCCTTGTGACCATGCTTGGATGAGGATTGGGAAGAGAGGAAGGCAATTGGATTTCTTCCTTATTTTGGCTGAGCCATCCCCATTTTTCTTCTTCCTTTTCTCCTTGGCTTTTCTCTTGGAAGGAAACCAATTTTGCTTTTATTTCCTCTTGGTTTGGTGGCATTCAATTGATTGGAATCAATTCAATCTCTTGAAATTAAGAGGTGGAATGAGGTTAGAAGAGAGGAATTGGAATTTCCCTTCTCTTTTATGAGTTAAATTATTAAGCTTTCCTTTTCTATTTTTAAATTTCATTCCTTTTTAATTTTCTTTATTTTTTATGGTTTATGGCATCACCATCAAAGCCTTTGGGCCGATGTATGGCTGCCCAACTCAATCTCAAATGAATTTGAGGTCAAATTTGAACCCATTTTACTTGGGTTGGAACTTTGAATCCAAACCAAGTATTTGGACTCAGAGTACCTGGTTTTAACTTAATCCATGTTATTTTGGATTCAATCATCTTTAATTGATGGTTGATTGGGTTTTTATTTGATTAATTAATTTAAATTTGAATTAATTTTGAATTATATTTCAATCTACTTAAACCTAAATGGGTTAAGTTTGATTCCAATTGGGTTCAAATGACCAATTTGACTCAATTGAATTGAGTTTGGACTCCAATCATGCTTGATCACATGTGTGAGGTGATTTGGAGTGATTGAGATCATTTAATTTTAATTAAATTTTAATTTGAACTCATTTGACCAAAAGTGAGCTTAATGTGTTAAGTTTGGATTTCATTTAGGTCAAATGACCAATTTGACCAAATTAGACCTAATGATGGGTTGAATTATGTTTGATTATCATTTCCAAATGATTTTAAGCAGTCAAATTGAGTTGATTTAAATTTGATCTGGGTTTGAACCCAATAGGACCTAATTAGGGTTATTTATACTAAGTGGTCTAATGAACCCAATTAAGGCCTAAATGAATTTGAATTTCTTTAGATTCATGATCAAACATGTTTATTTGATCATTTGAGACATTTAGAATGATTTAGTTTGGTCAAATTCTTGGTGGGTTGACTATATTTGACTTTGGATTTGGTTTCTTTATTTTAATTTGATTTCATTTTGATATATTTAGATTTTATTTGAGTTAATCCAACTTTGAAATTTGGGCATATTTCACCTAAGCCCATTAAGTTTGATCAAACCTAAGGAGGATTCCCTAGGTCACTAGATATAGTGTCCTTGACCTAAGAATTAAATTAAGAGATTTCTATTTGAGATTAGAACATCCTAATTATTGATTTTAGAATGATATTAACCTTATCCAAAAATGAGGTCAACATTGGTCAATAGAATATTGATTGAATTTTTGCAATTCTACCTTTAATTCATTTGCAGTCATTATAAATCCAATGAAGGTGCCTTCTTATTATAAATAGAAACAATTCTTAGGATTGATAAAAGCATAACTTCTTTTAATTTAAATAAGATTAATATTAGGTGGTCTAAGTGCTCCTTCTCTCTAGAGCTAAAGATAAGAATGACATTAAAATATACCACTAGAGACTTCCTAATAAATAGTTCAAAGATTGTTTTCATCAATCTCATGAATGTGGTAGGTGCCTTAAATAATCCAATAAGCATAATTAGCCATTCACACAGTTTATTGAAGGTTTAAAAGTTACCATCTACTCATCTCTAGCCTAATCAGAATTTGGTACCCAATTTTAAGATCAATTTTAGAGATGTGATTGAATTTCTAAAAAGAACTAATATAACATATAAACTAAGAATTTGAAATCTATAGATAATAGAGATCTTATTAATTGTTATATTATTTATACATATTCTCCAAGTATCATCTTTCTTTTATTTTAATAGTGTTAGAATTACATAAGGACTTAAGCTCTTTTGACTCAATTCTTTTCTTAGTAGTTCATTTACATGTCTCTTAAGTTTTGCATGTTTGGTCGAGTTTATTCAATTATATGGTGAATTTGATAACTTAGAATTTAGTATAAAATCTATAGCTTGTTGAATGTCTCTCAGGGATAGTAAACAATCTATTAGGTCATATGAATATAAGTTCTTAAAGTTAGATAAGATGTGAGAATCAATGTCAAGAATATGATAATCAGATGGTTCCTCTTCAACTTTTTTCAAATGAAGTAGGTAAGATGATGTGGGATCTATAAACTCTCTAAATAATGTGTTGAATCTTATCTTTTCTACTTTGATGTCTAATGGGTAATGTGAAGGGATAAGACTCACCAAGTTTAAGTGATAAGTGGTCTCCCTAGTAGTAGGGAATAAAAATACAATCAATTGAAGCTTATCACTCTTCTTTTGACTAACTTTAGGTTGAATTTCTCTGCTAGGTTTATGTGAAAGAGTTGGTGTATGTTTATCTATTAGATTTATAAGGTATAATTTTTTTGTACATTTTATTTTTGTTCAATGCATATGTGTTCTTCCAATTATAATAAATTACATCAAATCATAAAGCCAAAGTCTATCCAACAAGATATGCGATATGTTCAAAGGTCAAACATCACACTAAATACATTTTTCATAGCTACCTATATTAATAGGCACTAGACATCTAGATGTGATGGGTAAATAGGTGTGATTTACCAAACTCATATGAAATGGGCCAGGATGGTGTTATGTCTTAAGGTTCAAAAGTGTTTGTGTAAAAATGATATTTATAGCATTACCCTATCTATCATAAGGTTTAATCTAATTTTTTTTTTTACAAATCAGATACATATTGAAAATGTTTCTTCTCCTCCAATCTTCATCTCTAGCGACTAGCTTACATCTAATAACACTTATGATCTCTTGTATTGTCTTTGTCCTCATCAGAAAGAGGGTTATTATCTGAATCTACTCAACTACTTTACCTACTCCCTCTTCTCCCTCTACATTTTATTCTAAGAACATCATTTTGTTTTACTTACATTAGTTTTGCATATGTTCATTCTTATGGTACATGAGGCATACTACCTTCATAGTCTTGAAAGATGATTTGGTAGCATTCTTAATGGAAGGGGTATTGGAGGATGAAGGCCTAGGTCTATTAGTAGATCTCTGAAGGCCTAGGGTGTATGTGTTTCCTATGATTTTCTCTTAGCACTTCTCTTAATGGGGTCATGATTTTATGCTGCACGTAGGGTTTGTGCCATAATATTTATATTTTCAACCTAGGTAGCTAGGATCATCATTATGTCATGGATCTTATTGAATTTCTCCTAAGTTTACAAGGTAAGTTTTTCTACTTCATATTCAAGTAATCTATTTAATCTTGACTAGCAAATTTAAGAGACATGTTGATACAATTAAAGATGAAATAAAAAATCATTTCAGATTTTTTATTTTTAAGGGATAAAATCATGATAGTAATTGTTATAATAAAAAAGATGCAAATGACACACACAAAATGATAATAAAGCTTTCACAAAGTGTAAAAATATTAAAAATAAACTAGCACAAAACAAGTGAAATAGAACTAATATAAAACTTTTAAGTTATCTGATGTGGGTATGCTATATTCATTTGAATCTAAAAAAGGGTTTAAATGATTTAGTGAAGTACTACCTCTCTAATTTTGATCTCACTCAACTTATATTATATTAGGATAAGTTATGGTAAATGGTTTGATTCAATTTAGTAAAACTAACTATAAACACTAAGGACAATATTCATAGAATTGCCTAAAACATAAATTCTACCACATGAATTTAGAATAAAAGGTAAAATAGCATAAAAAAATTAGAAAGTCAAATTACAATGAAAACCTTAATGAAAATAAACTCCACTATTGGTGAATAATTTGTTAAAATTCAATCCCCTTGGTGATCAACTTCTGAGCCAGCCCACCAAACATATGCTCTTATGTCAAACTTAACATCAGCTATGGTGGATTCATATAGGACAACAAAATTAGTGTGTGAGGGCTTTCTTAAGATATATAGGTGAATAGGGAAGAATCTAGTGAGGTTCAATTTGAAGTGGTGGTAAAGATAAATTAGAGTCGGTCAACACAAGACATGCAGCAAGTTTGAATCTAATATTGAAACTTCTAACACTTACAACTCCCTCTTTATAAGTCTATATTACATGAGATAAAAAGCCAAATTATATAGTAGAAAGTCTAATAATATTACAAATTTTTTTAGAAGATTTTTAAAGGCTTAAATATAGTTTTTTTAATTTCATATGATATTTTTAGAAAAGTTTATACAATTTGAAAAAGTTTAGGTACATTAATCATTTATTAGAATAACAACTAGTTATTTCAGCCGTAAAATTGGTTGACCATATAAAACATCTAGAAACTCAATTTTTTGTGTTGAAAAATTAGATAAACAAATTTTGATATAATGAATGACATCAAACAATACTTCACAATATGAATTACATAACAAAATTAAAAGGATATATTCTTGACTACATATTAAAGTAGCTTATGCAGAAGATCACCAAATCTTCCTATGCTTTGGCCGGCCACCAAGCCTTCACCGTTGGATAAAATTTCTTCTAATATTTATTCAAAATCACATTCAAAACTTCATTCCATAGAAATTAAGTGTTTATATAGGTTACAATAATTTAAATCAGTAATAGAGGGAAAAAGATAGCAGGAGGCCTTACCTACCTCTTAACTACTTTGCTCATTGAGGCCACATTAATTCAAAATCACTCTAATAATTCTATTTAATTATAATTAATTAAATTTAATGAAATTTAACACATAAATCCTTCTAACTTCTTAACATTGCATCATGTAGAACAATTAATAACAATTACATAAGATAATATAGAAAGTTTGACTTCTATCATGACATTCATTAACAACTTATATAATAAAACATAAAATGGCAATTAACACTTAGTTGTTCCTTCTTCAAGCTTCACTTCTTTACATGTTATTATTTCTCTTTAATGAAAATTCTATGACAAACCTTGATCTCCTTTGTCTTAGCTCTTATTATGAGACCTTATGTATGTGCTAAACCAAGACCCCTCTTTTCGATAGGGACATAGGCCATATTGGAGATTAAATGAGTGCTATGCTAGTTGCTAAGAATAAAGACTAATTAAAGAGAAAGATTCTCCTTATATATAAGTGATTTTTAAAGGAAAAGTGATGTAAGTTGCTAATATATGGGGGTAGTGCTACGAATGTAATTTTTACACACTCATTCTATGGTGAACTTCAAGCCAATACCTCAAATTAATCCTTTTCATGTGAGTTAGATAAATCATACCTTTTTTCCCATCACATCTTATGCCTACTAAAATTGGTAGTTATGAAGGCGACATTTGGCATGATGTATTACTTATGAACATAACACATATCTTGTTAAACATACATTGGTTTTATGATTTAAATATGATTCATTATGGGCAAGAGAACATATGTGTTTTAAAACATAATAAAAATGCATATAATTATTTTATGTAAAGACAACTGTGGAGCTCTAGAATGGAGGAAAATATGGCACTACATAGAGTTTAGGAATATTTTATTTAGATGACCTAATACGGTATTACGAAATAAACATATTATCTCAAAAGATAAACATGCTTTCCTATAATGGATTCAATCATTTCAATAAAAGATTCCTAAGGCTAATGGGTCTTTCAACAGAATTTTTCATGGTTTATTTTAACCCTTTATTTTACACCTCTTCCTAAGAATACTCTCGATTAAAAAAATAAGTGGTTATTTCTAAAGACTTCTAAGGTAGCTTTCAAAGGATCGATTTTTGGAAATTTAATTAGGAGAGATTCAAATTGGAGAGAATTATTTTCAAGAGTCAAATGGGAGAAAGTAGGAAATGTCTATTAATACAAGGATGCCCAATAGAAATTTCAACTATTCTATAATTTATCTTTAAATTTTGGAATTTAATTTAGATTTTGAGTTGAATTTTTTTTAGAAGTCTAGGACTTAGATTCAAGTAGCACAAGACTGCAGAAATGCTTAGGGTGTTGAAGACTTATTCCTAAAAAGAATGCTTGAGAACTTAGTCTACAGGTGGTTCTAACACATGTCACATGCTCAACCTAATTTTATTTTGGGAATCATTGGTCATTCTCCTCACTTGAGGGAACTAGCCTATCTCTAACTCTTATAGACTTACAATATGCCTGGAGAAGGATACCAGTTAACACCACCTAAATGCATTTTAAATTCATGAAGTCAAGTCATATGAATGCAAGATGGCTGGGCTATTGTATTTTTAGGAAAGGAATCTATGAACCTAGACTCACTCCCTAATCCCCAAGATCATGTAGGATATGAAGAAGCATCTAACTAATACATATTTTCAGCTTTTCACAAATTTTGACTCAGGATTCATTTTAGGCCATAGGTATGCAATTTATGCTTAATGTCATGCAATTAGAAATGGTTATGGGCCAAGTCAAAATGGAAAGAGGTGTTCTTCCATCATAGGCTCTCAAAGGTTAAGCTCATTCTATCTGGCAAAGATGGAAGCCCTCCCTTAACAAGAGTGAAATAAGATGATTATGCATGATATTAAACATATAATACCCAGTTAAGGGGTTGCTAAATATTTTATTATCTTTATTTAATGCTTAAGCTTTTATATGAGGTTATGAGTTGTATTTATTTTTATGTTTCGATTGATTTAGTTGGACAAAAAATTTAGTTTATCCTATGAGCCTATGTCTAAGCATTTATCACAGAGTAAACACAGCACAAGAAGAAACGTAGAAAAATCATGTTATTTTTATTGCGCACCCAAAATAAATCAAGCCAAATTAAATAATATAAGAAAAAAGTTGATGCAACCGGGTACTGTTGTACACCCCTAAAGAAAGAAAAATGAGCAGCCAAGTTCTACCCTTATACAACCCGGTCTAGAACTATAAGTTTAGATTATATGGGTCTTCTTTCTAGGAAAGTCTCCTTCTTCAGGGACATCCATTAGGCTCCACAGGGGACCACTGCACCATCTCCTGGTAGGGTCAACTCCTGCTAATCCTAGACCACATAGATCCTTACCTTATTCTAAGCTCAAATTTACATTTTGAAATTCAAAAAGAAATCTTAATTCTTGCAAAATAGATGTTAGGAAATACAAACAGCACACAACAATTATAGTTTCAAATATACGGGTTTAGGATTGGTTGCTTTCCAAGCCCACCTATCCTATGGACTATGTTAAGGGATATTTCAGCACTTTCAAGCAAACAATAATTTTATTATTTTGATTTATGATAATGATAACACAATCCCTTGTAGAAAATAGTATTAAATCTAAAAAGAATGCCCAACCATCTAGTCTAATGAGTAAACAAGCCTAGGCATCCAATCTAAAGAAATACACCACACAAACATGTGAAGCACGGCATAAGATAACATAGAAAATTAAAGAAAATCACAGAACAATCTATCCTAGATCTAGAGTCTATGACCTAAATGATTTAGTGTTTGTAAAAGAGGGGTTTGTGTGGAAAAGCTTTGCTAGGCTCTTTTAAGTTCAAGTTTCAATTTGAAGTTTTAATTTGTTTAATTTTTACCTTTAGGTGGTTTCAATTCATTTAATGTTAATTCGTTAAAGCAATGTTAAAGCAATGTTTAGGTTTTCAAGAATGAGAAACATAATGAATTTCACTTTTAGGTGAAACTCACTTTATTTCACATCATAAATCCTAATGAAGTTTCCAAAAGTCTAACTAAGATCCTTAAGTATCTTAATTAATCCTTTTTAGTTATTTATGTTTAGTTTGGTGTTGTTATTTCTTTTCTATTGAAATTTAGATTTAATTTGATTCATTTAGTTTATTCTTTTGATATGATTTAATTTATTTCATTCGATTTGATTTATTTCAGTTTAGGTTTATGTAAACTTTGTTTTACTTTAATTGATTTGATTCTAATTATCTAATGAGTTTATATAAGTTAAAGTTGAATTGTTCTTAATGTTTCATTAACCTTTAAGTTCTTTAACTTAAGGTATTTAATATTTTCTTTTCTTTAATGATATTTTATCTCATTTATTTTAGTTTTTATTTTACTTGCTTGGAGTTTAATTAAAGTTTTAGTTCAAATTATTTCATTTCATTTCTTTAAGTTGTTTCACTTTTGTTTACTTTGATTAGTTCAATTTGTTTTATGTTGGTTTCATTTCATTTAGGTTGGTTCATTTTTTTTATATGACTTATATATTAACTTCATATTAGGTTTAGTTATGTTGATTTAATTTAGTTTAGTTCATGTTCACTTGAAAATGTTTAAGTTAAAGTTTGCTTATGTCTTAACTTTACGTTTGATTATATTAATTTTATTTAATTTGATTTATGATTACTTGATTCATTATTCAATGTTTATGTTATTTTCATTTGATTTGATGGTTTAAGTTATATGTTTTATCTATTTACATTACTTTATTTTATTTAAGTTGAATTGTTTTATTATTTATTATTTATGTTTGATTTAATTAATTTGATTATGAGTTTATTTATCCTATGGTTTGATTAGATTTTCATTTGATTTAGTTTAAGCTTAAGTTATTTATTAATTAATTTTTCCTAAATCTTAATCCTATGTTTGTAAATTTCAAGTCCTAAGATAATGCTGATTTGGTTTGATTCTTAACATAATATTATGTTAATTAGGTTGTTTAATTTCATTTGATTTACTTAAATTAATTTGGTTTATTAAATTTAGTTTATGTTTAAGGTTTATGTTATCCTTTTAAATTATGTTATTAAGTTGATTTAGTTTACTTTATGTTAACCTAATAAGCTTATGTTAAGGTTTTATATTTATTTTTAGATTAGATTAATTGCAAGTGTTAAGATTCATTAGGTATTTATTTAATTTCATTTATTTGATTTTCCTTTCTATAGATTATTAAGTTTATTAATTTTTTAAATGTGTAATTATTTAAGTTCTTTGGCATAGGAATATTTATAAAAATTCCCTAAGAGTCTTCTGATGTTTTATAATAATTAGTTTAGGTTATCATATGATTTAATGGATTAATGAATTTCCTTAATCGAATATTTGATTAAAATTGATCTAGAGATTTGGAAATTCAACAATTCCCAATTCAGAGATCAACTAGGTTTGAACTTTTTCTGGCAAGTGGACTTACATGCCAATTTCATATACCCAAAGTTTCATCTTGATTAGATTCATAATTAGGGAGTAATTAGATTTTTAATTATTTCATTAAAACCCTAAATTAAGCCTAATTCAATGAGATTCAATTAAGGATTTTACTTTTCATGGATTCCTCATTGAACTATTTTTCCAATGAGGGTTCATTTGTAATTTTTGGATAACTAGTTGATTTATTGTGATGTAATTAAGTTCTAGTTAATTATTTGAATTAATTAATTAATTTAATTAGTTAATTAAGTCAATTTGTGAATTATTAAGTTCAGATGAGTTTTAATGATGTGCTAATGTTCACTGCAGTTTTTTAAGTTGATTTAAGGTTGTTTGAGTCACTTTCATAAGTTAATTTAATTAATTTTAATTTATTTAATTAAATTAAGTTTAGGATTGAAAATTTCATTTCTCATAAATTACAGTGAATCAAATAATGAAACAATTTTAGAGAGTATGTTTTAAGGTTAATTTCATTTCCCCAAAGTTTCATATTAATTGGATTAGTGGTTTGAAAGTAATTAGGGTTTGATATTTATTGATTAAACCTAAATTAAGGCAAAAATACCTAATAAAAATTGAGGATGTTAATTTTATGGATTCCTCTCCTCAAGACGAATCCATAGAACCTTTATTTACATATTTATAATTTTTATTTATTTTTTTTATGGTTTTTAGAGGTTTCTGTTAATTTCTAAATAAATTTAAACTATTATTTAACATTTTTTTTTAAGTGGGGAGGGGTCCACATGGAACCGCAGGAGACGGGCATGCTTGCATGGTGCGTCCCGCCATGTGGCATGTGTGGATTGGTCCACGTGGAGCCGCATGACATCCACTTCAGCACGGGCCAAAATGCGTGGTGATCCTGGACCGTCCAATCACAAATCGGATGGTGCGGATCTTCCCCGTGGTCCTTAGGGGTATAAATCAGATCAGTCTGCCTAGATCTGGAACGTTAAATCCTTTCAGAAGAAATGGATGGCGGAGATTTCGTCCCCTACCTAGCCTGTTTAAACTAAGAGATGACCATTATTTTTGGCGAATATATTTTGATCTAGGCAACAAAATTTGATGATTTTAATTGCAAAAAGTTCAGTGGATGAAATCCTTTCAATCGATATGGCTTGATCTCACTTGAGATCAAGTTTCCTTCAAAAATAATCAAGGCCAAAAAGCTTAGTGAATATGAGGGGGTCGTTAATGGCATACCTCTGATCGTGCGGTTTCAAGCGATGGGATCGACTCCAATAGCTTCAAAACTTTAAGAGATGCTCGTGTGCCAAAGGAATTGGATCAATTCCTTGTAGATTGCTCCCTAGACCAAGGTGGATTTCAATTTTAAAGGGGTTGATCATTCTTCGGCCTCCCGACGGCATGGGAAGTGGGGGGAATTTTGTTTGGCTTTGGTTTGGACTTGTGAAGGTGATGGGGGGAATTACAATTTTTGGCACCTAGCTAACTTGCTACCTTCACTTGAAGGCAGCCTTCACTCTTAATGGAGGAAGAGGAGTGGGCTTTGCAAATGCAATGACATCTTTGACTTTCCCCCTTTTTTACCATTTGGATGATTAGTGTGGGATATAGTTAGGGTTATTTCATGACCTTAATCAAATCTTATTAGGCTTAAGAGGTTTCATTTCAATTTAATTTGTTTGAATTATTTTGGTAAATCCAAATTGATCATTTGAATAGTTTAATTCAGGTTGATTACTTGGTTAACCTAAATTGATCACTTGGGTTGGTTAACTCAGATTGGTCACTTGAGTTGAGTTCAAATCATATGTATTGATTCAAACTTGATCTAATTCAAAATCAATTCAAAGGAATTTGAAATTAAATTTAATTTAGATTTTAATCATTTTAGATTAATGATTAATTAATTTAGAGTTTAATTAATTGTTTTTGAATTTTGTTTCAATTAAATTTCAATTTGAATTAATTGGATTTGATTTGAGTTAATCCAAATTGAAATTTTATGTTGATTTCGTAGGACACTAAGTGTAGTATCCTAAGTATTAAATTAAGAAGTTTCTAATTGAAATTAGAACCTCCTAATTACTGATTTTAAATTAATATTAACCTCATTCAAAAATGAGGTCAACAACAACTATTAAATAGTCACCAACTTATCTACATAAACCTAATTCTAAGACCCAATGAAAGCCTTGTCAGATGAAGAGTAAAAAAAGTTTTAGTTAATTATATAATCATCCTTTATTATTAAGGAGACTACTTCTAGCCTAGACTTTATGAGTCTCAGCCCTTCACATTTTCCCTTAAACATTAGAATAGAAAAGGTTAGATTTAACACCAAGTTCAGAGAGTTTTTTTTTATCCTAAATCATGTTACCTAAATCATCTGGGGAAGCTATAGAGGAGCCACCTATCTTATTCCAGATAATGCTTCACCCCTTTAATCTAAGTTAGAGACTTTTACTCATATGAATTATTATATGGTTTGCACCAATAAGGCATTCAAAATGATATAGATTTTATCCTAGGTTCTCAGTTGAAAATTTTATCATTTTATCTGATGAACTTCAGATTATGTTGAGCTTAAGAAATAAGTAAGTGAACTACTAAGAACAAATTCATTTAAGAGTAGTTAAGTCATAATCCTACTCTAATATTATTAATATCAAAGAAAGATATCACCTGGAGAATATGTATAAATAGTAGTCATAAATATGCTCATCGTTAAGTATAAATTTCAAATTCATATATTGGAAGATATGCTAGATCTAACCAAAAAGCCAAGTAACTTCTTTAAAATAGATTTTAAGTGTGGGTATGTGGTGTTTTTATTTGGAGTCATAGAGACATCATGCAGATCTTAGGGGGTACTTATTGAAGTAGTCAGGTGTTGCATTAAAGTCTGATGTATCATCTCGGGAGATGAAAACATTACCCTACAATGGACCTAATCACCTATTAAGGACTTGTAAGGCAGATGAGTCTACATATATATTAGAGATCTTTCCCCTACTTTACATGGAGAAGTAAATCATGGTTTATTTTATATCGGGTTCTTTAGTTCCTTATGAAAGCAAGTTTCCATAGTTATTTACATCTTAGAAAATGGGAATCTTTTAAAAACACTCTCGATTAAAGTAGTCAATAAATATCTTCAAATATTTCAAGGCTAGACTATCAAATCATTTGGCATTTATGGAAATTAAATGGGAGAGTTCAAATAGAAAGACTTATTTCTGAACTCCAAAAGGAGAATAAGTAGGAAGTACCCATGATACTAGGAAGCTTAGTGAGTGCTTCAGTCTACCCTATAGTGAGGCTTTATATATTTGAGAGAGAGAATTTACTTTTATTTAAGTTGAAATCTTATTAAAATGCTAGGATTTATAGTCTAACAACACAAGATCATGAAAATGCCTAAGAGATAAGGACTTATACTTGTAACCTGAAGGAAATAAGTACCCTTTGAACCTAAATCTAAAATACCTTAGCACAAGTTAGAAGCATGAACTAAGTCTAATCAAGAAAATAATACATAATGGTTTACCTCCATAAGAGAGGATAGACACATCCCAACTCTTTTGGACTTACAATCATCTGGAGTGGCTGTCAGCAAACACCTCATATGTTTTCAAATCATGTAGGCTGGTCTTATATAGATACAAGATAGCTAAGCTATTATTTAATTAGGAAAGAAGCTATAATCATAAACTCACTCCCTAAGAGACTAGATCTTGATTGGTATGAAAACATGACTTAGACTAATGCCAAAATTTATAACTTTATGAACCATTTTGACACCTTCATTTTGGACCAAGGGCTTGGGATAATTATGCCTATATTCATGATGAAATTAAGTCATGGGATAAATTAATTAGAAGAGATGTTCTCCAGTTCAAGAGATTGCCCTCAAAGGTAAGCATATGCCCTATCGTGCAAGAGTGGAAACCCTCCCTATTCAAGAGTGGCATAATATGATATGATGGTGTGATAACATACAACATTCAGCTAAGGGATTTCTAAATCTATTATTTAACTTGATTAAGAGCCTAGGCTTTAAAATGAGGTTATGAGTTACATTAGAATTTAGTTATAAGTTTTTAGTTAGGGTAGAAGATTTAATTTTATCTTAAAGAGCTTACCGAGCCACACATCCAAATCATCAAACTTTAAGAAACATATAAAAATCATGTCATTTCTAATGCATAAACTAAACACAATAATTAAACATGTGAATTTTGTAAAAAAAAAAATAAGAGGCCAATGCAGTTGGGTACCACTGTACACCCCAGAAAATAAGAAAAATTGGGTAGCCATGCTCTACACTTATACAACCTAGATTATAATGGAATATTATAATTACAATGAATGTTATGGAAGCCTTTAACCTCTTGTTATTCTCTCTTTCTTTGGATTTAATTTGTTCTAGGCTTCATAGGGCCTCCTAGGTCTTTTCCTTCTAGCCACTATTCATCTCAAACCCCATAGCACTAACCTAATCCTATTGCAAAAAATTATATATTTATGAAAAATGAAATCTAACTACACCTACAAAATAGACGTTAGATAAATAAACATATAAGTGAAGCAATTATATTTCACATATTTGTACTTACCACCCTACACTTGGGTAACCAAGCTACCAATCTTAACTGGATTATGCTTAGGGGCATAAGTAGCACCTGCAAGAAAGAACATTTATATTTACTTATTATTACAATGACTCCTTTAGCATAATCCCCTGTATAAAATATCATTGGGCTATTAGCAACCTAACATCCATTCTATGCACAAACAATCCTAACATCTAGTTTAAAATATTACATTATAAAATAAAATATAACACCACAGCATACATCAGCCTAACCTAAAGGCTAAAATTTGTGACTTAGTATTCTTATGTGTGTGCTAAGGTTTAATATGATGTGTCTTAATTAGGCTTTAGAAGTGTGATTATCTAAAGTTTAGAATTATTTAAGTTAAACATTAAGGGAGGTTCCACATCAAATCTTTGAATTAATTGATTAATTTTAATTTACATTTTTTTTATTTCATTTGATGCCTACTTGTTTTCCAATTATTATGAATAGAATAAAGGGGGTTTCACCCTATTCATCCCCATCCTAAGTTATTTTATAAGGATATATTATTATGACTTTGGTTTCTTTAGTGAACTATTTATTAAATTTTTTTATTAAACCTAATTTTGGGTTAGTACAAAGGAATCTTAATCAAACATGAAAGGCATCTCAAGATTAATAAAACTAAATCACTATTACATGGATAACATTCCACCACTTCTTTCCATCATCAATAGCATACATATTTCTTTATTTTTATTATTCATGATATTTGATTTAATACTCATATTTATACATACAATACATATTTACATTTTTACACACTTGATGATCATTAATGCATGTATTTTGGTAGAAAAGAAAGACTTCACTCCTTAGTTAAGCATATGTAAACGTGCATTAGAGATTTAAGCAAATACATGCCATTGTTAAACTAGGGATGTCTAAACTATATATTTGTCAAATTAAATACATGTAAACATATACACAAGTTTAGGGATGAAGATCATGCAAAGATTATATAATAGCAAATATTTTATTCATGCAAAGCTTAGTGACACAAAAAGCAAAGTTTTATCTCAAATCCTAGTACATGAAGACATATAAATGAAATTAAACAAGTACGTTCCATTGTTAAACTAGGAAAGTGAGGTTATCTAAGACCTCCTTTGGGTTACCTAAAGCCTCATATTCTCGGAATGTCCAAAATATGTACTTGTCAATTCAAATGTATGTAAGCATGTACACGAAACATAAAGATAAAATAAATGCTTTACTATTTTGAAATTATAATTAAATGTAAACTTTATTGAATATTTATAACCAACATTTACTTAAAATTATCATCACTAGTATAAAATTTTGGAAATAGTTTAATATTTATTAGTGAAAATAGCCACATCATATAATAATATATGTCCAACACATGCAACCTAGATGTAATCATGTTCTTTTGATTCTCTCTTTTATTTTTTTAAAAACATGAACATATGCCACAAATGGCATGCACATTTATGATGATTGAAAAGAAGTAATTAAACATTGCCGCATAACATATTCAATTACTTTAATTCTTACAGAAAATCAAACTAAATAAATTTCATTAAGACTAACCATAATTCTTAGGAGGTTTGATTTTGATATTTGAATTATTAAAACCTAAGGAGAAAAAGATGATACTTAACACTTATCACACCCCATGTTGGTAATTTAAATAAGGAAATTAAATGGATTTTATGGATTAATTAGGTTCAAGTTGTTAAGCATATCAATTTAAGTACCCTTCCCTAAACTTCTTTAATCTAATTAACTACTTGACCATGAGCCTTTAATGATAAACACTTGGGAAAATAAAATTTGCAATGCACCTAAAGGAATCTAATGTAATTAGTCTCATGTTTAAGGGTTAATTATATTAAAGAAGGAAAGAATCTAAGTTAGGTACTCTTATGATTTTCCCATACCAATAGGTCAACCATAATTTTCTTCACAACTTTATGTTATTAAACACATAAAGTGGAATTTGACTTTATATTTTTAATGCCTAATTAGTCACTTAAACCATTAGCGTCATGTGGACATTGAAGCGATAATACTTTTCACATGGCAACACGGTATTGGTTATTTAAATCGTCCGAAATTTCGGCGAACTGATTCATCTTGGTCCAATCGATCGAATCGATCGAGATTAATCCTGTGATTTCAAAGTGATTAAATCAAAATTTCTAATGTGATTAATCAAGGCCATTTGTTCTAATCATGTAGAATGGATGATCAGTGATTCATTATCCCATGAGCATTGGAAGACGGACATCATCCGCTTTCCACTGCTCGATTTGAGCTCATTCCAATGCTCGATCCGAGCTTGTCGGAGCTTGTTTGATGGAAAATCAACTTTAAAATAATCATGGAATCAATCTAAAGGGAACATATAGTGGAAATCACACGAAAGCACACAGTTCACTTCAAAAAAAGACCAACACCTAGGGTCCTATGATTGCCAAATTTTTACCTCACGGGAGCGATAGATCGGTGGTCCACTGATAGTGGTAGCTTTATCTTGAAGAGATGAAGCCCTGTTGAGAAGGTCATGAGTTGCCTCCATGCTGATTGCTCTGTGGACCAAACACCACTGCAAAGCTCACCGGAGTTGGTCTTGAGACATCTTTTGGTGATCAAATCACTCAAGAAATAATTCGTTTAAGTTCACATGAGGTGAAAGTGTGGGAAGAGTTAATTTGGATTTGGTAAGGATTTTGAAAACTTGGATGGACAGATCTCTTGGGTTCGATCAGGGGTTGGTCTCACCGGCGGTGGAGCGAATGAAGAGCTTGGGAGAGGGTATGGGACTGTGTGAGATGCTCTAGGGAAGGTGTGTGTTTAGTTTGAATCCACAGTGAGGAGTATACTTTTATCCCCAACTAAACCAAGGGCTGAGATTGGTTCAGCCTTTGGCAACCATTCGATCGAGGTAGGTTGTCGGAGATGCTAGGGGACTGTTGAGGTGGCTGAGGGTGAGAGGGTGAGGGAGTGTAGTGGGCTGGCATGGAGTATACAACCTCTCTTAGGTGGACCAATGGGTTATCATGGGTGAACTCACCCTCTCATGGCCAAAGGCTGAGCCCAATAGCCTTGGGTTAAGTTGGGTCAGTGGTCCTCTTGTCCAAGAAGAGCCAAATGTGGCTGCCATTGTGTAAGGGGATGGAGAACCCATCGAAATGGGGGTTTTGTCCCATTTGGGTGGCTTGGTTCAATGGGTTTGACTTAAATCGGGTTCACCATGGGTTGGCCCACTTGGACAGGCCCATGGTGACCCAAGGATGAGTCATGCCAAGTTTGGTTGGGTTTGGGCTTAGGCTAATTGGGTTTAGCTCAATTTGACCCATATGGGTCAAATAGGTTCAATTGGGTTTAGTTGACCAATTTGACTAAATTTGGTCAAACTAATGGTTTGGGTGAGTTCAATTGGTTATTTGGAGTGAGTGGGTGCAATTGGTTTGATTCAATTTGGGTTAGATTTGAATTTTGCTCATATAGTTCAATTTGGGTCAAATGGGTAATGTTAATCAATTTGACAAAATTGGCCAAATTGGCTTGAGCATGTGTGTGGTTTAAGTTAAATTGATCATTGGTGATTGATTGGAAGAGTTAATTTAGATTAATTTGGATTATGGAGTGATTTGGTTCAATTTAACCCTTTAGGTCAAATTGGGCTAAGTGGGCTAATTGGTTTAGGTAGACCAAATTTGGTTCAATTGAAGGTTGGATTATGTTTAATATTAGATTAGAGATTGGTTGGAAGCATTAGTTTTAATCAATTTGGTTTAGGATTTGATTTGGTTCAATTTGACCCTTCAGGATAAATTGGGTCAACTTGGGTCAAAGGGTCCCATTGGCTTTGGTAGGCTCAATTGACTGTAGTGGAGTGTTCAATAATGATCTACAATTATCAATAAAGGTATTGGATTGCTTGATTTGATTCAATGTGAGTTTAATTAGAGTTTGGCTTAGTCACCTTTCATAGGTCAATTTGGGTTAAGTGACTTGGTCAAGCCAAATTGGGTCAATTATGGTTATGGATTGTTAGGGTGGGTTCAATGATAAATTTAAAGTTAATTGTGTGACTTTGGTTGTAATTGATTTGGGCTCAATTAGGTTTTGCTCATTTGAACCCTTTAGATCAAATGGGCTTGCTTGGGTTGGTCACTTTCCTTTGGTTCACTTGACTTGATTGCAAGTATTTGCTTGACTTGAAATGGTCTAATGAATAATTGGAGAGGTCAAGAAAATTAAGTTGGATTTAGTTTACTTGAACGGGCTTAAGTTGAGTTGTAGGATTGTGATGGGGGTTTACTTGGGTTAAGACCAAAGTTAATTTGGCTTGGAGCTTGGATTAGAAAACCAAGTTTAATGAAGATTAAATTAAGATGTTTAAGGTTGCTTGTGTTTCATTTACATGAGCTTAAATTTGGATGAGCGAATAGGTATGAGTTTTGGTTTAAGCCATAGGATAAGTAGAACCTATTTGCCCTGAGGTATATCCTAGGCTTAGGGTCATTCCCTCTAAGTCTTTAAGCTTAGGTTTAGTATTTCTATAATCACTAGAAGTATCTTAGTACTAAGAAAATCTAAGTGTCTAGATGATTCCTAAGTCTAAGATGAGAAAAGTTAATCCTCACTCCAAAAGTGAGGTCAATAAGGTACTAGATATGAGTATGTCAAGTGATGAATGAAAGATAGCTTTTAAAACCCTTTGTGGTGTTTATTTTTGGATGTGTATGTGTGAACACCATGTAGATTGTAGGGGTACTTATTGAAGTGATCGGGTGTAG
Source organism: Cymbidium sinense (assembly GCA_021442155.1). NCBI lineage: Eukaryota > Viridiplantae > Streptophyta > Magnoliopsida > Asparagales > Orchidaceae > Cymbidium > Cymbidium sinense. Next base: position 65,870,483 of record CM038227.1, on the reverse strand, counting down.
CATTGAGATATGATCTACTATCTTGAAAGATAGAAACATCACCCTATAATGGACCTAATCACCTAATAAGGACTCCTAAGGTATGATGGGACTTCATATATACCAAAGATTCTTTCCCTACTTTACATGGAAAAGTAAAGCAAGATTTATTTTATGTCAGGTTCTTTAATTCCATATGGAGGCAAGCCTCCATAGTTAATTACATCCAAGAAAATGGGATTTTTAAAGAAAAATCTTAATTAAAATAGTCATTTATTGTCTCCAAAGATTTTAAGATTAAGACTATCAATAAATTAGCTATTTTGGAAAATCAAGTGGGATTGTTTAATTAGAGAGACTTATTTTTGGAATCCAAAGAGAGATAAGTAGGAAATGCCCATAATACTATGAAACCTAGTGAGAATTCCAACCTATCTTATGGTGAAACTTTATATGTTTGAAAGTGAGAGAATTTTATTTGGTTTAAGTTGAAATTTTATTAGAATGTAGGGCTAAAAATCCACCAACACAAGATTATGAAAATGCCTAAGATGAGAGAATTTATGGTTGTAACCTGAAGAAAATTAGCAACCTCAGATCCTAAATCTAGGGAGCTCTAGCACAAGCTAGAGCATGGCATAAATCTAAGCAGAAGGGGGACATAAGGGTCTATTCCATAAGAGAATACAGACTCACCTGACTCTTCTGGACTTACAACTGCCTGGAGTGGCCGCCAGCTAACACCTCCTTTGATTCAAAATCATCTAGGCCAATCTTATGTAATTACAAGATGGTTAGGCTTGTTATTTTAATTTTGAAAGAGACTAGAGTCCTAAACCCATTCCCTAAGAGACTAGATCATATTTGGTATGAGCATATGACTTAGTCTAAAAATGCAAAATATTTTCAAATTTTATATCATTTTAACACATTCAATTGGACAAAGGCTTTAGAAAAATTATGCCTGAATGCATAATAAAATTAGATTATTGGCTAAATTAGTGGGAGGAGGTGTTATCCACTATAAAGGATGCCCTCATAGGAGAAACATTCCCATATCATGCAAGAGTGGAGACCCTCCCTATTCAAGATTGGAAATAAGATGATATGCATGATATTATCACATACATCATTCAGCTAAAGGGTTGCTAAACCTTTTAATTATCTTGATTATGACCTAAGCTTTAAATTAAGGTTGTGAATTGCTTAAGAGATTACTTACGAGTTATTAGTGGAAGTAGAAAAATACATTTTTTTTCTAAGAGCCTACCGCATCCAGGTTACACATTCAATCATCAAGTTTAAGAAATTATGAAGAAGATGCAATTATATTGCGTAATCTAAACATAACATCAATCAAACATGAATAGATTCCATAAAAGAATTAAAAGGTGATGCAGTCGGGTACCGTCATACACCCTAGAAAAGAGAAAAGATGGGTAGTCGAGCTCTACCCTTATACAACTAGAAACATAAAAGAATAATTATAATTGAAATTGAATACATGATATGGGGGTCTTCACTTCTTCATTTCTTCTTTCTCCTTTCTATCTTTCTTTTGATTTGATTTTGCTCCAAGGCATCACAGGGGCACCCAAGGACTAAGCCTTCTAGCCACTGCTCATCCTAATCCCCATAGCACTAATCCTAATTATTATTACAAAATTAAATTTTATGGAAAGTAAATCTAACTACACCTACAAAACAAATGTTAGCTAAACATACATACAATCCCAAGCAATTATATTTCATAATTTATACTTAGCACCCTGCACATAGGTAACCAAGCCAACCTATCCTAACATGGATTATGCTTAAGGGCATAAACAACCAACAAGTAGAAAATTTATATTTATTTTTTAGCAGCCCCTTAAACATAATCCCCTACAGAAAATGAGATCAGGCTATCAACAGCCTAACATCCAATCTATGATCCATATTTCTAACATCTAGTCTAAAATATTATATCATAAAACAAAATAAATCATCATTATATACACCGTCTTAACCTAATGCTAGAAGTGGTGACTTAGTATTCTAATGTGTGTGCTTGGGCTTTATATGATGTGTCATAGCTAAGCATTATAGTTATGATTTTCTAAATTTAAAATATTTAAGTTATCATGAAGGTGGTTTGATTTTAAGTTATTTAGATGATTTGTAAATTTTAATTTGTATTTTCTTTTATTTCAGTTGATTTACACTTATAATTTAAGTGTTATAAAAAGAAGAAAGAGGCCTAGCCTCTTCATCCCTACCTTAAGTTATTTTCTAAAGCATATTATTATGATTTAGTTTCCTTAAGTGAATGGCTTTTTAAATGTTTTATTAATCCTAAGTTTAAGTTAACCTTAAAGAATTCTATTTAACATGAAAGACATCTTAATATTAATGTGGTTGAATTACTATTACAGAAAACATGTTAAGCTATTCCTTTTCATCACCCATAACATGCATATGATTAAATACTTAGTGTACCTATACATACAATATATTTTTGGCACACTTGAATGATCATGGATGCATATCTTTGGAAATTGTATTTTATCTGATTGAATTGTTTATGCATGTAAATTAAAGCTCTCCCCAAATTCTAATACAAATATACGTATGAGTGAAATCCCACAAGTATGTGCCGTTATTAAACCAGGGAAGTGAGGTAATCAAATGACCTCATTAAGGCTACTTAAAGCGATGTATTCTTGGGATATCCAAACTATATACTTATCATCATTCAAACATACGTAACTCCATATACGAACATATGAAAGAAACCACTACCTTTACATGCAATACCTTTTATATGCTTAAATGATCATGGATGCATGTATTTTTAATAGAAAAGTGGATTTTCATTCTCTAACTAAATACACATACACATGTATGAAAGTTTTAAGCAAGTATGTGCCATTATTAAACCAAGAAAGTGAGGTAGTCAAATAGCCTCCTTGGGGCTACTTAAAGCCTCATATTCCTAGGATGTTTAGACTATATACTCTCTATCTTAAATACATATGAATGTATACATGATTGGGAGAATGAAAATCATGTGAAAGCTCACATTTGATTTGATTGAATTGTTTATGTACATGAATTAAAGCTCTATCCAAATTCTAATACAAACATACATAGGAATGAAATCAAACATGTACATGCCATTGTTAAACCAGGGAAGTGAGATAATCAAATGACCTCCTTGGGGCTACTTAAAGCCTCATATTCTCAAGATGTCTGGACTATATACTTGTTATTATTCAAACATATGTAAATCTATATATGAACTTAGGAAAGAAGGCTTCATATTCACATGCTTAAGCTATAACCACATGCAAATCCTATATGTATTCATAACTACTATCACTCCAAAATATTATTAACTTATATCATTTGAAAAATAAATTTAGATTTATTAGTCATGATAGCCACACCTATAATAAAATTAGGCTAATACATGCAAGCTTATATAAGTAAATTCCATTTGATTCATTTGAATTTGAAAGTATGAATGCATGAGATCACATGGCATACAACATTTAAAATGATTGAAGAGGAATAGCTAAACATCTCCACATGATTCATTCAACTACACTAACTCCTAAGGATAATCACATTAAATAAAATCATTTAAAGAAAACTGAAACTTCTTATTAATTTGATTTTTGGATTTTGATTGAACTAAAAGAAGAGAACTCATTTGTTGTTTTCCATCCCATTCCTACGTTGGTAATCTTAATTTGTTTAAGGGCATATAATTAATTAACTTTTATGATTTAATTAGGTTGAATCATTAAACAACCTACTTAATTACCCTCTCCTATGCTTCTTTACTTTAATTAATCATTTAATCATGAGCCATAAATGGTATGAACATTAGGAAAAAAAAGTGTAATGCTCCTAATGGACCTAATGCAATTGGTTCATGATTAGAGATTAATTAAATTAAAGAATCTAATTAAGTACTTTTATGATTTTCCCACACATATGAGTTAATCATAATTTTCTTAAGGATCTTTATATAATTGAACACATAAAGACAAACCCTTAATTTAAATATTAACTACCTAAAGGGATTGGCAAATTAACATGATGTGATTTTTCCATTAATTAATTAATTAACCCTTAATCAATTCATGATTTAATCAACTCTTTCTAATGAGATGGATTTAAAAAATTAATTGAGAAAGAAGCCCTAATCACTCTCCCTCATCATCTCTATGTTAATTAATGATTTATGAAGTTAAATTAATTAATTTTTACTATTTAGAACTTAATTAATTATAAAACTAATTTAGAGAGTAATTAAGGTTTGAATTTTAAAATCCTTTAATTACAAAACCAATAAATCCCAATAAAATCATGGGAGGTAGAGGTCATCTCCCTAAATCATTAAGCCAAGTTTAGGAGCAATTGCCTAAATAATTAGGGCTTAATTAAGCTAATTAAGAAAATATTCAAATCATAATTAAGCCATAATCACTATTCAAAACCAAATTAAATCATTCTTATTAAATTTTCCTCTGTTCAACCTTTTCAAAATGTATTTATTTACATTTTTTTAGATTTTTCTATAATTAGTTATAATTTTAGAAAGTTTAGCCATTCAAAACACATTTTTAAGCCTAATTAATTCTTAATCCTATTAGCGCCACATGGACGGCTGATGTGGAAGCGCTTTCCACGTCACACCATGAGATTGGCCACTTAAATGATCCGATGCGGTGATAACGTGGTGACAACAGATGCACTTTCATCCTCATCGTATGATCAAAGATCGGACGATGAGGATTAGTCTTGTAGTTCTTATATGATTAAATTAAGTGAAACTAGTGGACTAAATCACGACCATTCCTTCCAATCATGTAAAATAAATAATGAATGATCCTTCATCCCTGAGCGATGGAATATGGACACCGTCTACCCTCCCCTGCTCAATCCGAGCTCGCCAGAGCTTATAATGCATCAGAATCGATTCCAAAATGTTCACAGAGGAGATCTAAAGGGATTCTATGGTGGGTTTTACACGAAATCAAATTTTCCTTCACAAAGGTTCAAAAAATTTGAGAAAATGCCAGTTTGTTAGAATTTACCTCACCGAAGCTCAGCACTGATGGTTAACCAACCAAGGTAGCTTCGTCTTGAAGAGATGAAGCCTTGCTGAGAAGCTCGTGCCTTGCCTCCTTGCCGGTGACTCTGTGGATCAAACGCCGCTGGAATACTTGCCAGAGTTGGTCTATGAGTAGTCTCCGATGCTCGAATCAATCAGGAATCGATTCATTTCACCTCATCGAAGCCTGGAGAAGGTGTGGGTATGGTTAATTTGAAAATGATGGAGTTTGGAGGAGGTTGGATGGAGATTAGCTCTATCCTATTTCAAGCTTGGCATTTTTGGATGAGTAGGCTCTGAAAACTTGGGGAAAGCTCTAGGAGACTTGCCTTGAGTTGCATGTGCTTTGAGAATGTTTGTCATGTGGAGTGAGATCGATTTGGTAGAAGTATTCTCTCTTCCTCATCTAAACTGATGGCTTGGATGAAGTCTACAAATTGCAGGTGTCTAGTCGGGGCTGGCAGGGAATTAATGAGTTGGCTCGGTTTGAGTGGGGGAGTGAAGAGGAGTGGGATGCCAAGGTTGAGGTGGCTATCCTTGGTTTCTTATGTGTTCCAATAAGAGGAAATGGGTTAGCTCACCTCCACTTAACTCATGCCTAACCCAAACTAGCTTTGGGTTAGGTGAGCTAGTGGTCCTCTTGTCCAAATAGAGCTTATGGTGGCTGCCAAGAGTTGGGAGAGTGGGTTTGACAAGCCAAGAATGGTTTTTGTCCCATTTGTAAGGCTTTACCCATTGGGTAATGGGTTAATTCAGGTTGTACTTGGTTTGGGTTGGATTTGGACTGATCCAAGGATGGGTCATGCCAAGTTTGAATGTATTTATGCTTGATTTGGTTGGGTTTGGCTCAATTTGACCCATGTAGGTCAAATTGAGCTAAGTTGGGTCAAGTTAACCAATAGGTCAAATTGTGCCAAGCCATGGGTTGAGAAAAATTCAAATGATGATTTGTGATGTTAGGATGAATTGGTTTGATTTAGATTTGACTCATATGGGTCAAATGGGCTAAGTTGACTAATTCGATAAAATTGACCAAATTGGCTTGGAGTAGGTGTTAGTTTAGGTTCAATTGATCATTTAAAGATAATTATAGGCTTTGATTTCAATCAATTTGGAATTATGAATGAATTAGACCAATTTGACCCTTTAGGTCAATTTGGGCTAAATGGGTCGATTGGGTTCAATTGATCAAAATGGGTTCAACCAAGGGTTTGATCATGTTCAATAATCAATTTTAAATAGATTTGAGTCATTGGTTACAATCAATTTAGATTAGATTTTGAGACCCAATTTGCCTTTTAGGTCGAAATGGGTCAACTTGGGTCAAAGAGCCAATTGGACTTAGTTTGGCTCAATTGATGGTCAAGTCATATTCAAGAGTTGATTTATGATTGATTAGAATCATTGGTTTCAATTGACTTGTGTTGGAATGAGATTTGGTTCATTTGGCCCATGTAGGCTAATTGGGGAAACTTGATCAAGTGACCAAATTGACTTTGTTTGACCCAATTGATTGTAATTGGATAATCAAGGGTGATCAACAATCATTGTAGGAGGTTTTGGATAAGTTGGTTCAATCCAATTTGGGTTGGATTGAGTTTTAATCCAAATGGGTCCTTTAGGTCACTTTGGGTCAGTGAACATAATGGGTTAATTGGCTTAATTTGATGGCAATTAAGCTACCCAAGATGATCAACAATCATCATGGTGAAGATTTGAGTGGTTGATCCAATCCAATTTATGTTGGATTTGAGTTTGGTCCAATTTGGTCAAATTGGTCACTTTAAGTCAAGTGGACCAATTGAGCTAATTCAGTTAGATTGGGTTTGATTTTGGTTGAATTTAGTTTAATGATTGATTTGGGATTGATTGATGGCTTTGATTACAATTGATCTGGGTTTAATTAGATTTTAGCTCAGTTGAACATTTTGAGTTCAAATGGGCTAACTTGGGTTAATTGAATTGATCTTGGCCAATGGGTTTGATTGTAGCTCTTAGAAGAGTTTGAGATGATGATTTGAATGGTTTGAGAAAATCAATTGAGTTTTGTTTGATTGAAGTAGGTTTGGGGTCAAATCAATAGGATTGAATCATAGGGTTAAGATCGATTTGATTTTGGCTTGGAGTTTGGATATGATATTGGATTCAGTTAGTAATGGTTTGATTTGAGGTTTAGTTTGCATTGATTTGAAGTTGGTTCTAGACTTAAGGTTAAACATTAGTCATGGGTTAGGTCATAGGGTAGGTAGGTTTCCTTAGTCCTAAGTCATAGCCTAATCCTATGGGAAATCCTCCTAAGTCCTTAGGTTTGGGTTAAGTGTTCACTTAGTCACTAGAAGTGTCCTATGACTAAGGAGAATCTAGTGTCTAGAAGAATCTTAGATCTAAGATGAGAAGATTGAATCCTCACTCCAAAAGTGAGGTCAACACCCTTAATAGACTTGTGGTATTTTAATTTGGACTCATAAGGACACCACACAGATCTTAGAAGATACTTATTGAAATGACTGAATATGACATCTAAGGAATAATGCATTATCTTGAAAAATAAAAATATCATCCTACAAAAGACTCAATCACTTAATAAGAAATCCTAAGGTAGATGGGTCTATATATATACTAGTGATCTTTCTGCTATTTTATATGGATAAGTAAAGTAAAATTTATTTTATGTTGAGTTCTTTAGTTCTCTATCGAAGCAAGCTTCCATAGTTAATTACATTCTCCGAAATGATAATTTTCTAAGAACACTCTTGATTAAAGTAGTCAACTAATGTCTCCAAAGATTTTAAAGGTAGATAATCGAAGAATTGGTCAATTTGGAAAGAAATTGGGAAGAGCTTAAATAGAAAGAGTTCTTAATAGATTCCAAAGGAGGATAAGTATGAAGCACACGTGATACTAGGAAGCTTAGCGAGTGCTTCAATCTACTCTATAGTGATGTCTTACATTTTTAAAAGAGAGAAAATTATTTATTTGAGTTGAAATTTCATTAGAATGCTAAGACTTAGATTCCAACAATACAAGATTGTGAAAATTCCTAAGAGGTGAGAACTTATACTCATAGCAAAGGAGAAACAAGAAGCCTTTAAATCTATATCTAGAGTGCTCCAGCACAAACTAAGTGCTTGACCTAATTCTACTCGGGTATGTCTTAATTAGACTTTGGAGTTAGGATTTTTTAATGACGGACTATTTAAATCTCTTATAGGTAGTTACTCTTTAAGTTCATTTAAATTTTATATGAGATTTTAAATAATATGCTTATTATTATTTATTTTCTATTTATAATTTAACACTATAAAGAGAAGAAAGAGAGTTGATTCTCTTTAATCCTTACCTTTAGTTGATTCTAAAGAGTGAATCTTTATGAATTTTAAGCCTTATAATGAAACCTTTATGAATTTTACTTAGACATATAATTGGATTTGACTTAATGAACCTCATTTAAACATAAAAGGTATCTTAAGATTTAAACATAAAAGGTATCTTAAGATCAATGAAGCTAAATCATAAGCAAATTGGCAATATTTTGTTATCTTAGCCTCATTATCAATATAAATCACTATTTTATTTTTTTATATGCATGTGTGTGTGTGTGTATTATATATATATATATATATATATATATATATATATATATATATATATATATATATATATATATATATATATATATGCATATATACACATATTTGAACACACTTGGAATATGAATGTACATGAATTTTATAGCAAAAGGAGTTTCACTTCATATTTATACACATGCACAAATGTATAAAAGACTATACAAGTACGTGCATTTGTTAATTAGGGAAGTGAGGTTATTTAGGACCTCCTTAGGGCTACTTAAAGCTTCATATTCCCAGGATGTCTAAACTATATACTTAGGGTGCGTTTGGGACAGCTTTCTGGCTGCTTTACTTTTTCAGAAAGAAGCTTCATTTGGCTACAATTTTTTGGCTGCTTTTCAGAAAGTTTTGTGGTGAAAAAGCTGTTTTGAGAACTAGAGTTGTTAGAGTGTGGTGGCTATCAGAAAGCTGCTTTATAAATTTTTCAAAAATAAAAATATTTCTAACACACACAATAGCTTTTTCAAAGAGCTACTTTCTCCACAGTAGCTTTACAACTAGCTTTTTAGAAAGTTATAGCTACCCCAAACAGACCTTTATTAGCCCAAATGCATACATGCACATATATGAATGCAAAGATAAACTCATGAGAAGTCAGAAGATCCTTTTAAACATAAAAGACAAGTACACCTTAATTTATCTTATTATTTATCATTGAAATTTACAAATACAATGCTTAGATTTAAATTATTTAATTAATAACTAATATATAATTATTGATTAGAGAGAGAAAATAATTTGATATTTATTAGTGATAATAGCTACTCCATCTATTTATATCTTTCTACATCATGCAATTGAATGCAACATATTATTTTTAAATTTAAAGCCTGAGTGTATGGAACATATATCCATACAAATTTATGATAATTGAAGCAAAATAATTATATATTATCAAATGACATATTTGGATTCATTAAAACCTAAAGACAATCATGTTAAATAAACATACCTTACGCCTAAATGAAGTATTTTTTGGATTTTAATTTTCATGGTTTTGAGTTATTTAATTTTAAAGAGGAGAAGTGAAAGTTAGTGTTCAATCCATCTCCATGTTTTTTTATTAATAAATTTAAAAAGAAGTTAACTGTATTTTATGAATTAATTAAGTTTGGCCTATTAATCATCCATTTAATTACCCTCCAAAAGAAAAAATTTCTTAATTTGTTTAATTATTAAGAAAGAGCTCGTGAATCATGATGATATGCCTGGAAAATAAAATTTACAACATCCTAAGGGATTTAATGCAATTAGGCTCATGGTTAATAATTAATTAAGTTAAGTGAATTAAGCTAATTACTTTCGTGATTTTCCACACCTATGGGGAATCATGATTTCATTGAAGATCCTTACATCAATTAACCACATAAGGAAGGTTCAATTAAGCATTTTGATTAATTAAATTGATTCTAATGATTTCATAATTATGAATATCATTTTAATCATTTAATTAATTAATTAATTATGGTCACTAAGAAGAATTTTGGGAAATAATTAAAATGAGAGGTTCTACTTATTACTCATGATCATTATTACTGTCTTAGTGATTAATTAACCTTCTCTAATCAATTTCATAATCTTTTTAGATTTTAATAATTATTAAATACATAAAAGAGGGAATTAAGGCTTAAAATTTTGATTCTCCTAATTCACTTGAGAAATTAACCCAAGAAAATTATGGGAGGTAGAGGTCATCCCATATATTCAACATGTCAAATCTCAAGTTAATTAGCTAAGTGATTAGGGCTTAATTATAGTAATTAATTAAAACTTTGAACCCTAATTAATTATTATTCACTCGATAACACTTGGGGATTTTATTTTCTTGGATTCTTCTCTATCTTAGCTTTCCAAAATGGGTTTATTTGCATTTTTCTAATTTTTTTTACAATTAGTTATGATCTTGTGAAGTTTTGACTATTTAAAACATAATTTAAACCCTAATTAATCAATTTACATAGTCATTCCCACATAGACGCTAACGCGACAGTGATTTGCATGTGTCACCACAGGATTGGTAATTTAGATCTTCTAACGTAGCTGCTAACTGAGCAGTGGCGAACATGCTTTCAACCCAGCCATCTGATCATGGATCAAATGGCAGAATCCCATGATTTTAATAGAAAATTTTGAGGAAATCTAACATGATTAATCATGATCGTCCATTTAAATCAAGCAAAATGGACGACCGAAGATCCACCGTCTTCTTGCGGCAAAAGACAGACACCGTCCACTCTTCACCACTCGATCTAAGCTCACTGAAACTCATTCAATGATGGATTCATTCCAAAACTATTAAAGGGTTATCATAAGAGGATCTTATAGTGGGATTTGCATGAAACGATGATTTTCTTCAAAGACCAACTAATGGTTTGCCAAAAATTACCTTACCAGAGCTAATGATCGGCAGTTTGTCGATTGAAGTAGCTTCATCTTGAAGAGATGAAGCCCTTTTGTGAATACCGTGACTTACCTCCCTACTAGTTGCTCTCTAGACCAAATGCTGTCGTGAAGCTCACTGGAGTTGATCTTACCATGGGTTAAGTTCACTCAAGCAAGTCAATGGGGACCTAAGGATGATTCTTGCCAAGTTTGGTTATGTTTAGAGTTTATTTGGTTGGTTTTGGCTCAAGTTGACTCATATAGGTGAATTTAGGTTTATTTGGGATAGGTTGACTAATTGACCAAATTGGGTTAAGAGGCCTATTGGATCATGTTTCATTGGATATTTGGAATGCATTGGTGCAATTGGTTTTATCAAATTTGAAGTGTACTTGAATTTGGCTCATATAGGTTCATTAGGGTCAAATGGGTCAAGTTGGCCAATTTGATCAAATTGGTCAAATTTAGTTGATTGAAGGGTTGGCATATGTTTGATTGATCATTTGTGATTGATTGTAGGTGTTAGTTTGAATAGATTTGGATTATATTGAGTTTTAGTTCTAGGTCAAATGGATCAATTAGGTTGCTTGATCAAATTGGTTTCAATTTGGTGATTGAAGTATGTTCAATACTTAATTGGTGATTGATTAGAGCCATTGGTTTCCATCAATTTGAAGTGGAATGAGGTTTGGCCCAATTTGACTCTTTAGGTCAAATTGGGTCAACTTGGGTTAATTAGGTTAATTGGCCCAAATGATTGTAAATAGAAGGTCAATGGTGAATAATAATTGCTTTAGAATGGATTGAATGAATTAATTTGATCCAACTTGGGTTAAATTAGGATTTTACTCAATTTAGTCATTAAGGCCAAATTGGTTCAAGTGGAACAATTGGATTGATTAGGTTCAATTGGAGGTATATGAAGGCTGAAATATTTTCAATGATGATTTTGAAGTAGATTGATGACTTTGATTGCAATAAATTTGGGTTAGGTTGAGTTTTGACTCATTTCAACCCTTTAGGTCAAATGAGTCAACTTGGGTGAATTAGGTTAATTAGGTTGATTGGCTTGATTGCATGAATTAGAATGGATCATAATATTTAATTAGGCATTTAAGACAATTATGAGGCTTGGATTAAGTTTGATTAGCTTGAATCAAGTTGGATAGGGTTTTGACTAATATAAGGTTCAGGTCGGTCAACTTGGGTTAAGGCCTAAGTTTCCTTGGTTTGATTCAATTAAATTGGAGTCAAGGCTCAATCATATCTAATTGGAGTTCAAATGAACTTGGATGGGTTAGATCCCAATAATGTTGATTTGGTCTTGAGTTTGGCCATCTTGAGTCCAAATAGGTTAAGTTGAACCAACTTAGCCAAGGCAAACTAACATGGATAAAGCTGAGCCTAGGTCAAATTGGTATTTGGCTTGGAGCTTAGTTTATAATCATTAGGGTTAGGTTTGATTAATTTACTAGGCATGAGATTTAGTTGGGCCTTAGGGTCGGTGTGGTTCTTCTTATCCTAAGGTAAGTTCTAACCTTAGGGTTGCACCCCATAGGTCTTCTAAGCTTGGACTTGGTGTCCTCCTAATCACTAAAAGTGTCCTAACACTAAAATAATCTTAGTGTCTAAAAGAATCCCAAGCTTAAGATGAGGATAGTCAACCTCACTCTAAAAGTGAGGTCAACAAAACTATGTAAATGTCTAGTTATGCCATTTGGTCTTTTGATTGCACCTAACACATTCATGAGATTGATGAACACAATCTTGAAACATTATATTAAAAATTTTCTAGTTGTCTATTTTGGTGATATTCTTATCTTCCATTCTAGTGAGAAGGATCCTTTAGACTACTTGAGGTTCATTCTGATCAAATTAAAAGAAGCTAAACTTTATATCAATATCAAGAAATGCTTCTTTTGTTAGCCAGGGGTTCCCTTCTTAGAATTCATACTGATTGTGAATAGCTTGAAGGCAAAACGTATAAAAATCCAAGGCATACTAGATTGGCCAACTCCTAGGAATGTCACTCATGTTCATAGCTTCCCTCGCTTAGACACTTTTTGGAACAAGTTTACTAGAAACTTCAGCATAATTGTAGCTCCAATCACAAATATGTTGAAGAAGGATAAATCTATTTGTATTATATTTGCATAAAAGGCTATGGAACAAAAAAAGTCTTTTTGATCTTATCACTAGTTCTTAAACTTTTAGATTACAATGAGGCATTTAAGATCACTTGGATGCTATGGTGTTTGTATGAAGGTGTACTTAGTCAAGAAAATCATTACGTAATCTTTTATTGTGAAAATTTGAATGATGTAAAATAAAGGTACTCTATATATGATAAAAAATTTTATGTCATTGTTTAGACTTTAAGATAATGGAGACATTTTCTATTATATGAAAGGAACATCTTAAACACTGATCATCATTCTCTAAAATTTATCAAAACCCAAAGGAGGTTGAATTATTGATTGTAAAATTGGTAGAATTCCTTTAGGACTTCATATTTATTCTTAAACATAAGCTTGAGATGGAAAACAATTATGTACATGCACTTTATAAAGTCACTTTGATAATAACTTTTTTAAAATTACAAAATTTAGGATTTAAGAGACAAAATGATGATTATCACTTATGCCTAGATTTTCATTTGAGTTATTCAGAGCATGCTTAAAAAGATTTATAATTTATCAATTTAAGTGGTCACATATAATTATTGATGGATATTTATATTTAAGGCTAAGATAGTGTATCTTAAAACTTCATTGTGAACATTCCTTATCATTAAGTTACATTTAAGAGGAGTAGTAGGATATTTTGAAAGATTAAAAATAATACATCTAGTTGAACATAGATTTTATTGGATATCCTTCAAAAGAGATGTTTAAACTATGATAACATAGTTTTATAACTATAAGAAAGCCAAAGTATCAAGTAAAAAGTAGGAAAATTTTGTCCCTTACCTATTTCATTTAAACATAGAGAGGATATTTCACATATGTTGTGCTTGGCCTTCCAAGGACACATAGAGGACATGATAGAATATTTTTTGTGGTACACTATTTCTCCAAAATGTCTCACTTCATATCTTGGTTAAAATCCAATGATACATCTTATATAGCATGGTTATTTTTCAAAGAGATTATTATATCACATGAACTTCGTTCCATAATTATTAGTCTAAAAAGAAATATAAAAAAAGTAGAAGATAGAAGAGCCCAGATTCCAAATGAATAAATTCAAACTCGAAAAAGGATCTTTCTGGTTCTCGAAGAATGAGGGGCAAAGGGATTGATCGAGAAAGATCTCTTGTTCTACTTATAATTAGAAGATCATGATTTGATCTACATAGATTTTGCTAAAAAGAAGAATCTTCTCCTTTGATCATAAATGCCAAGTGTTCAATTGGAACATGAAAATGTGAATGAATTGGTCTGAGTTATTCTTCGGGATGGAGTAGAAGAAGGGAGGAGATCCTCGAACGAAGAAAAGGATCCAATTACTTCAAAATAATTGAATGAGGAGCTGTATGAGGTGAAAATCTCATGTACGATTTTGTAGAGTGACAGTAAGGGTGACTTATCTGTCAACTTTTCCACTATCACCCCCAAAAAATCAAACTCTACCTTACGTAAAGTTGCCAGAGTACAATTAACCTCTGGATTTGAAATCACTACTTATATACATGGTATTGGCCATAATTCACAATAACATTATGTAGTATTAGTAAGAGGAGGAAGGGTTAAGGATTTACCCGGTGTGAGATATCACATTGTTCGAGGAACCCTAGATGTTGTCGGAGTAAAGGATCACCAACAAGAGCATTCTAGTGCATTGTAAATTATTATCCAAGACTTATATCATTTGATAATGCCGTGTGAATCGCTAAAAACATGTGAAGTGTATGGCTAACCCAATAATGAAAGTTTTGGAAGGGGACTAGAGCAAGCTACCATGAGACAAAAGTTCTTCTTTCTAAAGAGATTCGATTCGAACTACTATATGTCCAAGGTCTAATATTGGAATAATTTTAGAGGTTTTCCCTTCCTTTGTCCGTGTTAACAAATAATTCAAAATACCTCGACTTTTTTAGAACAAGTTTGAGTCCAATAACAATGATTCAAAGCACATCTTTTTCCATTACACTATTTCAGAAACCCAAGGACTCGATCGTATGGATAAGTAAAATATAGGATTTTCAATCCTAGCAGGAAAAGAAGGGAAACTGATACTCAATTTAAAGTGAATGTGAGTAAATAGAATTTCATACTTGATCTCATAGATACATATAGAATTCTTTGGAAAGTCATATTCAATGAAAGTCATATGTACGGCTTGGAGGGAGATTTTTCATATCTTTTGAAATCCACCCTACAATATGGGGTCAAAAAGCCAAAATAAGTGATTCATTTTTAGCCCTTATCAAAATAAAACTGATTCTTGAACCTCTTTCATGCTCATGTCACGTCGAGGTATTGCAGAAATTTGATCCAATTTATCGTAATCGATTAGTTAACATATTGGTTAATCATATTCTAAAACATGGAAAAAATCATTGGCTTATCAAATTATCTATCGAGCCATGAAAAAGATTTAACAAAAGATAGAAACAAATCCACTATCTATTTTATGTCAAGTAATACATGGAGTGACTCCCGATATAGCAGTAAAAGCAAGACGTGTAAGAGGATTGACTCATCATGTTCCTATTGAAATAGGATCTACACAAGAAAAAATGCTTGCAATTCGTTGGTTATTAGGGGAATACCGAAAGCGTCTGGGTTGAAATATGGCTTTTCGATTAAGTTACTAGTAGCCGCCAGGCTATGCCATACACAAAAAGGAAGAGACTCATATAATGGCAGAGGCAAATAGAGCTTTTGCACATTATCGTTAATCCATGAACATGATCTATATAGACACATAGATCCATGGATCCATACATCTTGATCGAAAAATAATCAATAGAAAAAGAAAGAATTGAAATTGATTGAGATCTTTCTCAAAACAAACAAAAAGGAAAAGAAAGATGAAACATAAATCATGGATCAACTAAACCTTCTCAAGGGCTTGCTTAAGAATAATAAAGAGGAATCTTATGGAAATATCATGGAATAAGGTTTGATCCTATTCAAGAGTATTTCATAAATATCCCATTCCAAAAATAGAAAGTTTGAAATAATTGGGACTTTTTCGTAGATTGGATGCAATTACTAATTCATGATCTAGCAAGTACAGAATGAAAACTTCATCCTCGGATTATACGAGAATTTTTATGAAAGCGTTTCATTTGCTTCTCTTCCATGGAAGCTTCATTTTCCGAGAATGTATCCTAATTTTTGGCCTAATTCTTCTTTTGATGATTGATTCAACCTCTGATCAAAAAGATAGACCTTGGTTCTATTTCATCTCTTCAACAAGTTTAATAATGAGCATAACAGACCTATTTTTCTGATGGAGAGAAGAACCTATAATTAGCTTTTCGAAAAATTTCCAAACGAATGATTTCAATAAAATCTTTCAATTTCTTATTTTACTATGTTCAACTCTATGTATTCCTCTATATGAGAGTACATTGAATGTACAGAAATGGCTATAACAGAGTTTATGTTATTTGTATTAACAGGTACTCTAGGAGGAATATTTTTATGTGGTGCTAACGATTTAATAACTACCTTCGTAGCTCTAGAATGTTTAAGTTTATGGTTCTACCTATTATCTGGATATACCAAGAGAGATGTATGGTCTAATGAGACTACTATGAAATATTTACTCATGGGTGGGGCAAGCTCTTCTATTATGGTTCATGGTTTATCTTGGCTATATGGTTTATCTGGGGAGGAGATCGAGCTTCAAGAAAGAGCGAATGGTCTTATTAATACACAAATGTATAACTCTCCAAGAATATCAATTGAGCTTATATCCATCACTATAGGAATTGAGTTTAACCTTTCCCTAGCCCCTTTTCATCAATGGACTCCTAATGTATACAAAGGAGTGTAGTTTGTTCGACAAATTCCTACCTCTATATCTATCTCTGAGATGTTTGGATTTTTCAAAACTCCATAGACATGCAGAAGAGAAATGCAATCCCCACTCGGACCAAGACATCACTTTGACCAAAAGTTTATTGTGATCCTTTTGTTCAAATAATAATTAAGGTGAAGCAGGGTCAGAAAAAACAAATCTCTTTATGATAAATAGATCACTTTTGTAATTTTGTTATTACGGGTAGTTCTATAATGGATCGGACTAATGACGTATACAATACTTGAATTATTGATGTAGATGCTACATAGTTGGTTCTCATCCTTCAGAGACCACGAGTGTAATAGGAACATCCGTTGACAAAAGGATCACCCTAAGATGATCATCTCATGGCTATGGAGAATGAATCAAATTAGATGGTTCTATTTCTCAATATTTCTGACTTGCCCTACGGAACCAAGGTCAAAAGGATTGAAAAAGTCAGTCATTCATAACCACTGATAAAGTATTCCTTGAAAAGTTAAGGATTAGTAATCCTTTTTATAAATTGAATGGATTTGATCTTATACATACATGAGGAAGGTAATCAAAAAAGAAAGAAGAACTACTCTTCTTTCTTTTATCACTCAGGAGCCGTGCGAGGTGAAAGTCTCATGCACAGTTTTAAAATGTGAGAAATAAGTGAGGAATGCTCTTTTTGACTCTAACTCTCCCACTCCAGTCATTGCTTTTCTTTTTGTTACTTCGAAAGTAGCTGCTTCAGCTTCAGCCACACAAAGTTTTGATATTCTTATTTATTTCTCAGTAACCGAATGGCATCTTCTTTTGGAAATCCTAGCTATTCTTAGCATGATATTGGGGAATCTCATTGCTATTACTCAAACAAGTATGAAATGTATGCTTTCATATTCATCCATCGGTCAAATTAGATATGTAATTATTGGAATAATTGTCAAAGACTCAAATGTTGGATATGCAAGCATGATAACTTATATGTTGTTCTATATCTCTATGAATATAAGGACTTTTGCTTGCATTATTTCATTTGGTCTATGTACCGAAACTGATAACATTCAAGATTATGTAGGATTATACATGAAAGATCTTTTTTTGGCTCTCTCTTCAGCCTTATGTATCTTATCCCTAAGGGGTCTTCCTCCACTGTCAGGTTTTTTTCATAAAACTCTATCTATTCTAGTGTGGATGGTAGGCAGACCTATATTTCTTAGTTTTGATAGTACTCCTTATGAGTATTGTTTCTATCTACTATTATTTAATTATAATCAAGTTATTAATGACTGGGTGAAACTAAGAAATATCCCCTCACGTGCAAAATTATAGAAGATCTCCCTTAAGATCAAATAATTCTATCGAATTGAGTATGACTGTATGTGTGATAACATCTACTATAATAGGAATATCAACAAACCCAATAGTTGCAATTGCTCAAGATACCCTCTTTTGGTTTCTAGGTCTACTTTTTAGTTCAAGATCCCTTTGACTAACTGGAATAAAAGAATTCTTTTCCACCAAAATGGGAATGGGCTAGAGTTATGAACTTATAATCATGGAATCGACTCGATCATCAGATTATAAGTTCATTCTAGACCAGACTAGGCCAGAATAGGGATATGTACATTCTTATTATGAGAAGGGGTCATTCGAGCGTATGTAAATAGATACTCTATTTACATATGGATCCCTACGTCGTTACATTCTATTTAGGATTAGGAGTAGGCGTAATCAGACCCACTTTTGACATATCTATAGTTATTTGGGTATCCTATTCACTTCTTTGGCCTTCTCTTGAATCAAGAAAGAGGTTTGATTTTACATCTTTTTGATATATAGAAAGTATCCCCCGAATAATTCCAATCGAAGCAATCTGATGTCTGACTCAGGCCTATATGACATGACTGATTGATAGAAATACTCCAACACTCCACCTTTGTCATATATTTCATATATCACACTCGATAGATATCATATTCATGGAATACGATTCACTTTTAAGATGCCTTGATGGTGAAATGGTAGACAAGCGAGACTCAAAATCTTGTGCTAAAGAGTGTGGAGGTTCGAGTCCTCTTCAAGGCATAATATTGAGAATGCTCATTTAATGAGCAATTCCATAACATATTTCAGATCTAATCAATATTTATGAGTATCTTATATGTTGATACAAAGTAATCTAGCGATCCTCACGATCTGAGTTCGAGCTGTTGGAATCGGTAGCGTATCATGAAATCTTGGTGATCTTCTTTATAGGATTCCATTTGGAAATCGTCCACCCTATGGGCACCCCTCGAATATAGGATTCAATAGGAATTGCATAAGGTATATTGATAGAAACCTCTGGTAAAATATCCACCAATACCCATAACCCAACAAATAAAGTGCATTATATTAGGGATTGAAGACTTACCCATTCAGTGACTTTGGCACTGGACGTTCTCAAAATGGGTACTATCAGGTCAGGTTAATTAGAGAATAGACAACCATCTGTTGGCATTCCAGCCTTCCTTCTCCTTTCAGGGCCTATCCGAAAGAGGATTGTACCTCTTGGTCGTGAATATCTAAATAAGATGAACCCACCCCCGTGGATATCTTTGCTTCAGAATAAAGCAATTAGAATTAGGTTCGGTCAACTAGAATGTGTATTATCCATATGGGATATCTTCCAATTGAGGAGATCCATCAACCTAAGATGAAGAGAAAGGTTTATCTATCTTCTTTAGTTATTCAATGAAACCAATGATTCATTATTGGAGTAGATAGCAACAATCATTTTAGTGGACATGCATATTTTCTGATGTATTTACATGGTTTCATTAGTAGAAATTATTTGATGTAGTGAGTAATAGGCTCTTTCGCAGTTCAAGAATTCTTGTTTAGGCAGTTCATATCATCCACACATAGTGATCTAAGATTTCAATTCTTCCATGGAGCTTAGGCCAAAAAGATGGAAGAAATAAGTGTTTCCATGACTCTACTATCAGGCCAATTCTATTCCACTTAATCCCCTTTTCATGAGCACATATCTTGATGGCTAATGGATGGGGAATCTTTCTCCTATTACATGAATCAAATGTTTCATTTCATCCAGGAAAATCCATCTCTTTCTCAACAATATCTTTGTCATTTGATCCAATAGCATTCCGTTAGATAGGAATAGATTTGATAAATACTGATAACTCTAAGATAGAGTATTAGAGTGGAAAGATCCATTAGATAATGAACTATTAGTTCTAAACCATCTCTGGCAATGAATCAACAATTGGAAGTGTTTTTCTTGCGTATTCTTGATGAACCGGCATTTATATATAGATGTAGGAGGATTATTTTGGGAAGCAATAAGCCCCTTTAACATCTCTTCATCTGTAAAGAATTCTCGATGTGAAAACACAGAGACAAAGGGCTGATCTTTGAATAGGGAAAAGAATGGATCCGCAGGGTCAAAAATGAATTAGCTTAGTCAAAAAAATCCTTGTTATTTGGTAGATCTATCTCGTGTCTAGTACTGCATGGTTCCACTCTGTAAGAGCTCTGAATCATTCTCTTGAAGCCCATCCTCTTTATGATAAATGATCCATTTGCCCCAAAATGACCCTCTCCAATAGGGAAATCCCAATTCAGTGGGCCTTTGATACAACCAAATAGATTGCCACAAAGGCACCATATTCCAGGAGCCCAAACTATGTGATTGAATAAATCCTTCTTTATCTATTGCTGATCGAGGGCCCCTTCCCCTTCTTCAAACTCCGATTCATATTTTTCATATAGAAATCCCTGATCAATGATAGAACAAGATCCATTTTGCATCATATCTAACTAATTCCTTGGTTTGGACCAAAGAAGTAATGTCACTCGATTATTATCAAACTGACTGTAATATTTTTCTGTCCATAAGGATCCCGCCAAAGCTAGAGCACCTTCTACTTCTAATAGGACATAAACTAGATCAGAATCATTCTCAATGAATCCATAAGAAGAGATCTAGTTTTTTTCATTGTGTCTAGATGAAGACCAAAGATCTTGAGCGACCGATCCAGCAGAACAACTCAAAAGATAAAGAAGTATCTTGAATTTCTTCATGCTCGTTCCAAGTTCAAAGCACCATTTGTACAAATAAGAATCTCATACCTTACATGATTTCTTCTTCATATATATAAATATAGGATCTATGGGGAAATTACTTAGAAGTACATTTTGTGTAACAGCCTTTCTTATCTGATAGAAAAGGATCCCATGATCCTGAACCGATCTTATCTGGGATCGAAAATCCTAAGTTTTTCTATGAAGAGGTGATCTAATTGTATTAGTTTCTATAATGGATTTATACTAATTGATAGGGCCTCTTTGATAAGTGTTACAAGATCTCACGCATTGGAACCCATGGTTATGGACCCGAATCCGTTAGTATGGAACATCTTCTTTTCCAAGTGAAATCTCCTAGTATATGAACAAATGAAAAAGTGCTTTCGTTGTTGTGGAAGAAGGAGCCTTCATATCTTAATGAATGTATTGAATTTATTCAGAGCTATTAGAGCAGTATCCACTTTTTGGAGAATATGAGTCGAAGCAATAACAAGAATCTTTCCAGTGGAACATCTTTCACAATTCCTGGAGAGATAGTTCTCTAATAGACTGAGGGATAAGTAATTTGACTCATTCACATGCAAATCATGAATGTTTGGAATCCATATTATGCAAGGAGACATAGCTTTTGCTAATTTGAATTGAAGGGTTATATCAAATCAATCTATTTTAGGCATCATATACATAGCTAGTACATTCTTCATAGTTAGCAGCTCCGTATCAATATCAAGGCCATCATCACTATCATCAATATTGTCACTATCATCAATATCTATATCATCAAGAAGATAACCTTTAGGCTTGTCATCCAAGAACTTGTTCAGAAATACTGTAATGAAAGGAACATAGGAGTTTGTCGCTTGGTATTTGACCAAACAGGATTGTCCAGTTCCTATAGAATCTATAACTCAAATACCTCTAGAAGGGGATAGGCTAAGTAGAGCAAAAAGGGTTTTCTATGAGGAGATGGGGAAGTGGAATGAAAACTATCAGCCCCACATGAGGTTTGTGAATAAGTGATTATCTGATAATGAGCAAGGAATATCCGTCTTTCTACTAAACAGGATCTATTGAACTCATAATTCATTAGATCCTTTTGATGAATGTCATCTAAGTATCGTAAGGAAATTGATCCCGGTTGTTCAATCATTTGATAACTAGAGTTATTCTTTGTTAAATGATCACTATGAGTCAGACTCAATAGGATTTGATCAATCCTTTATTCTATCGTTAAGGTTGAGAACTGAACCAAGAATTCTCTTTCTTCAACATCAATCAAATAATTGTTCGTGACCCAGAATTCTATTTTCTCATCAATCCAATCACCATTCATATTTTTTTCTTTTTCTTATCAATGAATAGATCTCTTTACTTGTATGACTTAGATGTCTCATATTTCTTGAAAAATATTTCGATTGATGGGATTTGGTATGAGATTGATGAGATTGATCTTCCAATATTTCTTCTTAGAACAGATTGATTTGACCCCATAAGTTGACCAGATGGGATTTGGTATGAGATTGATTTTCCACCAGAAGCAGAACCCCGTATTTCTTCCAGAGAATCTCCTAATTGTTCTAGATCAACTAGAAAGAGTATCTTTAACCAGAAAGGATTCATTTCAGTTGTAGGATACATATCCAAAAAATTTTCAGATTCCATCATGTATGATGGAATCATCAAAGATTTGATCTTTTCTAACTCTGTTTGTAAATCACTAGAATCTCAAAAAATAAAGAGAAGATGTATACGAATGAGATATACAACAACAAGAAGAAGGAAAAAGATGGAATAGAGGAGCTCCTGAGCATTTGTTGATCTTAGATGTGTCCATATCAATGGAACGGGTGACTTATTATTTCGATGAATCATTTTTTCAGACAGAAGAATATTTTGTAAGCATTGACTCGAAATCTTACTTATCAGAGTCCATTGTGGAAGAATCTTCTGAGAAATTGGCCATGATATATCTGATCCATGCATCATATCATGAAAAATGGATACAAATTTTTGACTACTACTCAATATTGACAATGGGTCTGAAAGAGTATCAAAAAGGGTGAAATTAAGATATTTGCACCCTATCGAAGTAAGGAACCATGGCATATATGTTTGGAATAGATTCCATTTTGAGACACTATCTTGTTGAAAGGTTCTATGCATCTGCCCTTTCTCAATGCATTTCTTTAGACAAAGACTCCATTTTTTCCTCTTTCTGAATGGTAAATACTTCTCAGAACATGGAGTGTGAATCAAACCCATATTTAAATTAAAATTGAGATACTAATGCAAGTTATTCCCTTCTAAATCAAATAGATTCATATCTGAAAGAGGCTGACAAAAAGTTTTTTCCAAATTGACTATTTGTTCCTCTGTTAGAGGTGTTGAAGAAATGTCTGTGATCAAGTAAATAGCTCCACGAACAAATGGATTTGATCAAATTGGAAAATAAAAAGATTTGTATGATTTGTACAAGTTATACATTTCACCACCACTTTGTGGGAAATTGTTAGGTATGAATATGTCAAATACCTGTGACTCGATTGGTAAAATAGTCTCTCTCTCCAAAAAGAAAGATTTTTTTACCCACGCACAAAGAAAAGATTTTGTTGTGAATGGACAAGATATTGAGGAATTGTCCATATGTAAGATCATAATTACTGGCACGGGTCTTTTCCACATCAAAGAGGAATCTGTTGTTATAATAGAACTAGAAGTGATGTGGATCATTCAAGAATCAAAGTCAATTTGCTTTATATAAAGAATATATCAAAAAACTTCTATGGAATGGTTTCACGGGATTCAGCCAATTGTCTTGATCGTGGGATATCATTGAGAAATAAGAATCCGTGTTATCAAAGGATTTTCTGTGATTCTTTCTAGTATGGAATGAGTCAATCACCTACTTTGGTATCTTTTTGAAAAAAAAAAAGTAATATTGTTCCTCCATTGATCAAGAATTTTGGTCTTTGGGAAGTATCATGATCATCCAATAAGAAGGGTTTCAATTTCTTCAAATGAACGATTTGAACACCTATGGATTCTAACAACTGATTATAGAGTTGATTATTCAGACCTTTCAATTCATAGATGTGGATCTTGGACCTATGAATGGGGATATTCTCGATTCTCACAAAGAAAATGAGAAGTGACTTCGACAAAAAGAGAAGTGACTTGGAAAAAAAGAAACAAAGTGGCTTATACAAATCTTCTTTGTCGATAGCCTCGGACCAATCAATCGAATATCGATTAATATGTAATCGATCGAACACTACTTGCACTATTTGAAAAGGATTCTCCTGCTCAGAAATGAAATGTTCTAAATGTTCCTGGAAATTCTTGCACCCATTGGACCATTTGTATCTATGTGCATCATGATCCCGATTCATGGATCTCTCAGTTCGAGAAATAAGAGGATCAAACCATTTCATCTGACTCTTTTTCAAATTCAATAAATGTTGGTTGATCATATATTTCATTATAGTTTTATGATTTAGACTATGATTTCTATCTGATCACTTTGAATTCCATATTCAAAGTTACGATCGAATCTATTCATTAAAAAGAATCGATTTGATACATTTCTTATGTACCCATAGGTGCTATATTAGATTTGAATCAGATTTTAGATCAATCTATATTAATTGACTGCATCCATTATGTTGTTTCTAGCAAATACCACTATTTTTAGTTTGGGATCTTCCAACTCATTCTTGCAGTAGATCCAGACCAATTTTTTTCTGTACCTTCAAGAAAAAGATTCATTCTCCTCATAAAAAAGAGGAGGTAGAACCAATAAAGATTTCTTTTTCGATTCATCTCTGGAGTTGAATACATCATTCAAGAATTTTTTTTGATCCAACCCGTCGGAATCAATAGAAATGGCAAATCGCCTATGAAACACTAGATCTGGCTCGGTTATTAATAGAGTGAATAGATCCGCCATTTATGGGAATCTCTCTTCTAATTTAAAAAAATTGTGGCGTAACGCATATCCCCATTTGTTTCGGTCATGGAATAGATGAAAGAAATCAAAAAATGGATTTTTTTTTTCAAGAATGAAATATTATTGGAGTTGTTCATGTCTGGTTCATCCTTCGGAACTAGATCTGGGATGTGATATGGTTCCGAAGGAGGAATTGAGATGGTATCTTATAAATATGTAATTATCATGAATATATCAACCATTTCTTTATTTTTTTGTTAGCCTGGAAAGGACAAAAGAAACATCTTATTTTTTCTTCAACAATTTATGATCTCTAGTGGACCTCTTAGTAAGATTTGAACATAAATGAAGTTCTCACCATCTATCAGAGAAAAAAGAATGAATGGATCTTGTAGGATTCCCAAGAAATTCTTTGATTTCTTTTGAAAGCAGATGATTATTCATCCGCTTGTCAGGTTTTGTGAATAGCCAGGACATGGAGGAAGATCCAAAAAGGAATTTCGGGAATCGATCTGATTCTATCTCTGTTCATTCTGTTTGAAGAAAGGAAGAATCCCAAAGAATCAATCTCTCTTTTAGTTGTTGAATCTCTATTTGATCGATCAATGTGTGATATTTTGAATTCTCATTTATAACAGAATCGAAATGATCTCTAGATTGATCAGAAGAAGATTCTTTCATTAGCTAGAATCTGTTACTTGAACGAAAATAGACCTTGTGGAATCATATTGAATATTTGACAATACATTTCGTACCTTGCTAAAAAACTGATCCTTGTTTACCAACCACACATTGTCTATCCAAATCTAATTCTCTCTCAAGACGTTCCTCCAAAAATCTGATTTGTGCTGATTCTTCCCCCAACTAATGAAGAGATCTTGACAGAATTGCCACATATAAAATTGAGCACAATTTTGCAAAGAAATACCCCACTTATTTCTCGAGAAGAGATAGAAACATGCTCAATATCATTGGATTGTATAGTTGCCCCAGCTCCTTATTTTTTGAAGAAACTCTCCCCCAAAATTGGTCTTTTTTCATGAAAAGCAGACATGAGATAACAAACCAAGTCTTTCCCTAAGATTTTGAATAGCTATCCCGAATTCAAGTTGATTATGTTTCATTTCTTCCTCAGAGAAAGACGATCAAAAAATTTCCAATCATGGTCCTTGTGGATGGGATCATCCGTATAGGATAAGAAAAGAAACTCCATATATTTGCTATCTTTCTCTTTGAATGAGATCTCAATTCTAGCTACGGTTTCCTTAGATGTGTGATAACTATAACCCCTATTTTTTTCAATCTGGTTCCTCCACCACCGTGAACCACGATTAGATTCAGCCATGATACGCTTTTTCTTTATTGGGATAACCCAAGTACTCTCTTGCGGATCCGTGAAACAACTCTCAGAAATCTTTTTCCCTTCTGGAAGATACAGACAATCAACCTATTTCTATTGGAAGACCAAAAGATTCTTCCAATGTCTCCTTTCTGGGTCAATGGAATTGAGGTATAGGAAGAAGCCCCATCAAATAGAGATTTTTCTTTCGACCATATTTCGATTGTTAATACGAGATATAAGGACCACTACTACAAGCAGTACTACACCTTTGATCATAAAATATTGATTGCTTATTGCACCCTGTGAATCACGTGAAAGTAGGATACTTCAAATTCAAGGGTCAAAGAGTTTCATAAAATGTTCTTGGTGGAAAAAATGTGAGTGAAAGATCCCACTGAATCGAATTCGATCCATGAATCTAAGAAATAGTGAGAATTCTTAATCTCTCTCAATATCTCTCTCAATTCGAATATCCAGAATTTGAATTGATGTTGTTTCATTGATTCCTCCTAAAAATTTTATTTCAATTAGAATTTGGTTATTCATGATGTACGATGATCCCTGTTAAGCATCCATAGCTGAATGGTTAAAGTGCCCAACTCATAATTAGCAAATTCAGAGGTTCAATTCTTGTTGGATGCATGTTGACCTCACTTTTGAAGTGGGCTCTTAACATCCTCTTAGACTTAGGAATCTTTTAGACACTAAGATTTTCTTAGTCATAAGACACATCTAGTGATTATGTGAACACCTAACCTAAGACTAGAGACTTAGAAGTGTTAATCATAAAATTAGGCTATGCCTTAGGGTTTAAGGAAATTACTTATCCTAAAGCATAAACCCAATATAGATACACTTTCTCAAATCAAACCCATACTCAATTCTCAAACTAAATCTCGAATTCAAATTCAAATTTCAAATCTAATTCCAAATTTGACTCTGAATGATTGAAACCCAAACCAAATATAAATTCACCATAGCAAACCTACAATCAAACTCAATGTCAAATCCAAATCAATCCAATTTCAATTGATTTTCTCAAAGATCAATTCAATCCTTCGATCAATTTATCAAATTCAAACTCAAACTCAACTTCAAACCATGATCCGAACTTAAATCCAAACCCTTAAGCCAATTTCTTAGACTTAAGCAAAATCTTATCCAAATCAAACCTAACTCAATTGATTTTCTCAAATCAATCAATCCTTTAATCATCATTCCAAGTTCTACCTAAAATCACAATCAAAACCATCAAGTAAATCATTCAAAATCAAATGGAAATTAAAATTAATTCATTGATCGATGCTAACAAATCATGAGATAATTTAACTCAAGTTGTAATACCTAAAAATTAAAGTTCAAGTTTGCTCAAAAGATTACTCACAACTTTAATAAATTATTTGAATCAACTGCAATTTTAGTCAAACTTAAGCCTAAATTAAATCAAATCATGATTTGAATGTTAATTCACTATATATATATATATAATAATAATAATAATAATAATAATAATAACAAACAAAAATTTTTTATATATACACATAATCCATTTGAAATTTAAAATACAACAACAAACAAAATTTATTCAAAATTAGATCAAAATAATTAAATAAATAAATAATAAATAAATAATTCGAAGAATTATAATTTATAAACTTCAGTTAAATTAAAATTATAATATCAAAGTTATTAAAAATTGAAAAAGTTATAAATTAAAATAATAATAATAAGTCTAAAAATAATAATAAAAAAAATCTAAATCCATCTTTAATCACCTAAAATTAATATATATATATATATATAGATATATAATAATAATAATAATAATAATAATATTATTATTATTATTATATATATATATATATTTTTATTTATTTATTTATTTATCAAGCAAACAACCTGCCACCGTTCTCAACGAAAGAATCAAAAAATCTCAATTTCATTTTTTTTATTCAAATGAAAATCTGCTCTCCATCTTAAAAAATAAAAAATAAAATAAAATAAAAATCTTATCTTACGCGGGGAGAGCACGCGAGCTCTCTCTCTCTCTCTCGGCTAGCAGAATCTCTCCCCCATTTTCATTCCTATGAACTGGATGGGAACATGATGGTAAGGAAAGCGGAGCTTTTCTCCTTTTCTGTGGCCGCAGCCCCTTTTCCACTTCCTCCTAAGCTTCTCTTATCCTTATTCGAACAGCCAGCTGCATGCAAGCCGTGCCGATCTCCCTCTTCCTCCCGCAGTGAGAGTTTCTTTTCCCTCTTGAACTCCGAGAAATAGCAGCCCTTCACATGAATGACGGACTTATACTCCAAACCGGCGACCACTTCACTTGCCGATCTCCCTCTTCCGTCCTAGCCAGGTTCTGCCGGCCGTGACTCCTTTTTTTTTCCTGAAGGTCGAGACTCCATCACAACCCATGGCTGAATACACATCTCCACATCCTCAACTACCTGCTTCTTCGATCAGCCTTACATGTAAGAACGCCCCCAACAGGTGTTCTCTCGTCCCTCGTTCACCCCTAAACCGAGGCACACAACAGTCCTTCACTGGAGACAAGCTCGTTGCTAGACTACTCCACCTTCGGCCTTCCATTCTCCATCTCCACTCTACATTTTCGCCACCCCCCTTTCGAGTGCACCATCAGATCTAAGCCAAGCCTAGCTGCTCTTGTGGGTTGCATGGTGCCAGTTATGTTGGGAGTGTGCTTTCTTTTCACTTCCATGGACTGTCTCTGGCACAAGAATCACTACTTCCCAAGCTGCAGAGAAAAGGTTACCTACTTTGAAATATCAGATCCTTGCCTTGTGGTGAATACTACCAACTGAACCGACCCTTAGCATCCCTTACAGGTTGATCCAAACTCCTAACAGCAACCACTTTGAGTTTCCATGATGATAAATCCATAATGAACCCTTTAATTCATTCTTATTCTCACTTTCCTTTGTCCCAAGAGTTTTAGGAGTTGGGGAAGACCACTCTCATCCCTTCTCAAGTTCTCAAATATGGAGTTCTATCAAAATTGACGAATAATAATGGTGCTCGATCTTTGGAGTGTTTGGCTAGGAGGCATCCAACAAGCATTTCAACAGGGTTTCGTTTCTTCTAAACGAAGCCACCTCTTGGTCGGAATCCACGGACATTCGGTGAGTATGATTCTTAAATGCTTAAAGCCTTGGGATCTCATATTTGATGTGTTGAATCTGGCGTCATTAGAACTAACTTTTAGAGCCGTGCACTTAACCTTTAATTCTTTCGACGAGTTTAGAGGTAAAAGCAAGACTATTCATTTCATGTGTTTGAAGTGAATAGTCTTTCAAATGGCGTAGTGATCGATTTCCATATTAAGACGATTAACTTGCGAGTCATTTGATTTTTGATCAAATGATCACGATTAATCTGAATATTTCATTTAGAATTAAATTCAAAAAAAAAAGAATTAATCAATCTTTAAAAAATTAAAATAAAAAATAAAGTAATGAAACAAAATAAAAAGTGCAAATTAAATTATCATAAAATCTAAGTAAAACATAATATAAAAAAATGATTAAAATATAATTAAACCAATAAGTCAAGTAAAATTATGAGCAAATATCATAATCAAATCAAATAAACATAAAATTAAATATAAACTTTAAAGGTATTAAATCATATCCAATTACTCTTAATTTCAAACAATATCAAAAAACAAAATAAAATAAAAATAAAACTCAAATAAATAACCTAAATCAAGTCAAATTAAACTAAATTAAGAAAGACTCTCATCAATTTAATATGTAATCAAATCAAATCTCATTCAATCTACTTAAATAAGATAAAAATCCTATCCTGTATGAAATCAAAACACAAACCAAACTTTGATGAACATGACAAATGGATGTGATTAAAAATAAAATCCTAATTACAAAGAATCAAACCCAATTAAAATCAAAATAAAATCTCAATTAATCTAATCCAATCAAACTACACATAAATGAACCACAATCAAATTAAATAAACATAAAGTTAAATCACATATCCATAATCAAAGAAAAGAATTAGATATTAATCTAAAAGGATATTGAATTATCAAGATTTAATTAAATCAAAACACATGAACTTAAACAAAATTAAACTCTATTAGACATTAAGGATATTGAATTATCAAGATGCAATTAAACTAAAACATCTAATCTAAAATCAATCAATCAAATACTTAAACAAACTTGAATTCTAAATTCTAAATCAAGTCGAATTAATCAAATCAAATAAATTACATCAATCCAAATGGGCTAATTAAGATACTTAAGGATCTTAGTTATACTCTTTAGGAGTTAGGATGTTGAATAGGCTGAGTTTCATCTACAAAATGGAATTCATTCTACTCTTCATTCTTAAAAAAAAAAACTTAAACATCACTTTAACCATAAAAAATTGAAATAAAAAATGAAAAATAAATCATTAAATCATTTAAATTAAAATCACCCAAAGGTAAAATTTAAACAAATTCAAACTCCAAATTGAAACTTAAACTAAAGAAGCTAGTAAAGTCTTGCTACACAAGCCTTTACACACATTAGAATACTGTCACCACTTCTAGAGCTAAGTTAGGGCATTGTATGCATGATGTTGTGTTTTGTTTTGTGATATAATATTTTAGACTAGATGTTAGGGTGTATGCTTAAATTGGATGTTAGTTATTAGCTAATCATATTTTCGGGGTTGTGCTTAAGGGGATTGTAATAAAAATATAAATGCTTTTCGTGCAGTTGTAGCCTAAGTGTAACCCATGTTAGGATAGGTGGGCTTGGTTACCCATGTGTAGGTGTTAAGTCCAAATTATTCATATAACTACTTGGGTGTATAGTGTGTTTAGCTAACATTTATTTTGCAGGTGTAGCTAGATTTATTTTTCCTATTTTTGATGTAATTTTGCATTAGAAATTAGGATTAGTGCTATGGGGGATTAGGATGAGCAGTGGCCAGAAGGCTTAGTCCATGGGGTGCCCTTTGATACTTTTGGAGCAAATCAAATCAAAAGAAAGAAATGAAGAAATGAAGAAATGAAGAAAAGAAGACCCTCATAGCATATATATTATTTTTGTAATCCTGGTTGTATAAGGGTAGAGCTCGGTTAGCCATTCTTTTTCTCTTTTTGGGGTGTACGGTGGAACCCGACCGCACTGGCCTTTTATTCTTTTACGGTAGTCTATAAAATTGTTCGATGTTGTGTTTAGATTGTGTATTAGAACATCATGTTTTTCATAGTTTCTTTATGATTGATGCTTGAATGTGTGGCCTGGATGCGGTAGGCTCTTAGGATAAAATTAATTTTTCTATCCCAATTAACAACTCATAACTAAAATTTTAAAATATTTCATAACCTCACATAAAAGCCTAAGAATTAAATCTAGATAATAAAATTTTTAGTAACCCCTTAGCTGGATGGATGAATGTATAATACCATGCATATCATATTCTTTCACTCTTGTTAAGAGGGGGTTTCCATCCTTGCCAGAGAATCAAGGCTTAACCTATGAGAGCCTTTGGTGGAAGACACCCCTTCTCTCTTGATTTGGCCCATAATCAAATTCTCATGCATTTAGGCATACAAAATCCCATAGCACTGTCAAAATAAAAGTTCAAAGAATCAAATAAATTTGATAAAATTTGCATTAGATCAAGTCATGGATTCATACCACTCATGCTCTAGTCTCTTAGGTAGTGAGTCTAAGGACTTAGTTTTCTTTCTAAATGAACGACGACCTAGCCATCTTGCAAATCATAAGACTTGCCTACATGGATTTAAAGTGTAGGAGTTAGCTGGCGCCACTGGATAATAAGTCTTGTGGGTGATTTATTCTCTCTTGTAAAGGTAAACCATATACCCATTTTTGCCTTAGATTTAGGTCGTGCCTTTATTTTGTACCAAGGCTTCTTAGTTTAGGAATTTTAGGTAGTTGTTTCCTTCGGGCTACAAGCATAAATCCTCACCTCTTAGACATTTCCACAATTTTATGTTGTGGAATTATAAGCTCTAGCAATCTAATAAAATGTCAACTTAAATAATTAACTTTCTTCAATTTCAAAAATATAAAGCCCAATTATATGGTAGATTGGAATGCTCACTAGGCTTCCTAATATCATGAGCATTTCCTACTTTCTCCCTTTGGATTCCAAAATAAGTCTTCTCCTTGATATATCCCTATGATTTCTAAAATAGCGATCCTTTGATAGTCTTAACCTTAAAATCTTTGGAGATCCTAATTGTCTACTTTAATCGAAAGTATTCTTAAGGAATTCTCATTTCTTAGGATGTAATTAACTATGGGGGCTTGCCTCCATAGGGAACTTAACGAACCCGGCTTAAAATAAATCCTACTTTACTTTTCCATGTAAAGTAGAGGAAAGATCTCTGGTATATTCAAAGACCCATCATGCCTTAGGAGTCCTTATAAGGTGATTAGGTCCATTATAGGGTGGTGATTTCTATCTTTCAAGATAGTACATCATTCCTTAGTGTCGTACCCGATCACTTCAATAAGTACCCCCTATGATATGCGTGGTGTCCTACACCACAATGCACACCAATGGGAACATTCAATAAGTTTATTGGAATTGGCTCTGTATCAATGGAATCTCATCATCCATACATAGTGAATTGGTATGGTATATTCATATCATAACATATGAACAGTAAGAACTAAAATTCTCATTGATACTGGAACTCATAGGTAAGAAAATGGATTTATGGATGGAATCAAAAATGCAGTATTTATAGGAAAAAGTATTCGGTTATTGGGGAATAATCAATATACTTCTAATGTCGAATCAAGATCAACTAGGATAGAAAAAAAACATTGGGTCAAACTCTCCTTTGGTGTCAAGGTAAGAGCTATAAATATTCATCGACTCCTAAAAAAGGGTAAAAGGATGTGACCTATTATGGGACATATAATGCATTATAGATGTATGATCATTATGCTTCAATCAGGTTATTCTATTCCACCTCTTATAGAGAAAATAACTTAAAGCAAAAGACTTAATAACACTGCAATACATTTAAATAAAACTTCTACCCTGAGCACATACAATGGAGTCGTAGACAGTCAAGTGAAATCCAATCCACAAAATAATTTGATCTATGGATAGCATCATTGTGGTAAAGGTCGTAATGCCAGAGGGATCATTACCGCAGGGCATAGAGGGGGAGGTCATAAGCATATGTACCATAAAATTGACTTTCGACAGAATGAAAAAGGGATATCTGGTAGAATCGTAACTATAGAATATGACCCTAATCAAAATGCATACATTTGTCTCATACACTATGGGGATGGTGAGAAGAGATATATTTTACATCCCAGAGGGGCTATAATTGAGATACCATTATTTCTGGTATAGAAGTTCCTATATCAATAGGAAATTTCCTACCTTTGAGTGCGGTTTGAACTATTGATTTACGTAATTGGAAGTAACCAATTAGGTTTACGATGAAACCTAGAAATTGATCACTGATCCAATTGGAGTACCTCTATGGGATAGACCTCAACAAAAAACTATTGTAACGAAAGCAAGTGATTGAGTTCAGTAGTTCCTCATACAAAATTATTGACTCTAGAGATATGGAAATATGGAGAAGACAAAATTATTTGAAGCGTGCACAGAACCGGAAGCACGCCTTGTTTCAAAGAGAGGAGGATGGGTTATTCACCTTTCATTTGATGGTCAGAGGCGAATTGAAAGCTAAGCAGTAGTAATTAGAATGACCCCCTGGGGAAAAATAGAGATGTCTCCTTCGTTACCCGTAATATGTGCAAGTATCGACGTAATTTCATAGAGTCATCTGGTCTGAATGCTACATGAAGAATATAAGCCAGATGAAGGAATGGGGAGACCTAGGAAGTAAAAGATCATAACGTAAGTGATTCAATAGATTTGAATTCCTATATATCCACTGTTGTGGTACTTCATCATACGATTCATATAAGATCCATCTGTCTAGATATCATCATATACATCTAGAAAGCCGTATGCTTTGGAAGAAGCTTGTATAGTTTGGGAAGAGGTTTTGATTGATAAAAAGGAAGAATCTACTTCAACCGATATGCCCTTAGGCATGGCCATACATAACATAAAAATCATACTTGAAAAGGGTGGACAATTAGCTAGAGTAACAGGCGCTATAGCGAAACTGATTGCAAGTGAGAGTAAATCGGCCACATTAAGATTACCATCTAGGGAGGTCCGTTTGATGTCCAAAAGCCTTAACAGCATCGGACAAGTGGTAATGTTGGGGTGAACCAAAAAGTTTGGGTAGAGCCATATCTAAGTGTTGGCTAGGTAAGCATCCTGTAGTAAGAGGAGTAGTTATGAACCCTGTAGACCATCCCCATGGGGGCGGTGAAGGGAGAGCCCCAATTGGTAGAAAAAAAAACCCACAACGTCTTGGGGTTATCCTGCGCTTAGAAGAAGAAGTAGGAAAATGAACAAATATAGTGATAGTTTTATTCTTTGTCACCATAAATAGGAATATTGAAAATTAAATTTTTGGAATTGGAAATAATATGATGGGCGAACGACGGGAATTGAACCCACACATGGTGGATTCACAATCCACTGCCTTGATCTACTTGGCTACATCCACCCCTTCCCTTATCTAGCTAAAGGATTTTATCTTTTTTCCATTCATCATTATACTTTAGATTAAGATCGAGATGTTGGACATAGAATGACAATTTCAAAAATGTAAAAATTGGAGTAATCAGCCATGACATTTTCACTCAAAAACAATTCTTTTTGTAGCTAATCATTTATTAGGAAGAATTGAAAAACTCAATAGGAGGGAGGAGAAAGAAATCATAGTGACTTGGTCTCGGGCATCTACCATTATACCCACAATGATTGGCCATACAATCACTATTCATAATGGAAAGGAACATTTACTTATTTATATCACAGATCGTATTGTCGGTCATAAATTGGGAGAATTTAGACCTACTCTCACTTCATGAGACACGCGAAAAATGATAATAAATCACGTCGTTAGTCATTTTACTAAGTATTCATGTGAAAAGCCTTATCTTATATCTTAAGAGTCTTTATATTATAGTAAGAGTAGAGGTATATTTATTTTCTTTTTAATAAGACTTAGACTTTTCTGACTTATCTTATACTATACTTCACCTAGACACTTATCACTCAATGATGGGGGAGAACTTTTATGATAAAGAACAAAAATTTGAATAGAGAAGCAAAAAGCACCTGAACCCAATAAGATAGCAATCCCCCAATATCTTATGTTCTTATAACAATATATTGGGGGATTGCTATCTTCAAAAATTCATATCATATAATTCATAAATTTATATATATATATATATATATATATATATATATATATATATATATATATATATATATATATATATATATATATATATATATATATATATATATATATATATATATGATATATATATATATATATATATATATATATATATATATATATATATATATATATATATATATATATATGAATTATATGAAATACAAAAGTCTTATCCATTTATGATGGCTTCCATAGAAGCTAGATCTAGAGGGAACTTGTGTGCATTACGTTTGCATTACTTCCATACCAAGAGCACGATTTATGATATCGCCCAAGTGTTAATAATCCTTGACTATCAACTACATTGGTTAAAATTGAAACCATTCGGGTTGAGCATGATAGTGCTAATACCCAAAGCGTGAACGGATACCCACCTTGGCCAAGCTAGGAAGAAATGTAAGGAGCGAATTGTTGAAACTAGCATATTGGAAGATCAATTGGCCAAAATAACCATGAGCAGCTACAATATTATAGGTTTCTTCCTCTTGACCAAATCTGTAACCTTCAATTAGCAGACTCATTTTCAGTGGTTTCCCTAATTAAACTAGAAGTTACCAAAGAACCATGCATAGCACTGAATAGGGAGTCATCGAATACACTAGCTATGCCTAACATGTGAAATGGATGCATAAGAATGTTGTGCTCTGCCTGGAATACAATCATGAAGTTGAAAGTACTAGATATTCCTAAAGGCATACCATCAGAGAAACTTCCTTGACCAATAAGATAGATCAAGAAAATAGTTGTAGTAGCTGCAACAGGAGCTGAATATGTAGCAGCAATCCAAGGACGCATACCCAGACGGAAACTAAGTTCCCACTCACGACCCATGTAACAAGTTACACCAAGTAAAAAGTGTAGAACAATTAGTTCATAAGGACTGCCATTGTATAACCACTCATCAACAGATGCTGCTTCCCATATTTGGTAAAAATGCAAACCTATAGCTGCAGAAGTAGGAATAATGACACCTAATATAATATTATTTCCATAAATTAGAGACCCAGAAATAGGTTCACAAATACCATCAATATCAACTGGAGGGGTAGCAATGAAGGAAATGATAAATACATAAGTTGCGGTCAATAAAGTAGGGATCATCAAAACACCAAACCATCCAATGTAAAGACGGTTTTCAGTACTAGTAATCCAGTTGTAGAAGCGACCCCAAAGGCTTGTACTTTTGCATCTCTCTACAATTGCATTCATGGTAAGATCTTGGTTTATTCTATTTTCAAGGACTCCCAAGCACACATATTAACTATAACTAGATATTAGATAGATAATGAAAGGCTTGTTATTTCACTGTATAATATGTTTTATATGCCAATATCAACCAATTGACATGAATATCAATTGTAATAACCAAATCTATCAAAACAATTTTAAATAAAATAAAGAGTTCAAATAAAACTAAAAAAAAAGAATTTTTTTTTTGCTTGGCTATGGATTGATGGGTTGCCTGGGACTCAAACCCGGAACTAGTCGGTTGGAATAGATAATTTTTTCTTTTTGCTATATAAGAAAAAGATCCCTCCCCAAACTGTGCTTGCTATTTTCATTGCACACGGATTTTCCTATGTATATATCAATAAAAAAAAAGAATTACATATATTACATATTGAGAAGAAAGTCTAAGAATTTTGACAATCTCACCACGAATATGATGATATATATGATATATCATGATATATGAGCATTTCAGAATACAAACTCATGAATCTTTTTTCATAAAAATGAAAAAGTATCATGAACAATCATGAATGATCCACCAGATCATTGATACGGATAATGTTCAAATACCAAATACGTTCTCTATGTAATCAGTGTAAAATAAAAGGGATTTTTTGGAGGAAGATTAAAGAAAGAGATTGTTCTTCTTCTAAAAAAATTCTTCTATGAATCCCGAACCTAATTTTGCATAAAAGTGCATACTGTACTTTTATGTTTACGAGCCAAAGTTCTAGCACACGAAAGTTGAAGTATATACTTTATACGATACAAAACCTACTTCTTTGAGGATCCACTGTGATAATGACAAACATTTCTACATATCCGACAAAATCAATTAATAATATCAGAATCTGATAAATTGGTCCAGATCAGTTTACTTATAGGATTACCCAATACATTACAAATTGAGCTTTCGACAATGATCCCATAAGAGAAATAACTGGGGCTATGGTATCTAATTTATTAGTCAAAGTATTTATTAGAAATGAATTCTCTAGCATTTGATTTCTTATTACCAAAGGATTTTTTTTAGTACACTTGAAAAATACCCCCAGGAAAGAGAAGGAATAGTTGGGTAATTGCTTTATATGGATCCTTTAAGGTTGAAACCAAAAGTGAAAATTAGATTGCCAAAAATTCACAAGATGAAATTTCCATTTCTTCAACAGCATAAGAGTTCCTTTTGAAGCTAGAATCGCTTTTTCTTTATATCGAACATAATGTATGAAAGTATCTTTGAGAAACCATAAGATCCTCTGAAAAGAATTACAACACATGGACATAAGATATTCTATTTTTCCAAAGAAAGGTGTTCGCTCAATAAAGACTCCGAAAGATATTGATCGTAAATAAGAAGACAGCTTACGAAGAAATAGGAATAGATATTCAAATTCATATACATAAGAATTATGTAGGAACTAAAACAATCTTTTCTTTCTTTTTAAAAAGTCATAAATAGATTTATTTGAAGTAATCAGACTATTCAAATTATGATATTCATGGAAAAATAATTGCAAGAAATGCAAAGAAGGAACATCTTTAATCCAGCATTGAAGGATTTGAACCAAGATTTCCAAATGGATAGGATGGGGTATTAATAGATCTGACACATAATTTAAATGTGATAATTTATCCTCTAAAAAGGGAAATATTGAATGAATAGATCGTAAATTCTGAGATTTTGGTATTCGTTTTTCTTCAAGGGAAGATACTAATCGTGATGAGAATGGAATTTCCAGAATGACTCCAAAAACTTCTGATATCATTTGAGAATAAAAATGAGAAGAAAAAGAATTCTTGTGATCCCAAAATCTATTTTGGTTAGAATCATTCACCGAAGAAATCAAAGATTCTTATTGGTACATTTGAGTAATTAAATGTTTCACAAGTACTAAACTATATTTATTGTCATAACTGATAATTTCCATAGGTTTGTAAAAAATGGAACTATTGAAGCTATGATAATAAACAAGTGAGTAAATATACTCTTGAAGGAGTAGCGAATAGAGGAAGTATTGTTGTCGAAATCTATCTTTTTTAAATCTAAATATCCTTGCCATTCTGCCATTTAAATACATTTCTATTGTAACCAAAAAAGGGAGGCACTTCTTGTGTTATGAAATGATACGTAGTGCAATATGGTCAAAATGGCGTATGCATATGTTGTGTTTCTCTTATACTAAAATACTATTTAGAATTTTAGAATAAGCTATAATAATAATAAAATAAAATAAAAAATAAGAAGTAAAAGATTATCTAAATGTAAGAACAAATAAAGAATATATACCCCAGAGACAAAGAGCCCAATCTACAGATCTTTTTGCATTCCCTTTCTATCCAATTTTGGTTTCTTTTCCTTGTTAAATATAACTAGACTAACAATAAGAAAAATGGTAAAGATCTTTTATTTTTGTAATCCAATCACACTTTTGACTTTGGAAAAAGATTCTTTTTTTTATCACTATACTATTTCTTAGATCATCTGTCTCCAATCCACAATAAAGAATAATTAGGATTAATAAAAAAAGAATCAATGGTCCACTCAAAATTCACAAGAGAACCTTTTCCCACATCAGACACTAATCTATTTTTAATGTATAATTAATAATTTGATTGGGTAATCATTCAAATTAAGAAATGAAGCTTGTTGCTTTTTTGTCTTATTCGAATTGGAGCCATAAGACTCTATCCATTTATTCACTAGACCCAAAATACTTTACTGAACTTTAAAGATTTTATAAAAGAAAATTCTTGTTCTATTTATATTATTACTAGAAATATTATAGAAATCTTCTTTTTCTATGATTTTATTATTCTTTATTTTTTTATATTTTTTATTATTTTTACGACATGCTTTTTTTCCATTCATTACCTTTCAGGATCAGTCGCGGTCTTATAAACTCTACCAATAGTCTATACGAATTCCTTCATCCAAATGTATAAAAGTTCAAAGATCATAGTGGCAATTAAAAGCCGAGTACTCTACCATTGAGTTAGCAATCTTGATCAATATGAAGTGTAGATATGATCGAAAAAAAAATTTAAAAAAAAAATCTAGCAAACTCATCCATTTTACTAAAGTGAAGGAAAGAGCTAATAGGGAATGAAATGGTGATAAAAAAAATCTATTTATATACGATCAAATTAGATTTGTTTGATACACCATTGTCAATATGAATGGACTTTTTAGAAAAAAATTTTAAAGAAATTATATATAAATTTGTGTTGTATTCAAAAAATAAAACTTTGAGCAGAAAAAAAAAAGAAGTAATAAGGAAAAGGTAGATATAGAAAAAATGCGGCTTTATTTAATAAAAGAAAGAAAGGTACAATACAAATATAAGAAGAAAGGTTACACCCTTTATCGAGGTGGGTCCACAAAAATAAGCAAGAAAAAATAAAATATATATATATATATAAAGAAGTATGAATAGAAAAAGAAAAGAGGAAACTTTGAATAAAGAATTAAAGATAGAGTAACAAGTATCTTAAGGTTCATTTTCTTATCCACAATGGGCAATGGAACCTCCCCTCTCTTCTTAGTCCTCTTCTTTTATCATTAAGATTTTGGATATTCTTTGAGAATGGTTTAGATTCTATTAGTTCTTAAAAGTTATCTCTTGTGGGGAGTTCAGGAAAACATCTTTAGTCTCATTTGATTGATTCAAGATTTAAAGGTTTTCAAACTATTTCTATATTTTTTGGATCAAATATTTGGTATAATTCGATAAACTTTAAATATAAAAGTTGGAACCCCAACTCAAAACTTTTATTTTCTTTTAGAATCTCACAATTGTTTTTGAATGTCCATGGCTGTGAAATTAGTGACTCTCCTTCAAATGGTACTTTTCTTTTCTTTTCTCTCTCAAGTTCTTAATTTTGATGATGAGCATAAAGTGTTTCTTGTTACAACTTATTTTTTTTCTTGTATACCTTTGGAGAAAGAATAATTTCTCTTCTATTCTCTTTCTTGCTTTATCAGACAGTTATGAAATCTTTAAAAAAGTGGAAATTAAAGGTTGCTTCTTTCATGAATTGACTTGGAAAAACTTCCCTCCTTAACTATCCTCTTAATTGTGACTTTTTTCTTTTTTTTGGAAGTTCATTTTATCCCTTTCATCTTATTTCATTTGTGAGTATTTACTCTCTTTTTTTGTCGTAATCTAGAGTTTATTTGATTATTCATACATTATTATGGCTCTTCTTGTTTTACCTTTCGTTCTTTTGTTTTCTTAGGATCTCCTTTGGTTTATTATGGCTATCTTCTCTAGATATATGGTGTGGTTATCTCTTTCTATCATTATGTTGGTATATCATGGAAGGATTTTTACATTTCTTTTCCTTCATTCTTATAGTATATGGTTTTCTGGAGGTTATCTGTTATCATTTTGGATTTGTTTTACTCTCTACTTGTAATGGACTTCTTGATAAACGATTTTGATCTTCTCCCTTCTTTCTAATTTTCTTTCAATTTTTGGTGGATATTTTGTCTTTGTATATGACGATGATGAATTTCATGCTTTCTTATTGATCTTAAATGCTCCTTCTCATTACGTCTCTGCAACCATCCCTTTTTGTTATATTCTTTTTTGAAATTTAATTATAGACAAACATTCTGTCCCTATATGATTGTTTTTTTTTGTATCTTGACTTTGTTGATGTATTTTGTATCACGATCCATTGACTTTTGCTCTACTCTAAAGTTTTCTTTCACTTTGTTGATTTCGTTTCTAACCATTGTCCTAGTTTAGTTTTCTTATTTCTTGATCTGAAGGATTAGTCTTGTAACTTTACTTTTGGAATACAATTATTCTTAATTTTAAAAAAAGTATCTATCTTTGTGTAATTCTTTATCCATGATTCTTGTTTTTTCTTTCTTTTTTTATCAAAAGAAATTCAAAATTCTTTAAAGAATTCTTCCTTCCTTAAAATATCATAAACAGTTCATGTGGGTTGAACACCTTTTTCAAGGAAATATAAAATAGTAGGAACATTTGAATAAGTTTGATTCTTTATCATATCATAAAAACCCACTTTTCGAAGATCTCTTCCTTCTCTTCGAGATTGAACATTAATTGCAACGATTCAATAGTTTTCTCCTCATACGGCTCAAGAAAAAATGATTCTAATTTTTTTAATTTCTAGAATTTCTATTTCTATCTATATAGATAGAAATAAAATGAATTAAGATAATTTGAGATTTTTTTCCTTCTTATAAAAAGAAATTTTATTTGTACTCTAACTCAAGTTGGATAGTTTTGAAAGAGTTTGAAAGGAAATCCGTCGAATTTCTTGATCTGTCTCTACCCCATTTTTTTTCTTTCGAATCTTTTTTTTATACTCATTCTGATCCAATTGTTGAGACAAGTTAAAATAGTGTTTCCTTGTTTCAGAATTTATTTTCTTTGCTTTGCACTTTATGAAATCATTGGGTTTAGACATTACTTCTATGATCCTTACTCCTTTTCAAAAAGGCAACAACATACCTTTTGTTCTTTCTATAAAAATCATATGAACAATTGATTCCTTTATAATACACTCTTGATCTATATAGTTTGAAAATTTTGATAAATTTTTTTTTTTTCATTTCAAACTTGTTCAAATTTGAACCTCTCCTTTTATCTATATTTATATATAGATGATATATTTACAATCTTATTTTGATTGTCATTAACCTAGATTATTCCCTCGATAAATGAATGAATCATTTTGCTCGAGCTCCATCATATGCTATACCATATACCATTATTATCTTTATTTAGCAAAGACAAATTCAATCAGGTTCCTAGCATGACAAACTATGTCAAGACAAGAGAATCTTCATTTATAGAAAATGGTGGATGTCATAATCATCCAATCATGTCATAATTAATCGTTCTACCACATCCCTCTCATTTTAATTTTGAACCATATGCAATTGATTCAATATGGAATCATGAATAATCATTGGCTGAATATCATAATAATCTACACTTATTCAATTATATATAAGTTTTTCGAAAAAGATTTCAAAATTAATATTTTCTCATATGAATAATATCACATGAAAAAATTCAGGTTTAAGCAAACTTATTTACATCTTCAGCAGATCTTTTGGGATTTTCCATAATAAAATATCTCCCTTTTTAAAATTTAAAAAAGAAAAGAAATTAGAAAACTAAAAAATACCTTTGACTTTCTTTTCATTCAAATGAAAAATAAATATGAATGGCTAAAGTTTTTTAAACTAAATAATATACTAAACTAAATATTTCATTGAAATATTCAATTATAGAATAATAAGATAATTAAATAATGAAAATAATGAAATAATAAAATATTCTTAATAAGAAAAATATACAATATATTCTATGTCATAAATGTATATTTTTCATTTTTATTTATCAAATATGATTTTTGATTAATATAATGATTTACTTCTTTACCATCTCAATTGAATCTAATTTTCATTTCTTATTTTCATTGAATTTAAAACATAATTATGGGTAGAAAAGTCCTGTAAGGTAAGATCAAAGAGAAAAAAAGAATACTCAAATTATGAAAATTATGATCTTTTCGCATCCATCTCCATCTTATAAAAAAATAATTGTTAACAAAAGGAATCACAAATATTGAAGAGTAAAAGGCTTGAGTAATTTAATAAATAAACTAAAAAAAAGAAGATATGATTCTTAGAATTCAGATTGGATGACATTGTATCCAAAATTAAATAGAAATTTGTTGAATTAGATTTTCAATAGAGAATCTTCTTTTTTGGATGCAAATGATCAGGGGCGGATTTCTGAATAATGGGACCAAAAGTTACTTACCACTTGTCCATGC
Source organism: Cymbidium sinense (assembly GCA_021442155.1). Taxonomy (NCBI): domain Eukaryota; kingdom Viridiplantae; phylum Streptophyta; class Magnoliopsida; order Asparagales; family Orchidaceae; genus Cymbidium; species Cymbidium sinense. The sequence goes on along the minus strand of CM038227.1, from coordinate 65,826,581 downwards.
CCCATTTTTTTATTCTAAAACTAAGATAAATATTGTATTATGATAACCAATAAAAGAAATATCATTTATCATTAGATGGATATAGAAAAAGATTAATTGATCATTACTTAGAATTCAATTAATGTATGAAAATAGAATTCTTTGTATTCTTATTTTATTGGGAGAAGTCAAAGAAAAGAAGAATTTATTTCTTTTTCTTCTTTTCTTTTCAATTTTTCCTTAGAAAAATAACTCAATCATGATAATTTATTATCATTTTATTTCATTTGAATTTTGAAGAACAAGAAAAAAAATATTTGTTATGTTTAATATCTTTAGTTTAATTTGTCTCTGTCTTAATTCTATTTATTCGAGTAGTTTCTTCTTGTACAATTGCCCAAAGCTTATTCCTTTTCAATCCAATTGTAGATGTTATGCGGTTATTGTACTTTTTCATCTCTTAGCCTTTGTTTGGCAAGCTGCTGTAAGTTTTCGATAAGAATAAAATCTCTATTCAATTCAAAATTTATTTGATAAAAAATAGATAAATTTTTTATTCTGATAATCAATAAGATTATAAATAATATTCAGATAAGTCTGGACATTAGGAACCCTAGATTCAAAAAGCAAAATTTTGGTATTTATTATTGAATTTGAATAAGGAAGGTAATCATGATCTTTAATCAGCTGATTCTTTTGTTTTTTTTTTAGAAGATCCCATACAATACCTAATTATAGATATGGATATGGCAGAAATTTAGTAACAAAAAAATTGATATTATTCATAATATTACATTAGACTATTACATTAAAATAGAAAAAATTTGGTCATGTAAAAATATTGTATATCGTAAAATAGGTGATCTATTTCCTTAAACAAAAAATGATCTTATCTTGGAGATTTTTAATGCTTACTCTTAAACTATTTATTTATATAGTAATAATATTCTTTGTTTCTCTCTTCATCTTTAGATTCTTATCTAATGATCCGGGGCGTAATCATCGGCGTGAACAATAAAAAAAAAAGAGATTCATTTTTACTTTTTCCTTGATTTTTTTCATAGGTAAATGTATAAATAAATGGAATAGATGCTAGATAAAGATAAAAGATTTATAAAGAAACTAATCAAAAATTATTCCAATTCAAAAATATCAAGTGATTAGTGGGGTCGGAGAGAGAGGGGTTTGAACCCTCGGTATGAATAATTTGTACAACGGATTAGCAATCTGATGCTTTAGTCCACTCAGCCATCTCTCACCATTCAAAATGAGAAATTTATTATGTGATTTCACACATGAAGTCAAGATTGAGAACAATCTTTATTTTTCTTCACTTCAATGATCCGAAATAGATTTCTCCAATAGATAGAATAGTTTACTTCTTTTATTTTGTACAAAAGTCGACCTGATTAAGTGTAACTACTGGTCGAGCCAGTACTTCTTTTGTTCTGATGAATAAGAATTGTTATTGAAACAAGAAGACTAATTTTCATTGTCATTCCTAATCATTAGAAATTATATAAGATTCTAATGGAGAAATTCTCTTAGGAATTCTTTCAAAAATTCTAGATTAATATAGAATATTCTATCTATATATTCTATATTATATAGAATATATTATATAGTAATTATAGTAAATTAGAGTATAAATTAGAATATTTAGTCTTTCTATAAAATTTAGTAAAAGTGTTCTAGTAATAGTATTCTATTATATAGTAAACTACTATTTTTTGTCTTTATTTTCTTATTCTTAGTATAAGATTCATTAATGAAAAACAAATTTCATTCCAAATGAAAGTTGAAGTTCAGTATTTGATTCATATTTCATATTATTCATATTTCATATTAATATTAAATATATATTAAATATATTAAATATATAATTAATATGTAGCGAGTATAGTTTAGTGATAAAAGTGTGATTTGTTCTATTAACAACTTCAATAGTTATGAGGTCTTTCCATTTTTTTCATATTTCATATTCTATTCCAATAAAAAACTTTATTTCTTAAAACGATTTAATCATTTACCCCCTCAATAGGACATTTGAGGAAAGAATATACATTCTCATGATTTCTATCCAAAAGTCAATCAATTTTCTGGAATTTTAATAAAACATTGGATAATGGAGTCAGAAGCATAATTTTTTTGATTGGTTAAATTTTTCCAATTCAATGAGTATGAATAAAGGATCTATGGATAATAGTACAAAACTTTCAATCATAACTAAATCTTCAATTTTTACATTGAAAAAGGGCAAGATTGAAGCCAAATAGCTAGAAAATGATGGTTTTGGTTTACTAGAACCCTCGGATTCTTATTTCAGCTCCGTAGAAATAAAATTATTTTCCTTAGGTTCCCTCGAATAGAAAAGAAATAAGAAACGAAGTAACTAGACTAGAGACTAGAAAGATTTGATAGAATCTCCCTCTTCTATAGGGATCATCTAAAAAGCAAGTAACTTTAGATGCATTTGTAAAAAAAGCTGACATAGATGTTATGGATCTCATTTTTTTCTATGATGGGAATACATAGATATTCCATAAAGAGCCGAATGAAACCAAAATCTCATGTTCGATTTTGAATTAGAGATGTTAAAGCGATCAAACAGCGTCACTATAACCCAAGCTAATGCGGGTCGGTTGATTCCTACGCTATATATATTATTTATTCCTTAACTTCATAGGATATACAGATGCCTTATCCTTTTTGATATGCATCCTTCTTTTTATTGTTTATTGTATTCTTGAAATACGTCACATTTTTTTATGAAAAAAATGTGAAAATAGAAATGAAGAGCATCCATTGTCTAATGGATAGGACAAAGGTCTTCTAAACCTTTGGTATAGGTTCAAATCCTTTTGGATGCTATTTATTTCTATATATCTATTCTAGATAGAGAATAGAAAAAAAAAAGAACTATATTTTATAAAGGACCTTGATTCGAATCAGAAATCTTTCTCAATAATTTATATGAATTAAGAATATAATGAAATTGATAGATTTACATTTATCTTTGTTCCTGAAGTAGAAAGAGTTCAATCTATTTTTGAATTGCTTCTTTCAAAAGGGTTTCAACCTCTTCAGTGAATATCTTGGTAGAAGATAGAATTTCTTGGAATTTAGGTTTCTTCTTTGTTAAGTAGGTACGTAACTCAACGAGAAATTTCTTTACCTGTCCAATTTCTAATGTATCAAGATATCCATTTGTTCTGGTGTAAATAGTAGTTATCTGGTCTTCCATCGTGAGAGGGCCTGATTGAGATTGTTTAAGCAACTCACGTAATCTTTGGCCTCTTGCCAATTGATTCTGAGTATTTTTATCTAGATCAAAAGCAAATTGTGCAAAGGCTTCTAATTCTACAAATTGAGCTAGTTCCAATTTTGATTTGTCAGCTACTTATTTCATGGCTTTAATTTGAGCTGCCGATCCTACTCTTGAAACATAAATACCTACATTAATAGCAGGCTTGATTCCAGCATTGAATAGATCTACAGATAAGAATATTTTTCCATCTGTAATAGAAATTACATTAGTCAAAATATAAGCTAAAACGTCTCTAGATTGAGTCTCTACTATTGGTAAAGCAGTCATACTTCCTTCACCTAAATGAGAACTTGATTTAGCGACTCTTTCCAAAAGTCATGATTGCAAATAAAAAACATCTTCTGGATAAGCTTCATGACCTGCGGGTCTTCTTAATAGAAGAGACATTTAATGATAAGCTTGTGCCTGCTTGGAGAGATCATCATAAATTACTGAAGTATGTCGTTCACTGTACATAAAATATTCAGCCAGAGCTACTCCCATATAAGGAGCGAGATATTATAATGTAGCGGTAAATCTGCTATTTAGCTACCACAATAAGTGTATCCATTGCCCCTCCTTCCTGGAAGGTAGTCACTACTTGAGCCACAGAAGATGCTTTTTGACCAATAGCTACATAAACACATATCACATTTTATTTTTTTTGATTGAGAATCGTATCTGTGGCTACTGCTATTTTACCAGTCTGTCTGTCTCCAATAATTAATTCTCGCTGCCCGCGTCCTATAGGAATCATTGAATCAATAGCAATAAGTCCTGTTTGAAGGGGCTCATATACGGAACGTCTCAAAATAATACTTGGGGCAGGAGATTAAATTAACCAAGATTCAGAAGATGAAATTTCACCTCTCCCATAAATTGGTTTAGCCAGAGCATTTATGACACGACCCAAAAAAGGCCTCGCTCACAGGGATCTAAGCGATTCTTCCTGTTGCTTTTACCGAGCTTCCCTCTTTTATCATCAAACCATCACCCATTAATACAACACCAACATTATTTGATTCCAAATTCAGAGCAATACCTATGGTACCCTCTTCAAATTCTATTAATTCACCTGCCATTACTTCATCAAGACCATGAATACGAACAATGCCGTCGCCCACTTGAAGTACGGTACCAGTATTCACAATCTTTACTTCTCTATTATATTGTTTAATACGTTCGCGTATAATATTACTAATTTCGTCAGCTCGAAGGGTTCCCATTAGTATCTCTTTTTTATTTTTCGGAAGGAAAGGGAAAAAATAATACCTAAACTCTAAACTAGAGTAAAAAGGCTAATCAGTTATTTCTTCCGCGGACCCGAGAATACCAATATTAGCACTGATGGTAGGAAAATGTTTCAAAGTTCCTAGAGCTCTTTGTAAGGCTTGTTGCAAAACTTGTTGTCAGACCTGATTAATTGCTCTTTATTTTTAAAAAAAAAAAGAATTTCATTTTTGTAATTTTCTAATTGTTCCAAACTCTTGCAAGTACCATTAATCAAATTTACTTTTTCTTGTTCTATCTTAGAATATTAATTCATTCGATACTCATCTACTTTGATTTCCACTTTCCGTAATCTAACTCGAGCTCTTTTGAGCTGTTCAATGGCTCATCTACATAATTCTTCTGAATTTTGAATAGTACTCAAGATCTTCTGTTTTTGCTTATCTAATAAATCATTTAATGAAAGTAGATTATCTTTCCATTCATTTCACAACTATCATATCTCTTCCCAAACTAAATATGAATCTTTCGATTCATTTGGCTCTCACGCTCAATTGTTTCTTTTTCTTTATTGATGGGCATTCCCATATTTTTGAGCCTATCCTCTCTTTTCTGTTTGTTCGTATTCAAAGATATCAAAACTGATCTAACATCAGAATCTCTAGGAGGACTCTTTAGACGAGACAAAAAATAAAAAATTGTTAGCAAAGTTGTTTCTTTATTTGTTCTTTATTCACAACTTATTTCCAAAAACAACATGAATTCTTTCTTCTTTATATGCTATGATAAATTAGATCAAGATTCTATTAGAATAGAATTATGAACTTCATTCTCATAATTATTAGACTGATATTTATAATTTTTTCATCCAAAAAATTATCTTTTTTATACAAATACAATACATAGGTTGTTGATTCGATAGTGGACAAAAAAGGGGATCCATCTTTCCAATTAATGGTTCAAAGAATTTTATCCATATGATTGTTCTACATCGAATAAATTCCTAATTCTTCCTTTTTTTTTCTTTTTATCATTTTTAAATATTTTTGGTACTAACATAGTGGTAGAAAGAATGCTATGTTATGATGTGTCTGGACATCAAACAATTTATCTTTAATAATGTAAAAGACCTCAACATTATTGGTTGATATAGAAGAGAATCGAAGTTCATTTACCAATTAGTTACGAAATGCTATGGTTCTTACATATGATTTCTGAATGAAATCCAATCTCGAAGTAATTTGTCGAGATTGTGCACCCTTTGTTCCTATTCCTGCTATAAAAAATAATATAAAGAAAGTGCAGCTGGTGAAATCCAACCTATTCTTGAAATACATAACTCACACACACTCCCTTTCCAAAAAAAATCAATGCATCCAGCACTACTCTTATATTTATTGGATTTGTTGCTAAAATATAGGTATTAAACTCGAAACTCCCAGCGGATGGCCAGTGCCCCACAAAAACAAAAGAATCGGTTATATTTTTCATATGCTCTCCCTTTATAGATGGGACTAACAAAACGAGTTCTTTTGTATCACTCCACTTATTATTCTTAATCTTAATGGAATTTAAGAATTCTCAAATTTATTAGTTATGGTTATGTTTTTTATTCTTCTTTTTTTTACATTTTTATTCTACTTAAACATTAAACAAAGGATTTGCAAATAAAGAGCTAATGCCGACCGATCCATAAATGGTTAAAGTTTCCATAAAGCGGACTTCGGCGAAAAGTATCTCATATTTTACCCTCTGCTTGTCTCTGTCTCTGACTTGGCCATAGTTCCTTGACCAACCCTAAGTCCGATAGAAGCAAGCCCTACAACCAATCCATCAGCAATAACGATAGCAGCAGAAATAAGTGGATTCATGGTAAGTTCCTCGCACAAAAAAAATGATTAATGACACAACCAACCAAAGAATTTGTACTTAACCTACTTCTTTTTCTTCTTCTTAGGTTGAAGTAACTAAAAGCTCCAAATAGAATTCAAAATATTACTGAATTGTTAGAACTACTTTGAGATATCATTTTTTTCTTTCTACTTTATGACCTTATGTAAATAGATATGTATAGAGTTTTAGTAATTGCATTTCCTTATTTATAAACTATTATATTCTTTCTCTTTCATTCAATTCACAATCACAGACAAAATTGAAAAAGGATTGATATGGGAATCCATATAAATGGAGTGGGCTAGAAAAAAAGAGATAGGGGTCATTACTATCTAACTAGTAAATAGCATATACTTTTATTCTTCCATAACGTAAATCACCTGCACTTTTTATTCTATTAAATCATATTCTGGAACCATTATTCGAAACATACACAAAGATTGATACTTATAAGCATTACATATATGTAGTAGGATCCCCAACCCTTCTTTCTTTCTTGATATATACATGCATGTAGCTATTTGCATTTTATTCTACAACTCAGTGGATTATATGGAACCCCCGGCATTGCTTGATTTGGGATTAGCTTCAAAAAGACTAGACTATTTCAAAAGTTAGTCAATGATGACCCTCCAAGGATTCACCTATATAAGCCATAGCCAAAGTTGCAAAAATAAGAGCTTGAATACCGCTTGTAAATAATCCAAGAAACATGACAGGTATAGAAACTACTAAAGGCACTAAAGAAATAAGAACAATAACCACTAATTCATCAACCAATATAATCCCCAAAAGTCAAAAACTAAGAGATAAAGGTTTGGTGAAATCTTCTACAATATTAATTGGTAAAAGTATTGGAGTTGGTTGAATGTATTTCCCAAAATATCCCAATCCTTTTCTACTAAGACCCGCATAGATATATGCCACTGATGTCGGCAAAGCTAAAGCAACAGTAGTATTTATATCATTCATGGGCGCAGCTAACTCTCCATGAGGTAACTTTATGATTTTCCAAGGTAAAAAGCGTCTGACCAGTTAGAAACAAAAATAAATAGGAACATCATTCCTATAAAAGGAAACCAAGGACCATACTCCTCTCCAATCTGAGTTTTGCTCAAGTGTTGAATAAATTCAAGGACATATTCAAAGAAATTCTGACCATCGATCAGAAATGTTTGTGGATTCCAAGCAGCTATGATGACTGAACCTAATAAGATAGCAATTACAACCCAAGAAGTGATAAGTACTTGGGCATGAATTTGTAAACCTCCTCTTACTAATATAAATGTTGGCCTACTTCTACACCTGATATATCATATAACCCTTTGAGTGTTTTAATGGAACATGGTATAACATTCATATTGTCCTCTAAAAGAAATTGAACTTCAAAAAAGTAATTATTTTGATTCAACCACTTCTTTCTCAATTCATCTATGTTCATTCATGAATTTAAGTTTTCTGAATCATATATTTCGGACACTGAGAAATCCCTTATGTTTCAATTTTTTATATTCATTCTTTTCTTTTTCTCTTCTTTTAGTCTTCCCAATTCCCAATTCTCTTGATGGGTCTCCAGATCAAAATCTTTGTAAATTGGGCTATCTTGATAGTGTGCCTCTTGAAAGTGAAATTCAACCTTTGTTTTTTCTTTTCCATTCACTCGAATCTCTTTCGTTTCATCTATTTTGTCTAGATACGCCTTTCCTTCCGAAGAAAGGAAAGGGTTTTCTTCGGTGGATCCCTCTTGTTCCTGTTGAATCTCCTTCATTTCGTAAGTTCTTTCTACATCGCTTTCTTCCTTTCTTTCTCCCCTTTCTTCCTTTTCTGAAGTTTCTTTCTCTTTCAATTTCTTAGTAAAATAGGACTGCATTAAATAGTAAACACGATGATAAATAAAGAATACTAAAGATTCAAGCCATAGAATTTCTCAATTCTAACACAAGATACTTATTAGATTGAATAGAATGATTTTGTCATTTCTAGAATAATACCAATCCAACCTATTTCATGAATAAAATATGACCAATTAACCAACCAACAAAACTACTTGTTAAAAATAAAATCTTATCATTGCATCGAAATATATAAATGTTGACTAATCTAGCTAACGTAGAACTTGGTAAAATGAAATGGTTGAGTAATTAAAAAATTAGATTATTTAGGAATACACATTGAATGCTGAGATTACGCATTGAATTTTTGGTAGTAGATCCACAATCAAAAAAAATTTATGATTGTTCCAGAATAAATGAAACAAAAGATATGATAGAATCATGACAATTATTGTATGAGGTCTACCCAATGCTAGATGCAGAGGTGCATACTAGATCGATATGAACATCAGTCCACAATAAAACCTTATCGATACCTCCTTTCCCTCTTCCATGAGCTTGGAGAAGGAAGAGATAAGAGGGCCCTATGGAGAATGTGGTGAAATCCATAATAGAGCGACCATAATGACCGAATTTATTATCTTCATTCATAAGGATAATGGATTACCTAGTAGAAAAGATTTCAAAATCATAACAAACCTCTCCTTTTTCTTTTCTATTGCAACTTATCGATTATTATATGATGATTCATTAACTTTCCATATCTATTCCATATATATATAGATAGAAACAGATATACTATAAATGACATCTCTTATGTCAATGACACAAAAGGGATATGAAATGAATGGAATTGGGATGGAATAATATAATGAAATCATTGAGGTTATGAAATGAGGCATGGAATAGAGCCACTATGAAGAAGTTCCTGGAGTTACAAAGGAAGCTTCGGACTCATATTATTCATGGGTTGAGAAGGGGAGTTGAACTCTAAGAGGTTGAATCTCCCATTGTTTCTCAGAGTAAGCAGAGCGGTTGTTCACTAGTGTAGGTTTGAATCCTACTTGGGTAGATTTGATTCATTCTTCATTCTTTCATGAAGAATTGAATGAAAGGGCTCGCTTTGACTGTTAGGAGTAGATAACTCATTCCCTATCTTTGTTTCTATTGCATTATATCTCATCGTTTCACATCCTATTCTACAATATTTGAGAATCACCCTCAATACCTCGGCATAGATTCGACCCTTGTAAATAGCCAATTCAAAATTCTCAATAATGCATCAAAGATGCCATCATCGATTCTCCAGGACAATTACATGAGCAAACATATTAATGACGAGGAATGCATTTTTGCTATGCTACTAATACTTGTACTTGCTCTACTATTCTGCCCAAGCCTGGTTGAGGAAGAGTTACGGGGAGTCAAACACGAATATGTTGATCCCAGCCCAGTTTACTAAAAGGACTATAACCAAGTTTAATAGCTTTGCGTCGATATCTCGATCATGATTTTACTACCCACAGAGGGAAAGGCCCTTCCCTTTTGGGCTGGTTGTGGGCAAGGAGGGATTTGAACCCCTGACACCGTGGTTCATAGCCACATGCTCTAATCCTTTCACAGCCACCTAGATCTGTCAGAGTACCTTCAAAAAGGAACCTTTCCTCTCCTCAGCCATTTCAGGTAAAGGATCGCCAACAAGGGTGTTCTAATGCGTTGTAGATTATTATCCAAGACTTGTATCATTTGATGATGCCGTGTGAATCACTAGAAACATATGAAGTGTATGGCTAACCCAATAATGAAAGTTTCATAAGGGGACTAGAGCAAGCAACCATGAGAAAAAAGATCTTCTTTCTAAATAGATTCGATTCAGAACTACTATATGTCCAAGGTCCAATATTGGAATAATTTCAGAGGTTTTCCCTTCCTTTCTCCGTGTTAACAAACAATTTGAAATAGCTTGACTTTTTTAGAATAGGTTCGAGTCTAATAGCAATGATTTGAAGCACTTATTTTTCCATTACACTATATCAGAAACCCAAGGACTCGATTGTATGGATATGTAAAATACATGATTTCCAAACCTAGCAGGAAAAGAAGGGAAACAAATACTTAATTCAAAGTGATAGTGAGTAAACAGAATTCCATACTCGATCTCATAGATACATATAGAATTTTGTGGAAAGCCGTATTCGATGAAAGTCGTATGGTAGGAGATTTTCATATCTTTTGAAATCCACCCTACAATATGGGGTCAAAAAGCCAAAATAATTGATTCATTTTTAGCCCTTATCAAAATAAAATTGATTCTTAAACCTCTGTCACGCTCATGTCACATCGAGGTATTGTAGAAGAAAAAAACTACAAAATTCGATCCAATTTATCGTAATTGATTAGTTAACATGTTGGTTAACTGTATTCTGAAACACAAAAAAAAATCATTGGCTTATCAAATTATCTATCGATCTATGAAAAATATTCAACAAAAGATATAAATAAATCCACTATCAATTTTATGTCAAGCAATACGTGGAGTAACTCCTGATATAGTAGTAAAAGCAAGATGTGTAGGCGTATTGACTCATCAAGTTCCTATTGAAATAGGATCTACACGAGGAAAAGTGCTTGCCATTCATTGGTTATTAGGGGCATCCCAAAAGTGTCCAGGTTGTAATATGGCTTTTCGATTAAGTTTCGAATTAGTAGATGCTACCACAGGCAGTGGCGATGCCATACGCAAAAAGGAAGAGACTCATAGAATGGTAGAGGCAAATAGAGCTTTTGTACCTTTTCATTAATCCATGAACAGGATCTATATAGACACATAGATCCATGGATCCATACATCTTGATCGAAAAAGAATCAATAGAAAAGGAAAGAATCGAAATTGATCGAGATCTTTCTCAAAATAAACAAAAAGGAAAAGAAATATGAAACATAAATCATGGATCAACTAAGCCTTCTCAGGGGCTTGCTTAAGAATAAGAAAGAGAATCTTATGGAAATATCATGGAATAAGGTTTGATCCTATTCATGGGGATTCCATAAATGTCCCATTCCAAAAATAGAAAGTTCAAAACAATTGGGACTTTTTGTAGATTGGATGGTGTTACTAATTCTTGATTTGGCATGTACAAAATGAAAACTTCATTCTCAGATTATACGAGAATTTTTATGAAAGTATTTCATTTGCTTCTCTTCCATGGAAGCTTCATTTTCCCATAATGTATTCTAATTTTTGGCCTAATTCTTCATCTGATGATTGATTCAACCTCTGATCAAAAATATAGACCATGGTTCTATTTCATCTCTTCAACAAGTTTAGTAATGAGCATAACAGACCTATTTCTTCAATGGAGAGAATAACCTATAATTAGCTTTTCAGGAAATTTCCAAATGAACAATTCCAATAAAATCTTTCAATATCTTATTTTACTATGTTCAACTCTATGTATTTCTCTATCCGTAGAGTACATTGAATGTACAAAAATGGCTATAACAGAGTTTTTGTTATTCGTATTAATAGCTACTCTAGGAGGAATGTTTTTATATGGTGCTAACGATTTAATAACTATCTTTGTAGCTCCAGAATGTTTTAGTTTATGATCCTACCTATTACCTGGATATACCAAGAGAGATGTACGGTCTAATAAGACCACTACAAAATATTTACTCATGGGTGGGTCAAGCTCTTCTATTATGGTTCATGGTTTATCCAGTGGGGGGTGGGGGGGATGCGATCGAGCTTCAAGAAATAGAAAATGGTGTTATCAATACACAAATGTAAAACTCCCCAGGAATATCAATTGTGCTTATATCCATCACTGTAGGAATTGGGTCAAGCTTTCCCCATCCCCTTTTCATCAATGGACTCCTGATGTATACGAAGGAGTGCAGTTCATTCGACAACTTCCTACCTCTATATCTATCTCTGAGATGTTTGGATTTTTCAAAACTCCAAAGACATGCAGAAGAGAAATGCTATCCCCACTCGGACCAAGACATCACTTTGACCAAAAGTTTATTGTGATCCTTTTGTTCAAATAACAATTAAGGTGAAGCAAGGTCAGGAACAACGAATCTCTTTATGATAAACAAATCCCTTTTGCAAGTTCGTTATTATGGGTAGTTCTACAATGGATCAGACTAATGACATATACAATACTTGAATTATCGATGTAGATGCTATATAGTTGGTTCTCTTCCTTCAGAGACCACTAGTGTAATAGGAACACCCATTGACAAAAGGATCACCCTAAGATGATCATCTCATGGCTATGGAGAATGAATCAAATTAGATGGTTCTATTTTTCAATCTTTCTGACTTGCTCCTATGGGACCAAGGTCAAAAGGATTGAAAAAGTCAGTCATTCACAACCATTGATAACGGATTCCTTGAAAAGTTAAGGATTAGTAATCCTTTTTAGAAATTGAGTGGATTCGGTATTATACATACACGAGGAAGGTAATCAAAAAAGAAAGAAGAACTGCTCTTCTTTCTTTTCTTTTATCGAAATCAGTGCGAGGTGAAAGTCTCATGCACAGTTTTGAATGAGAGAAACAAGTGAGGAATCCTCTTTTCAACTCTAACTCTCCCACTTCAGTCATTGCTTTTCTTTCTGTTACTTCAAAAGTAGCTACTTCAGCTTCAGCACACAAATTTTTGATATTCATTTTTATTTCTCATCAACTGAATGGCATCTTCTTTGAAAATCCTAGCTATTCTTAGCATGATATTGAGGAATCTCATTACTATTGCTCAAATGAGTATGAAACATATGCTTGCATATTCGTCCATCGGTCAAATCAGATATGTAATTATTGGAATAATTGTCAGAGACTCAAATGATGGATATGCAAGCATGATAACTTATATGTTGTTCTATATCTCCATGAATCTAGGAACTTTTGCTTGCATTGTATCATTTGGTCTACAACTAGAACTGATAACATTTGAGATTATGCAGGATTATACATGAAAGATCCTTTTTGGCTCTCTCTTCAGCCCTATGTTTCTTATCCCTAGGGAGTCTTCCTCCACTAGCAGGTTTTTTCGAAAAACTCTATCTATTCTGGTGTGGATGGCAGGCAGACCTATATTTCTTGGTTTCGATGGGACTCCTGTTATCTACCAAAATAATCAAGTTTTAATGACTGGGGAGAAACCAAGAAATAACCCCTCACATACAAAATTATAGAAGATCTCCCTTAAGATCAAATAATTCCATCGAATTGAGTATGACTATATGTGTGATAGCATCTACTATACCAAGAATATCAATGAACCCAATTTCTTGCAATTGCTCCCTCTTTAGCTTCTAGGTTTATTTTTTAGTTCAAGATCCTGTTCACTAACTGGAATAAAAGAATTCTTTTCCGACCAAAATGGGAATGGGCTGGAGTTATGAACTTATAATCATAGAATCAACTCGATCATGACCAGGCTGGAATAGGGTTATGTACATTCTTATTATGAGAAGGGGTCATTCGAGCATATGTAAATAGATACTCTGTTTACATATGAATCCCTATGTTGTTACATTCTATTTAGGATTAGGAATAGGCATAATCGGACTTGCTTTTGACATATCTATCATTATTTGGGTACCCTATTCACTTCTTTGGGCTTCTCTTGAATTGAGAAAGAGGTTTGATTTTACATCTTTTTGATATATAGAAGGTATCCCCCGGATAATTCCAATCGAAGCAATCTGATATTGACTGACATGACCGATCGATAGAAATACTGCAACACTCCACCTTTGTCATATATTCCATATATCACACTAGATAGATATCATATTCATGGAATATGATTCACATTCTAGATGCCTTGATGGTGAAATGATAGACACGCGAGACTCAAAATCTCGTGCTAAAGAGCGTGGAGGTTCGAGTCTCTTCAAGGCATAATTTTGAGAATGCTCATTTAATGTGCAATTTGATAACAGATTTCAATCTAATCAATATTGATGAGTATCTTATCTGTTGATACGAAGTATTCTGACTATCCTCATGATCTGAGTCTGAGCTATAAGAATCGATAGTGAATCATAAAATCTTGGTGATCTTCTTTATAGGAGTCCATTTGGAAATTGTCCGCCCTGCGCACACTCCCCAAGTATAGGATTCAATAGGAATTGCACAAAGTAGATTGATAAAAACCTCTTGTAAAATATCAGCAAATAAAGTACATTACATTACAGATTGGTGACTTACCCATTCAGTGACTTTGGCACTGGACGTTCTCAAAATGGGTACTATCGGGTCGGGTTAATTAGAGAATAGACAAACGTCTGTTGGCATTCCAGCCTTCCTTCTCCTTTCAAGGCCTATCCGAAAGAGGATTGTACCTCTTGGTCGTGAATATCTGAATAGGATGAACTCGCCCTCATGGATATCCTTGCTTGCTTGAACAAAATTAGAATTAGAACAATGTGTATTATCCATATGGGAGATCTTCCAATTGAGGAGATCCATCGACCTGAGAGAGAAAGGTCTATCTTCTTTAGTTATTTAATGAAATCAATGATTCATTATTAGAGCAGATAGCAACAACCATTTCAGCAGACATGCATATTTTCTGATATATTTACATGGTTTCATTAGTAGAAATTATTTGATGTAGCGAGTAATAGGCTCTTTTGCAGTTCAAGAATTCTTGTTTAAGCAGTTCAGTTCTTCCATGGAGCTAAGGCCAAAAAGATGGAAGAAATAAGTGTTTCCACGACTCTACCATCGGGACAATTCTGTTCCACTTAATCCCCTTTTCATGGGCACATATCTTTATGACTAAGGGATGGGAATCTTTCTCCTGTTATATGAATCAAATGTTTCATTTCATCCAAAAAAATCTATCTCTTTCTCAATAATGTCTTTGTCATTTTATCCAATAGTGTTCTGTTACGTAGGAATAGATTTGATAAATACTGATAACTCTCGGATAGAGTATTTGAATGGAAAGATCCATTAGATAATGAACTATTGGTTATAAATCATCCCTGGCAATGAATCAATAATTTGAAATGTTTTCTTGCATATTCTTGATGAACCAATTTTATATATAGATGTAGGAGGATTTTTTTGGGAATCAATAAGCCCCTTTGACATCTCTTCATTTGCAAACAATTCTCGATGTGAAAACACAGAGACAGAGGGGTGATCATTGAATAGGGAAAATAATGGATCCGTAGGGTCCCAAATGAATTGGCTTGATCAAAAAAAGTCTTGTTCTTTGGAAGATCTATCTTGTATCTAGTATTGCATGGTTCCACTCTGCAAGTACTCTGAATCATTCTCTTGAAGCTCATCCTCTTTATGATAAATGATCCATTTTCCCCAAAATGACCCAGTCCAATAGGGAAATCCCAAACAATCAAATAGATTGCCACAAAGGAGCCATATTCTAGGAGCCCAAACTAAGTTATTGAATAAATCCTCATCTATCTATTGCAGATCGAGGGCCCCTTCCCCTTCTTCAAACTCCTTTTCATATTTTTCATATTGAAATCCCTGATCAATGATAGAACAAGATCCATTTTACATCATATCTAACTGATTCCTTGGTTCAAACCGAAGAAGTAATGTCACTCGATTATTATCAAGCTGGCTACAATATTTTTTTGTCTCTGAGGATCCCGCCAAAGCTAGAGCACCTTCAACTTCTAATAGTAATAATAGTAATAGGCCATGAACTAGATCAGAATCATTCTCAATGAATCCATAAGAAGTGATCCAATTTTTTCATCGTGATGGATGAAGACCAAAGATCTTGACCGATCCGGCGAACAACTCAAAAGATAAAGAAGTATTGTGAATTTTTTCATGCTCATTCCAAGTTCGAAGTACCATTTGTACAAATAAGATTCCCTACCTTACATGATTTCTTCTTCATATAGATAGATATAGGATCTATGGGGAAATTACTTAGAAGTACATTTTGTGTAACAATATTTCCTATCTGATAGAAAAGGATCCCATGATCCTGAACTGATCTTATATGGGATAAAAAATCCCAAGTTTTTCTATGAAGTGCTGATCTAATTGTATTAGTTTCTATAATGAATTTCCTCTGTGTAATACTAATTGATAGGGCCTCATTGATAAGTGCTACAAGATCTTGCGCATTGGAACCCATGGTTATGGACCTAAATCTATTAGTATGGAACATCTTCTTTTCCAAGTGAAATTCCCTAGTATATGAAAGAATGAAAAAAGTGTTTTCGTTGTTGTGGAAGAAGAAGCATTCGTATCTTAATGCATGTATTGAATTTATTCGGAGCTATTAGAGTGGGAACCACTTTTTGGGGAATATGAGTCAAAGCAATAACAAGAATCTTTCCAGTGGAACATCTTTCACAATCCCTAGAGAGATAGTTCTCTAATAGACCGAGGGATAAGTAATTCGACTCATTCACATGCAGATCATGAATGTTTGGAATCCATATTATGCAAGGAGACATTGCTTTTGCTAATTCGAATTGAAGGGTTATATTAAATAAGTCTATTTTTGGCGTCATATACATAGTTAGCACATTCGTCATAGTTAGCAGCTATGTATCAATATCAAGGTCATCATCACTATCATCAATATCGATATCATCAAGAAGATAACCTTTATGCTTGTCATCCAGGAACTTGTTTAGAAATACCGTAATGAAAGGAACATAAGAGTTTGTCGCTAGGTATTTGACCAAATAGGATCATCCAGTTCCTATAGAACCTATCACTAAAATACCTCTAGAAGGGGATAGGGCTAAGCGTTGCGAAAAGGGTTTTCCAGGAGATGGGGAAGGGGAATGAAAACTATCAGCCCCACATGAGGTTTGTGAATAAGTGATTGTCTGATAATGAGCAAGGAATATACGTATTTCTACTAAGTAGGATCTATTGAACTCATAATTCATTAGATCCTTTTAATGAATGTCAACTAAGTATCGTAAGAAAATTGATCCCGGTTGTTCAATCATTTGATAACTAGAGTCATTCTTTGTTAAATGATCACTATGAGTCAGACTCAATAGGATTTGATCAATCCTTTTTTCTATCGTTAAGGTGGAGAACTGAACCAAGAATTCTCTTTCTTCATCATCAATCGAATCACTATTCATGACCCAGAATTCTATTTTCTCATCAATCCAATCACCGTTCACATTTTTTCTTTTTCTTATCAATGAATAGATCTCTTTACTTGTACGATTTAGAAGTCTCATATTTCTCAAAAAAATGATTCGATTTGGGATTTGGTATGAGATTGATGAGATTGATCTTCCAATATTTCTTCTTAGAATAGATTGATTTGACCCCATAAGCAGGACCACTACCCAATAGCAAGTTGCCACCAGAAGTAGAACCCCGTATTTCTTCCAAAAAATCTTTTAATTGTTCTAAAACAACTAGAAAGAGATTCTTTAACCAGAAAGGATTCATTTTAGATGTAGGATACCTATCTAGAAGTTTTCAAGATTCCATAATGTATGATGGAATCATCAAAGATTTGATCTTTTCTAACTCTGTCTGTAACTCACTAGAGGCTCGGAAAGAAGAGATGTATACGAATGAGATATCCAGCAAGAAGAAGGAAAAGATGGAATAGAGGAACTCCCAAGCATTTATTGATCTCAGATGTGTCATCAATGGGTGACTCATTATTTCGATGAATCATTTCATCGGACAGAAGAAGATTATGTAAACATTGACTCAAAATCTCACTTATCAGAGCCCATTGTGGAAGAATCTTCTAAGGAATTGGCCATGATATATCTGATCCATGCATCATATCATGAAAAATGGATACAAATTTTTGACTACTACTCAATATCGGCAATGGGTTTGAAAGAGTATCAAAAAGGGTGAAATTGAGATATTTGCACCCCGTCGAAGTAAGGAACCATGGCATATATGTTTGGAACAGATTCCATTTTGAGACAATATCTTGTTGAAAGGTTCTATACATCTGCCCTTTCTCAATGCATTTCTTTAGATAAAGACTCTATTTTTTCCTCTTTCCAAATGGTAAATACTTCTCAAAACATGGAGTATGAATCAAACCCATGTTTGAATTGAAACTGAGATACTGATGCAAGTTATTCCATTCTGAATCAGATAGATTCATATTTGAAAGAGACTGACAATAAGTTTTTTTTCCAAATTGACTATTTGTTCCTCTGTTAGAGGTGTTGAAGAAATGTCTGCGATCGAGTAAATAGCTCCACGAATGAATGGATCGGATCGAATTGTAAAATGGAAAGATTTGTATGATTTATACAAGTTATATGTTTCATCACCACTTTGTGAGAAATTGTTAGGTATGAAGATGTCAGATACCTACGGCTCGATTGGTGAAATAGCCTCTCTCTCCGAAAAGAGTTTTTTTACCCATGCATAAAGAAAAGATTTTGTTGTGATGGTCAAGATATTGAGGAATTGTCCATATGTAAGATAATAATTATTGATACGAGTCTTTTCCACATCAAAGGGAAATTTTTTGTTACAATAAAACCAGAAGTGATGTGGATCATTCAAGAATTGAAGTTGATTTGCTTTATAAAAAGAAGATATCAAAGAACTTCTATGAAATGGTTTCACAAGATTCAGCCAATTGTCTCGATCATGGGATATCATTGAGAAATAGGAATCCGTGTTATCAAAGGATTTCCTGTGATTCTTTCTAGTATGGAATGAGTCAATCATGCGCTTTAGTATCTTTTTGAACAAAAATAGTAATATTGTTCCTCCATTGATCAAGAATTTCAATCTTTGGGAAGTATCATGATCATCCAATAAGAAGGGTTTCAATTTCTTCAAATGAATGGACCATTTGTATCTATATGCAATAGGATCCCGATTCATGGATCTCTCAGTTCAAGAAATAAGAGGATCAAACCATTTCCTCTGACTCTTTTTCAAATTTAATAAATGTTGGTTGATCATATATTTTATTATAGTTATATGATTCAGAGTATCATTTCCTATCTGATCCCTTTGAATTCCATATTTGAAGTTGTGATCGAATCTATTTATTAAAAAGAATCGATTCGATGCATTTCTTATGTACTCATAGGTGCTATATTGGATTTGAATCGATTTAAGATCAATCTATATTGATTGATTTTGCCATTATATTGTTGCTAAATCTGCTATTTTTAATTTAGGATCCTCCAACTCATTCCTGGTAGATCGGACCAATTTTTTTTCGATCCTTCGAGAAAAAGATTCATTCTCCTCATAAAAAAGAGGAGGTAGAACCAATAAAAATTTCTTTTTCGATTCATCTCTGGAGTTGAATACCTCATTCAAGAATTTTTTTGATCCTACCCGTAGGATTCAATAGAAAAGGAAAATACCCTACGAAACACTAGATCTTGCTATGTTATTGATAGAGTGAATAGATCCATCATTTTTTGGAATCTCTCTTCTGATTCAAAAAAATCATGGCGTAACGCGATCCCCCTTTATTCCGGTCATGGAATAGATGAAAGAAATCAAAAAATGGATTTTTTTTTCAAGAATGAAATCTTATTAGAGCTGTCCATATCCGGTTCATCCTTTGGAACCAAATCCGGGATGTGATATGGTTCCGAATGATGAATTGAGACTGTATCTTATAAATATGTAATTATCTTGAATATATCAACCATTAATTTATTTTTTGCTCGCCTGGAAAGAACAAAAGAAACATCTTATTTTTTCTTCAACAATTTATGATCTCTAGTGGACCTCTCAGTAGGATTCGAACCCAGATGAAGTTCTGACCATCTGTTAGAGAAAAAAGAATGAATGGGTCTTGTAGGATTCCCAAGAAATTCTTTGATTTCTTCCAGAAACAAATGATTATTCATTCGCTTCTCAGGTTTCGTGAATAGCCAGGACATGGAGGAAAATCCAAAAAGGCATTTGGGAATCGATCTGATTCTATCTCTGTTTGTTCCATTTGAAGAAAGGAAGGATCCCAAAGAATTGATCTCTCTTTTAGTTGTTGAATCTCTGTTTGATCAATCAATGTGTGATCTGAATTCTCATTTATAATGGAATCAAAATGATCTCTAGATTAATCAAAAGAAGATCATTTCCATTGGCTATAATTCGTTACTTGAACAAAAATAAACCTTGTGAAATCATATTAAATATTTGAGAATACATTTCGTACCTTGCTAAAAAATCTTGTCCTTGTTTACCAACCATACATTGTTTAACCAAATCCAATTCTCTCTCGAGATGTTCCTCCAAAAATCTAATTCGTGCTGATTCTTCCCCCAACTAATGAAGAGATCTTGGTAGAATTGCCACATATTAAATTGAGCACAATTTTGCAAAGAAATACCCCACTTGTTTCTCAAGAAGAGATGGGAAACATGCTCAATATCATTGGATTACATAGTTACCCCAGCTCCTTGTGGTTTGAAGAAACTCTCCCCCTGAATTGGTCTTTTTTAATGAAAAGCAGACATGAGATAATAAATCAAGTCTTTCCCTAAGATTTTGAATAGTTGTCCCGAATTCAAGTTGATTATGTTTCATTTCTTCCTCGGAGAAAGATGATCAAAAAACTCCCAATCATGGTCTTTGTGGATCGGATCATACGTATAGGATAAAAAAGAAACTCCAAATATTTGCTATCTTTCTCTTTGAATAAGATCTCAATTCGAGCTACAGTTTCCTTAGATATCTAACAACTACAATCCCTATTTTTTCCCATCACGTTCCTCCACCACTGCGAACCTCGGTTAGATTCAGGCATGATACGCTTTTTCTTTATTGGGATAACCCAAGTACTCTCTTGTGGATCCATGAAACAACTATCAAAAATCTCTTTCCCTTTTATAAGATATAGGAGAGAAACAATCAACCTATTTATATTGGAAGACTAAAAAGAATCTTCCAATATCTCCTTTCTAGATCTAATGGAATTTATAGGTATAGGAAGAAGCCCCATCAAATAGAGATTTTTTCTTTCGACCATCTTCGATTGTTAATACGAGAAATAAGGACCACTATTATAAGCAGTACTACACCTTTGATCGTGAAATATCGATTGCTTGTTGTGAATCACGTGAAAGTAGGATACTCAAATTTGGGGTCAAAGAGTTTCATAAAACGTTCTTGGTGGAAAAAATGTGAGTGAAAGATCCCACTGAATCAAATTTGATCCATGAATCTAAGAAATAGTGAGAATTCTTGATCTCTCTCAATATCTCTCTCAATTCGAATATCCAGGATTTGAATTGATGTCATTTCATTGATTCCTCCTAAAGATTTCATTTCAATTGGAATTTGGTTATTCACGATGTACGATGATCCCTGTTAAGCATCCATGGCTGAATGGTTAAAGTGCTCAACTCATAATTTACAAATTCGTGTGTTCAATTCTTGCTAGATGCATGCCAATGGGAACATTCAATAAGTCTATTGGAATTGCCTCTGTATCAATAGAATCTCATCATCCATACATAGTGAATTGGTATAGTATATTCATACCATAACATATGAACAATAAAAACTAGAATTCTTATCAATACTAGAACTCATAGGAAAGAAAATGGATTTATGGATGGAATCAAATATGCAGTATTTACAGAAAAAAGTATTTGATTATTGGGGAACAATCAATATACTTCTAATGTCGAATCAGGATCAACTAGGACAGAAATAAAGCATTGGGTCGAACTCTTCTTTGGTGTCAAGGTAAGAGCTATGAATAGTCATCGACTCCTGGAAAAGGGTAAAAGGATGGGACCAATTATGGGGCATACAATGCATTACAGACGTATGATCATTATGCTTCAATCGAGTTATTCTATTCCACCTCTTATAGAGAAAAGAACTTAAAGCAAAAGACTTAAAAACATGGCAATACATTTATACAAAACTTCTACCCCGAGCACATGAAATGGAGCCGTAGACAGTCAAGTGAAATCCAATCCACAAAATAATTTGATCTATGGACAGCATCATTATGTTAAAGGTCATAATGCCAGAGGGATCATTACCGCAGGGCATAGAGGGGGAG